>CM066990.1:20782589-21982589 GCA_033977485.1 Hydrangea macrophylla | reverse complement strand
CTCGTACTAAAGTGTGAGGCAAACTGGACACTCCTTGGTACCCTTGTACTAAAGTGTGGTCATCTTAGTGTTTCTAAGATACTGGAGTGAGAGAGTGGGTTGATGTGTTGCCCAGAGAAACGAGTCGGTAAGATGAGATTGGTTACATTGTTTCCATACATGGTCACTTGTGTCATGAATTAAAGTTTATTAATGTTATCCTTACTGTTTAATTATGTGAACTCATTTCTATATTGTTAGCTTGTTGATTAATGGAACCGTGAAATGGAAAATAGTAAGTAAGTATGTTTTACATTCGAGCATATGTTTTTAATACCCACTAGCTTCATAAAGTTGACGGCGTTGATGCGCCCTAGACATTCGTGTCTAGGCTTTTCAGGTTATGATCCGACAGAACTGTACGATTATGTGAACTGAGAAAAACTACCCGAAGAGTAATTTGTTATTATTTGTATTAAGATATGAACTAAACTTGTAATTAGGATGACTGTAATAGATATTATTATTTTGCTTCAAGGCGGGTTGTGCCTTTAGTAATCACGTGTTATAATAAGTATTAACTAGGTAAAATTTTGTAAGCCTTGATTGTTCTACTCTGATTGTAAACTTTTATTGTTCGACGTTTCGGACAGAATCGATCCTTCAAATTGTCGCGACCTATAGGTCCATAAAGGAAATTAAATGCTTTCCATATTTATGCTACGTTGGGGCGTGACAGTACATATATCATAAAATGACTAAATTGCCCTTGGAGCTTGCATTTAATAAGTTAATACAAATCAAGCTTTCAAATAACACGGTCTTACCTACCCTAATATTTTTAATGTTCTAGATCCAATGGCGGGGTCTATTTGTCACAAAAAATTTACACAATGACTATTTTGCTCGTTAACCTTAAAAATATCATAATGTGTTAAGATTAAATAAGAATTGAACGTTGTCAGAGCTTGTAAGTTCATATTAACATGAAGAATATTTTGTTACCTAAAAAGTACATATATTGTAAAATGATCAAATTGCCCTTGGGTCCTACATTTATCAAGCTAATATAAATAAATTCTTCAAACAACACGATTTTACCTATCCCAAGATTCTTCGACATTCTTGATTTAATGGTGTGATCCATTTGGCTTGACTATATTTGTAAAATGATTATTTTGCCCTTGAAACTTCAAAATGTCATAACTTGTTATGATTAAACCAGAACTGAATGCCGTTAGAGATTAAGAGCTTATAATAATATGAAGAAAATTTTGGGACCTAAAAAGTACATTTAATATAAAATGACCCAATTTCCCATGGGGATTCTATTTAATAAGTTCATATCAGTCAAGTCTTCAATTAACATGAGCTCCTATCCCAAGGTTTTTTGACGTTCTAGACCTAATGACAAAGTCCATTTTGCCCTAATGAACCACGCCATTATGTCTAGAATGTCAAAGAACCTTGGGTTAGTTAGCACTGTGTTATTTGAAGGTTTGATTTATATCAACTTATTAAAAGTAAACTTTGAAGGGTAATTTTGTCATTTTACTATACATGTACTTTTAAGGTCCCAAAAAAGGTGTTCACATTCACATGAGCTCATAGGCTCTGATGACATTTAATTCTAGCTTAATCTTAACTAGTTCTTATTTTAAAGGTTTAAGGGCAAAATAGTCATTTTACAAATTTATTCAAGTCAAATGGACCTTGCCATTGGATCCAGAACATCAAAGAACTTTGGGGTAGGTGAGCCCTTGTTATTTGAAGCCTTTGTTTATATTAACCTATTAAAAGTAAGACCCGAAGGGTAATTTGGTCATTTTACAGTATATGTCTTTTTGGCCACCAAAATGTTCCTCATATTAATATGGGATAGGCTCTAATGACATTCAATTCTGATCTAATCTTAATGAGTTGTCATTTTAAAGGTTCATGGGCAAAATAATCATTTTACAATAAATTTCAGGCCAAATGAACACCACCATTGAGTCCAGAACATCGAATAACCTTCGGGTCAATCACCCCGTGTTATTTAAAGCCTTTGTTTATATTAACCTATTCAAAGTAAGCCTCGAAGGGTAATTTGGTCATTTTACGGTATATGTACTTTTTGGCCGCCAAAATGTTCTTCATATTAATATGAGCTTATAGGCTCTGACGATGTTCAATTATGATTTAATCTTAAAAGGTTATGACATTTAAAGGTTCAAGGGCATAATAGTCATTTTACAATAAATTTCAGGCCAAACAAAAACCATCATTGGATCTAGAACATCAAATATCATTGGGGTAGGTTACCCTATGCTATTTGAAGAGTTATTAAATATTAACTTATAAGAGTAAGTTTCGAAGGGTAATTTGGTCATTTTACAATATATGTACTTTTTGGCCACCAAAATGTTCCTCATATTAATTTTTTTTGATTTAATTTTAAAAAGTTACGGCATTTTAAAGGTTCAAGGGCAAAATAGTCATTTTACAGTAAATTTCGGAATGAACATTATCATTGGATCCAGAATATCGAATAACCTTGTGGTAGGTCACCCCGTGCTATTTGAAGACTTTATAAATATTAACTTATTAAAAGCAAACTTCAAAGGGTGATTTGGTCAGTTTACGGTATGTGTACTTTTTGGCCGCCAAAATGTTCTTCGTATTAATATGAGGTTATAGGCTCTGACGACGTTCAATTCTGATTTAATCTTATATGTCATTTTAAAGGTTCAAGGGCAACATAGTCATTTTATAAATTTATTTAGGCCGAGAGAGAGAGAGAGAGAGAGAGAGAGAGAGAGAGAGAGAGAGAGAGAGAGAGAGAGAGAGAGAGCGCAATTAGTGGGTTAAATGGGAGCAATTAATGGGTTACATGGGTGTGATTGGGCATGCCCAACCCATTCTCAACTCAACCCATTACCAGGCCAATTATGTGAACTCATTACCAACCAAAACCCAACTCACCTACAACCCAACCATGTATATAGGAAGCCTTACCATGATTGGATAGATAAAATCGAACTCCCTCGAGGCTTTAAGTTTCCCACGTTCTCCTTATTCTCTGGTGATGGGAGTCATTCCACAGTTGAGCACATTGCAAAATTTACAAGCTAGGGTGCTAATGCTGGTAGAAATGAGTTTCTTAAACTTAGGCTATTTGCTAATTCCTTAACTAATACATCTTTTATTTGGTTCATCAATTTGACACCAAATTGTAATACCCGCTATTTTCATTGTTACTTTGTATTTCTGTATGTATATTAATAAAATAAGATTCAGTATACTTATGTTTACCTTTCATGAACTGCCCTTTCCAATCGATTGAACTTTCCTCAATCAATTGAACTTGTGACACTTTCAATCGATTGAACTATTCTTAATCGATCGAAATTGTATCTTTTCAATATCGAACCATTTTAATCGATTGAAATGTTACCGACCTGAATCCATTACGTGGACCAGTTTCAATCGATCGAACACACTTTCAATCGATTGAAAGTGATTGAACTTGAATGCCAAGTTTGTTTCCCACGGCTCTTATTCACTTTTTTCCCCTATATATATGTATCATATATACACATACACACACATACACCCATTGTTGATATTTTGGGAGCAAGTCTAGAGAGAGAGTGACATAGTTTATATATATAGGCACACTCAAATACGTATATATCTACATCGGATATATATATACATACACACTCACACATACTCGGGCAGAGAAAGAGAGAGAGATGAGAAGACAGAGCAAGAGAAAGGAAGAAGAAGAAGACCAGAAAGAAGAGAAAAGAGAAGAAGAAAGAAGAGGGAGGAGAACACACCCGATCATTACCTGTGACCACCCTAAGATCGCTGGCATCACTGAAATTTATGGTGAGTGCCTACACTCACTTAGTAGCATACATATGTAGATACATATGTGTTTCGACAAGAAATAATGGACCCCGAACGTGCAAGGATGGTCCAGTTTAGTTTGGAAGGGAAACGACTTCTCAATCGATCGAACTAGGTTTCGATTGATTGAACATAGACAGATCTCAATCGATTGATCTTATTTCAATCGATCGAACTTTAACTTTGTCAATCGATCAAACTCGACTTAAATCGATTGAACTTAGCTTTACCTCAATCGATTGAAATGACTTTAATCGATTGAACATGTCAGATTGGTAAATGTTTAGTCTGCTTTTATCTGATGGACCGTTAAGATGTTTATTATCATGCGTTGATGTTGGGATGCTGTATTGGAATAATACACACGTTGAATAATAGGCTAATGCATTAAACAGTGGAACCGTTTGTATAATGTTGTTATAATGCTGTTAACAGAATCAAGAAGCCAAAGCATAATAGTGGGTCTATCGATAGCAGAGGTCGATACTATTTATATTTGTGCATATGAGTATGGTCGCAACGATCGTATGATGTCTGGTATGGGATTCTAATGTGCTAGGATAAGGCTGGGACTACATGTCAGGCATAAGTGTTGTGGGCTGGGACTGCGTGTCAGGCTGGGTGTGTTGGTTGTAATGTATCAGGCATAACCAATGTGGGCTATATGTCAAGCATAAGTAATGTGGGCTGGGACTAAGTGTTAGGCATAAGTGACGTGGGCTGGGACCACACGTCAAGCATATATGTGGTAAAAGTTGGGACTATGTGTCAGGCTGGATCATCGAGAATGTATCACGGCATATTAGCGAGAAAGTTAGGACTACAGATTAGGTTTGGTAGGATGTATGGTATGGGACTGCCTGTCTGAGTTAAGTTTTAGAAGGTTAGGACTACATGTTGAGTTTGCTAAGTTATGATGTATTGGGCTATGTACCAGCTTAGAAAGGATTGGTTGAGATAGGAGGCTACGTGCGAAGTGTGAACCCAAAGTCCATGTTATGTTTGGGATTGGTTGGGACGATGTCTGTGGTTATATATTGAGTTGGTGCATACATTATACGGACGACGAGATAATCCTTTAATGATGTTGTTTTACATATCTTGCCTATCCATTGAGACTCTGTGAGTATTTCCATTCACTCAGCTTTCATAGCTGACGGGGTTTTATGCTACTGGATATTCCACATCCAGCTGGCCAGGGTTATGAGTATCCAGGAGGTAAGTACATTGCTAGGGGCTATGAAGAGAAGCCTACGATGAGAGAGGCTATGTTGGAGATGACTACTATGCAAGCTAAAGGCTGGGAGCTTTTTTGTAGATAGTCTATGCTTATATTTAGAAACTTTGGTGATAGTTAAGGTTGTAATTGGCAAGTATGCCGTAACACTTTATTTCCATAGCTACTTATGTTTTGTAATAGCTAGTAAACTTTGATTATATATGTTAAACATAAATATTCCCAATGCGTGGTTTGACTCATTACTATGATGACTAGACTTGGTTTATGGACAATATGGTGACTTCAATTGCCATGGCCTACGAGTCCAAAAAAGAATTTTATTTTCCATATTTTTGCTACTGTAGGGTGTGATAGAATTTTTGGTATCAGAGCCTAGGTTTTGTAGTCGCGTTCACCAATTGTCCAATATTTCTTGAGATAGGGGTTGACTTCAGTAAGCATTGTTGACATATTCATATGGAGTTTCCTGTCACGCTCTAGAGTGGCAAAGTAGGGAAAGTAAATTTCCTGGCTTTGGACCCGTGGACACACGACTGGTTGGAGTTGCTCCTGATTGTCCGCGACAGAATATTAACAAGAAACATAACAATTTCGGGAATGTATCTAATTCTAACACAATATATAATATTAAACATTAGCAGTCTTAAGTAAACATTTATTTTACAGACTCTGAATAAATCAAAAGAAAATAAAAGAGAAATAGTCTGGTGACACCTAGTGTCACGAAATCCAACAGCAAGCTAAGTTATTACACTATGTAATAAAAGACAACAGAGGACTAAAAAAAATTCCATCTTCAACTGGAGAATCCATAGAGATCCCCATAGTAGTCCTCTCCTGAATACCCATCATCAAAGTGGCCCTTATCCGTACTCCCTCCATTTTTGTCAGTGTCTCCGAGTTGGGCATCACCTACTAAGCCTGACATCGCTGGACGTGGAAGGTCCAGTGGCACAAAATGCCATCAGGTTGGATATAAGCTGACTGAGCATGTATTCTTACAAAGAACTGTTAGAAATAGTTATAAAAACACTTAGGTTTATCATCATTAATCGGCTTGTCAATGTCTTATAAGTTATCTGAGAATTATGACAACTAGACCACAATATGAAAACCCAAACTCAAGACGTTTCACACCTTACAATCGAGAAGACTGATTGATAACCATTTCTCCAAAAACCCAAATTCATCTACTCCACTTCCTTCCACAATTCTGGCATAAGCTGTTGGTTTAGGATAATAGTGCTTTAACAGCCGCTTGGTGAGTAACCATCGTTCCTTAACAACCACAAGATCATGGTAAAGTGCTTTAACAGCCGACTCAGCCAAGATATCCAAGGTCCATGACCTATTCACAACATGAATATAAAAGTGCCTTAATGGCTGCTTGATGAGTAATCATCGTGCCCTAACGGCCGTAAGATCATGGTAAAGTGCTTTAATAGCCGACTCAATCAAGATATATTCATTTTTGGTACCAATCTCACAATCATCAACCATTAAATAACATTCCCATCATCACCACCAATACCGACAACCTTAATCAACTAAAGCTACCATGACTTAAAGATCCACGGAAGACTCTCAACGAATACATGCATCGAGCTCAAGGAAGTTGACCGAAGTATAATGGTACGTTAAGCTTGGGATGACGTAAGTTAATTTATAAGTTTCATCTTATTATGCGTACATTCTTTTAGTTGTCAGAGTCATCACATTCCGGAAGTCGTCATCAATTCAAAGTTCAAGACCCAAAGCTTAAGTCAACACATAGGCATAATAACTACTCATCAACATCTTAATCGCGTGTGTTTCCAATTGAACATGCAGAGTCTAAAATGAAGTAATCATATATGTATACAAAAATAATCTCAAGAAAAATGGAAAAAACTAGAACATAACTAAAATTGGCAGGCTTGAGCACTCAGGAAGCTCGAGCACTCGGAGTGCGAGCGCTCTCACCAGACACGAGCGCTCGGGTTCCTCTAGTAAAAATAGTTCCTAAACTAAACTCACATGCATGTACAAAAATGATTTGGATCTTATTACGTGTTAAGGAAAACATTGTATAAACTGATCTTACAAGTATCTAAACATGAATTGATACTCATAATGGCTTAAGACATGTTTAAATGATGAAAAAAAAATGCAAATAAGTTGAGATATGACTTGATCCTTAGCTTTTCTTCACATGCAAGAGTTGTAACTTCATATGGATATCAAGCATATATGTAAAATCATGTAAAGACTGATTATAAGGATATCTAAGTGAGAATCTATACTCACAAGTGCTTAGATGATGTAACTTTGTATGAAATGTTGAGAACGAACTTGATCTTGAGCTATAATGCAATTCCAAACAAAATCGTAGCTAGGACCTCCTTAATTCTTCAATCTCTTAGCTCCAAAACTTCAAATGTATGATACCTAAGTGTGTATGACCATATAGAGAGGTTGTGATGAAGAATTGGTGGACATGCAAGGTGTATGCATAAGATCTCTCATGAACTCTCCAAGGACTCAGTCTCTATTTTCTTTGTTTTAAACATAACAAAATGCAGAAGATAGCTTGTATTTATAGAATTTTAAGTCCCAAGGGTAGAATACTCATTTCACCCTTTTAGGGGCTTGCGCGTTCGTGTGGCTCGAGCGCTTGGGGTCCGAGTACTCGGGTCAGCCTTTTCAACAAAGGTTCCCCCAAGGTCTCTAACATACATCTAAACATACATAATTCATATTAGACGATAAGGAATAAGAAAATAGATATTATTATATATATAACCGAGAGTATTACAAATTCAAACAGTAATTCAAGAAATTAGATAGGTAAATATAGGTGCTACATCTCTCCACCACCTATCAAAGGTTTTGACCCGAAATCTGAGTAAGCTAATCCTAGAATAACTCTGGATACTTCTCTTGTATTTTTGATTCCATCTCCTAGGAAGCTTTTCTCTCGTCATGATGGCTCCACTGTACCTTCACCAAAGGAATCTCTTTGTTCGTCAATTTTTTGGTCTCTCTTCCCATTATCCGTACTGGCTTCTTGTGATAAGTCACGTTGTCGTTTACTTTGATGTTCTTGAAGTCAATCACTGGTGCTGAACGATGAACGTACTTCCTTAACATGTTTATGTGAAAGACGTTGTGTACTCCAGACATTTTCAATGGCAGTGCAAGTCGATAAATAACTTTGCCTACGCGATCAAGAATCTCAAAAGTTCCAATATAGCGAGGTGATAGCTTCCCCTTCTTCTTTCCAAATCTAACCATACCTCGTATTGGAGATACCTTAAGAAACACATGATCTCCCACCTTGAACTCTAAATCCTTCTGATGTTTATCTGTATAATTCTTCTATTTACTCTGGGCAGCTTTCATCTTCTCTAGAACTATATTGATCTTTTCACTTGTTTCTCAAACCATATCTGGTACAAGAAGTTTACCGTCTCCGGCTTCGGCCCAACATAGTGGTAAACGGCACAGTCTCCCATAAAACACTTCGAATGGTGCCATCCCTATGCTCGAGTGGTAGCTATTATTATAAGCAAACTCGATTAAAGGCAAGTGGGTCTCCCACGAAATCTCGAAGTCAAAAACTCAAGCTCTGAGCATATCTTCCATAACTTGATTCTTCGCCTCGGTCTGTCCTTCAGTCTATGGATGAAAAGAAAAACTCACTCTTATGAAAGTTCCCATAGCTGCTTGCAAACTCTCCCAAAATCTTGAGGTGAACCTCGAATCGCGATCTGACACTATCGAGACTAGAGCACCATGAAGTTGAATAACTTTTTTCACGTGCAGGTGACTTAACTTCTCTACTAGATAAGTCATGCTGTAGGCAATAAAATGGGTAGACTTTGTCAACCAATCTACTATCACCCAAATGGCATCGTGACCTTGTTGCGACCTTGGCAATCCGATAATGAAGTCCTTGGTAATATGCTCCCACCTCCATTCTAGAATCGGCAGTGCTTGTAGGAATCCAGACAGTTTCTGATGCTCTGCCTTGACTTGTTGACACATAAAACACTTGGATACATGCTCAGTGACTTCCCTTTTCATGGCTTCCCACCAGAAGTTCCTTTTCAGATCCTTGTACATCTTTGTACCTCCTGGATGGACAGTCAGCCTAGACTTGTGTGCCTTATCCAATATGACTATTCTCAGCTTTTCCACATTGGGTACCACAAGTTGACCTTTACATCTGAATCCTCCATCTGATCCGATACTCCATTCGTCAGGTTCCTTTGCCGAAAGTTTTGCAAACCATTTCTTTAATTCTTTATCCTTCTGCTGAGCTTCCAAAGCATGACCAATAGGAGTTGGTTGAAGTGTCATCCTCTCTCTAACTGTGCAGGTTGAAGATTGAATTCTGCTGTAGTCTCCAGTGCTCTCTATTCTCAAATCATAAGGGAAGCAACAATCTCACGAGGCTTCTGACTCAACACATCTGCGACTACATTTGCCTTACCATGATGGTATTGCAAAGTAAAGTCGTAATCTTTTAATAGCTCCATCCACCATCTCTGCCTCATGTTCAAGTCCTTCTGCGAAAATATATACCTCAGACTCTTATGGTTTGAAAAAAAATTGAACTGTTCTCTAAAGAGGTAATGTCTCTAGATCTTCAAAGCATAGACGATTGAGGCTAACTCAAGATCATGCATTGGATAGTTTGTCTTGTGAGGCTTTAGCTATCTGGATCCATATGCTATATCCTCTCCATCTTGCATTAGAACACACCCTAATCCTTGGTGCGATGCATCACTACAGATGGTACATCTCTCGTCGATCTTCGGAATTACAAGCATTGACGCTAAAGTCAATCTCTCTTTTAACTCCTAGAACGTGCATTCGTGCTTATCCTTCCACTCAAATATTTAGATTCTTCTTCGTAAGACTAGTTAATGGGGCTATGATCTTGGAAAAACGTTCTCCAAACCTTTGATAATAGCCATCTAGACCAAGAAAACTCCTAACTTCTGAGGCATTACTTGGTCTCTTATGTCACGCCCCGGAGTAGCATAAATAGAGAAAAATAAATTTCCTTTATGGGTCCATAGGGAATGACAAGTGAAAGTCACCAATATCAACACCACACAGTACTAGTCTAAACAGGAACAGAAAATCAACTGAGATATAAACAGCTCTATCTATTACAAACATCAGAGTACGGTCCACAGGATCACAACAGGTCTGGAGACAACATATGCCCAAGTACCCGTTAACTACAAAGTACAATAGTAAAAGAAATGTAGTAACGTAAACTACTATCTATCTTCAGGTCTTCAGCTGGCGTACGGATAGTCATTAGCTTGACCAGCAACAGTGGGGCCATCCTCCGCGTAACTCCCTTCGGGGTAACAGTTATTGCCATATGTTCCGTCATCTGCATTGTAAAGGACAGGGTAGTCTGGACAGGGAATGTCCAGGCAATAAAGGCCGTCAGCTTGTTGAAAGCTGAGTGAGCACTAACTAACACAGTCTCATAGAAATAACATAATTTCCATTATGGATGCTATATGATAGTGATAGTAAATATAATACTCACTCGTTATTCAGACATATCATTAATCGATTCTTATCAACTCCTATTCTAAGACTGATTCTACAATACCCAACAGACTATTTCGAACTGATTATATCAGCACAACATACCTGTGCTCTTGTTCATCGCTATACCGCTTTTAAGAACTCTTGCGAGCACCCATACATCGTTCTCATATAACGACTGGTCTATGGATGTACCCATACTCTTGTTCACCGCTTTTAAGAACGCTTGCGAGTACGATACATACATAGCTCTGGTAAATATAAATCATGGATGTGCCACAATTACTCTTGTTCACTGCTTTTAAGAACTCTTACTGTTCACCGCTTTTAAGAACGCTTGCGAGTACTGTGCACCCATAATTCTCATGATCCTGATCAAATCCTTGACATACACTTATCGGATTCAACCTGAGCGAATCATCAGCTCGACTTACACAACCTTGAACATACAATCCTCTTACTGACTTACTCCCAATTATTCAATACTACCCAGTATTATCATCTCAAACTTATCTCGTTATCGCGTCGTACTATTACTAGCGTTCCGAACCCGACTACGTTACTCACCATGTTATCTCAATCTCGTTATCGTATCCCATTACCTCCGTAATTCATAATATCGCATAATAGGAATATGGAACAAAGATTAAACAACTACGCATTATGCATAATAAACTGAAAAGAAATACATTCATGTTCTGCTCGGGTTCGATCGATTGAGGTCCTCTCGATCGATTGAGGAAAAGTGATGTTCGATCGATCGAAGTCTTCTCGATCGATTGGGGTTCAGGTGGTCTCGATCGATTGAACTTATTTCGATCGATTGAGACTTAGTGATGTTCGATCGATTGAACTCAGTTCGATCGGTCGAACTTCGTCTTCCACAGATTCTGCCAGTGAACGTGCAGAATGTGCTAGGGGGTGTTTGGGTTATAATTAATATGTCCAGAATATGTAAAACATCATAACTAAGATACCGAGTGAGTTTGGAACTCACCAAAAGTCGTTAAGGGCGCGTTTGGCAAGCTTTGAAACTCCGAGCTTTAATGGCGGCCTCTCTCTCTCTCCTCTGTCTCTCTTTCTCTGCCTCTTCTTGTTCTTCTTCTTCTCCTTCTTCTCTTCTCCAAGCTGAGTATATATATATGTGGTGTGTATATATATAGATATGGATGTATGTGTATATAATATATATCAACACACAAGCACACACTCTCTCAAGTTCTCTCAACTCTCACAAACTCAGCAAACACCCAATATACACGAATGTAGTGTATATATAGGGGGAATGAGGGTACAGGTGGCCTGTTCTGCGCAAAAACTGGAATTATGATAATTGCACTCTCGATCGATCGAAGGATGCTCGATCGATCGAACTTGGTTCGGCCAGGTTTGATCGATTGAAAATGGTTTGATCGATTGAAGTGGGGACCACGTATTAAATTCAGGTCGGTAGGGGTTTCGATCGATTGAAAAAGGTTCGATCGCTTGAACTTCTGGGATGCTCGATCGATCGAACTAGCTTCGAGCGATCGAAGATGAAACTTCATGAAGGGTCAAAGGAATTACATAGAATCTCTCTGCATTAAATATTTATTGAAAATACGGGGTATTACATCTTCCAATCTAGCACTGCATCAATCTTTGAAGTATCCACAAAAATTTCATCTTGGGAGAAACATGTCCCAAAAACTCGACTTCCTTAAGCCAAAACTTGCACTTGCTAAACTTAGCATACAAATGATTTTCTCTAAGCGTCTGTAACGCAATCTGCATATGCTTCTCGTGCTCTCCTTTGGTTTTGGAATAGATCAAATATCATCTATATAGATAATGATAAATTGATTCAAGTAGGGCATAAATACCTTGTTCATCAAGTCTATGAACACTGCTGGGGCATTGATTAACCCGAACGGCATCACATGGAATTCGTAATGATCTTATCTAGTCCTGAATGCTGTCTTTGGCGCATCTTCCAATCTAACCAAAAGCTGATGGTATTCGGATCTCAAGTCAATCTCTAAAATTGTGCCCTCAATGGCAGCTAAGTAGCTTGTGAGAAAAGTGTTGCTTGACGGGTTCCACTGAAAGCTAAAGGGTTTGCTTCCAGGTAAGGAGAAGGTAATCAACTTACTAACACAGTACAAGTTGGCATGGTACTTAGTTAACCAGCCGATTCCTAGGATAAGGTCGAACTCTCTCATTGACAATACTACCAAGTCAGTAAGGTTTCTGTCCTCTAAGTGAATGGGGCAATTCTTACACACTTTACCCAACTTGACAGATACTCCTAATGGGGATACAATGTTTAAAGTTATGGAAGGGTTCTGAGGTGCTAGACCCAAGTCTTGTACAGTTGTACTAGCAATAAAGGAATTCGATGCACCACTATCAAATGAAGCTCTAACTCTACTACTGAAGAACGTAAGCGTACCTTCCAGATTTTGGGCCTCTGCATCAATTCCCATTGCCTCTTGAATGACAGCATACAGATGGGTTTGAGCATTCTGTCCTTGGGCTATGGGTCCATAATATCCTTGGCACGGTGCCTTGTAGTCTCGACTTAAGTGGCCTTTCTCCCCGTAATTATAGCAGACGATCTTGTCCTGGCTATAAGTATTGGGAGCACGATAGTCTCTAGTATGATGATCGGGTATTCTATAGTTGAAATAATTTCTTAAAAACCCACCCTGGGTTGTTGGGGGTGTTATGGGTCCTTCTGCTGGCACATATACTTTGTTTTGAGGCAGTTGGGGTTGGGATGCTACTGTTTGAGCTTGTCAGGGTCTCTTATGAGCATTCTGAGGTTTTCTATAACCATTCCAAGCTCTCTTAGTTCCTTGATAAGTTGGCGGGTTCCCTGACCCTGGGTTGAACCTCTAAGGTGGTTTGTATGTAGAATGTTTTGGTTCCTGACAACCATCCTTCTCCAATCTCGAAGCTAAACGGACTATTGTTTCAAAGGGTTGGTTTAGCTGTGTCATCGTCGGGTGTCTAAAGTGAGGGTTCAGTCCTTGGTGGAATTTCTTCACCTTTTTCTATAGGGTATCCACTATGTGTGGGAAAAAATGGGACAACCGTTCGAACTGGGTGGTGTATTCCCGAATCGACCTATTGCCTTGGACCAAACTGATGAATTCTTTTTCCTTCTCATCTTTTTCTTCCTTAGGAAAATGCGTCTCTAGGAAGATCTCCTTGAAATTATCCCATGTCATTCTTCCAGTCATTGGTTTAGGATAATAGTGCTTTGACTGTCGCTTGGTGAGTAACCATCATGCCTTAACAGTCACAAGATCATAGCACAGTGCTTTAACAGCCGACTAAGCCAAGATACATGTTCCATGACCTATTCACAACATGAATATAAAAGTGCCTTAACGGCAGCTTGATGAGTAACCATCGGCCTTAACGGCTGCATGATCATGGTAAAGTGCTTTAGCAACTAACTCAATCAAGATATATTCATTTTTGGATACCAATCTCATAATCACCAACCATTAAATAACATTCCTGTCATCATCACCAATACCGAAAACCTTAATCAACGAAAACTCCCATGACTCAAAGATCCATGGAAGACTCTTAACGAATACACGCATCCAACTCAAGGAAGTTGACCAAAGTATAATGGAACATTAAGCATGGGTTGCCGTAAGTTAATTTATAAGTTTTGATCATATTATGTGTACATTATTCCTGTTATTAGAGTCATTGAAGTCGTCATCGATTCAAAGTTTAAGACCCAAAGCTCAAGTCAACATATAGGCATAATAACGGCTCATCAACATCTTAATCGTCTGTGTTTCCAAGTGAACATGCAGAGTCTAAAACGAAGTAATCGTATATGTATATAACAATAATATCAAAGAAACATGACTAAAACCAGAACATAACTAAAATTGGCAGACTTGAGCGCTCGGAGTGCGAGTGCTCCCAGGCACGAGCGCTCGGGTTCCTCAAGTAAAAATAGTTTCTAAACTAAACTCACATAGATGTATGAAAATGATTTGGATCTTCTTGTATGTTAAGGAAAACATTGTATAAACTGATCTTACAAGTATCTAAACATGATTTGATAATCATAATGGCTTAAGACATGTTTGGACGATGAAAAAAAATGCAAATAAGTTGAGATATGACTTGATCCCTAGCTTTTCTTTACATGCAAGAGTTATAACTTCATATGGATATCAAGCATATATGTTAAATCATGTAAAGACTGATTATAAGGATATCTAAGTGAGAATCTATACTCACAAGTGCTTAGATGATGTAAATTTGTATGAAATGTTGAGAAAGAACTTGATCTTGAGCTATAATGCAATTCCAAACAAAATCTAATCCAGGACCTCCTTAATTCTTCAATCTCTCAGCTCTAGAACTTCAAATGTATGATATGTGAGTGTGTATGACCATATAGAGAGGTTGTGATGAAGAATTGGTGGACAACAAGGTGCATGCATAAGATCTCTCATGAACTCTCCAAGAATTCACTCTCTATTTTCTTTGTTTTAAAACATAACAAAATACAGAAGATGGCTGGGACTCGAGCGCTCAGGACTCGAGCGCTCGGGACTCGAGCGCTCCAAAGGTCTGAGCGCTAGGGTCAGCCATTTCAACAAAGCTTCCGCTAAGGTCTCCAACATACATCCAAACATACATAATTCATATTAGACGATAAGGAATAAGAAAATAGATCTTATTATATATGTATATATATATATATATAACTGAGAGTATTACAAAGAGAAATACAAAAATTTGAGAAATTAGACAGAAAATACAGGTGCTATACTTCCTTGCTATTAATGTGATAATAGTTGTAACTATTATGTTTAATTTATGAACTACTTTTTGTGATTATTTCTGGGGTGACGAATTACCAATAGATGTCTATATAAGTACCCAACCACACTGCATCGATGGCAGTAAGATATTCTCAGAACCATCTCGCACCGATCGAGGATGCACCCCTGACACCAGGCTGCTGATCCAACGGGCATGTTCGAGGCCTTTGTGCATAGAATGGAAAGGATAAACAACCCCAATGTGAACTATGGAAATAAACACAGACCATATCCAAGGCTAGTTGAGGATAGAATAGTGGAGTATTTTAGTTATTTTTGTCTAGAGAAGTTTAACGTGAATACCAAGCCTTGGCAAGCAGAATAGTGGCTCCAAGAGATGGAAGTAATCTTTGACACCCTAGGATGCAATGAGATTGAGAAATGACGACTAGTGACATTTTAGTTGACTTATACGGCAGTCGGTTGATAGGAGTCAGAGAAGGCAACTGTAGGAAAAGATGTGTCCGGAAGAATGCCCTAGATCACGTTTAAAGGATAGTTTTTGGGGAATTACTTTCCTCTGACAGAGAGGAATAAGAAGGAGAGAATATTTATTGAGTTAAGACAAAGGAACCAGATCGTAAGGGAATATACGATGCAGTTTGAACGATTGTCCCGATTTACCCTTCATATGATCAATACCCTAGAGAAGAAGAATACGAAGTATCACTAGGGCCTTTCACTGCCACTACAACGAATGACTCTGAATCATCAGGGTCAGACTTTCAAGGCCATAATAGGAATGACAATCGGTTATGAGGATAGTAACGGTCAAGAACAAGGACATTTTGGGAATCGACCATCACCCTAGCATAACCAAGGACCGAGACCTTAAGGGAACAAGCACAATTGGACTGACGAAAGGAAGCCACAAACGGTGTTTCCTCAGAACCGCTATGCTGTGAACTAAGCACCTCTCCCGTAAGGACCACCTGCTACCACTGGAGGCAATACCAGCGGATGTTTTAGTTTGCAAAAAGCCAGGTCATTTGGCTAATGTTTATTAAGCTCCCAAGAACTACAACTGACCGAGTATTCTCTACTATAATTATGGCAAGCATGGCTACTTGAGTAAGGATTGTAGAGCACCCTATAGGGCATACAATGGACTAGTTGCTCAGGGCCAAGTAAGACAGACTCGTTTGAATGCTATCATCCCAGAGGACGCAAGGTTTGATGAAGCCGAGCAACAAAACATGTAAGGTACCCTTATATTATACAACACTTGAGTTAAAGTTCTTTTTGATTCTTGTCATTCCCCAAAGAAGAAAAATAGTGAAAATCAATTCCTTTTTATTCCCATAGGCCTATGATTGGTGAATAACCACATTGTCATCTACTCAAACCAAAAAACACAATGATAGGGAGGATGTTATTCATAGAACATTATCTTATTAACATAGTCAGAGGCTACAACAAAAACTCATAGGTCGCAAGCGACTAAAACTATTACAACAATTGGCTTATTGTAACATTGATCCATTTGGTTGTATTTATCTATATATGAATGCATTTTTGTATTTCCGTATCCGTATATGTATGTTACGATTGTTTATGAATGAATTTCGTTAATAGTTAATATGAATGTTTATTCCTTTACTTTTGAATCCTTAAAATAATAGAAGGACTGTTGAAGCAAGAGCCCTGAGCGCTCGAGGCACTGGAGCATTCAAGACGGGAGCGCTCGAGCAAGTGCGAGAGCTCGAGCTTTAAAACACGTGAAATGACTATTTTGGCCTTGGGGTCTCAAAACTCTATAAATACTAGACATCCTTCAACATTTATTTCATTTTTAACTTTGTTAAAGCAGAGAGCTCTAGAGAGAGAGAGTCTTAAGAGGATATACACAAATATACACACATCTATGCTTGCATGGATTTCAATTCATGATCCATTCTCTTATACACACACAAACACATGTCTTACAACTACTATGAAGTTCTAGAGATTTGTCCTTGAGGATCAAGGTGAAAAGGAAGGAGTTTTGGAGTCTTGGAGCTTTCTAGAGTGCACTAGAGCTTAATCATCAACCACACACACATATTTCATAATTTTCATCATCCAGTTCATCCAGATCTTTGTGAGTATACCTACTCACTCATAAAATATGTTTTTATAAGTTATCTTGATAATCTAGAGCCATGCATGTAAAATGCATGAAGATTAAAGCTTGGATTAGAGTTGCTAAATTAGTTACTATTTTAAAACTGTCAAACCCGAGCACTCGAGCCCAACGAGTAGGCTAGGTTTGAGGGCTCGAGCGGCGCGAGCGCTCGAGTTCAGTAGTACTTAAAAGAATGAGTTGCTGCATATTAGTTTTATGTTAATCTATTATCATATAATTTGTACTATGAGCTATGAAAGTCATACCTTGGGTTATTATTTATATTTATGCTTGCATGTGCTATGTAGATGTTGTACATTGTATTGTATAAGTAGTACCTTAATAATGGATTACTTATATAATGAAAAAGGAAGGAATCCAAGAATTTATGAAGGCGAGCGCTTGAGCTCACCCGAGCACTCGAGCTTACTGGTTCAATAAAGAATCTATTTTTTATGGTAAGCAAAGGATGAGTTTACGTATATGTGCAAGATATGTAAACTCCGAGAGTAACGTGAGACGTACTTAAGTACGATAATCCTAAAATGATGAGTATAAACGACTTGTATCGCATGCGTTAGATGCGTAAGCTATGATAGCAAGAATGTAAACGAGACGATCATGTCTGTTGGTCTAGTCCTTGTGTTTCGCCCATAAAAGAGTAATGAGTCTGTGATATTGTCGAGATGATACTATGGCATTATGGGCAACGGTGGCAAGAGTAGTCATATATTATCGGTGCTTTCTGTTGTGGATGCCATGGTGGCAAGTGTAGTGGTAGTACCTTGTCGATACTATCAAGGTCATATGTTGAGATGGTTAACAGGCCACCCTAGGTTGAATGGAATAAGCTTAGGGGTTGCCAAGAATGAGTCCGTAAGGTTAAGATGCCAAGTAATGAGGCCGTAAGGTAAAGATGGCAAGTTGGTAAACCAACGGCCGTAAGGTAAAGATATTCCAGGCCAACGGCAGTACACCATATTGCTTGTTAACCAAGGCTGAATGGAATAAGATTGGGGTTAACAAGAATGAGGCCATAAGGTAACGATGCCATGTAATGAGTCCATTAGGAAAAGATGGCAAGATGGTAACCCAATGGCCGTAAGGTGAAGATATTCCAAGCCGTAAGGTCAAGAATTGAAAGAGAGATTCTCAGAGAGTCCAAAAAAAGAATTAACTCTCGAAGGCACTAACCGGTTCTTCAGTTCGACCATTTCAGGATTTGATCAACTGCGAGAGATTCGGATTTGGATCCTGGTTCCCGATCAAGAGAAACAATTAAAGAGAAATCCCAAAAAGAGTCGTTTCATCCCTAACTGATTCAGTTTAATCCCCAAGAAGCATGTCGATTCATACATCGTCAGTTCTTTTGATCACAGTTAGTCCAACCATTGGTCTAATCCACGGCAGTCACAGTAGTTCACTGTCGACTCGTCATCTCAATTAGTACATGGTTAGTCCAATCCATGATAGTCACAGTAGTTCACTATCGACTCATCATATCGATTCATACATCATCGGTTCTTCTGATCATGATTAGTCCAACCATTGGTCCAATCCACGACAGTCACAGTAGTTCACTGTTGACTCGTCATCTCGATTAGTACATCGTTAGTCCAATCCATGATAGTCACAGTAGTTCACTATTGACTCATCATATCGATTCATACATTGTCAGTTCTTCGATCACGGTTAGTCTAACCACTGGTCCAATCCATGATAGTCACAGTAGTTCACTGTCGACTCATCATCTCGATTCGTACATCGTCACTTCTTCCGATCATGATTAGTCCAACTGTTAGTCCAATCCATGATAGTCACAGTAGTTCACTGTCGACTCATCATCTCAATTTGTACATCATCACTTCTTCTGATAACTGTTAGTCCAACTATTGATCCAATCCATGATAGTCACAGTAGTTCACTGTCAACTCATCATCTCTATTCGTACATCGTCACTTCTTCTGATCACAGTTAGTCCAACTGTTGATCCAATTCATGATAGTCACAATTGTTCACTATCGACACGTCATCTCAATTCGTACATCGCCAGTTCTTCTGATCACGGTTAGTCCAACTGTTGATCCAATCCTTGATTGTCACAATAGTTCACTGTCGACTCATCATCTCGATTTGTACATCATCAATTCTTCTGATCACGGTTAGTCCAACCATTGGTCCCACCCATGACAGTCACGGTAGTTTACTAGCTATTCATCATCTCGATTCATGCATCGTCAGTTCATTAATCATCATTAGTTTACCATCACTCTCACTCAAAATATGTCATGTTCATCGTTCTCATTCAAAATCTTAGGCTTCTATGTCCATTAATGGGGCTTCCGTGTCCATCGCTTGACATCTTGGGGTTTCATGTCCAACACTTGATGTCTCAGGACTTCTGTGTCTGTCTCCTAATTTCCAGGGCTTCCATGTTCATCGATTATCTGTCAAATTGCATCTCCGATTGTAGTCCTCTGGGACCCCACATCCGATTACATTCACTTGCAAAGCACACTTCACAAAATTAAGAAGTTTGCTCCAAGACCCAGAGTCTTCAAACACCTTGGTATCCTTATCAAGATCTACCACTACATTAAAATCAAGGAAACACTAGCACGACACAAGTCTGCTCAGAGTGGCATACACCCTGTAACACCAGTTCATACTAGGATCAGAACACTAGGCATGATAGGACTCATGACCCAACTTATATCACGTCCATGCATGGTATATCATAGCATAGCATCCGCCTATTCTGATGATGCATTTATATGTGCGTTTTGTCCCTTGTTCCCCCGAACTACATCCTGGTCTGATTCCCCTTAGGATACGTAGGCAGCTCACAAAGAGTACGACCAGCACTGAGCTCAGCATCATGTTTTCCATCATTGCATCTTTTGCAACGCTTTTATCCTAAATCTATAGCCTCCAAAAAGACCTATCTCTTCAAGCTTTGGCACTTGCTTGCGACATGCGTTGCCTCGCAAGTTCATGCCAAAGAGGGGCAAACTATAGACACCCCATTTTGTCGGCTATCAGATTTAGGAGACCCATAGCTTGGTGGTTCACAATGATCAAAAAAATACTAAAAAAGAACTCCTAGAAGTTAGTCACATCTCTCAAAATGCTCAGAATGACCAAAATACCCCTGAAAGCCCAAAAACTCCAAAATTTGGACTGAAAATTTTGGAAACATGCTACATCATAAAAAAGTACTAAAAATGAGTTTTGAAGTAAAGTAAGATGAATTGTCAGCTCACTGAGACCCCCGGAAGTCCAGGAAGTTCCTCGAAAGTCCCCATTGACCGGTTTGACCTAGGTTTGACTAGGTTTGACCCAAAATCATTTGAATTCTCTAAAAAGTTTTGAGATCATTCTAGATTATGTGAATAGTACTAAAATGAGTTTTAAAGAAAAATCGGACAAAAATTTCAGCTCCCGGGAGCTCCCAGAGGTTCCCAGAACTTCCTGGAAATCCTAGGTTTGATCGATTTGACCTAAATGTGGACTTTCAAAACCAGAGTGCTGGATCATTTTTCAAACATTTTCATGTATACTAGAGGTCAATAGCTTTCCAATGGTATATCGCACATAATTTCAGGATTTAAAACGAATTTATTATGAATTTTCAAAGGTGAAAAAGGCGATCAAATCGACTTTGATCGCGAATATCGCAAAACTTTTCAAAGTGACCTAACTCTGAACTATTTTTTTTAATGTAAATTAGACTCCATTGCCTTTCCAATGGTATATCATAAGCTCAATTTAGAGTTCGTACGCATTTTCTGTGCATTTTAGACGAAATAGGGCCTTTTCGCGAATACCGGAACCTCTGGGGGCCTAAATACCAATTTTTGGGCATCTAAGGTGCAGTGCCGTGGAAGCACTAGGCCACTGCCACGGCGGCATATGGATAGTGCCGCGGCGGCACTCAACCCCTGCAGAATCCATTTTTGTAATTTATTTTGAGGTTCAAACGGAATAATTAAAGACCAAAACGATGTAGTTTTATGTTCACAGATGTTTGGGACCAATTGGAGCACTTTCTAAATCCCAAAACCACCCCAATGGGGGGTCCAAGTGCAAAGTTTGAGAAAGTTGTAGAGAGAAAGAGAGATAGAGATAGGTTTAGAAGAGAGAAAGGGAGCTTCTCTCACTGATTTTCTATAAGAAAGTGAGTTCTAATCTTGTTTTCTTCCATTATCTCTCATATACTTCACATTCAAATACCCCCCCAATCACCATTATTGAGTTAGTAATCTACTTTCATGTCCAAATGTCAATATCTATGAGTGAAATACCAAGCTACAAGTCCAATATCACATTGATTATCATCTATTGATTGCTATTTACTTGCTTGTTTATATATATATGTTCATCTCTTCTTCCTCCATTTCTTCTTGATTTTTCTTTGATTACTTACTAGTTCATCATCATCTAAGTGATGACATGAAGTTTGAGGTGAGTGAATCCTTATGGATAGTAGCTCTTAACCTAAAAAACATGTTTGATAGATGATGATTAAAACTTTAATACTTCTAAAGCATTCTTGAAGTTATGCTCAAATGAAAACAAATCTCTCCAACAATCTTGGGAGTTCTGGATATGAGTTTTAAGATGATGTTCCAAGTGGTTTTAATACTCTTTTTGTGCTGAAAATGTGCTTTCAAAATCCCTATTTCAAAACCCCTCTAAAACCCCAATGTTTGGATTCCAAAGAAATACACATTGTTTTCTCAAAAATCTTCAAAACAGTGAATGGTCCGAGTTCAAAGATTTCTCTAGAACTCTATACTCAATGTATGGATGAAAGACCACTTGGAAAGTCTTCCTAACTCATTAGAGAACACCCATGATTTTCGGTTTGATCTAAAAACACTTGAAAGGGTTCCATTTTGACTCAAACTTTCCTTCCAGACATTCTATTTTTTTTTGTCATAGCAGCTTGGTTGACTTTCAACTTGTTTTTGAGAAAACCTTTCCAAAAGGGGTGGTCCCAACTCATTTTTCCCTTGAACTTCAGTGTCTTAGGGAACTTTCTATATAATATAGGCCATTAGATGTTTCCTATTCATTTGTAAGATTTTTCAATATTTTAGTCGATAGTACGGACTCTGTTTCTGAGAAACTCTATTGTTTATATGATTTCTCTCAATCTGTAATAGTTATTGAATATTGGCTTTTTGATATGTGTTCTAGACACAATAAATATGATCTCCCTAAAAAATCATGCATTGAAAACATTTCTAACCCCACGTTTTAATTTCCACAAAATCAAGTCACTGTTCTGTCCACTATTCACAGCAAGTACACTTTTATTTCCATCCTTTGATTTGATGCTTATATATACTTCAAATTAGTTCATATCCTAGGAAGTGGTCCATAATACATTTGTACATATCCCATGATGATTTTCTCCATCCATTCATTCATCTTTTAGACTTCTTAGCCACCATAGAAAGTCCATGTACACAAACACACTACAACCTTTGCACATTCTAGGATCATACATTGCATCCATGCAAGATTTGGAGTTTTTTGTGACTCTTAATCTAAGAAGATTATAAGGAATGAACTTGATCACACATTCATTCTTTCTCCCGATCTAATCTTCCTTTCTTATCCACCCCGGGGATTGAGAAATCTTCTTTCCTCGAAGATTAACATGCATCATACTAGCTTGCTAAGCATATTTTGATATCTTTGATTATTTGTTTCGAAAACAATTCATATCCCCGCCTTCTAGACTAGGAAAACTTGATTACTTGATATGTGATTAGACGATTTTTCCTAGGTTTGTTTACGTGATTTTTTAGCTTTGCATTGTGTGGTATTTGGCTTAGATTTTATGAATGATATCTTATCTTTTGATCTCCCATTTCAAGATTCTTATGTGATGTAATATACTATCATAGTATTAATTATCGAACCAAACATAGTATAAGATGATTATTCGGATGCTAATTGAGGCCCGTCGATGGACGGGACGAGTTGAGGGTTTTTTAATCATGGCAAAGGTTCCTTCCTCTCTCGTACCAAAACCCAAACCAAATTCTTTGGTTATGAAGGGCCAGTGCCCTTTATCCATTTGGGTGAGTCAAATTGGGTTTCTTGGTTCCCTAAAAACCAAGTGGTGACTCTGTATCTGTTTTCAACAGACGACCTTCGTTTTATTTCTTTTCTTCAAATCAACTTTGATTTTAAAACTAAAGGAAAAACAATTCCGAAACCCCAAAAACAGAAACTGGGGGTGGGCTCACGGAGGCCGCCTATCCACAGTGATCCAAAGTAAGTCAAGTCGTAAAAGATTAGACATGTGGTCCAAAGATTGGATCAGTGATCCAAATTAAGTAAAGTCATAAAAGATTGGACCTATGGTTCAAAGATTTGATCAGTGACCCAAAGAGTAAAGTTGTAAAGATTGAACCTAGGGTTCAAAGTAAAGTGTTGAGTTTATAAAGATTGGACCGATAGTCTAAAGTGATCAGTCAATCGATGTCAGCTATGTTTCAAAGATCCGAGTATTATCATTGAATGTTTCCTTAATGTATGCATTATCTCAAGATTCGTATGATTGAGAGTTAAAGACATATTTTCATAAAAGAAGAAAAAATGGAACGGTTTACTTTCTGAATGAATTAACATATTATTGCTAAGAGTGTTCAAGTGTAGTAGGTTTACTCACTCAGCTTGCAGTAAAGCTGACAGCTTTTATGTCCTGGACAGTAAAACATCCAGATCTTGCAGAGGCAGAGTACCCAGAAGAGGAGTACACCGAGGAAGGCTATGGTTATGTGAGCTAGATGGCAAGAGTGGAAGATGCTGGGTTTGTGCCCTCAAACCATTACTTTATGTATGAGATATTGAGATTTTAATATATGGATATCAGCATTATATTTCATTATATATGTTTCATTCAAAAGATGATTGTTAATTCTTAAGTATCATAGTAGGTAATTCGTGTGTGTATGAGATACATACAAGTGAGATACGAATTACTATTCTTTTATACCTTAGAACTTGTCATAGTGGATGATGAGACTGGACATCTCATCGATTTTACATTGTAGCATGATTAACTACTATTAGATGGAGTGATTAATCTAAATCACTAGAGTGTAACTCTTAGTTAATATGCTAGTGCTTATGGTGCATTGATAGACTTGAGATTTCCTATTGACACTCAAGACTGTTAATCAGTCGATAGGAACTTATAACTTATATAAGGTATGTGTTCTCAATCTTGAGACGTTTATGAACACAGATTGTGGGTATGGCTGCTTTGATTTAGCAATCAGTGAGGTCGATAGAAGATCAACACCTGGGTATCTTGGGCATGTTATGTTTATAAGGTTGTGAACATATATTTTCAAGATAGAATCTACCCTCAGATTTAGAGTAAGCATTCCCTTGAGAATGTCACCATGTTGATTACTAAGAACTACAATCTTGTTGACAAGTAGTTATCAACATGTTTGGTAATCATGAAAGGTGAATGGGACTCAAGGAATATAAGAACTAATCATGATTCAGGTTGACAGTAACAGTTATCCGACTACCTGAATATGCTTACGAATACTGACGGTAGAGGGACATTAGTACATAATACAAATCTAGTTATTGCTTTGGTTATGTTCTTTTACGTTGGAGTTCAGTTATCGTTTTATAGTGGAGTAAACATTAACTGTCCAGTTGGTTGATTTGCTGATCAAAGAGTTGGATCATGGGAATTAACAACTAGTCTGAGCCAATAATTAAGAGCCTAGGAGGTCCCACTCTTAGCTCTGCTAGGATGCTTGGAAAGGCACATGAGGATCTTGTCAAGGCAGGTTTGATCGATCGAATGTGTCTCGTTCAATCGAAGTCATGGCATGTTCGATCGCTTGAACGTGGTTTGATTGATCGAAACCACTTTGATCGCTCGAAGGTTAGGTCGGTTCTGGGAATCTACAAATAGGGCAGCTACGTACTAAATGTTTTTAATCGTTGTTTTTATACGTAAAAGCTGCAGAAACTGTTTAGGTTTCCCTAAACCTTCCTTGTCCTCTCTATTAGGGTTCCCAACAACCCTAGCCTTTCTGGGAGCATCCTCAGGAGTCATAAGGTGAAGACTATCTAGTGGAGGCTGCTGGAAGTCAAAGATTTCAGAATTGAGTTTAAGACCGTTAGGTATATTTCTTGTCCCCTCTTGTGCGCACCTATAGAATTGATGAGTAGTAGATCCTAGAATACCAAAAGTTGTTGCAACTAAATGCTTCTGCTGCGCATTTAAGTTAATAGTTAAACCTATTTTTCCAACAATTGGTATCAGAGCCATGCTTGTTTAGATCTATAGATGCATTTTGGAACTCTATTTTGATTTGAATGTTGTTTTTAGAACAATTTCTGAAACTGCATCCTCACAAATCTGTTTCTGCAGTGTTTTTTCAACAGAATACAAATTTGTGATTGCATTGGATGTAAGGTGAGTTCGATCGATTGAAGTCGTCTCAATCAATCGAAGCTTGTCTGTTCTCAAGCGATCAAAATAGGTTCGATCGATCGAACACTGTTTCAGTTCGATCGATCAAATGGTATTTGATCGATCGAGATCGACTATCTATCTAGGTGTTCTGCTTCACAATTTTAAATGTTTTAAACTCATATGCTTTAATTTTAAATCATTCTGAAGGTTTTTGAAATCATTCTGTGAAACAGAATAGTTTAAGCAATTGAACAATGTTCAATCGATCGAAGGTTCGAGCGATCGAATAGTCTTCGATCGATCAAAATGTGACAGCGAACTGCGATGCTATTTTATGTTCTAATTCAGTATGTAAAGAGTTTATACACTGTGTGAATCAATAGTTTCATATATCTGTTATATATGCATGGTTGTGCGTACGACTAACCCTTTTTGTAGCAAGATTAGTCTAGTATCTCCCATGGCACCGATCATCAACAAATATTTTATTTTGTATTTAAATGTTTGGCTTTAGTGATTGTTATATTTAATTTTGGTTTGGTTTTAAGGCATGTATAAAGGGCGCTGCGACTTCAATCCTACAAATAGGAAAGTCGCACCGGTTGCCCTAGCCTTCTTCATTTTCTTGTTGTTAATTTATATTTCTAGATAAATTGTAAGCTTCATAAGAAGCATAGGAGCAATGTAATAGAATTAGAAAATACATGAAGATGGAAGAGCAAGCCGTTGTCCATGAAGATGGAGCTGGAGGCAATCAAACCAAGAAGGAGGTTCTTTGGAGATAGAGCCATGGGAGATAGAGGCATATGAATGCCTTTGTTTCAATTTTAGTTTTTTGTTTTATGTGCTTGTTTGTGATTGACATTTAATTATATTGTTACTTCTTGCATGCACGTAAAACAAGTTTTCTAAAATCAAAATTCAAAAACTGCTTTCAACACCTTAGTAAACATTAGATGTTTATGGGTAATGTGTAGAAACATTCAAATAAAAAAAAAAGAAAAGCAAAATCCTTTTCTATCAAATCTATTGGGAGAGGGTCTTATTATAACCCACGATCTTCCATGAATGGTTCATTGTAAGATGAGTAGTGCATTCTGTGTCACCTCGCCAGGGGTGATCATTCTATACGGAGGGTACACTACTCATTGGTTACTAGATGTGAACTTCCTATGGATAGGATCAATTAGATGTGTTAGAGGGTGACTACCACACGGAGGCGCTACTTGAGGCGGTTGTGATTGGATCCTAGTTAATGGTATACACTAGATAAGCTATGAATAAGGGATCCCACACGGGGCATTATTTAGAAACTTAGAGATCAAATAGGTTCGGGAGTCATAACTTGTTTTGCAAGAGTTCCATAGCGGACAAGTCATGATTAATCGAAAGATCGAGTATTGACCACCACACAGAGGCTTTACTCTTTCGTTTTGATATTCCGACAACTTTGTTTTAAAATATGAGTTTCAAGGATTCCTTTATTTTCAAACTGTCATATTATGATATCCATATGTATTTTGTTTTTTGATTTTTACAGTAAATCATAATGTCTGGATCTACATTTAGTCCACTTGCCACCATACTCACTCAAAACAAGTTAACTGGAAATAACTATGCAGAATGGAAACGAAACCTTGACATCGTATTAACTGCGGAGGATCACATATATGTCCTCACCACCCCATGCCCCAAAGAACCCACGGTAAATGCTTCGGTAGCTGCTAGACGCGAGTTCAATAAATGGAAGAAGTCGAATGGAATGGCTCATTGCTACATTCTGGCCTCTATGGCTGGTGTGTTGCAACACCAATTCCAGTCGAACAATTCAGCCAGTGAGATTATCAAATCCCTGAAAAAGATGTTTGGGGAGCATGGAAGGCCTGCCAGGCAGGTAGCTATGCAGAAGATAATGAGTGCAAAGATGTCGGAAGGGACTCTAGTCAAAAAGCATGTTTTAAAAATAATTGGTTATTTAAATGAACTTGAGACCCTAGGTGCCAACATTGACGCACAGACCCAAGTTGATATGATCCTCAATACGCTATTGCCATCATTCGCTCAGTTTAAACTAAATTTAATATGAATAAAATGGATTTTTCAATGAGCGAATTAATGAGTTCTTTACTGGTACAGAAGGGGTGATCAAAACCTAGGGGCAAAGTTTTGAACATTAAGAAAAGCTCTTCCTCTTCCTGATCTACACCGAAAGGAAAGAAAGGGAAGAAGAAGGCTAGCACTGGTGGTCCAAGTATTGGACTGGTCCCTAAGATTGCAAAATCTAAAGTAAAAGGTAAGGGCAAAGGGAAGGTGGGTGGCCAAGGCAAAGGAAAGTGTTTCTAATGTAGTGAAAAGGGCCACTGGAAGAGGAACTGTCCAGAATTCATAGCTACAAGAGTTCAAGGTATGATTGAATCACATGTGATTGAAATAAGTTTTATAGCGGATACTTTAAATACTTGGTGCATTGATTCTGGTGCGACTAACCATATCTGTAATTCATTGTAGGGGTTCAGATTAACCAAGAGGTGCAGTGATGGGGAAATTGTACATACTCTTGGTTCTAGCACAACCGTATCTGCGATTACTATAGGAGTTGTAGTTGTAGTTTTAGAATTTCTAGACAATAAAGTTTTGATTTTATCAGATGTTCTTTACGTCCCTTCAATGAGACGTAATTTAATTTTAGTTTGTAATTTATCGAATAATGGTTATTCTTTTCATTTTGAAACTGAAGTTGTGATTAAAAGAAATGGCTCTTTTATTTGTTCTAGTGTTAAATCAAATGGATTGTATGTGATTACTCCCAATATTTCTAAAGACTCTTGTATGGAACTTAATAACTCAATGGTAACTGTACCATCTACAAGAAAGGAACCTTCTACTAATCCAACAAGGCTTTGGCACATGAGGCTTGGCCATATCAATCTAAGTTGGATTGGCAGACTAGTCAAAGAAGAGGTCTTAGACAATTTGGTTCTCAAACCAATAGAAGTCTGCAAGTCTTGTTTGGAGGGTAAGATGAATAAATGGCCCATTCCTACAAAGGGCAGGAGGACCAATGTGTTGTTGGAATTAGTTCATACTGATATGTGTGGACCAATAAATATTAGAGCACGGGGTGGTTATGAGTATTTCATAACATTTACTAATGACCACTATAGGTATGGATATGTGTACCTAATGCAGCACAAGTTTGAAGCCTTTGAAAAGTTCCAAGAGTTTAGGGCTGAAGTAGAGAAGTAATTGGGCACACATATCAAGACCATTCAATCTTATTGATGTGGCGAGTACCTCTCTAATGTGTTTATTGATCACCTCATACAGAATGGGATTCTGTCATATTTAACTACCCCTGGTATGCCTCAGCATAATGGTGTAGCAGAAAGAAGGAACCGGACTCTTTTAGACATGACTAGGTCGATGATGAGTTATTCAGAGTTACCATTATTTCTTTGGGGTTATGCTTTGGAAACCGCTGCGTACATACTAAATCTAGTACCAAGAAAATCTGTTCCCAGGACACCATGAGAGATGTGGATTGGGCGTAAGCCTTGTTTGCAACATCTCAGGATATGGGGGTGTTCGACATATGTGCTAAAAGGAAAGATGAGCAATTTGGATTCTAGATCAGAAATATCTTACTTCATAGGGTATCCAAAGGGAACTTATGGATGGTATTTTTATGATCTAAGAGAACAAAAAGTGTTTGTTAGTACAAATGCTGTTTTCTTGGAGGATGATTATATCATGAACCATAAACCTAAGGGAAGGATGGATCTTAGAGAGATAGAAGGAGAGCCCTCAGTCCAACCTACAGTTGATAGCGATGTAAATCAAGAAAATAGCACTTTTTTACCCATTTCCACACCGGTACCTCGTCGTAGTGGGAGGAATATCAGCCAGCCTGATAGATACATGTTCTTAGGAAAACTTTTTGAAGTCATCTCCATAGAATCTGAATCTGATCCTACCACATATTAAGAGGTAATGACTGATGTAGACTTAGCTCATTGGATTAAAGCTGTTAGCCTTGAATTTATTTAAGGCATTAATTTTGTTTTGTTTTGATGATGACAAATCTAGTGATAATTGCATACTTTCATTGGTTCTATTTCAATCAATTATCATGTCATTTTTGTTACGCTAATCTCTTGATTCATGTACTTAAATGTTCTAACTTTGTTTGAGATCATGAGATAGCATGTGGTGAAGTCCAAGAGTGAGGGAGTTCAACAAGGATCAAGCTTGAAGACTTGAAGATTTTTCATCCTTTGTTGAAGACTAGGATTTACGTGTAAGCATTTTGATCAATCACTCATAGGGGCTCAAGTAACTTTAATTGAACTTTAGGATCCTTGCTCACACACTTTAAAATATGTTCAAGGACCTAAACATACTTAGACCACTCAATAAATTTATTTCACAAAAGCTTTCAAGTGGCTAAGTCAAAAGAAAGTACATTTGTGCAGATAGGTCAACTTTAAATGCAAACCTAATCCAATTGATAAGGAATCAGATCTTGAGTTTTATATGGTTGGAAAGGTATTTGAGTCTAGTTTCTGAATCTTCAAACGGATTGTGAATACGAGTTTTGTAGAGGGAGTTATGGCAGTTTTAGTAAAGATGTGTCAATCTGCGAAAAACTGCTTAAAACCAGTCGACTGATTTATTTCATGTCCAGTCGACTGGATGAACTTTTCAGTCGACTGAATGAACTTTTCAGTCAACCAGACAGCACTGAAATTGCCTCTTCACTGCTATAAACTTCCTAGTCGACTGAACCTTCGATCCAGTCGACTGGACTGCGCTGAAAGGCAATAATGGCTAGTTTTTAAAGGGGTTTTTAATTACCAAACTTGCCACCAACGGCTATAATCTTTCTTGGCCTATAAATACATGTTTTCCCACACCATTTTATGTTGATCAATCCATTGGAAAACATCTATTTAAATCACACAACTTGTTGATTTCTAATCATTCATATTTGAGCCATAGTTGTGTGAGTTTATCAATTTTCTCTAGTATTTGATTTGTATTTCCTTGAGAGTAAATTGTAGTGAGTTTTCATTTGTATTATCTACTCACTAAGGAGTTATTGTGTGAGCTTTAAATTGTATTATCCATTCTAGAGAGAGAGAGAGCTCAATTTGGGCCCAAACAATTTGTAAAGGTTGAGGGTTAGTAACCCTTGTGTGCAAAGAAGAGGTGTTCTTCTTTGGGAGAGATTGAAGGCTCTTGTAACGGTTTGGTGCACACCCGTAAGTGCTCCAGGAACGGTTTGGTCTACACCCGTGAAGTAGATCAGATTAAAGGAATCCTCAAGAGGTGTTCTTGAGGGGTGGACGTAGGCCATGGGGTGCGATTGTCGAACCACTTGAAAAATCGGTTTGCAAGTTTCTCTTCCCGTCTCTCTTTACATAATTGCTTGTGATTGTGTTTAATTTGCTATTAAGTTTTGAAAAGGTTAAAATTCCGCTAAAATCTTATTCACCCCCCCTCTAAGGTTTCCACATTTGGGCCAACAAAAGCTATGAAGGCTGAATTGGAATCTATGGATTCCATCAGGTCTGGGATCGTGTAGAACTTCCAACCAATATTAAACCCATTGGTTATAAGTGGGTTTACAAGAGGAAAAATGGATCTGATGGTAAGGTTGAGACCTTTAAGGCTAGGCTTGTAGCAAAAGGTTATACTTAGAGGGATGGCATTGACTATGAGAAAACCTTCACGCCAGTAGCCATGCTCAAGTCCATCAGAATACTCTTATCCATTGCTGCATGCCTAGATTATGAGATCTGGCAGATGGACGTTAAGACTGCATTCTTGAATGGCAATCTTGAGGAGGACATCTATATGCAACAACCAGAAGGGTTCATAGCTAGTCGGAAAGGTAACTTGGCATGCAAGTTGCAAAAGTCTATTTATAGAAGCAGGCATCCAGGAGTTGGAACATCTAATTTGACCAAGCAGTCAAATCGTTTGGTTTCATACAGAATCTGGATGAACCTTGTGTCTACAAGAAGTGTGAAGGAAAAGTGGTGGTTTTTCTTATGCTTTACATTGATGACATTCTACTCATTGGGAATGATGTAGCGGCGTTGTCAATGGTTAAGGTTTGGCTAGCTAGTACTTTCGATATGAAGGATCTATGAGAGGCGAACTATATTCTTGGAATAAAGCTCTTTCGGGATCGTAAGTAAAAGATAATGGGATTATCTCAAGCTGGTTATATCGATAAGGTGCTTACTAGGTTTTTAATGGATAATTTGAAGAAAGGTTTGTTACCTTTTAGGCATGGTTTAGCGTTCTCTAAGGACCAGTGTCCAAAGACACAAGAGGAGAGGAATCGCATGGTAGGAGTTTCCTATGCTTCAGCAGTGGGAAGTCTCATGTATGCAATATTATGCACTAGACCAAATATCTGCTTTACCGTTGGCATGGTTAGTAGATATCAATCGAATCCAGGTCCAAAGCCCTGGACAATTGTTAAGCACATTCTTAAGTACTTGAGAAAGACTAAAGATTACATGCTTATGTATGGTGGTAGTGGGTTAATTCCAATGGGATACACTGACTCGGACTTTATGTTAGATAAAGATTTGAGGAAGTCGACATCCGGTCATCTCTTTACCTTGGGAGGTGGTGTTGTCAGAGGGAGGAGCATTAAGCAGAAATGCATTACAGACTCAACTACAGAAGCTGAGTATGTGGCTACTTGTGAAGTAGCAAAGGAAGCTGTTTGGCTCAAGAAGTTCCTTATAGAGCTCGAGGTGGTACCAGCATCGCTGTCTCCTATTATGCTTTATTGTGATAATAGTGGGGCATGGCTCAGTCCAAGGAGCCAAGGATGTTAGGAAACTGCATTCCCAGAATCCATTGACAGCGCGTATAAGTTGGTACTGAAAAAAAATTACGTGACAACTACAATAACCCTACAAGGGCGGAACTAGGGTTACCTTGAACTGCAAAAACGGATTGCTGTAGTAGACGAATCGAGAACACGGGCTCGATAACAGCTCACGATCTTCTACCGTATTCCTTTGCTGCCAGAATATCGAACTGAGTGTGGGCTCTTTCGAAATCCTTTATGTTTTCTGCTTTTCCCTCTTTACGTTCTATTTTCTATTCCCAGTTATAACACTATCTTTGATTGCTGTGACGATTCAATCCCGATCACATTGATCCGACAAAGATGTGTTCGTCAGGAGGACTAAACGATCTCCGATTTACTTGAATTTTTTACCGCAGCTCCGTCTCAACGTCAGGAGCGTTGTGTAAACAATTCAGCAACTTTCAATCAGTATCGAGCAGTCCGAAGCTCTTTTAGTGAGCGTTGTCCGACGCTAGCGATCTTCACTCCTATGTCTCTTGAATGCTCACAAAGACTAGGGTTTGGTGGAAACCCTTCTAGAAGAAATCTAGGAGGTCAAGTGAAGCTTTAGAATGTGAAATCATACAACCTGAGAGAAGAGCCAAGGTAGCATATATATAGGCTACGATAGGGACCATAAGAAGTCAATAAGGAATAGGCTTCCTTATGGAATTAGGAAACCCTAATTCGAACTGAATCAGATTCCTATTTCCATAAATTATAATTCATACCACTAAAGAATTATAATTGCACTCCTACCCTTATCTCAAAAATATATTTCGAGCTCCATGTTATTAAATGCTTATTATCTCCCCATGTTAAGATTACAGATATCCACTAATTAAATATAATTACTGACAATCATATTTAATTAATCTCTTAAAATTCCTTGAGATCCTCTGGTTAACTTATCTGATATGTCGGATACAAAATCCACCTGCAGGGTTTGACATAATCAAAACTTACAAGCTTTCTCAAGGGGATATCATCAATCCCAAAATTGAGACGTGGATTCCATCATTAATTAATATCCACCACACAATTAATATTGTCACCCAATCCAATGAGATATTGACCCATTTAAGGATCTCACCCTTTTAGGGATCAAAGTGTAAATATCAAATATACGTGTCTACAAATTAACTTAGGATTTAGAGCATAAGCACTCATAATAGCCATGAGGTATTAATTATCTTATAAGTCAGTATAAAGATAATTACCCCAAGTCGGTCCCGTTTAATACACAAAATGTACCAGCATGGTGAGTTGAAACTATACCGTTTCCCGCAGTCAAGACAAACCTACTACAACACCATGCTGCAGTCCTACTGATGGTGTGTCCAATCCATCTGAGACTGTAAACCAAAATCTTACATTCTACAAGATCCGATGGTCTGATCTTCCCTGTGCAAGCCGAACTCTACACACCAAACCACCTACTATGTAGAGTGAAAGACACACATGCGTAATATTAAATAAACAATATAATACAAATATTGCCCACACAGATTCTCATAAAAAATGGATTAACTGATTTTATTAAATGAATAATAAATCAACTACATAAAGCATGGCTTTTAGTGTACATCCCTAACAATCTCCCACTTAGACTTAAAGCCATGAAGTGACACACCTCACTCCAACTAATGGCTCTACCTCCTAGGGTAAACATATATCCTGAGGTAGACTTTCTGGAATCCCTATCTGACATGAAATCAGAATCTGCGTACCCAATGGGTACAAGACTGTCTGCTTGGTAAACTAACATATAGTCTCGATTCCTTTTCAGGTACTTGAGAATATTTTTCACCGCAGTCCAATGTTCTTGCCCTGGATTAGATTGATAACTACTAACCATGCCAACAGAAAAGCAGATGTCAGGTCTAGTACATAGTATAGCATACATTAGGCTTCCTACTACCGAGGCATAAGGAACTGCCTTCATCTTCTCTATCTCATCAGGTGTCTTAGGACACTGATCCTTAGATAGAGTAATTCCGTGTCTAAAGGGAAGGAATCCTTTCTTGGAATCTTGCATGCTAAACCTTGCAAGAATATTGTCAATATAAGTGCCTTGTGACAAGCCCAACATCCTATTCTTGCGATCTCGCATAAGCTTGATCCCTAGGATGTGACCGGCTTCTCCCAAGTCCTTCATATCGAATTGACTGGACAACCATACCCTTATAGAAGATAATACCCCCACATCATTTCCGATTAGCAAGATATCATCCACATATAGTACTAAGAACACCACCACTCTTCCATCATGTTTCTCGTACACACTAGATTCATCTGCACGTTGATCGAAATCAAAAGACTTGATTGCTTGATCAAAGCGGATATTCCAAGACCTAGATGCCTGCTTAAGTCCATAAATGGACTTCTTAAGCTTGCACAACATGTGTTCTTGGCCCTTTGCGATGAACCCGTCTGGTTGCACCATATAGACGCACTCGTCAAGATTCCCATTAAGAAATGCTGTCTTGACATCCATTTGCCAAATTTCATAATTGAAATGTGCAGCAATGGACAAGAGAATCCGGATAGACTTCAGCATTGCCACCGGTGAAAAAGTTTCCTCATAATCGATTCCTTCTTTTTGAGTGAACCCTTTTGCAACAAGCCTAGCTTTAAAGGTTTCCACCTTACCATCTGCTCCTCTCTTCTTCTTATAGATCCACTTGCATCCAATGGGTTTTATTTCATTGGGTGGTTCTACAAGATCCCAGACTTGATTGGAGTACATAGACTTTATTTCAGATTTCATAGCCTTTTGCCAAAGATCTGCATCTTTATCTTGGAGTGCTTCATTGTAGTTACAGGGGTCGGTACCTTGTTCATCAGGGACCCGGTCATAAGACTCTCCCAAGAACATATACCTGTCAGGTTGAATAATAACCCTCCCACTACGACGAGGCACAACTCATTCCTGTGTATCACTGATATTTCGTTGTGAAGATTCTGAACTTAATACACCATTATCTACATGTTGTACTGGTTCATGAACCTGCATGTTAATGGTTGGTTCGGGATCTACACGAGTTTCGATAATCCTCCCACTACGACGTGGTAATGGAATATCGATAACTCTTTCTTGTGGTGTTTCTTCTCGTTCCGTTGGTATCGAAGAAGTATGTCTCGGTGTCTCTCCTCTCATTTCCTCTAGAATAATACGACTTCTGGGCTTATGGTCCATAACATAGTCCTCTTCTAAGAATGTGGCATTGGTAGTAACAATAACCTTCTGATCCTTAGGACTATAAAACAGACCACCTTTAGTTCCTCTTGGATACCCCACAAAGAAACATACTTCTATTCTTGATTCCAACTTTTCTGCATTCCCTTTCAGCACATGTGCTAGACTACCCCAGATCCGAACATGCCGCAGACTAGGCTTTCGCCCAGTCCACAATTCTGTGGGAGTAGTAGGTACTGACTTAGATGGTACCAAGTTTAGAATGTATGCAGCTGTCTCTAATGCGTGTCCCGAAAAGGAAATTGGTAAATCCGAGTAACTCATCATAGATCTTACCATATCCACGAGAGTCCTGTTCCTTCTTTCTTCTACACCATTCTGCTGAGGCATACGGGGTGCAGACAATTGGGATGTAATCCCTTGCTCCAATAAGTATTCCCTAAACTCTCCCAAGAGGTACTCTCCACCGCGATCAGATCGTAGTGTCTTAATACATTTACCTAGACGCTTCTCCGTTTCAGCCTTGAAGTCTTTGAATTTCTCAAAGCATTCAGACTTATGCCGCATCAAATAAATGTACCCATACCTTGAGTAATCATCGATGAAAGTGACAAAGTACTCAAATCCCCCTCTTGCTTGGACAGTCATAGGACCACACAAATTAGAGTGAACCAGTTCCAACGGCTCTTTTGCTCTATAGCCTTTGGCCGAGAATGGCCTCTTGGTCATTTTACCTTCCAAGCAGGATTCACAAACTGGAAGTGCATCCACTTTCAATGAGCCTAATGGCCCATTTTGAACCAGTCTTTGAATCCTTTTCAAATTAATATGACCAAGGCGTAAGTGCCAAAGATGCGTTTGGTTCATCCTCGAAGGTTCTTTTCTCTTAAATGGAAAACTATTTGTGTTATTCAATTCATTAAGTTGCAGTATAGGAGAGATATGATTTATAATAGAAAGATCATCCACCAATTGACCAGAACAAATAAAACGTTTATTTTCTTTAATAACTACTACTTTATTAAAATGAACTGAATATCCATTCTTTACTAAACTAGAAACTTAAACTAAATTCCTTCTAATAGAAGGTACATAAAAGCAATTTCTTAATATTAAAATCCTCACTACCAAAACTAAGATGTAGATCTCCTACTACAACTGCTGCTACTCTCATAGCATTTCCCATATATAGATAAACCTCTCCATCATTGAGCTGCCTGGTTCCCTGGAACCCCTGCAAAGAATTGCATACATGATCAGTGGCTCCCGTATCTACACACCAGGTACCGGTAGATCGGACCGCTAAACACGATTCAACAACTAGTAAATGAGATTTACCTTGATTGTTCTGTCTGACAAGATAAACCAGACATTGCTTCTTCCAGTGTCCTGGCTGCTTGCAAACAAAACATTTGCCTTTAGGCTTTCTCAGTTGTCCTCTTGGCCTTTGGATTGGCAGAGGACCCGCGGCCTTCTTTTGATTCTTTTTCATTTTCTTCTTGCCTTTCGGCTTTGAAGCAGAACCTTTCTCAAACACAAGAGCACTCCCTAACTTTCTGTTGAGACCCTCAGTTGCCTGGAGTTCTTTAAGCAGCTCCGCCAAGGTATATATTGGGTTTGTGCCCTCAAACCATTACTTTATGTATGACACATTGACATTTTAATATATGGATATCAGCTTTACATTTCATTATGTATGTTCATTTCATGAGATGATTGTCAAATCCTTAAGTATCATAGTAAGTAATGCGTGTGTGTATGAGATGCATACAAGTGAGATACAAACTCCTATCCATTGATAATTAGAACTTGTCACAGTGGATGATGAGAGCGGATATCTCATCAGGTCTATACTGTAGCATAATTAACTACCATTGGATGGAGTGATTAATCTCAATCACTAGAGTGTAGCTCTTAGTTGATATGCTAGTGCTTATAGTGCATTGACGGACCTGAGTTTCCTATTGACACTTAAGGCAGTCAACAGTCAATAGGAACTCATAACTTGTATAAGGTACGTGTTCTCAATCTTGAGACTATTATGAACACAGACTGTGGATATGACTGTTTTGACTTACCAATCAGTGAGGTCTATAGAAGATCAACACCTGGGTATCTTGGGTATGTCATGTTCATAGGGTTGTGAACATATATTGTCAAGATAGAATCTACCCTCTGATTCAGAGTAAGTATTCCCTTGAGAATGTTACCAAGTCGATTACTGAGTACTGCAGTCTTGTTGATAAGAGTTATCAACATGTTTGGTAATCATGAGAGGTGAATGGGACTCAAGGAATACAAGAAGTAATGATGATTCAGGTTGACAGTAACAGTTATCCGACTACCTGAATATAATTACGAATGCTGAAGGTAGAGGGACATTAGTACAACATACAAGTCTAGTTATCGCTTCGGATATGTTCTTTTGCGTTAGAGTTTAGTTATCATTTTATAGTGGAGTAAACGTTAACTGATTAGTCGATTAATTTGCTGATCAAAGAGTTTTGGTCATGGGAATTAATCAACTGATCTGAGCTAACAATAAAGAGCCTAGGAGGTCCCACTCTTAGCTTCGCTAGGATGCTTGGAAAGACACTTGAGGAAGCTGTCAAGACAAGTTCGATCGATTGAAGTATGTTCGATTGATTGAAGTCATGGCAGGTTCGATCGATCGAGAAAAGTTCGATCGAACGAAGTCCTTCGATCGATCGAAAGTTTGATCGATCGAAGTCCTTCGATCGATTGAAGGTTAGGTCGGTTCTGGGAATCTATAAATAAGGCAGCTGCGTTCTGGAAAAATAGTTCGTCGTTTTCATTAACCAGATGCTGCAGAAACTATTTTAGAGCACCAAACCTTCTTCTTCCTCTCTATTAGAGATCCCACCATCTCTAGTCTCTCTGGGAAGCATCCGTAGGAGACATAAGGGTGAAGACAACCTAGTGGAGGCTGCTGCATCACCAAGGAAGAAGAAGAAAATCAGAATTGGGTTCAAGACACTAAGGTATAACTCTTGTCCCCTCTATTAGTATGCATCTATGAAATTGACGAGTAGTAGATCTTGGGCTACCAAATAAGTTTTATAACATGATTATTTCCGCTGCACGTTTAAAAATTAATTTAAACATGTTTTTCCAACAATATTTAAATTTATTCATATTGTAATTGAGGCGGAATTGCTTAAAAGACTCTGGCAGTGACTAGAGTACGATATCGACCTGGGTTTCCCCGTCGATTTCAGCTCTAAGGATATCTAGTTCATTAAGAAGAGATATAATCTTAAGAACATGATCCCTTATAGGCGTCCCCTCAGCCATGGTTGTGTTCATCAAGTCTTTCATGGCAACTTGCCTAGCAGCACGACTTTGATCCCCGAACATCTCTCGGAGGCTCTCCATCATGTCATAGGCACTGGTCATTGACTGATGCTGATGTTGCAGAACATTTGACATGGATGCCAAAATGTAACACCGCGCCATCTCATCAGCCTTGACCCATTGCTTGTGAGCTTGGGTTTCCTCAGCGGTTGCCCCCTCACCAGGTTGCTCAGGACATTCTTGACTAAGCACAAACTTGTACTCTTCAACAGTTAACACAATATCCAAATTCCTTTTCCAGTCTATATAGTTTGGTCCAGTAAGTTTGTTTTCTTTAAGTATAACAGCAAGTGGATTGAAAGTACCCATTTAAAAGCCTGAGAATCACATAACATAAATAATTACGTTTGGGCAAAAATTACTATGGATTCGAGTTGAAAATATTGGTTCCCTCTACCATATTTGAAAGGAATCCGCCAGTAACCTAATACACCGCGAAGAGTATGACTCGAGCCATATACTATCCATCAATTGTTCAGATAGACAATTGCCTTTTAATTTTACTATCCAGGCAATGTACTTTGCCTAATAAAATTAAACTGCTGACTTGCTTTGGTCCTATAAATAATAACAGTGACTCAGATGGAGAGAATATTATTATTTATAGCTAAGTGTATACCATCACTTAATTCTAGGTCAAGAGTTCCATGAGGAACACCTCTGATGGAGAGGTGACCCACACCAACAATCACCCAAAAATTCTTTTAAAGAAGTTTGTACTAATGATTCCATGATCAACTACATCCGATGGGGAGGATGACACTAGAGCCATCACACAAAATTAATCATATCATCTACAAACAAGTGATTTGTACTTGATAAATTCTCTCTCCCACTTAGAATTTTAACAAAATTGAGGGTTATAATTTTTTAGAAAAACTTTTAATTTAATTAATAAAAAATAATGGAATACTTGACAAGGATTAATTCATCCTTACTTGTGAAACCCACATGTGTAGATAATAAAATTATTCTATTATCATGATTTTAGAAAATAAGTACTCATGTTTTCAAATTATGGAATTAGTTTTATTTCTAAATACACATGTAGTCGTCCATCATTTTAAATTAATATAAATTAAACATGTAGCTAGACATCTGAAATAGGTCTAGGAACAATTATCCATGTTGTCCTATTCATTAAACATGAAACAATAATAATCATTCAATCACACATAAATAAGGAAACCACAATAAAATAGGAATCCCACTATTATGGTCAAGCTACAACTCTTGTGAAGAAATCTTCATTGAACCCGATTAGCTCTATGTCGCCACTACGCACGGCGTTTGAGCTGCCCGGTCAGCTCGCGGGGATCGAAACTGCTTGTAAAACTGCTCTCACGAACCATCTTCATGGATTTACTTGAGATATATTACACAAACCCTATGCCTCCATGAAGGAGTTCACATGCTATTTCTTTACAGTAAATTAACCACACATCAATCAAGCGTGGGATCCAATACACACAAATCCTATGCCTCTATAAAGGAGTTCACATGCTATATTAAAATAGCAAAATTAACCACGGATAAAACTATTGTGGGATCCAATCACACAAAATCAGTGACCATAATAGTGGAATAAGAACGCTGCAAAACAAGGGTTAGCACAGTTCTACGTTCTATTCATCCATCAAAACACGCATAAGATCTGTTTTATTGGACAACATGGTTGCGTCCAACCCATATGCAGAATCAACGTTGCTCTGATACCACTGTTAGGAAATTGCATTCCCAGAATCCATTGACAGTGCGTATAAGTTGGTACTGCAAAAAAATTACGTGAAAACTACAATAACCCTACAAGGGCGAAACTAGGGTTACCTTGAATTGCAAAGAACGGATTGCTGTAGTAGACGAATCGAGAACACGGGCTCGATAACAGCTCACGATCTTCTACCATATTCCTTTGCTGCCAGAATATCGAACTGAGTGTGGGCTCTTTCGAAATCCTTTATATTTTCTGCTTTTCCCTCTTTACGTTCTATTTTCTATTCCCAGTTATAACACTCTCTTTGATTGCTGTGACGATTCAATCCCGATCACATTGATCCGACAAAGACATTCATCAGGAGGTCTAAACGATCTCCGATTTACTTGATTTTTTTACAGCAGCTCCGTCTCGACGTCAGGAATGTTGTGTAAAAAATTCGACAACTTTCGATCAGTATCGAGCAGTCCGAAGCTCTTTTAGTGAGCGTTGTCCGACGCTAGCGATCTTCACTCCTATGTCTCTTGAATGCTCACAAAGACTAGGGTTTGGTGGAAACCCTTCTAGAAGAAATCTAGGAGGTCAAGTGAAGCTTTAGAATGTGAAATCATACAACCTGAGAGAAGAGCCAAGGTAGCATATATATAGGCTACGATAGGGACCATAAGAAGTCAATAAGGAATAGGCTTCCTTATGGAATTAGGAAACCCTAATTCGAACTGAATCAGATTCCTATTTCCATAAATTATAATTCATACCACTAAAGAATTATAATTGCACTCCTACCCTTATCTCAAAAATACATTTCGAGCTCCATGTTATTAACTGCTTATTATCTCCCCATGTTAAGATTACAGATATCCACTAATTAAATATAATTACTGACAATCATATTTAATTAATCTCTTAAAATTCCTTGAGATCCTCTGCATAACTTATCTGATATGTCGGATACAAAATCCACCTGCAGGGTTTGACATAATCAAAACTTATAAGCTTTCTCAAGGGGATATCATCAATCCCAAAATTGAGACATGGATTCCATCATCAATAAATATCCACCACACAATTAATATTGTCACCCAATCCAATGAGATATTGACCCATTTAAGGATCTCACCCTTTTAGGGATCAAAGTGTAAATATCAAATGTACGTGTCTACAAATTAACTTAGAATTTAGAGCATAAGCACTCATAATAGCCATGAGGTATTAATTATCTTATAAGTCAGTATAAAGATAATTACCCCAAGTCGGTCCCGTTTAATACACAAAATGTACCAGCATGGTGAGTTGAAACTATACCGTTTCCCGCAGTCAAGACAAACCTACTAGAATTGCAGTCCGACCGATGGTGTGTCCAATCCATCTGAGACTGTAAACCAAAATCTTACATTCTACAAGATCCGATGGTCTGATCTTCCCTGTGCAAGCCGAACTCTACACACCAAACCACCTACTATGTAGAGTGAAAGACACACATGCGTAATATTAAATAAACAATATAGTACAAATATTGCCCACACAGATTCTCATAAAAAATGGATTAACTGATTTTATTAAATGAATAATCAAGTAACTACATAAAGCATTGCTTTTAGTATACATCCCAAACAAAGGAACCACAGGAAAGGGAAGCACGTAGAGCGGAAATATCATCTAATCTGAGATATCGTTCAACGTGGAGATGTTACGATTAGCAAGATTGTCACCTCTGACAATCTTGTGGATCCATTTACAAAGGCCTTACCACAGAAGGTCTTTGATCATCTTATAGATAGTCTAGGTCTCAGATGTAATCCTGTATGGTTATGAATGCAAGTGGGAGTTTGTTGGGTTTGTGCCCTCAAACCATTACTTTATGTATGAGACATTGACATTTTAATATATGGATATCAGCTTTACATTTTATTGTGTATGTTTCTTTCATGAGATAATTGTTAATCCTTAAGTATCATAGTAGGTAATTCGTGTGTGTATGAGATACATACAAGTGAGATACGAATTACTATTCTTTGATACCTTAAAACTTATCACAGTGGATGATGAGACTGGATATCTCATCAGGTTTACACTGTAGCATGATTAACTACCATTGGATGGAGTGATTAATCTCAATCACTAGAGTGTAACTCTTAGTTAATATGCTAGTGCTTATAGTGCATTGATGGACTTGAGCTTTCTTATTGACACTCAAGACTATTAATCAGTCGATAGGAACTCATAACTTGTATAAGGTATGTGTTCTCAATCTTGAGACGATTATGAACACAGATTGTGGATATGGCTGCTTTGATTTACCAATCAGTGAGGTCTATAGAAGACCAACACCTGGGTATCTTGGGCATGTTATGTTTATAAGGTTGTGAACATATATTGTCAAGATAGAATCTACCCTCAGATTTAGAGTAAGCATTCCCTTGAGAATGTCACTAAGTTAATTATTGAGAACTGCAGTCTTGTTGATAAGTAGTTATCAACATGTTTGGTAATCACGAGAGGTGAATGGGACTCAAGGAATACAAGAAGTAATCATGATTCAGGTTGACAATAATAGTTATCCGACTGCCTGAATATGATTACGAATGCAGACGATATAGGGACATTAGTACACCATACAAGTCTAGTTATTGCTTTGGATATGTTCTTTTGCGTTGGAGTTCAGTTATCATTTTATAGTAGAGTAAACATTAACTAACCAGTTGGTTGATTTACTGATCAAAGAGTTTGATCATGAGAATTAACAACTACTCTGAGCCAACAATTAAGAGCTTAGAAGGTCCCACTCTTAGCTCTGCTAGGATGCTTGGAAAGGCATACGAGGATCTTGTCATGGCATGTTTGTTCGATCGATTGAAGTCATGGCATGCTCGATCACTTGAACGTGGTTCGATAGATCAAAAGTTCGATCGATCAAAACCACTTCGATTACTCAAAGGTTAGGTCAGTTCTGGGAATCTATAAATAGGGCAGCTGCGTACTGAATGTTTTTAATCGTCATTTTTATACGTAGAAGCTACAGAAACTGTTTAGGTTTCCCTAAACCTTCCATGTCCTTTATATTAGGGTTCCCACCAACCTTAGCCTTTTCTGGGAGCATCCGCAGGAGTCATAAGAGTGAAGACCATCTAGTGGAGGCTGCTAGAAGTCAGAGATTTCAGAATTGGGTTCAAGACCATCAGGTATAATTCTTGTCCCCTCTTGTGCGCACCTATAGAATTGACGAGTAGTAGATCCTGGGATACCAAAAGTTTTTGTAACTAAATACATCCGCTGCGCGGTTGAATTAATTTTAAACCTATTTTTCCAATAGAATACTCTTAGTTTACTTATCTTTTGTTATGTTTTGGCACTTGGTTCCGAACTTATTATCATGTTGTAGGACTTATTCCCAAGATAATGTTCCTTTTTTTCCTTTCTTGTGGGTTATAATAATGGATTTAAGACTCTGATGTTTAATATATTATGTAAGCCTAAAACCACCATGCTTATTGTTTATTGCATTTATCTTGGTTCTTTCTTGTATGGACAAGCACGTGATCCTTAAACCAGTCATGTATCCACGGGTACAAAGGTAGAAATTTTAATTTTTCCCTACTTTGCTACACTGGGGCATAACACTTATAGTCTGAAGCCTACAACAAATATTTATAGAAGTATAACAGATATATAAACTTACTATTACAAAGCAGCACGTCTTTGCCTTCAAGCCTTTAGTTCCAAGTCGGGTGGAACATCAGTCCTCTGTCCTCAAGACCTACAAAGCTCTAGACATTGAATGACTAGGGCATAAACGTCATCTGCTTTGAATACGAAGTTGAGTGAGTACATCAACCACACTCCTAACCCATTATTGTTCAGCAATTTTAAATACGGTTAATCTCTTATCAATGACATCACTCACAGACATAGTAGAGGTCTCATTAAACTATGCATTAAATCAAGGATAACAAGAAACATAGTAAATGAAGATAAAAGATAAATATCATGGTGTAATATCTCATCATGCTTCTCAATGTCTAGCATTACCAAATCCATGCATGTATCCCATGCAGCCACCCTATGCATATATCTTCTTATTGGGATGCTGAATCCACGTCCGAATAACCATCTCATCATATTCACATTCATATCCTTATCCATCTCTATATCTATGCATTGATACAATAATACAAATAAATATCTATACGTCGATACAATAATACCAATCTTGATATCACATAACTTAGCCAGTACGCCACAATGGTCACTTACCTAGTGGTATCCTATGTCACATGATCCCCTGACAGGTTATCAGTCGTCTACATGGTATGTCCTATCTGTAAACAATGGGAGCGACACATCGAATGTCTTCAACGATGTATATATCCTCACTGGTCGTCTACACAGTTGAAAATATGTTAGAGCACTAGCCGGTCTTCTTTAATGGTATATTGGACATCTTCAATAGTGCATATGCATCACTGGACATCTTTAATAGTGAGAGGCTCACTAGGAACTCTAATTATCCCACGTCCACCCGACTCATCAGCCGTTAAACCCATGGATCCAAAGTACACATATCACCTTATTCTGCACAAAGGTATATAACCTATATCTTATCATATTCTCTTATCTCTTAATACCATTATCCCATGCATGCTGACTACATGACGTGCAATGCTCTTGCTCAAGATACAGAACTACAACATGCAATATCATTTATCATATCTACTCATTAACTGGTTATTAACATGCTGTCGTGTTATGTCTACTATACAATTTAACAATATTATAATATAGAATCATAGTACAACATTTAAACAACTAAATAGTTCATATGTGAAACAGAGGGGATATTAATATTCTAAACGTACTAATTGATTGATACAAGGGTTCAATCGATTAGGGCAAAATATAACTTCAATCGATTGAAACACTTTAAATCAAATAAGAAATAGTAAGTTCGATTGATTGAAGTCCTTTTGATAAATTGAGTAAACAACAAGTTTGATCGATTGAAGTCCTTTTGATCGATTGAAGAAATAGCAATTTTGATTGATTGAAGTCCTTTCGATCGATTGAACGGTCGTCTTCTTGCTAGAACTAGGAAGAGATAAACAGGTGTCTTAGGGTTACTATATACACGATCTAAGCACCCATAAAATATCCTATAGTCATCTCCTTGAGTGAGTTAATGAACTCACCTCACTCTGGTGGTTTCGTGGTGGCATTTTTGAGCTCAATTGGCGACAGTAGCTATGGTGGTTACGAGCTTCCTCTCTCCTCTCTTTTCTGGTCTCTTCTCCGATTTCTCTCTTTATCTCCTATTCTACCTCCTCTTCTTCTTCTCCTCACTTCTCCCCTCCTCTAAGCTAAGAGAGTATATATATAACAAACATACATAATTATATATATAGAACACACACACACACAAAAACTCTCTCTCTCTCTAATCTCCTTGAACTGCCAAACACCCCCACACACACGAATTAACACGTATATGTAGGTAAGAGGGAGGGATAGGTGGCAGCTTCTGTGTGAACTTGGGGATAATGTTCCAGACACTTTTAATTGATTAAAGTGAATTTGATTAATTAAAAATAGGTCAGCCAGGTTTAATCGATTGGAATGAGTTCAATCACTTGAGAAAGTTGCATGTCTTAGAATCAGGTCGACAGAGTTTCAATCAATAGAAGTTAGTTCAATCGATCGAGAACGCACAAGTTCAACCGATTGTGAAGACTTCAATTGATTGAGAAGAGCATAAGATCAATTGACCAAAATGAGTTCAATTGATTGAGAAGGAACCAAGGTCAAATGATTGAGAAAAGGCCAATCGATTGGGAAAGGCTTTACACTAAGAGTTCACACAAGCATATAGAGTCTTAATTATATTACCATACATCCAAAAATACAGGGTATTACAATACTGGTGCTTCAAATTCATTCATTGCTATCAAAATTGTATAACTTTTGGGTTTAGTACCCCAGGTGCTTGATATAACCTTGAGTGCGGTAGCACCTTTTGGATTAATCATAAGATTAGGAAAAGTGTGCAAGGACTATACCTTAACCCTTGAAGATAGGATCCTTCTCGTAAATCTAATCATTTTGTCAATAAAGGAATTCGACAGCATCTTAGGAATCAATTGGCTCACGAAGTATTGGCTTAAGTTGGATTGTGCCAATAAGATGATTATCTTTTCGGTACCAGGATGTCAGCCTTTGAATTTTCAGTGCAACCGTTCTAGTGATTTATTTCTTACTGGTGTCTAGCAGCTACCAAGAGCTCGAATTTGAAACTTACTATCATACAGATTCCTATAGTTTGAGACTTTGAGGACGTTTTTTTGGAATTTTTTTGGATTACCACCTAAGTGAGAGATTAACTTATGTATTGAGTTAGTGCTTGGATATCCAAGGCTCCTTATCCGATGGCCCCAATAGAGATGTAAGAACTGAAGAAGCAAGTCTAGGATTTGGAGGATCTCATGGTTATTCGACCAAACATGTTGCCTTGGGGAGTGCTAGTGCTATTCATCAAAAAGAAGGATAGACCCAACAAATTTGTATCGAATATAGGGAGTTCAAAAAGGTTACGATTAAGAATAAGTTCCCACTCCCTAGAATTAATGATCTGTTTGATTAACTACAAGGAGCAACAGATTCATCAAAGATCGATCTACGTTCAGGGTATCACCAACCGTTGTTTTGAGTGGAAGATATTTTAAAACTTTTTAGCACGAGGTATAGGCATTATGAATTCTTGGTTATGTCATTTAGATTAACCAATGCCCCAGTAGTATTCAGGGACATAATGAATAGATTATTTAGACCCTACTTGGACTAGTTTATTATTTTATTCATAGATGATATCCTGTAATACCATGTATTTTCGTTCTAATTTTATAATGCTTTTGATATAAATAAGATTCAGTGTGCTTGCTCTTACCTTCTCTGCAATTTTAGTTTCAATTGATCGAGCAAGCTTCAAGTGATCAAAAGTTTCATTTCTTAATCGATCGAACCCACTTCGAGTGATTGAACCTCTACCTACCTGAATTGTGATGTGGACTTTCTCAAGCGATTGAACATGTTTCAAGAGATCGAACCTAACCTATTCTCAATCAGTTGAACTCACTTCGATCAATCGAACTTATTATTATTGGTTTACATGGTCTGCCACCTGTACCCTCTCACTTTCCTATATATATGTATCACTATTATACACACATGAGTTTGGAAACTAATCGAGTTAGAGAGAGATATAACATTATATATATACACACTTATATACATTATATACACACACCTGTATATATGTATTATACACACAAACATACATATACTCTCAAGAAGAGAAAGAGGAAAAGGGGCAGAAAATAGGGAGAAGAAGAGGAGTAAAGCAGAGAAAGAGAGAGAAAGAGAAGAAGAGAGAGAGGCCACCCCGAGGGCCCGCAAACACCCCACACGTCGTCGAACTTCACGGTGAGTACCTTTACTCAATTAGTAGCATAGATATGTTCATATATATGTGTTTTAGCAAGAATAAAGGACCCAAATGTACAAGGAAGGTTCAATTTAGTTTGGGAAGAAAACCAACGTTCAATTGATTAAACTGATTTTGAGCGATTGAACACAGACAAACTTCAATCAATCGATCACCTCTCAAGCAATCAAACTTTTATTTTTCTCAATCGATCAAACTGACTTTAATCAATCGAACTATACTTTTGTCAATCGATTTAAATGACTTTAATCGATCGAACATGATAGTTTGTTAAATGTTTTGTTATTTATATCTGATTGACTACTAAGCTGGGTTATATTATGTGTTGATGGTTAGAAGCAGTATTGGAATAATATACATGCCAAATAATGGGTTGATGCATTAAATAGTGGAACCATTCAGTTAAGGTTGAGATAATAATGAGATTAATAATAATGAGATTGAAAAGCCACTATGCTTAGTAGTGTGTTTATCGACCACAGAGGTCGACACTATTTATATTTGTGCGTATAAATTCAGTCACCAAGATCCTATGATGTCGGGTGCGGGAAACCAACATCCTGGGATAGGATCAGGACTATGTGTTTGGTTTTATATATGATAGAGTTGAACTGTGTGTCAAGTTTGGTAGGGTATGTGATGTAGGACTTCATATTGAGTCTAATATATCGGGACTGGTGGCCATAACGTATTGGGACTGGAGGGCAGTAGTATTTTAGGGATACGTATCGTAGCATGTTAGGACTACATACCGTATTAGCATATCAGGGTTATGTGCCATCATAGTATAGCGGAGATAAGTGCTGAGGTATTATGGTGCTAAGTGTTATAGTATTACTGAGTGCTGCAACATTGTTGTGTGCTGTAGTATTGCTGAATGCTGTGATATTACTAAGTGCTATAGTATTGCTGAGTACTGTAGCATGATGGAGTTGAGTGCTATGGTATAGCAGACCTGAGTACTGCATTATGTTAGGGCTGTGTGTTCTATTATATTAGGGTTATGTGCCATACTATATCGGGGTGGGTTGGCCGAAATGTTAGGACTGTGTGTCAGGATTTGATAGCTCGTATGATATAGGACTACGTGTTTGATTTATGTGTTAAAGCATGGGACTTTGTGTCAGGTGAGACAGACTGTAGGTATGGGACTACGTGTCTGATTAGTCTATGTTATGTTTGGGATGGATCGAGACAATGTCCGTGAGATTGGGACAACGTCTGTTGAGATATATTGAGTTGGTGCATTTATGAACGTAAAAGATGAGATGTTCATTAGTGATGCTGTTTCATATATATGCTGCATATCTATAGATACTCTGTTAGTATTCACATTCACACGACTTTCGTAGCTGACGGTGTTTTCTGTCACTAGATATTTGACATCCAGCTAACTAGGGTTATGAGTATATAGGAGATGCATACATGGATATGGGCTACGAGGATGGAGCCTATGATGACGTAGGTTATGCTGGTGCTGACTACTACACAAGATGAAGACTTGGAGCTTAATATTGATAGTTTATGCTTATGTTTCTATAGACTCTACAATAGTTACATTTATATTCGGTGTATGTTGCCGTAATACTTTAATTACGTTTCCACATATACTTCAGGTTTGTAATAATTTAGTATTAAACTCTGATTATATATAACAACCTTAGAACTTTCCAATGCATGGTTTGATTCGTTACTGTATGATTAGACTTTGGTTATGGACAGTGTGGTGACTTTCAACTGTCATGGCCTACGGTTCCAAAAAGAAATTTATTTTTTCTATTTTTGCTACTATGGGGCATGACATGATTTTTGATCTCAGAGCCTAGGTTTGATAGTAGTGTTCACCAATTGTCCAACATTTCTTGAGTTTGAACCTTAAGATTCCTTGAGATAGGGGTTGGCTCTAAGTAATCTTTTGAAGATCGTCCCTATGGAGTTCTCCGTGCTATTAATGTGATAGTAGTAATAACTATTATGTTTAGTTGCGAATTACTTTCTGTGATTAATTTTGGATTGACTACTAACCGATAGATGTCTATATAGGTACCCAACCCTACTGCATCGATGGTAGGAATGCCTACCCAGAATTATCCTACACAAATTGTGGATGCATCCCCAGCAGACTAGGCTGCTAATGCGACTGGATTATTTGAAGCCTTTGTGTAGAGGATGGAACAAATCAACAATCCTAACATGTACAACAGAAATAATCATGGACCACCTCCACAGCTAGTTGAGGATCGTATAGTAGAGCATTTCTATCCTTTTCGTCCAGAGAAGTTTGATGGAAATACTGAGTCGTGGAAAGCAGAATAGTGGGTCCAAGAGATGGGAGCAATCTTTGGTATCCTGGGATATAACGAGATCCAAAAGCGTCGACTGGCAACATTTCAGTTAACTTATGCGACAGCCAATTAGTGGAAATCAAAGAAGGCGACCATAGGTGAAGAAGCATAAAAAAGAATGCCCTAGATCATATTTAGAGGGTTGTTTGTGGAGAACTACTTCCCTCAGACATAGAAGAATATGAAGGAGAGAAAATTCATTGAGCTAAGGCATAGGAACCTTACCGTGACGGAATATACAGTGCAGTTTGAATGACTATCTCATTTCGCCCTTTATATGATTGATACTCCAGAGAAGAAGAATAGGCAGTATTACCAAGGTCTTTTCCTACCACTGCAACGGATGACTCTGAATTATCAGGGTCAAACTTTCAAGGCCATGGTAGGAATGGCAGTCGGTCATAAGGATATTAATGGTCGGGAACAAGGATGTTTTGGAAATCGACCCCCACCTAGGAATAACCAAGGACCGAGACATCCGATGTGGTTCCAAGGGAGCAAGCGTAACTGGACTGGCGAAAGGAAGCCACAACCTACCATTCCCCAGAATCGCTATGTTATAAATCAAGCACCTCCCCCACAAGGACTACCTGTTGCTATTGGAAGCAGTATTGGTGGATGGTTCAACTGTGGGAAACTAGGCCATCTGGCTAAGGATTTCTAAGCTCCTTAGAACTATAACCAGTTAGGCATGCGCCATTATAATTGTGGCAATCACGACTACATCCACAGAGATTATAGAGCACCCCGTAGGGTATACAATGGACCAGCTACTTAAGGACAACTTGGACAAGCTCATATGAATGCTATCTTCCTAGAGAAGACAGGATTTGATGAGGCTGAACAGTAGAACATAGAAGGTACACTTACGTTATTCAGCACTCGAGTTAAAGTTCTATTTGATACTAGTGCTTCGAATTCGTTTATTATTATCAGAATTATTAAACTTTTGGCTTAGCACCCTAGGCACTTGATATAGCCCTGAATGCGGTATCACCTTTGGGAGTAACTGTAAGATTAGGGAATGTGTGCAAGGACTGTACCTTAACCCTTGAGGATAGAATTCTTCTTACAGATCTAATCATTTTGTCAATGAAGGAATTTGACATCATCTTAGGATTTGATTGGCTCATAAAGTATTGTGCTAAGTTGGAGTGTGCCAATAAGATGATTACCTTTTTGGTACTGGGAAGTCAACCTTTTGATTTTCAGTGTAACCCCTCTATTAATGCTTTTCTCACTAGTCGTCCAGTAGCTATCAAGAGCTCGAGTTCAGAACTCATTGTTGCACAGATTCCTGTAGTCCAGGACTTTGAGGATGTGTTTTGGAATATTTTAGGAATGCCACCTAAGCGAGAGATTAACTTTTGTATCGAGCTAGTGCTCGATACTTTACCATAATCAAAGGCTCCTTATCGGATGGCAACAATCAAGATGCAAGAACTAAAAAAATAAGTACAGGAGTTACAAGATCTCAAGTTTGTTCGACCTAGTAAGTCACCTTGGGAGTGCCAGTGCTATTTGTTAAGAAGAAGGACGGAACTCAATGACTTTGTATCGACTATAGGGAGCTCAACAAGGTCACGATTAAGAATAAGTACCCACTCCCTAGAATTGACGATCTGTTTGATCAGTTACAAGGAACGATGACTTTCTCTATGATCGATTTACGATCCAAATATCACTAACTATTGGTTTGATTTGAAGAAACTTCAAAGATTGCATTTAGGATAAGATATAGGCATTATGAATTCTTGGTTATGTCTTTTGGATTAACCAATGCCCTAGTAGTATTTATGGACCTAATGAATAGAGCATTTAGACTTTACTTGGACCAGGTCATCAACGTGTTCATAGATGATATTCTAATCTACTCAAAGACTGAGAAGGAACATGAGGAACATGTAAGGATCACACTGTAGACCCTCCGAGATAATCAACGTATGTGAAGTTTACTAAGTGTGAGTTTTGGTTGAAGGAAGTCAAGTTTCTAGGACATGTTGTCTCACAAGATGGAATAGTTGTAGACTCGTTAAAGATAAATACAATTTTGGATTGGAATATACCATCCACCGCAACAGAAGTCAGAAGTTTTCTCGGTTTGGCTAGATACTATCGGAGATTCGTGGAAGGATTCTCCAAGATCGCAGCTCCTCTTACTATACTAACGAAGAAGGACTTGAAGTTTGAATGGGTAACAAGCATGAACGCGCATTCTAGGAATTGAAGCAAAGATTGACCACAACGTCAGTGCTGGCAATACCCAAGAGCGGTGAGTTGTTCACCATTTATTGCGATGCATCCCACCAAGGATTGGATGTGTTTTGATGCAAGATGGGAAGGTAATCGCATATGGATCACGACAATTGAAACCCCATGAGTTAAATTATCCAACGCATAACCTCGAGCTGGCCGCAACTCTTTTTTCACTCAAGATTTGGAGGCATTATCTCTATGGCAAGAAGTTCGATCTGTTCTCGGATCACACGAGTCTGAGATATTTGTTCTCTTAAAGGGAGTCAAATATGAGGAAATGACGTTGGATGGAATTATTAAAGGATTATGATTTCATGTTGCAATATCACCCTGGAAAGGTGAACATAGTGGCAGATGCGTTGAGTCAGAAACCCTGAAAAATGATGGTAGCTTCTCTTATGGTCAAAGAATGGAAAGCATTGGAACCATTAGCTGAATTCTATATTCAAGCCTCAGATCCAAGTAAAGGGCAACACATGGGATGTCTCATGGTGCAACCGATCCTCATCAATCGTATTTTGGAGGCATATGAAAGGAATGAAGGACTTCAATAGTGGTTCGCTAACAACGTGGTAAAGCAACCAGAGAGTTGGATTATTGATGCAAATGGAGCACTCAGGTGTAGAGGTAGATTTTGTATACTAGATGAAGGTGATCTTAGAATGGATATACTGGACGAATTTCACAAGTCACGAATGACTATCCACCCAGGAGGCACAAAGATGTACAAGGATTTGAAGGGGAACTTCTGGTGGGAAGGAATGAAGCAAGAAGTTGCTAAGCATGTGTCTTAATATCTTACATGTAAGCAAGTGAAGGCGGAACATTAGAAGCCTCCAGGACTTCTACAACCATTACCAGTTCTCGGATGGAAGTGGGAGCATATAACTATTGACTTTGTGGTATGTTTGCCAAGGTCACAACAAAACCACGATGCTATTTGGGAAGTTATGGATCGACTTACCAAATCACCGCATTTCATAGCTTACAGTATGTCGTACCCAGTTGAATGTTTGTAGGGCCGGCCCTGGGCATAGGTGACGTAGGTGGTCGCCTAGGCCCCCCAATTTTTGGTGTTTAATTAGGGCCCCAATTTGATCAAGGAAAATTAAAAGGTCCCAATTTTGAAAAAAAAAACTATGCAATATGTTGGTCCAAAAGACCAACCCCACAATTTATAAAAAAAATTACATATAAAATATTGGCCCAACTGTAATCCAATACACCCTAAACATTTGTCCCAGCTCATTTTCATATCATCTCGTAGTTTAGCCCACCCAAATTGTATCACCATCATACCAAACTTTACAAATTTCAATCACAATCAACCCTTATTACTATTAGGCTTTATTTGGTTCATGGATTTAGTGAGGGAGAGAAAAGAAGAAAGGATATCAAAAAAGACAATTAATTCTCAGGTTTTTCCCTTGTTTCATCCATGATTAATAATATCAAAAACTGATAATATTTCAAATATGAGTAATGCTATGCTTATCAAATTTTGTATCCTAAGTGGATCTCAAACATGTGGTAGTAGGCCCACCTGATTTTGATTGGAGGATGTTGAAGTCCTCCCACCATTATTGAAGGTGGTCCTGCCGTCACATGTATTTGGGAACCATTTGAGATACAAAATTTGGGAAGCATATCATTACTCTTTCCTTCCTATTTTTCATAAGTTTCCTTATTGAATAACACAAAGTGTTTTTCTTACTGACACAAAATCTCACAACTTTTAAAACAATTGTAAGACATCAAAAAACAAAAAAAAAATGCAATATTTTTAATACAGAAAATCTTATCTCAATAAATAGGTAAATGATTAAAAAAAAACCTATGAGGTCACTGCCGTGAACTCCCGTATTGGTCCGTTACAAAGGGGCCTCGCTTGAAGAGCTCGCCTAAGGCTCCCAAATGTTTGAGCCATATGTATATACAACAAGTTATACGATTGAATGGTGTACCTGTCTCTATTGTGTCCGATCGTGACACAAGGTTCACTGCAGAGTTCTGGAAGAGTCTACAGACATCTATGGGGATGTCATTGAACCTGAGCACTGCCTTTTATCCACAGATGGATGGAAAGACTGAACGAGTTAACCAGGTAATGGAGGACATGCTGCGAGCGTGTGTTATTGATTTTGAGAGCTCATGGGAGACTCATCTACCACTGATAGAATTTGCATACAACAATAGCCACCATTCGAGCATAGGAATGACACCCTTTGAGGCATTATATGGATGACTGTGCCAATTGCCTTTGTGTTGGGTAGAGGTTGGAGACAATCAACTGCTTGGACCTGAATTAGTTCAAGAAATTAATGAGAAAATCCAGATTTTGAAAGAAAGGATACGAACGGCGCAGAGTAGACACAAGAGTTACGCGGAGTCGCAGAAGTTTGGAATTCAGTGTTGGAGATCCTGTATTACTCAAGATATCTCAGGTACGAGGAATTGTCAGATTTGAATAGAAGAGAGGAATGTTAGCACCACGTTTCATCGAACCATTTGAGATCCTCAAACGTATAGGAAAGTTGCCTACAAACTTACATTGCCGCCTAAGATGTCGAGAGTACACAACATTTTTTACGTCAACATGTTAAGAAAGTGTGCTCACAATCCAAGTCACGAGATCAACTTTGATGACATCGAGGTTAATGACAATGTATCGTTCCACAAAGGACTAGTGCAAATTCTGGATCAAGGAATTAAGAAGCTGAGGAATAAGGAATTCCATTAGTAATGATTCAGGGGAAATTTCACAATGAAGGAGAAGCTTCTTGGGAATTACATTCGGAGATGCGCGAGATGTATCCAGAGTTGTTTAGTAATGCTTAGTTCGGATTTCGGAGACGAAATCTTTATTTAGAGGGGGATGATGTAATACCCGTGGATATCGCAGTTTTACCGATGCTTTTTTTTTCTTAGATTCAAAATCAAATACAAATAGTTGCCACTTAATTTTTAAAAGGAAAATTAAGAAACTATTTTGAAAGCACAATGATCTTTGCGAAACCAAAGACAAACTAGGTTCGGGGATTATAGAATGAGAGGGGAAGGAGCCCAACGGACGGATTAAAACACCCCCTTTCATCCTATCTTGTGATAAGCCTCTACTCAACATCCTTTTTGATCGAATTATTAATCTAAGCATGCCCTCAACTAATACATGTATATATATATAAATATACATTACACAAGCATGTTGAAAAGGGTATAAAATTGGTAATGGTAAAATGGCATCCAAAATCATATAGTTCAATTAGCAAGCGACATGATATGCACAAAGGAACTACAGAACTTACCCGCGATCCCGCCACGTATATTAAACGTGCAATGCATGCAAGAAAATAAAACCTTAGAAAAGGTCTCTAATCACATATACACATAAGGCAAGACCTTATCTAAGGTGTTGCGCATGGAGTCAAAAAATCAATAAAATCAATAAGTAAAATAAACTAGAGAGGAGTTCAAGAAATTGTACCTCAAAAGCACTGAAAAACAAAGGTTAGTCCACATGCTTTGAACAAGATGTCAAATAATCAATCTTAAACTCTTAGCTTAAATCTATCAAGGAGAGGGGGAATTGACAAAACTATGAATTCCTTATAGCTAGTTGGAACCATAGCACCTCTGTAGATATACAAGTCTCAATTAGGAGCCAATGTAATGTCCATATAGAGATGCCGTAGGCCCAACATGACCATAAGGAACCCCTAGCCTTGATCAATTAAGTTCAATTAAGTGCAACTCAAAACCAAAAATGAGTTCTACTTATGAGTATCAATATGTATGAATGAATGCATGAGAATAAGCAATAAAAAAATTCATTAGTTTGGATCATTTAACCTCTGGATTTAAACTTGATTGACACTATTTAAGACATGGTTTAGATCCTAGGACATTAGGAGTCCATTAGATTAGAGTTATTCAAGTTTTATCAAGATGGTGACAGAATTGTGGGATTTACAGAGAGCAGACCAGACTTTCAAAATTAGAAATAAAATAATTTCATCGATTGGATATTAATATTCTTTGAGTATATTGTGCCTCTCTAAGTCTAGTTTCTATCCCAAAAAGAAAATCAAAGATCCAATGATTAAATCACTGGGAATTGGGTCATAACCAAACGTCACTCAAGAATTTTCAACTCTCTGTCCAGAATTTTTGTATGATTTTCTAAAACTAGTAAAAAAATCAGAAACTCTTTGATCGTTTTAGGATGTCTTCCTAACATATTAATCTTCATGGAAAAACATATTTTAGGTCAAGAAAGCTTGGTTAAGACTCTGATTCACTCATTTTAAAACAGGTTTACTGTTCTAAAATTTTGGACAGAGAGTAATCCACTCACAAATCATAAGACCAAACCGTCCTAAATATGGAATTTCATTAAAACCAAGGTCCTAGTGATGCACTTATGAGTTATGAACACTCTCCACTTGGTCTCACTCAATTCTCATGGACCATGATTTAATTAAAAATCTTTAATCTCAGTGGGTTCATGAGTTCACTGCACCATTGATGGGATTGGTATTCATAATCTCATCTAGACTTAGACCACACCTAATTCCTCTCTCAAATACATGTTCCTTGAGGAATATGGACCCATTTTCATTTGTTCCCCTCCCAAGTTAATGGTCCTTGGAGACCAAAATATGACTCAAAATCGTATAAACCTCATAGAATATAGGAATGACTCTAGGAGACTCATCTTTGAAGGATTCAAGTTATGGTTCAAAACTTAAATCCAACAAAACATATGGATGTAACCATGACCCACCTTAATCTCCACATAAATCATGAGACTATGGGAGATTAATAGATCAAAATCAAAGGAGACTTCAATGAGATATAGAAAATCTCATGGATTTCAAGGAGAAAATGAAGAAGAAAGGAAATAAAATCAAGGTTTTCATAAAATCCAAGTAAATGTACTTTAACATTTTTTTTTCTTTCAAAACCAAAGGCTATATCTAGATCCAAGTCAATGAAAATAATGCATGAAAACTCAATCACAAACTCTATGTGGTGTATGATGAAATGGGATAAGAAGAAAGGTTTTGAAAATGTGCAAAAGATCCTAAATCTATGAGTTTGTGATTGAGTCTATCCGAGCTCTAGATAGACTTAGATGGTTACCTCTATAACCTCAAAACCTTCTTAATTTGTTGATGAAGACTTTTCAATTTCTTCAACTTCTTCTTCAAATTCTTCAAAGGAACTTTTGAATTCTTCAAAATCTCTTGATTTTTCTATCTTAAATATCTCTAGTTTTTTTTATCTTGCAAAATATAAGTAGAGGATTGAGGGAGAAGAAGGATTGGATTTGGATCCCTTGTAATGGAGGTGAAGGCCTCCTTATATAGGCCAAAATTTGAGAGTTATTTGGATAATTTTGGGTAGAAAACCCATGTGCAAGAATGTTCTATACGAATTTGAAAGAAATAGGCTATTATAGCGAGCAGCACTCACTGAGTTGTCTGCAGCACTCAGTGAATGCCGCAGCGGCACTCAGTGAGAGTCGACGCGACACTCAGTGAGTGCCGCCGCCTATGCTGCGTGCCGCACCAACGGTATTATCTTCTTTTATTTTATTTTCAAATATATATGCCTAGTATATATACTTTAATATATAAATTATACTTATGCTTTATAAATATTATAATATATTATATTTTTCTTCTTCTTTTTCTTCTTTTTTCTTTCTTTTTTTCTTTCAAAATTCTTGTTCTTTTCTGTGAAATTCTTTTTCTTTTCTTTTTTATTTTCAAAATAATATATATGTACATATTTAATGAATTTTGGAAATTGACTTTTGGACTATTCCTTTCTCATACGTATTCCATATCCAGGTTTTTCCGAATCACCTGATTTCCCTCTTTGTCTTAATTTTGAAACTTAGCTTGAAGAATCTTCAAAAGAACTTGAATTGTTGGAAAGTCTTCGAATTCTGCCGATCATTGTCCTAATCGATCTGGAGGTAACCATCCCCTAAATTCGACAGTTGGTCAAAATTGGGGTGTCTATAGTTTGCCCCTCTTCAGCGGAGCTTGTGAAGGAACGCGTATCGCAAGTAAATGTCGAAGCCTGTGTGAAGACAAGCCATTGACTAATCTATCGTATGCAGGTAAAAATAAAGTGCTTTGTAAAAATAGGACACCTAAATTATTAGTTTTGGTCGTGCTTAATGTCGAGCTTCCTACGTATCCCAACGGGAATCAGACTAGGACGTAGTTCGGGCAAGGGACCACACACAAGCACACTTAGTCATGCGGATGAATGCACCTTGTCCTATCGTGATGCACGTGCTCAAGCAATCCCATGCTCCATGCTCTTAGATGTAATGATTTAGAATCATACTACTCTCTTCTATTGACAAGAATGCATTTTATGCCTTAAATTTTCTATTATGACACCGTCCTTCTTCAAGAGAGTTAAGATTCATGCAAATGCATTTTCTTTGCTTTACACTGCAAAAATGATAAAAATGAGATGTACTTCGCGTCTTATACTCCGGTGTCTTGTTAAGGTTTGTAAAAAAGTTAGAATCGCTCAGGTTCAATGACCCCAAATTTATATAGACTGCGATAGACGTCTTATACCGGAACTGAGAATTAATCAGTGACTTAAAGGATGCGATAGATGACTTATACCAAGACTGAGAATTTGATTGGTGACTTAAAGGATGCGATAGACGACTTAAACCAAGATTGAGAATTTGATCGGTTACCTATAGGTTACGGTAGATGACTTATACTAAGATCGAGGATTTGATCGGTGATTTACAGGCTACCATAGACGGCTTATACCAATACTAAGGATTTGATCGGTGACTTATAGGCTGCGATAGATGACTTATACCAAGATCGAGGATTTGATCGGTGACTTATAGGCTGCGGAAGATGACTTATACCAAGACCGAGGATTTGATCGGTGACTTATAGGCTCTGGTAGACGACTGATACCAAGACCGAGGATTTGATTGGTGACTTATAGGCTGCGGTAGATAACTTATACCAAGACCAAGGATTTGATCGGTGACTTATAGGCTGCTATAGACGACTTATACCAAGACCGAGGATTTGATCGATAACTTGTAGGCTGCGGTAGAGGCTTATACCATGATCAAGGATTTTGATCGATGACTTATAGGCTGTGATAGATGACTTATACCAAGACCAAGGATTTGATCTGTGGCTTATAGGCTGTGGTAGACGACTTATACCAAAACCGAGGATTTGATTGGTGACTTATAGGCTGCGGTAGACAACTTATACTAAGTTTAAAGATTTGATCGATAACTTATAAGCTACAGTAGATGACTTATACCAAGATCGAGGATTTGATCGGTGACTTATAAGCTGCGGTAGACTACTTATACGAAGACTGAGGATTTGATCGGTAACTTATAGGCTGCGGTAGACGACTTATACCAAGATTGAGGATTTGATCGGTGACTAATAGGCTGCGATAGATGACTTATACCAAGACCGAGGATTTGATCAGTGACTTATAGGCTACGGTAGATAACTTATACCAAGACCGAGGATTCGAAACAGAGCTGATCCAGCTTAAAAAGGTTTATTTGGAGCTATTTTTAACTCAAAATGGTTTTCATGTGTTCTTGATTTATGCTTTTTCCAAAATTCTTCTTCTATTTTTTGATAGATTAGTCACCATAAATAGCAGTTTAGGTGATTTAAGCAAGAAGAAGAAGAAGTATGAGCCAGTTCTTCTTGACAACCTCGCTTTTCTGCTTACTGATTTCCCTTTTCACTATAGACAAGTTCAAAGGGCTTTTCAGTACATCCGATGATTAGCATGTATGATTTGGAGCTCAATCTGCTAAGGATATTTACCTTATTTTATTCTTTCTGAGAATATTACTCGATCTCTGTTCAATTTCCTTGGCAGAGCGGGATCTGACTTCCTAACCTCTATGCTATTACCCTTCTTTCAAAATTTCTTATTCTTGCTGATCCATCTGAGGAATGTATTTTAAGAAGGTAGACTAGAACTGAGTAGAGACACGTACATTTTTCAAATATTGTGACCAATTCTACTTTCTTTTCTTTACGCTTTTATGATTTTTTTGTTTAGAAAAATTATCGTCCTATAGTGTTCTTTCATTGTATCTTTCTTTACGACAGACTTTATGAAAATAAAGAATTCTTCTTTTCATGTTTCTTTCCATCTTAAACCCATTTCAGATTCATGCATGAAAACTTCATCTCTTAACCTCAAGAATCTTCAGGATGTCCAAACTTGATCCTTATTTAGAAAGTCGGTAAATCCATAGATATCTTATTTAGCAAACGAAAGTTTGCCCCTAGTTTAATAGGGGACTTAGAAATGCTAGGCAAACAAAGTTTGCCCCTGGTTTGAGGGAGGTGATGCATCCTCTGGACAAATGATAGTTTTCCCCTTGTTTTCAAGGTAATTTCATGAGTTAGTTAGGTTTCTTCTTTGGACCGAGGGCCTTGGGAGGCTTGCCTACTTATCCCTGAATGGGCATAAGGTCCTATAGTAGTTCGATCGAGGCCTGAAATAAGTGCAATGGTTGACTGTGTGTGTGATTATGATCGAACCTTGCAGGCTGCCTACGTATCCCCGAATAGGAATCAGGTCAAAACGTACATCTACTATGGAGGTCTTTAAAGAATAAGGCTTCAAGAAATTGTGGGCTTTTCGATCCATGTTATTATTTGGGACCAGTGAGCGCGTGTCACTTGCGATAACCTTTGTATAGCATGATGAACTACATTTTTTTAAATGTCGGTTGATTATTTTTCCTTTTCACTAGCCAGCCAAACCTTATAACCCTCATAGCGCATTGTGCTTTTAATCATGCTTTATCATCCACTCTCCAAATCTCTCTTTGTTTTGTTTTCTCAAAGATATCTTTCATTGTTTTGCTTTCTTGGCTTCATTGAGTTTTTCATAAAGTTTTGAGGCTAATTGATGCTTTCAAATCTCTCTTTTTCATTTCTGATTTTTGAACACGAAACCTTGAGATAATTCTTATACTCATGATGATGTAATTGAAGTGCTCCAAAATTTTCAATCTCACTTACTCTCTCCTTTCCCTTTCCATTCTCTATCATAATTTTGACTGGCTAGGATTCGGATTTTGAAATCAACACGCATCTTATTTATTTATTTATTTTGCTCTAATTTTTGCCTAGGCGCCCTTTTGGGTTTTCATCCTAGCGAGCTCTCTTTCTTCTCTTTTTTTTTCTTCTTTTTTTTTATTAAGAAGTTCATTTAAAACATATGGATACCACTCAGGGACAAAATTTATGACTTTAGATTGTGAGCTCACCTTTTAGGCCTGGTATAAGGAGTGATGTTGTGTAGCACCCAGAATTTTTCTACAAATTCCACATAGGATTAGAAATGGTGATGTCACCTTGATGACGATTACAGAAGGTCCATTAGGATTCTTTTTTTAATAAGAAACCCTTGGATGGGATTTTCAGTCAAAGTCCTAACGACGACGACGTTAGTAATAAACTAGTGTTTATTAGAATAGACGTAAACTCAACGTGTGTAGTTTCATAGTTAGAAATATAGATGACTTATACAGAAACCCGTACACAGCCCGTACCTGCACAATTTAAATTTGTGACTCATTTCACAAGTAATGCTTATCTATTGGAGCACTGACTCATGCCATAAGGTACTTAACCAGTGAGTGGGACCCACAATGTATTTAGGAGCTATGTGGGACCCACACTACCTCCCTAGGTGGACCCCACCCTAATAATCTACCCTTGGATACACACAACATACACATGCACGTACTTTAGGACTCAAGAGCACATCCTTGTGCACAGCCTGAGTATAGGACCCACACTGCCACTTGGCAATTATGTGGACCCCACACTGATCTACCATTGGGCACATACATGTGCACTTTGTGCACACATTGCACACAACCAAATCTCCCTCACTTTCCCTCTATATAATGCACCCCACCCTCACCCTCTCATTTATCACCCCCATCTCCCCACAATCTGTCCATGCAGATTGTCTCAGAGAGAGAGAGTAGAGAGAACCCGAGAGAGAGAGAGAGAGAGAGAGCTTGAGAGAACACTCTCATCACCCTGGTTTATACACACACCCATCCTCACTACACTCTCCCCCTGTGCTCTCCCTACCTCTCACTATACACACACACTCCTTTAGCTGCCCAGAAAGGAAGAAGAAGCAGAGCAGAGGAGAGAGAAGGAAGGAGAAGAGGAGAAACCAAAGAAGAAGAGAGAGATCTGAGCTTCCCTGAGGTAACCACACCCCCATTTGCATACCTGACCATCTGCATGTCCATTAGGAGACCCTAGGATCCCTTGCATGCAAGCCAAACAGAGCCTAAGGCTCTCTACACTTTCCGGCGACCATTAGAGCACCCTTAGGAGGTTTGATTTTCAAATCTCGACCAAATGGCCCATAAGCTACACCATGCTGACCAGAATGAACCCAGATAGGCCATCTTACAACAGTTTTTGATTTGGGTAATGTTTGATCGGCCATGCAGGCCATTATCCTTTTCTTGGCCAAAAATGATAATCCACTAGTAGGTAAACTAAACGAATAAACCGAATCAAGAGCCTCTAGTATGTTATAGAGGGTCCCTAACCGGTCACAATGCCGTTGGTCTCGTGCATTTTGGGTTAAAGATGAGAGAGTTATGAGTGTTTGAAATTTTTCCGGCAACCCGCGACCTTTCGGCGACGCCAGTTCGCCGGAGAAGACGAAGTAACCCTTTTGGGTTTCGGGTTATAACACCCGGGTCGTGGGTCGGGTTAGGTTTGTGTTTGGGTGGATAGGCCTGAGTGTGTAAATGGGTGTGGATAGCGGGCGGGGTTGGGTTTAAATAACCCGTGGGTCCTTTTAAGTAGGACGGCGTCGTTTTGACGCCGGGTTCTGTTCAGGTCGGGTTCGAGTAGTCGGGGCGGGTTATGTTGTGAGTGTTATGGTTTTGGGTTTAGGTCAGGTTCGGCTCGGGTTAGGGTTAACGGGTTAGGTCAGTTTGTGTGTATAGATGGGTCAGGGTTTGGGTTTGGTTAGGGTTCGGGTTAGCGGTTTGGGTCAGGTTGTTAATATATTAGGGTTTCAGGGTCGGGCTTGGGTCAACCCGAATGGGTTTTGGGTTTGGGTTTCTTGGTTTGTAGAAATGGGTAGCCCGTTTGGGTTTCGGTCGGGTCAGGTCTGACCCATCGGGTCGCGTCCTTGGGTTTTGTTGAGAGTATATTCGGGTAACCCATAGGGGTTTGGGTCAGTTCGGGTTTGACCCGTCGGGTCTGAGATTGATAATAATAATAATATTATTATTATTATTAGTAATAATTAGTTTAAAAAAGGTTTTAAATGGTTTAATAATTATAAATAATTTATAATTTTGCTATTAAGGTTTTAATAATATAGACTATTATTTTAATATTCTATATATCATTATTATATTATATATTTATTATTTATATGGTTAATATAAATAATAAATACCAATTTTAAATGGTTTTAAATAGTTAATAAATACCTATGTGTATTTATAAATTCTAGAAAATTAGGGTAATAACCCAGGGACTATTTTATTACATAGTGTCAGTTATAAAGCTATAATATTATAGTCCAATATTTTTAATAATTAATAAGGAGCTATTTTTTAAGTATATTAATTATTAAAAATACCAAACGAGCTCCGAAAATTATGAAATAAATACTGGTGGCGTATTTTAATATCTAGTATTTAATAATAATACTTCTAAGTACTGATTCTTTTGTATAATTATAGTTCCATATTTAAATCCCATTTCGGGTTTTTTCTGGTATATATTATCTTCATAAATTCATAATAAATAATCCAGGACTCCGAAAATTACGCGGTCAGTTCCCAGAGTCTTAGAATAATGTCTAGAACATTCTCGTAAAGTTTGGTGACTTTTCGACTCGGTCGAAAATATAGCCTGTCTTTGAGGGCCTACATTAGTGTATTAAGCCCTGCATACTATCTCGTAAAACGCGACGGACTCCGATTTGAGTCTAGTCAATGGCGTTGGACTTAGAATGACACGTAGATCACTACCTTGAGGTTTATGACCTCATTTGGTAAAATTACCATTTTGCCCCTATAGTTGTACTCATACGTTATTACTGTTTATTCTATTTATTATTGTAGAACTTGACGGTTATCCGCTATTCGAGGATCGGTGACTCGAGGTGAGTTTTCTAACCTCACTCTAATCCTAATAAGATGTATATCAGATGTTTAAAAGCTACCTGTATGATATTTTGTATAAGTGATAAGTTGATTTATGATGTTAAGTGTATTTCCAATAATTATAAGATGTTTAAAAGCATGTTATGGTAGTGCTATCGCATACGTGAGCATGTCAAGGGTTTTATCTATATGTTTATCGGTATCAAATCCATGTTATATGATCCATGCTCTATATGTTACGTTTCTGCTGCTAATTGTTAAAAGCACGTTTCACGATGTTGTTGACTGGAATAGATAACGCATGCTATGTTATTAATAAAGAGGAATAAAAGTAGAATTGCATATGAGTATTGATAATGGACACACGTGCATTTCATGACACGTGTCAGCATGCGTCATGTGAGAAAAATAAGTGTTTGATGGGAATGTGTATGAGATGAGATATGTGGATGTGAAAGAGATGTGATTTCTGGATCCTATGGATCAACGGCTGACGAGCCAGGTGGACATGAACGGTTAGGGTTCCTAGCGCGCCTCTCGCCGTTGAAGACGTCCGGTGATGCGCATACGTGGTTGAAGACGTCCCATGTATCGTTGAATACGTCCGGCTAGTGCTCTAATATACTTCTCAGTCGTGTAGACGACCGGTGAGAGTATACACATGGTTGAAGACGTCCCATGTGCCAGTTTCATTGTTTACAGATAGTGTGCGCCGTGAAGACGTCCGGTGGCCTATCAAGGGAATGAGTATGAATTGGCTGTGATAGTATGTTATCATCCTTGATATACCGCGTGTTGTCAGGTGGATGAGAAAGAGAAAGCGAATGATGAGATTGAGTTGATGAGAAAATGATTTGGTTCAAATGATTTGGTTTTGGAAAGTCTTGGTTTTAAAATAAAATGGTTTTGAAAATATCTGTTTTAAAAGCAAGTGTCTTTGAAAAGAGTTGGGAATGAGTCTTATTGATCATGCATTTGCACGCACTAGTTTATAATAAGGAGAATGTATTCTATGATGTTATGATTATCTGTTTACCTGTCTTGTTGAGACCTCTGTTATGCCCGTGGTGAGAATGCGTCTTTTGATAAGAGAATAACCATACTTTAAAGTATTAAACTATGACGTGAGTTGAGAGATATTCTGTGTTTACTGATTATTGAGCGGTTGAGTCTCTCACTCAGCCTTGTTCCAAGGCTGACGGCATATTACGCCCTGGGCATTCGTATGCCCAGAGTGTTGCAGGTTTGGAGATAGATAGAAGAGCCCAGGATGCAGTACCGTGGAGCTAGGGAGAATAAAGCCTTGCCCAAGACCTGATAGGCAGTTTCTCAAGTTTTAAGATTTTGTAAATTATTTAGCATGGCCTCTTGTATTAAGATTGAAGTTGTTGTAAACCTTATTTAATTTCCGCTGCTGTATTTATACTCTGATAAGTTTAGATCATGCTTATGCCCTAGCATTTCCCTTATGATTGCATGGTGCGGAGTTAGAAGGACAGAACGGTTATCAAACTAGTTACGTGTCTACGGACCCATAAAGGAAAAATTTTATTTTCCCTATTTTTGGCTTACTCCGGGGCGTGACAGGGTTTTTAGTGGTATCAGAGCCTAGGTTAGGCATTTACCGTTTGTCCTATGCACTTTAAGTTATAAACCATTAGATCTTTTCCCTACTTATGAAGATTCTAACCCTATGATAGTTTACATTGGACAGGTTAGCATGGAACCCTTCTATGTCCAAGACGGGTTTGGAGGACATTGGATTTATCCAGATCGTATAGAGCCTGCATACCCAGTGTTGTACCAACAAAGGATTCGACGGAGTGCTCAGCAGCATTTGGAGGAAAACATGTGGCATGATGTGTATGTGTTGGGAATTGAGGACCCAGAGATCCTGCAGAGAGAGGCATATTACCGAGAAAACACCATTAGACTTGTTCATCAGGAAGCAGCTGAGATAACTCATGACAGCTATACCCTCCGAGTCATGACTTTTCGAGTTAAGCTGACACCCCCACCAGGACCCGTAGGACCATCTTCTGCTATGCCACCCCCAGTACCAGAGGAGTCCATAGCTGATACACCCTTGACTGTTGAGTCAGTCATGGGGAATGATAGGAAGAAGGATGATGATGAAGAAGTTCCAGCAAAGGAGACCAATTCTGTGGAGGATGCTGATTCCTCAGTCGATGCTGATTCCTCAGTCAATGCTGACCCAACTAAGAATGTGGGCAAGAAACCACCCAAGAAAGACATAGCTGAGAAGGGAAAGTCGAAGATCTAGGACCTGGATGATTGAAGGACTATGTAATAGGACTGTTAGTCCATCTTTTGTGTATATAGCTGTACTCAGGCATGTAACACGTAGTAGTAGTAACGTGTACGCCTTTCATGTATATGTTGTTGGCACTATTCCCTACTATGCACGTACTTAGCGTACGCACTCTCTAATGTAAATGTTTTTGTAACTATGTTGCACTATGTTTAAATCTATCTATGGAGGTTATCTTTAACTTGATATATATATATATTTTCACGTGGATGTATTGCTTGCCTGTCATTAGTAAATTGATTTAAGCTTGTATACTCATAGCCTATAAGAATGACTAATAAATCCCCGCAATAAGTTGACCCATAGAAGTCGCAAGTGTAATAAATGTAGAAGCAAGAACTATTATAGGATCAGGGAGTCAAGTTTAGAACAATTGACAGTAACTCAAGGATTAGATAGAATTAAGAAAGATACTCCCTTTTTACTATGAAACTTTAAGATATTTCATTAATTAAGCACCAGTACTAAGTTAGTTTTCTGTGTTGGGCAGGATAGCATGGAGCACCAGATAGAGTACGATGTTGCAGAGGGACAGTACAGAGTCACCTTGGAGAGACAGTTTGCCGCTCGAGGATTTGGTCATGTTAGCAACACCATCAAGCATAGAGTTCGCCAGAGTATAAGGAAGTGGACACGTTGTTTCTTCTGTGAGAGACCTGTTCCAGAGTTAGTATATCATAGAGTGATAGCACCGCGCTTGCTGTCTGCTGAGATGGAGGAGATTCCCCATGCCCTTAGAAACCTTACAATCCATGACCCGGACGAGCCACAAGAAGACGTAGTACACTTTGTTACCCCTGCAGGTTCTGATGATGACTCAGATGATGATCCAGATGAAGACCCACTAGCGGAGCCTGAGATGAAAGAGGACCCTGATTGGCCCCTAGAGCCAGCCTGGGATGCATTTGTTGGTATCCCTCCGATTGACTTTCCATCATCCAGTGACTTAGGAGAGGTGACCTCGGACTCTGATGTTGAGAGAGATGGAGGATGGATCCTTAGCTAGTTCATCTATGTTTTAATTGTTCCACTTCTTTTGATGTACTCCAGATTTGTAGAACTAGTATTCGTACTATGGTTAGACCTTTTTGTTTTCTGATCAATAGTAGTTTGCTTGTTACTTAACTTAACTATAATTGTAAGGATGAGACGAATTCGTATTAATTGCTAATCTTACCTCTTATATATTTATTACTAATAAGATTATAGGTGTGACCATTAGTCGATAGACATTTAGGCACTGACGAACTTCCTGAGATGTATCTCGGAACAGTCAGCTCAACCTAGAGTCTAGAAAGGCCAAGGATAAGGATGCCTTACCCTTAATCCTAGTAGTAGTTGTGATGATCATTATATGCTAGAAATCCCTGTTAACTCAATACTGTTATATGTCATATGATCAGACGAGATAAGATAAGGTATTGACCAAATAGGTGTTAACTCGTAGGTATAAGCCTTGCTAGCATACACCATGGTTAAGAGAAAACGAAATACTCAGAATTCATCTAACGGACCAACAAATGTGATACCTCCAGAGGTGGATCCAACAGGATTGATAGGAGCTCTTGTCCGACGCGTGGAACAAGCAAGTGATCACCTGGATCGTGCCATCAACAACGGAAATGCTCGTCAGACAGGAGATAAACTGCTTGAGAGATTCCGTGCACTTAAACCAGGAACTTTCACTGGAATGACAGAAGCATGGGAAGCTGAGCAATGGCTTCGTGATATGGAACGAATGTTTCAAGCCCTTGAATGCAACGAGACGGAGAAAAGACGCTTGGCTATTTTCCAATTGACGTATTCGGCAGCCGACATGTGGGAATCTGTCGAAGCTACAATGGGCGAAGATGTTACAAGGAGAATGACATGGCAAGCATTCAAAACGAAATTCCTAGCAAAGTACTTCCCAAGAACAGAAAGAAACAAGAAGAAAAAGGAATTCATAGAGCTAGTTCAAGGTAACATGACGGTGCAAGAATACACGTCGAAATTTGAGAGACTATCACGATTTGCTCCGTACATGGTAGATACTCAGCGAAATAAGACACTATAATATTACGAAGGACTTAATCCAGACATTCAAAAGACAGCAGCAGTATACCTTGACCAACCATTCGAAGAAATGGTCGAATCAGCCACACAACTGGAGAATATAGCTCTGAACAGCAAGAAACTAGAAAGCCACCCACAAGGAGAAAAAGATAACTGGTTCTAGACAACCAACCTAGGAGGAAGTCGAAGAGGCAATCAAGTGTCACGAACAACCGCTCGAATGCAGTCTGTAATCACCAGAGGAAACTCTGGGCACATCTAGAATCATCACAAGAGACAGAGAAGTAATGACAAAAAAGTTAGTCAAACAGTCGTTCAGACACACGCGAAGCAACGTGATATCTGTTACAACTGCGGAATACTTGGACACCACTCCAAAGAATGCACAGCACCGAGATAACTCACCAGGAAACAAGTACGGTGTTTCAATTGTGGAAAGGCTGGACATGTACGTAAAGAATGCCCCGAACAAGAAGTTCAGAACAATGCTTCACCACCACAGAGATCCAGAAAGAGAACACGCAGATCAGAGAATCAATCTCAGCACTGAATAAAATGGAAGACTGAAGGTACCATGCCCACTGCTAGAATTCTGAACTCTATATAGAAATGATATTACCAGATGATTGGGGACGTTCAAGAGAAATTATCGAACAACGTCCTCGGGAGACCAATCTGGGTGACCCGGACGCTGTCGAACAACGTCCGGCACATAATCAGGTAGGTTCCTATAAGGATAGGTAACCTCGTCCGTAGGCACAGTAGACTCGTTAGGGTTAGATAATGAACTAGCTACTAAATCTGAGACACCGCCATCGTCGTCATCATCGGTCGAGGAATCGGCCGATTCAGATGAAGACGACTCGGAAGACGTAGGAGGAGCGCCATAAGGGCCATCCATAACAGTAGGGTCATCGCCAAACAGGTCATCCTCGTCAGAAGAATCAGAACAGCTAAGAATGGGCCTACGAGGACGACAACGACACCAGCCGGGACGACCGACCGGGCCGTCAGGTTTGGCTAGCCTAGGACTCAGTATAGGAGTATCAGAAGACGAACTAGAGTCAGAATAGTAACTCGACTGACTAGACGACCTATCAGGTGAAGTGGGAGGTGATATAGGGTGGTCCATGGTATGAGGATATGATACAACTGAGATAAGAGGGTCGAGGTAACTATATGGATATAAGTCAACACAAAACCTGAAACCAAAATTAAAGCACAAATTCACTTGATTAGTTAGAGTCCTTAGAAGAAATATGATTAGCATTACTAGTGGTGTGTTCGTGTTGCATTAATGAATATCTAAATCTTATATGACGTTGTCAATAAATTTCAAATTACATAGAAATTCTAACATTGTTTTCCGCCAAACCAGAACCTAAGAGATTCCTGTTATAGTGCAATTGGAGTGGGAATACTGGGCAATAGTAATTCACTGACAATTACTCTTTATAAATAAAGACGACATTATCATAAGCAAGCACGACAAGAAAAACAAAACTAATTAACCGTGACTTTAACTAATGGACTTTACTAAAGGCAACAGGAATAACATGACCATAAAAGGAAACAATAACCACATAACGCAATAAGTACAGACCCAAATATCAAAAAGAAATAAAGAAACAAAAACAAGAAATAAACTAACCAGTCGAAGCCGGGTACATCAGAATCCTAATAATAATCAAAAGACAACATCAAAAGGAAAAACAACGAAGTAAAATAAAATACAGGCCAGAATGTCTGAAAATGTCTAAATCCCCCATCAAATACATGAAAAAGAGAAAAATAACTGAATACCCAATCACCCAACCCAACCTAAACTAATCCTCACCCCCCTCAATCAAGACCAACTCTAGCCCTGTACTCCCCTGCCCCGTAGTACCATCACCATCCCCATCACTGTCACTCCCATCGTCATCATCACCAGCATCCCCAGTCTCCTCCTCCTCACCCTGCACCTCACCCTGCTCCTCCTCTGCCACCTGCTGTGCTGGTCGCGGGAAAGCCGACTGATATGCAGCCTCGCCCTGGGCTAGAATTTCATCCAGCTGGTCCGGATGAGCCAGCTGGAAATATGAGCGCATGTAGGACTGAAGCTGCAGGGTCTCTCCACGAAAAGCACAGACGTCCCCATATGTCCAAGCGTAAGGAGTATCCTCCGGGGGAGGGGGACGCTGTGCCGTCTGCTCGCGAGGGGCCTGGGCTGCCTCGCGTGCCCTCCTAACCTCCAAGTCTAAACGATCCAGGCTCAACTTCCAATCGGCGGAAGCGAACTCCGGGATATGTGCATCCATAGGCTCATCGGCAGGGATAAGAAAGGCCTTAGCCCGGAGAATGACCGTGATGGTGCGAGGATAAGGCAGAAGGGTCTTAGGGTCTATGGCATTATCAATGGCCTGAGTAGTGTGGCGCATGCCATCCATAATAACGAGGCCAGGATGGAACCAATCGCTACGGTAAATGGCATGGAGGGCGTGGTGGATTGCCTTGGTTCGTTCTTGCTCGTGACCAAGGGGGTACAGGTTGCGTTTAAAGACATGGTCGACAAACCACATCTGGCGGGGCATGTGAGAACGTCGTATAGACTGCCCCGAACCAGAGCGGCCGCCACACATGTCCTGAATGATATGAATGAAGGAGTGGGCTTTGTTGAAGACGTTTAATTTTGGGACTTGGTAAGAATGGGAGGGGAGTTGGAGGATTTCGGCGATGTTGTCTGGGTTTAGGGTGATGTCGTGGCCATCTATGGTAGTGGAGATAAAGGCGTGTTGGCTGAGGGATTGTTTATGGTAGCGTAAGTTTTGGTAGAATAGGCGGACGATGCGGGGGTAACTAATTAGGTCAGGGTTTCTAAAGTATAGCTGTGTTTACGGGCTACTAAGTTGTTGTGGCCCCATTTGGCCTCTTTATCAGACGCGAAATAGTCAGCGTCTATTGCGGCCTCGTGATTCAGGCCGCGGTTGACATATTTGGGGCCTAAATCGTTGGGGTTCGGGTCGTCTCGAGGAGGTGGTGGAGGTGGGCCAGCCTGTTTTTCCTTTTCTTTTGACTTTTTCTGGGGCGGTTGAGAGGAAGAAGCGAATCGTACAGTTCGTTTGGTCATTTTGAAACAGGTGTGTACGATTTTTAGAAAAAAATTGAAAATGTGGGCTTTATAATAGGGATATGCCCAGAAAAAGAAAAATGAAGGGGAAAGAGGAAATGGGTCACCTGCAAGAAAACACGTCCTGGCAAGGGACACAATCAATATAAAGAACTTTAATAGTTGAAAAGAAATTGGGGTTCACGGGGGGACACCCAGCAACTGTGAGAAGAGCCGATCCCTTCCCACCCACTGTCACGGGGTACTTGCCGCGTGTTTATTAGCAATGTATTCATTTACAGAAACATAAATGTGATATGTCTACATCTACGTTATGTTTTCAAGTTTCCGTTACATTGTCTTATTTGTGGAATTCATAAAGTCCAAGTTATAGATAAGCTGCGTGGAATTCAACTCTATGTTGGCATAAGACTAGTTAAGATTAACTTGAAGTCACCCGGGGGTCGACGCTCCCAGGTTATATTCATTTAATCAAAGTCATGAAAGAATTTCAAAAACAAAATTGTTTTGATCATGGATTTAATTTTAATCATAGAATTAGTTTAAATGGACCTGAGGTCTCATAACAGCCTCTTTGAGTGGACTATATATCCAAGATGAGTTCCAAAACTTATAAGACTGCACTCACTACGTCATTGGTTAGTTATAGATGCGTTTTAACGTACGGGACTTATTCTTTATTTGAACATTGTTGTAATGACAAAAATTATTAGTTCACTTTAAAAAGGGACCAATAGTTTAGGACCATGTTGGGACTTTATTTAATGTATGCCAATGCCATATGAAGAACAACAAAATTATGAAGCAGATATTATCCTGTGTACTTCAAATTTATATAAACGGTAATGTATCAGGGTTCGAGTTGAAATATAGAAACGGGCGTGCGAGCATGTGAATTAGTGTATGAGTTCCAAGCTCTCGCATTAGTGGCTCAAAAAAAAATGTGGTTATAGAATGAGTCTCTGGAGATCCCTCGAGGAGTGCTTAGACAACTAAGACTGCATAGCTGTCAATATTGTCTATCCCAAACCACAGAAACAAAATTATTAGCCCCTCCCAATTAATCTATAAAGTGATCACACACGTGTCATTGAGCATGTGATCGAGAGAGCTCTAAATCTGTAAATATGTCCATGGATGTACCATCCTAACATTCAATCCCCAGGCCTTAAACAGAATCAATATTATGAAAATAAGGCTAGGGCTTGAATTTTAACAAGATAGTGCGTAAGAATGATTTCAAAGATAGACAACTCTAGATATAAATCCAGGCATGTAAATTAATTTTGGTTGATCAACCCTAAACAACTCTTGGGTTCAGATTGACCTTAATTCACAAACCCTGAGATGATTCATTCAAACAGAGCAGAGTGCATAAAAAAAAAAAAACAAAATGTGTTCTGTATATAGAGAAAAAGTCGAGTGTAATGGATATCAAAATGTGTTCTGTATGTTCTGAAGTTAGGCTTTCGAATCAGGGAGTGTAATGGATATCAAAATCTATACCTATGTGTGTGGATTAAGGGAAATCATCCCAAAATCCGTGTGTGAGTGAGAAAATATATGTATAGGCCTGTATACGTATGCATATATGTATAACTATTAAAGTTAGGGTTTCAGTGGGTGTGTGTATAAAATTCCGGGTTGCAAGAAAACCCCTAATCGTTATCCCTGAAGTGCTCAGTGTATATATGGGTTTATATGGATGTATGTGTATAGACCTATATATGTATATACATATATATATATACCTGTATGTGTAAGGAAAGCAGAGGGGGGGGACAGTTACTGTTGTAATCGCGAATAACGGCGGCGGTGTAGCGGCGGCGGCGGCTTGATGTGGTGGTGGTCCGGTAATGATGGGCGGCGGCGTGGTGGTGATTGTGGTGGTGTATGGTTGAGATAGGAGAGAGAGAGGATCGCAGGGGAGAGAGAGAGACGCAGAGAAAGAGAGAGAGAGGAAATTTCAGAGAAATTAGGGCACGGCCCTGTATTTAAAGGGACGCAAACCTCGCGCGAGCGGACCGCGCGAGCGAACCTCGCGCGCGCGAGTCCCTCTATGAGGGGAAACTGAGGCTTGCTTTCTGTTTTAATTCAAAATTGTCCCAAGTGTAGAGTCCGCCCGAGCGGACCGCTCCAGCGAGAGTCTCGCGCCCGCGATCTGAGGCGCGACCAGAAACTGAGGCTTCTTTTAAGAAGCTAAAAGCAATTCTTTCTAAGGGACAATCTCGCGCGCGTGGGCCGCTCTAGCGAGGACCTCGCGGGCGCGATTTATGGCGCGAGAAAACACTGAGGGTCCCTTTAAAGACTTTCCAAAATTTTTGGCTAAGGGGATATCTCGCGCGAGCGGGCCGCGCGCGCGAGATGCTAATTTCTCATTTTTCTTTTCTGTTTTCTTGTAACAATGTTCTATAATTCAAAATTTTCATCTTTTGGGTTTCTACAAACTCAGACATTGGCCAAAAACTGATAAATAGTGTACAAAAAACAAGAAAATTCTAACTAATGCTTGGGTTGCCTCCCAAGAAGCGCTAAGTTTTACGTCGCTAGCTCGACCGGTGCACGTGCTCAGTCGAGATAGACCGGATCTACCAGGTCTATAGATTCGATTTCTCTCTCTTCTGTTTCCTCGGTTCGATACGGCTTAAGCCGTTGACCATTTACTTTAAACGGTGTTCCACCGTTCATATCTTGGATTTCGATCGCTCCATGCGGGAACACTTGCGTTATAATGAACGGACCGTCCCATCGGTACCGTAACTTTCCCGGGAATAATCTTAATTTCGAATTGAACAACCAGACGCGTTGTCCGACCTCAAAATTCTTTCTTATAATCATTTTATCGTGGAAAGCTTTAGATCGTTCTTTATAGATTCTTGAATTCTCGTACGCTTCTTTTTTCAATTCTTCAAGTTCTTGCAATTGAAGTTTACGATGACATCCTGCCGCTTTTATATCTTGGTTAAACGTTTTTATAGCCCAATAGGATCGATGTTCGAGTTCCACCGGTAGGTGGCACGCTTTTCCAAACACTAGTCGGTAAGGAGACATCCCAATAGGGGTTTTAAACGCTGTACGATATGCCCAAAGCGCATCGGTCAGTCGTTGTGACCAATCTTTACGGTCTGGACGTACCGTTTTTTCTAATATACTCTTGACCTCTCTATTAGATACTTCGACTTGGCCTTGGGTTTGCGGATGGTATGCGGTTCCTACTTTATGGGTGACAGAATATTTTTGGACTAGGGCTTCGAAGTAACGATTACAAAAGTGTTTACCCCCGTCGCTTATAATCGCTCGTGGCGTACCGAATCGACAAAATATATTATCTTTAATAAAAGAAACCACAACTTTATGGTCGTTGGTTCTCGTCGCTACTGCCTCCACCCACTTAGAAACATAGTCGACCGCGACTAGAATATATTCGAAACCACAAGACGATGGGAATGGACCCATAAAGTCGATGCCCCAAACGTAAAATATTTCTATGATGAGGATTGGGGTCATGGGCATCGCATCACGATGGGACATGCTCCCTGTTTGTTGACAACGTACGCAGTTCTGACAGAATTCATGTGCGTCTTTAAACAATGTTGGCCAATATAACCCACTTTGGAGGACTTTAGCGGCCGTACGACGGCCACCAAAGTGACCTCCGCATTCGAGAGAATGACAAAAATTTAATATGGAATTGAATTCACTGTCCGGAACACAACGTCGTATAATTTGATCAGAACAGTGTTTAAATAACAGTGGGTCGTCCCAATAGTAATGTTTAATTTGAGAGAAGAATCGATCTTTATCTAAACGAGACCATTTGTTCGGAATATGTCCCGTGGCTAAGAAATTAACAATGTCACTGAACCACGGACGATTTATGGTAGATAACGCGAATAATTGCTCGTCTGGAAACGAATCCTTTAGAGCGGTAATATCATTTGATTCTATAAGAATTCGTGACAAGTGGTCAGCTACAACATTTTCAGAACCCTTTTTATCCCGTATTTCATAGTTAAACTCTTGAAGGAGTAAAATCCATCAGATTAACCTAGGTTTCGTTTCTTTCTTATTCAGCAAATGACGCAATGCCGCATGATCAGTATAAACGATGACTTTTGAACCCAATAAATAAGAACGGAATTTGTCAAGTGCAAACACAATCACAAGTAATTCTTTTTCAGTTGTTGTGTAGTTCAATTGCGCGTCATTTAGTGTTTTACTCGCATAATAAATTACGTGAGGAATTTTATTCACTTTTTGTCCCAAAACAGCTCCAACGGCATAGTCAGAAGCATCACACATCAATTCAAACGGTAATGACCAATCAGGGGATTGGATTACTGGAGCCGTGGATAGTAAGGTGCGCAATGTTTCAAAAGCCTTCAGGCAGTCATTGTCAAAGACAAAAAGAGCATCCTTGGCAAGCAGGTTGCACAGGGGGCATGAAATTTTACTAAAGTCTTTGATAAATCGCCTATAAAAACCGGCATGACCTAGAAAGGAGCGGATCTGACGAATGGATGATGGCGGTGGAAGTTTGTCTATTAATTCAATTTTCGCTTTATCAACCTCTATACCTCTCTTGGAAACAACGTGACCCAAGACTATTCCCTCTTGAACCATGAAATGGCTCTTCTCCCAACTTAATACCAAATTTGCTTCCTCGCACCGGGCGAGGACTTTTGTCAGATTTTGGAGGCATTCATCGAATGTAGGTTCGAAAACGGAGAAATCGTCCATAAATACCTCGAGAAATTTCTCAACCATGTCCGAGAAAATTGCCATCATACACCGTTGAAAGGTTGCCGGTGCATTGCACAAGCCAAACGGCATACGTCGGTAGGCAAAAGTTCCAAAAGGGCATGTGAAGGTCGTCTTTTCTTGGTCATCGGGGTAGACGGGCACCTGGTTGTAACCAGAGTATCCATCTAAGAAACAGTAATAACTCTGACCGGACAGACGTTCTAAGATTTGATCAATAAATGGGAGAGGGAAATGATCCTTACGAGTCATCGTGTTAAGTTTTCTATAGTCAATGCAAACCCGCCAACCGGTAGTTTGACGGGTGGGTATAAGGACTCCTTTTTCGTTGGGTACAACCGTGATACCTGATTTCTTTGGGACAACCTGAGTTGGGCTGACCCAATTACTATCGGAGATCGGGTATATAATACCGGCATCTAAGAGTTTTATAACTTCCTTCATAACCACTTCTTTCATGTTAGGATTGAGACGTCATTGCATTTCCCCAGATGGTTTAGCATTTTCTTCTAAATTTATTCTATGCATGCAAACTGACGGGTCAATTCCTTTTAGATCAGCGACCGTCCATCCAATCGCCTTTTTATGATTACCTAGAACCTGTATTAGTTGTACTTCCCGAATTTCAGTTAAATTTAACGCAATTATAACCGGAAGGGTTGCATTAGTCCCTAGGAATGCATATTTTAAAGAATCCGGCAACGGCTTAAGTTCGAGTGTTGGAGAACACTGAATGGATGGTAAGGCCGGTTCATGTGCAAGAGGCGATAAAGCTTCTATTTTAGGTTTCCATGGGAGTGCATTGGTTGTGTTTACTGATTCCAATAGAGTGTTTACATCTTCAATACTTGTGTCAATGTTGAAATCATTAAAATTGAAATGTGACAAGCATGCTTCCAACGCTTCCTTAGTCAACATAAAAGGCGCTGCCTCTTCGACTAATTCGTCTATTAAGTCTATGGCATAGCAATCTGCCTCTTCATCATCTCTATATGGTTGATTTGATGCATTAAAGACGTTAAGACGCACGGTCATGTTACCAAAAGTTATATCCATCACACCGGTCCTACAGTTAATAATTGAATTAGCCGTAGCTAGGAAAGGGCATCCTAGAATGACTGGAACTTGTTTACTAGCATCTAGGACGGGTTCGGTGTCTAGTACGATAAAATTGACCGGATAGTAGCATTTATCTACTTTGACCAATACATCCTCTACTACCCCCCTTGGAACTTTAATTGACCTATCGGCTAATTGTAAAGTGGCCGCAGTCGGTTTCAGTTCTCCTAAACCCAAATGTTCATAAACTGAATAGGGTATCAAATTCACACTTGCACCTAAATCGAGAAGAGCCCGGTGGATGTATTTATCACCTATGTGACAAGCGATGGTTGGAGTACCCGGGTCTTTATATTTGAGAGTGTTAGTGGTAAACAGGGAACTAACCTTTTCTGTTAGGAACACTTTCTTAGATAGATGGTTTCTAGACTTCCTTTTCTGAGTGCATAGATCTTTTAAGAACTTAGCATACGGGGGTATCTGTTTAATTGCATCTAGTAGCGGAATATTGATTTTTACTTCTTTAAATATTTCAAGTATATTTTCCGGTTTCGTGCTTTTTTTAGTGAAGTGAGCCGGGGCTTCCTCGCTCGGTGTAAATGGCATCCTAGGCACATAATTGGAAGGGTTTACTGCTTTAGATGTTTTATTTGATATCAAAGGATTAGCGTCTTTTGAAACTGGATTAGAATTCTCTTCCTTTTCACCCTTTTCCTTTTCTTTACTTTAATCTTTTCTCGCCTCGAGAGGAGGTACGACCTCCTGAGGACGTTCAGTGGTCCTTGTTGAGACAGCGTTAACTTGATCACTTGCCGAACTCACCTCATACTGACCTTTAGGATTTTGAACAGGTTGACTTGGTAATTTTCCCTCATTACGTCGATTCAATGTATTAGCTAATTGTCCCATTTGGGACTCTAACTTCGCTATAGATTGTGTATGGGAATTTACAAGTTGAGACTGCGATTGCGATTGGGCCTCTAAGGTCTTTAATGATGCCAACACGCTCTCTTCGAAGGTTTTCTCCCTAGGAGGATTAGCACGGAAGGGAGGCTGTTGGTATTGACTTTGTTGATTCGGAGGCGGCTGATACTGATTAGACTGTGGTTTATACGCATTAGGAAAATTGGTCGTATCGGGTTTCGAATACGGTTTTTCACTATTGGAGTTCCATGAAAGGTTCGGATGAGGTCCCCATGTCGTGTTTGGTTTATAACCCGTGGGGTTATAATTGGGTCGTTGGAACTGTTGAACCGCATTTATATGTTGTTCTACAAATTCCGGGAACTGAGATGCGGATGGGCATGCTAATGTTGAATGTGACAAATCTGAGCATAACTGGCATACTTCAGCAGAAGGAGGTGGGCCTTGCATGCGGCCCATCATCATAAGTTGGTCCATTTTTCTATTTAGTTCTTGAATTTCATACGAATGATTAGACTCAACTTTCGCCTCTCTCTTTGGATTAGGTAGAAGGTGTCCTTCAGGTCGTACGGATACCGCTTGATGCATGGAGTTTTCACTTAATGTTTCAAATATCTTCCACGCTTCATCGGCACTCTTGTGGAGGAACGTCCCCGCACAAATAGCATCGACGGTATTTCGAACGGCAGGAATTAATCCTTCATAAAAGACTTGCACCAGCTGCCATTTAGGTATCTGGTGATGAGGGCAAGAACATAAGAGTTCTTTAAACTGTTCCCAAGTATCGTAAAGTGTCTCCCCATCTTGCATTGTAAAATTAGTTATTGATTTTCAAATCTGATTCGTTCTAGTTATGGGGAAGAATTTTTGTAGGAACGTAGTTTGCAACTCATCCCATGTCCTAATTGAATTTGGCTCCAACGATTGGAGCCAATACTTCGCTTTATCTTTAAGTGAAAATGGAAACAGGCGCATTTTCAATTCATCATCTGTTAAGTTCTGAATCTTTAAAGTCGCACAGATACCCTAAAATTTGCCAAGATGATTATAAGGGTCTTCCTTAACACGCCCGTGAAATGACGGCAGGAGCGCAATAGTTGAGGATTTGATTTCAAAATGGGCTGCCGTCACTTCCGGCAATGCAATACACGACGGTGGTGTGTAAGCAGTGGGAGTGAAATAGTCCTTTAATGGTGGTGGTGGGGGTATGTTAAGATTATCCCCCTCATTCTGATTGTTTCCATTATTTCGGTTATGTCCAAAGTCGGCCATAGGAATAGGTTCGATTTTTATCGTTTTAGTTTTTCGTAAACGATGAAGGGTACTATGGATTTCTGATTCAAACGAAGATGACGGTTCCGGCGTGGACTCGTCGTCTAACATCAACCGAGCTCTCGCAGCTTGGGTTGATGACTTAAGACCTCTAAGTGTACGTTCAAGTTCGAGATTAAGCGGATTTAATTTAGGATTAGTTGAACGAGTACCAAACATACACTAAGGGTCGACTCAATAAAAGAAAACAAAAATAGCTACGCTAATACTCAAGCATGCAGGCACACAAGACTAATATGATGCATGAATTTATCCTGTAATGCAATGACCGCGTCAAGCCCAGCGCCCCGGGTTTCCTAGCTAATGCAATGTTAACTCCACACCTACCCTAATGCAAGTAATGCATCACAGCACCCTGACTTACAGTGGTTGATGCGAAATTTAAAAAAAACTTAGCGAATTTACTTGTTTTTGATTTTTTTATTGCAATTTTCTTTTCAGGTTCGCGTAAGCTCCGTTGGCGTGCACAGCTGCTCCACTCGAACGTACTAAACCTTGATGACTTGTGAGCTGTAGGACAAGGCTAAATTTATCGACTCAAAAGTAAAACAAAAAACAAAGAAAATAAAATGGAAACTAATATTTACTAACTAAGTAAATTATGATTCTAATAATTAACGGTAAAAATTATTTCAATCCCCGGCAAGGGCGCCAAAAATTGATCTCGTCAAGATCAAGATATAAAAGTATGCTTATTTGTGCTTCACTTTCAAAAGATTTGTAGTGTGGAAAGTAAAGGTCGAACCCACAGAGATTGTTAATTTTTAATCCTTTAATTACTAAAATCTAATCTATCTAGTTATAAGAAAATCGGAAGTTGCTTTGATTTAGGTTTTGATTATTACTACTACTCTAAACTATGAATTACACTAAGAAATTATAGGAATACGATCTAAAATTTAACCTAAGTAAACTTGTATGCCAAATTGGAAATTGGTTTAAATATATGGAGATGAGACCTAGGATTACAAATCCACCACTAACTATGCATTGGGTATCTATACTTCTCATTCTAAGTTCTATGTTCGGATAGTTATGATCTATCGTAGCTACAAGCCCAATAGTATCGTCAAGAAGATATCGTTAGTTTGATCTAAGCATAATCCATCTATGGTTCACATGAATCATCTACCTATAATTAGGGTGTAGCATGACTCATCTTTCCTAAGCATGGACTATAAAAGATGTCAACATCACAATCGCATAAGCACCATTGTATGCAAATATTCCTATCAATCACAGAAATCAAGGACTATTGAGTTCAACAAGCATAAGAAAAAATCTAAGACAAGAATAGATCCAAAGTACTCTTGATTATTAACATTAAAAACTGATTATATAAAATCCACCAACATACAATCACTATCCCAAAACATAAAATCTTAAAATAGACAAGCATAGAATCCCCCTTTACATAGCTAGGGTTTCATTGAAACCCTAGATTAGGAGTTTTAGTTGCTCATGATGGATGAAAGCATGAGGATTGGGTTGATGGAAGCCATTAGAAACCTTCAAGCTTGCTCTCCTCCTTCCTCTTGCCTTCAAAAGTCCTCAATGAATATATTGGTGAATTGCTCTTAAAGTGTGTAACCCTTAAAAAATCATAAAAACTAGATATATATAGTTTACAAGGGTTTTTAGAAGCCTTTTTCAACTCGTATTGTACTGAAACAGAAGTTATTTCCAATCTGGACGTCTTCAAGTAATTTCGTTTGCGCAGGGCTCTTCAGAATATTGAAATACGTAACTCTGATTTTTGTACGGATCGCGCGAGCGCGACATTTAGGAGGTCGCGCGCGCGGATCGCGCGAGCGATATCTGGGTTTTCGCGCCCGCGGACCGCGCGCGCGATGTGTCTTTTTCTGCTTCTTTCTTCCTGCTTTTTCACCTTGTTTAACCGGATATACTTGTTTTCTTCTCACACCTGATAGAAAATAGAAAATAAAGTAAAACTACACAAAAACAGGATAAAACTGACTAACATATGTAAATTAAGGCGTATAATTAGGATTTGTTCTCTCCCGATCACTAACCCTCAAAGGGTTAACGCTTTTGAGGAGATAGTGTTGGCATCCCTTTAGAATATTGAAACACAAGTACAAGCACAAGCATAAATAGTGCACTCTCACACACAATCCATTGCGAAGCTTGAGTCCCAAATGGGACAAATAGCTACTGCGGTGAGTCGTAGAAATGAGGGTAAGCTGCCTAATCAAACTATTCAAAATCCTAAGGGAAAATGTGGAAATGGGGGTTCGAATGAACAAGTAAACGCTATCTCGACTAGGATGACTATTCGAGAAGAGGAAGTTGTTGACGTGCCATATGAGAGTGAGAAGGAAGGGAACATTAACTCTAATAAAGAAAAGGGTGAGGATGTGGATAAAGTTAGAAAAGAGAATGAACCGTTCCCAACTAACTATGTTCCAAAGTTACCTTTTCCACCGAATGTTGAGGAACCATCTAATTTATCAAAGAAAAATTCAAAAACGGAAGATATACTCGAGGTGTTTACACAAGTTAAAATCAATATTCGATTCCTCGATGCTATAAAACAAATACCCGCACACGCGAAATGTCTGAAAGACCTTTGTACTCAAAAGCGCAAAATACATAGTCATACTCCTAAAAAGGTCTTTCTCACAGAAAAAGTGAGCTCAATTTTTCAACACGCTACTCCGAAATATAAAGATCCAGGTACGCCTACGATATCATGTGTCATAGGTGACACTATCATTCATAGGGCTCTCCTTGAGTTAGGAGCTAGTGTTAATATTTTACCTTATCACGTCTATAAACAACTAGGACTAGGTGAACTTAAGCCTACGGCCACTACCATACAATAAGCGGATCGTTCTATTAAAATACCTAGAGGAATCGTCGAGGACGTCTTGGTTAAAGTTGATAAATGCTATTATCCTGTCGACTTCATGGTCCTTGACACTGAACCCATGCTAGATGCTAGGAAACAGACTCTTGTCATCTTAGTCCGTCCATTCTTAGCAACCGCTAATGCGCATGTTAACTGTCGGATGGGGGTAATGAAGGTGTCATCGAGATGTCGCTCGTGCGACCCGCTCGCGCGGGAATATGCCTTAGTGAAATTATCGTTTACTTTTTGTTTATGAGCTCTCAACTTCTCCTCGCGCCTTGCTTCATGGGCGCGAGACTGTCTCGCTCGGGCGAGAAATTTTTTCAAAAAAAAAATTTGTCTCGTAGAGGGATTCGCTTGCGTGGTCCGCTCGCACGACCCCCCCCCCCCCCCCCCCCCCCCTATTTCTGAAACTTTTTGTTTTCTTTTCTATATCCTTCCTCCCATCCCTGTTCAGTTATTTTTCCTTTCTGTTTGTTCTCTTGTGTCTTGTCTAGATCTAGTCCATTTTTGTGTTGATATTCTGTTGTTTTATTTTCGTGAGTCTTTCAGTTTTAGTTTTAGAGTTAGTTTAGTTTAGTTTGTTTTGCATTTTATTCTATTAGCTATTATTGTTATTATTCTTTTGTTTAGTTTTCTTTTGTTAAGTATTAACAGGTGGATGAGTGTCTCCATTTAGAGCATGTTTGAACTTTGATTCCATATTATTATGCGTTCACCTGTTTGTGGGTGTCGAAATCGAGGTATTGTCGTTCCTTTATTACGTACTTTCCTTTCTTTCATTTTATTGTTTCATTGGGGGTAATGAAAGGTTTAGGTTTGGGGGTATGTACTCACATGTACATTATTATATACACCAAAATTTTGAAAACAAATTTCGATAATTGTGCTTAAATAAACGATGTTACCGATGCTTTTGTAATCTCGAATTCGATACTTCTTAGTATGTAACGTGATTCGTTATAGAATGGTAAACAAGAGAAGATGTAGTTAAACATTTGCTAAAGTCATGTTGAAACGTTTTAGGTCATGTATCATTTGAATCGTAGTTTTATATCATAGATTTGCACACAAACCTATGCACTGCACGTAGTCGCTTGAATACATGTTGGTTGTGAACTATAATATGATTCGGATTTCTAGATAACACAAGGTGGAGACTAAACCCGATGAGTTTTTTAGCCTATCTTTTCTTTTTAGAGGGTTATGAATACACTTTATGTTTGTCGAATTTTTCACTTGAAATTGCGCATTAACTCGTTGTTTAGTCTCATTATTCTTGTTTTGGTTGATAAGTCAAGTTAAAATATTTGCTACCATGTTAAACAATCTTCCGTCGTAAATGTCGAAGAACCATAAAACCATAGGACATGATTTTAGGCCTTCTTTGTTTGCTACTGACCGATAAATGATAAATTTCCTTAGTTCCCCCTTTGAGCCATTAAAATGCCGTTTTTTCTTTAATTATCATTATCCTGTTTTTACTCCAATTTGGCCAACTTGGATTTCACCCCTCAAAGATTGATCAACTTCTAGTGGTGTTAAGGCGATGTGTGATTGAGAAGAAGAAGAAAATAAGATGATGTTTGGGGTAGTTGCCTTGTTATTTATTGAATATTTGTTTCAAGAAGCAATGAGGAGAAAAGAAAAAAGATACGGATTGAAAAAAAAGTTGGAAGTAGAAAAAAGAATAAGGTTGAAAAAAAAAGAAAAAGAAAAAAGAAACAGAAGGAGGAAAAATTGAAAGGAATGAAAAGAAGAGAATGAAAAGATGAAGTTGGTAGAAGAGACGAATGAATGAAATCGAACATGACTTACAATGCCATTCCAAAACTACCTAATGAATCATTTCTATCCTTTTTCATTACCTGAGCTATATTATAACCTTTGAAAAGTCCTATTTGATCTTAGGAAATATGGTTTGGATGTGAAAACGATGGGAGGAGGATTAAAACATGGTAACGATTAATTTTTCTTGATTGTTGGCATCCTATCCATGAGACTAGTGTTCTTTCGTGTCATGCATCTTTTCCGAGTCATATGTGAGCATTTCTCATTTTGAAAACATATTTCCTTTATTCGCATATACACGATAAATTACACTTGTTTCTGAGTGTTTCATTTTAGATTGTAATTAACATTGTGAGATTCGTAGTCAAAGCATAGTTTGATGGTTATCCGAGTTATATTCCAAGTTTATGACATGCGCGTGTTCATTTGACTACCATATCACACACGTGCAATTTTATGAGAAACTTTATTGATTTATACGATGCATGTGCTTGTGATTGTTTTTCATGATGTAGGTAGACGTTTGATTCCGTTTCTTCTTGTTCATTATTTTATTTCAAATCATCGTTCTATGATAAGGAGTATTGATTTTTTTTTGTTTTTTGTTTGAATAAAACTTTTTAAATTTATAACTAAATAAAGATGGTTGTGGATAACTTGTTGACGAGAACCCTCACGAGACTTCACTCTTTCCAACAAGGGACACCTAGGGGTTTAAAAGGCTTGTTGCATACGCTAAATGCAATCGCGATCCATGCGAAAATGGAATAGTATGTTATTAGTAGTTTAGTTTTTATTTTAGTTTTGCTTGAGGACTAGCAAAATGTAGGTTTGGGGTATGATCGGGAGAGAACAAATTCTATTTATACGCCTGTGGATATCGCAGGTTGACTTACCCACAGCTTTTCTTTTAAAATCTTTTCCAAATTTCAATTTCAAAACAAATGAGTCGCCACTTAATTTTTAGAAGGAAAAATTAAGAAACCATTTAAAGGAAAACTGATCTTTTGCGAAACCAAAGATTAACTAGGTCTGGGGATTATGGAATGAGAGAGGAAGGAGCCCGTCGGACTAAAACACCCTCTCTCATCCTATCTTGCGATAGGCCTCTACTCAACATCCTTTTAATCGAATTACTAATTTAGGTGTGCCCTCAATTAATACATATATATATATACATCACAAAAGCATGTCTAAAGGGTATAAAATTGCTAATGACAAAATATCATTCATAAGCCACATATGTCAAGTAGCAAGCAATATGATGTGCAATAGGGAACAAGAGAGCTTACCCGGGATCCAGCAGCGATATTAAACGTGCAATGCATACACGCAAAAGAAAGTCCTAAAAAAGGGGTCTCTAATCATATATACACATAAGGTAAATCTTAATTCTAAGGTGTCGCACATGAGGTCGAAAATCAAACAAAATCAAAGAATTCAATAAACTAGAGAGGGGTTGAGAAATCGTACCTCAAAAGCGCTACAAAACAAAGGTTAGTGCACATGATATACAAGAGGTGAAGTTAGAAATAATAATCTTGAATTTCTAGCTTAAATCTATCAAATGTAATTGAATCTAAAGCAAATAAGTCCTAATTACAAGTGTCAAACCATAAGGATGAATATGTACATGGACAAGAATAAACTATGAAATACTCTTAAGCTTTGAATTCAAGCTCAACTAATCATTACTGAAACATGGTTTAAGCCCTAAGTCATAGAAAAGTCATTTGACCTATTATTAACAAAGTTGGTCATATGTGTCATAAAAATTCTAAAAATTGCAGAAAGCAGGTCTGGACTTTAAGGAAATAAAAAGCACGTCTCTCATGGTTTGATCGGTGAAATTTGGACACAAGATGCCTCTCTGAGTCTAGTTTTCAAATCAAAAAGAAAATCAAAGTTTCAACGGTCGGATCTCCGGGAAAAGGACAATAACCAGACATCACTCAGAGATGTACAACTCTCTGTCCAGAGATATTGTTTGATTTTTTAAAAATAGTAAAAAAATCCGAAATGCTTCATTCTTGTTAGGGTATCTTCCTAACACATTAAACTACTTAGAAAAAAGTATTTTTGGGTCACAAACACTTTATTAGAACTCTGATTTACTCATTTCAAAAGAGTGTTGCTGTGCTGAAACTATTCTGAAATTCTGGACAGATTGTGGTTGTCTCACAAAACTCATGATCAAACCACTCAAGACATGAAATCATCTTAAAACAAAAATCACAGTGGTAGATTATTGTGTTATTGACACTTTCCCGTTGGTTTCACTTGATTTCAACGGTTAGATTTCGAACTAAAAATCTTTGATCAAAAACAGTTTGTGAACTCACTGTTTTCATTTTTCAAGTTCATCATTTATTTGCTAACCCCAACTATTAAACCGTGAAGTTGGACTTAACTAAGCTATTTTCTCCTACCATTTGATGGTTATTGGAGGCTAAAGATCTTTATATTTGTGGATTTCAAATGAAGTATGAATAGACTTCATGAAATCTCAAGACAAGGAATCTAAACCATGGAAATGGGCTTAGACTCCAAGCCACTTTCTCCTACCATTTGATGGTCATTGGGGATGAAGACATGACTAATACTCATGAGTCTCAAAGGAATATAGAAAGGATTCCATGAAACATCAAGCTAGAGGACCTAAGTCATGAGTATGGACTTGGATCCATCTACTTGTTTATAAAATAAAATGGTGATCAAACCTTGACTTCCATGTAGAGCCTAAGCTCACATGGGATTCAAAGGATCATACTCAAGAGATCAAGAGAGATATTGAAGATCTCCAAGAATCTCAAGAAGAGAACATGAACAAAAGAAATAGAAGAAAGAATTAGAAACAAAGATTCCTAAGTTTACTTGACAAATAAAGAAGACAACAAGAGTTTCAAAGAAGGGGAGAGCATATAAGTAGTCTATGGTTAGAGGATCACCTCCAAATTATCCTCAAAGTTTTCTTTTCTTTGAAGATCTTCCAAGCTCTTCTCTCTAGTTCTCTAAACTCTCTCTTTTCTCTCTAAAAATGTTGGTGTAATGGAAGTATTTTTTGTATGTGTTGTCCTCTCTTTTCAAGGAAGATGCCTTCTCTTTTATAGGCAAAATTACCAGTTATTTTTGGTGAATTTCGGAGCAAAAAACAGGTGTAATTCTCTCATTTGGTGGTACAATGTGTACTTTCTGAAATTAGACAGACTGCTGCCCAGCGCGGCAGTCCAGAAACTGTCGCGGCAGTCCGTGAATGCTGCCGCGGCAGTTCATGACTGCCGTCGCGGCACTTCGTGACTGCCGCGCGGCATTCATCGAATGCCGCGGTAATTAATGGATTGCCGCGTTTTTGTCAGTCTTACTTTATCAGTTTTTTGTTCTTATTCGCATACGCATACGTATTGCACTGCAAAATACAGACTTTTAAAAGTGAACGGCAGTCAGAAATGTGGCGGCACTTGGTGAATGCCGGACCGGCACTCTCTGAATGCCGTGCGGCACTCACTGAGTGCTGCGGCAGTCTGCCGTGTGCCGTTTTTAGCTGAGGTTCCCTTTTTAGGTCTTCCCCCTTTTTGAAACAAATTATTTTTGAAGATCCTTTCCAAAAATCATGTTTTACATCTGAATTCTCCTAAATACCTGGTATTTTTCCTCTTTCTGTGAAATTTTATCGCGTTTTGGAGACTTTCTGAAGAGCTTGGAATACTTCAATTTTTCGGTCCTTGTCATCATCAGATACGGAGGTGACCCTCTCCTAAATTCGACGGTCGGTCAAAATTGGGGTGTCTACAGTTTACCCCTCTTTGACAGAGCTTGTGGAGCAACGCGTCCCATAAGTGAATGTCAAAGCCTGTGTGAAGACAGGCCTTTGGCCAGACTGTCGAATTTTAGGTAAAAAACAAAATGCGTTGCAAAAACAGGCGTGCAGCGGAATTCTAATTGGTCGTGCTCCACGGCGAGCTGCCTACGTATCCCTGTCAGGAATCAGACCAAAGCGTAGTTCAGGCATGGGTCGAACATTCACAAACGCAAGTGGTCACACGGATGGATGCACCTATCCTGTCGTGATGCAAGTGCCATACAATGGTGATTTCTGCATTGACATGGTCATGTAAATGTCATGCTTATCATGTTTTCCCCACGTACGATGTAGTTGTGTAAAAGTCATGCTTATCATGCAATGGTGCTTTCGACTTGATTTAGAGGGTTAACGCAAATCCGTTACGGAAATCGGGAATATAAATCCGTTATATTCTCAAAACGAGGGTTGACGCAAATCCGTTGCGGAAATCGGGAATATAAATCCGTTATATTCTCAAAATGAGGGTTGACGCAAATCCGTTGCAGAAACCGGGAATAGAAATCTGTTATATTCTCAAAATGAGAGTTAACGTAAATCCGTTACGGAAACCGGGAGTATAAATCCGTTATATTCTCAAAACGAGGGTTGATGCAAATCCGTTACAGAAACCGGGAACATAAATTCGTTATATTCTCAAAACGAGGGTTGACGCAAATCCGTTGCGAAAACCGGGAATATAAATCCGTTATATTCTCAAAACGAGGGTTGACGCAAATCTGTTGCGGAAACCGGGAATATAAATCCGTTACATTCTCAAAACGAGGGTTAACGCAAATCCGTTGCGGAAACCGGGAATATAAATCCGTTATATTCTCAAAACGAGGGTTGACGCAAATCCGTTACGGAAACCGGGAACATAAATCCGTTATATTCTCAAAACGAGGGTTGACGCAAATCCGTTACGGAAACCGGGAACATAAATCCGTTATATTCTCAAAACGAGGGTTGACGCAAATCCGTTGCGGAAACCGGGAATATAAATCCGTTATATTCTCAAAACGAGAGTTAACGCAAATCCGTTACAGAAACCGGGAGTATAAATCCGTTATATTCTTAAAACGAGGGTTGACGCAAATCCGTTACGGAAACCGGGAACATATATCCGTTATATTCTCAAAACGAGGGTTGACGCAAATCCGTTGCGGAAACCGGGAATATAAATCCGTTATATTCTCAAAACGAGAGTTAACGCAAATCCGTTACGGAAACCGGGAGTATAAATCCGTTATATTCTCAAAACGAGGGTTAACGCAATTCCGTCGCGGAAACCGGGAATATAAATCCGTTATATTCTCAAAATGAGGGTTAACGCAAATCTGTCGCGGAAACCGGGGATATAAATCCGTTATACTCTCCAGATTCAAATTTTCAAAGTTCGGGAGCCCATGGGCTAGAAAATCTACTTTATATTTTCAACAATCGGGGCCCGCAGGCTAGGATTTCATCTTTTGAAATTTGGGGCCCGCAGGCTCAAATTTCAATTTCTGGGAGTTGGGAGCCCACAAGCTCAAATTTATACCTACATTTTGAAATTTGTAGTCGATTCGAGCCTAAAAACGAAGCCGGGGTCAAAAAGTGCAATGAGGGCACATCTTGGGGGGCCCAATTTTAATTTTCAGGACTTGATTTGAATTTTTGGAGGGAAAGTAAATATCTTCGAACCGCCTTAATCACGGCACACGCGGTTTTTCGCGGCAGTCCGTGACTGGCGCGCGGCATTCACGGAGTGCCGTTGCGGCACTCGACGAGTGCCGCGCGGCAGTTGACTGACTGCTGCGCACGGAAAATTGAGTGTCGCGTTTGAGCGGCAGTGGGTTAAACTGCCGGGTTCCTTTCATTTTTCTCATTCTCTCACTCTCTTCATCTCGAGATCTCTCTGGAAAAAATTTTCTCCCTATCCTTTCTTCACTTCTATATCGATCTATGACATTCACAGGTTAGTTCTGCTAGATCAAAGTTTGATTAAACCTGTTTATTTCATCGTTTTTCTAAATTTTCACTAATCTAATGCGCGGATTCTCTTTTCCTCTTTAACAGATTATGGCGAGCGGTTCAGGGCGCAAGAAGAAGGCCAAGTACACGGCCACGCATCATCCGGACGCTACGCTCTTACTGAGGGACCCTGATGAGCATTTGTCGGTCCGCGCGTTTAAGCGCGAGGTAAACGTTCCCCTTTTATTTATTTCTCATATTTCTTTCTCGCATTTCCTTCTTTGCGTGAATGTAACGTAGGATTGCCACAACTTTTTAGATACCCTGTTCCGAGTGTCGTGCTCGTGGCGCCCCCGAGCGTCTTGAATACCTTATTCTATGCCTTTTGTAAAGGAAATCTATTTTATTTTCTTTTCAATTCTCATGAACCTTAGTAACTGAATGTCAGGTTTGAACATTCCGAACACTCATCATTTATTTTTTTCTTTTAACTTTTCTCAAAGACTTTTGAAAGCCATTTAATCAAAATTCCAAACATCTCTTGTGAAAAAAGGGAGTCTAATGCTCGCGAATATGAGATCCTGAATCTTCTTCCACATTTATTATACTTGCGAGTTTTCTCGAGTATTCCAAACGCCCTTTTATTATTCAAAGTTGATTCTTGAATGTTTGTAACCATATGCTTTTCTTTGAAACGACCCTTCTTTTGAACCCAAAACATTACATATGCATGTTTTTCAAAAAAACGTGAACAAACTGCTCTTCCTTTTGCTAGAACGTTTTTTTTTATTCACTTCCTCTTAAATGTAAGTGAGTACCATGCTTTTTTAAACATTCCTTTGCGAATCTTATCATTCTAATTCAATTTAGGTATTTGTGAACCTGTATTGAAACCAATGCTTCCTTTGAACTTGAACTTGCTTTGGGCTTTCACAAATTTATGTATCCTTTGGGGATTTCTCTCTCTCTAGAACATCATCTATTTTATTTTGCTTTTTTCTTTTACCAAATTACTGACATCAGAACTTGTGTTTCTGTCTTGCAGCTGCAGCCGAAGGTGCTGAAAGGGCATGGTAGTCTTGCTCACGGACACGAGTGGTATACAGAGCTGAGCGGGACTGTGAGGGCCCTGGTAGATGCAGCTGGTTTTGGAGACTTCGTCAAGCTTTTGACGAAGAGCTCCAACGACTTGAGGCAGATTCACGCACTGGCCGAGCGGTGGTGGGATACTACTAGCACTTTCCATTTCGGTTTTGGAGAGATGACTATGACCCCACTAGACTTCTCGATGATCACCGGGATCCCCTTCGGCGGAGAGCCTCTGCGACACTTGACAGATCAGGAGTGGGACCAGATGGAGCCGTTGTTTGGGGTGGTTTCGGAGGAGGCCTTGGTCACGGCTCGGTGGTTCATGGACACGTTTCGGGGGAAACCCGGCTTCACCGACGAGCAGATGGCTTGAGGCTTTCTGATGTACGTGCTGGGGTGCTCTCTGTTGAGCACCAAGGGTGATCGCGTTTCTGTGTCTTTGGTCGCGTCGCTGGAGCGCCTGGATCGGGTTGCGGAGTTTGATTGGGCCGGTACAGGATTAGCTATCCTGTACTGTCATATGGGTGACATCTCCCGGGACAGGCCGGCCTCTACTAGTGGCTTCTGGAGAGCGTGGGAGGTATCTTTTTTCCTTTTTTTTCTATATTCTATTGCTTATTTTACTTCTGGAAACTTATTTACATTCCGATATTAATCTCCCCTTTTCTCTCTCTCTTTTATTACAGATTTGGTCCCATGAGTATCTCCGCATGATGTCTCCTGAGACACGTGCTGCTGACGCCCTCGTCATGCCCCAGGGGCTGAAGTGGGCGAAGGACATAGTCGGGCACAAGACCGGGGCCCATGATTTTGTTTCGTTCAGGAATTTCCTGATGAACCTGAGGGAGGAGCACGTGCATTGGCAGCCGTGGCTCCTGGTGTTGCCCGAGGCTAGTGTGGGGATTCGAGAGTCGGCCGGGTATGACCCGATGAGGCGACTTCTTGATGGTGGGTCGGAGGGCCAGGCATGGTATCTAGGAGAGAGGGTGACTAGACAGTCGTTGGCGGCCCCTAGATTCTTCGTGCCATTCCCTTCTCCCGACTCTATGAGGGCCACGGATACTCTTCAAGGCAGTGAGTTCACGGCTACTCGAGCCGGCTTCGGTATCCACGGCTTCTTGGATGACCCTGACGGATATGCGGCCTTCCGTGCCGCCAAGCTGATGCCGAACTTCCCTCTGATGGAAGTGACTCGGGTGAGTAAATGATTCCATTATTATTTCTGTGAGTTCTCCTTTTATTCCTTATTCATGTTTTATTACTTTTGTTTGCAGCCTGTTCCTGTTGCGGTCCGTCCCCCTGGCCTACCTGAGTGGGACTGGACCATGTCGACCGTCTCGTTCGGAGAGCCCTACTTGACGATGGTTCCTCGACTCTCACATGGTGCTCCCACTATACCTCTACACTACGACGTCGTCCCGCGTGCTTACGCGGAGGAGGGCTTGACATACGCCCATAGACAGTGGGTTCTAGGGCGAGAGTGGATGGTAAGAAATTTATCCCCGCTTCTACTTTGACTCTGATTGCATCTCTTTTTACTAATCTTTATTCCTGGTTCTTGTTTTCAGGCTGAGGGAGCTCGGGCGACTGCTGCGGCTCAATTGAGGGCTCAGGTATGATCTTTTACTCTTTTCACATTCTTAGTATCCCAAATGTCTATTCAACACTTTCTGGACTCATCTTCTCTCTTCCAGATGGAGGAGAACAGAGTCCTGTCTCAGCAGGTGGGGCAGCTTCAGCAGCGGCTCCAGCAGTTCGGCATCCCTTTCAGTGATGCCCCCGGTGGTAGCGGCGCTGGGCGTGGCGGAGGCGGCGGTGAGGGCACCAGCAGAGGCAGAGGTGGTAGCAGCGGCGGTCGTGCAGGCAGCGGGACGGAGTCGGAGGAGGAGCCCCTCAGGCGCACGACTCGTCAGACTCGCGGCCGGGGTCGGGGTCGGGGTTGACCCTGCTTTTGTTATTCATATTATTTTTATTTTTGAGAGTTGTGGGAGGATTTCTACTTTGGTGGATGACTGTATATATACACATATACTTTATTTTGATGGCCGCTCCACGGTGGTCGGTAGGATAGATGCTTTAGACACTTTATTATGCTTTTTGCTTACTCACCGTATGTATGACCATAGCTTGGTCCAACTTCTGCCGTATGTGGGACCATGGCTTGGTCCCGTTTTTATCTTTATCTTTGAATGATTCTATTTCTTTTATCTATTTGTCATGTACAAATTAATGAAATAAATGAATGAATTTGAACGTGCTGCATGATGCGCACGTTTTATTGTTTTTCTATCTAGTTTTCTGTTTGCAGGTGGGCTGATCGTGTTACAAACAAACCCTGGCTAGTAGAAAACTCGGAACGGCACTCGATTAGGCCTCCGCGGCACTCAGCGAATGCCGCAACGGCAGTCAGTGAATGCCGTAACGGCCTTCACGGACTGCCGCGCGGCACTTCATGGAGTGCCGCTGCACTTTATCGAGTGCCGCGATTGAGTGGTCAGCCTTATTCCCCTATTTATACCCCTTTCTTCTCAAAGCTCCACAAAGTACTCCTCTTTTCTTTCCATTCTCCCTTCAAATGGCCCCCATTAGCTCCCAAATTCTCTTCCCATGGATGGATACTCTCTCAGGTATTGAAAAGCTCAACTTTGAATGCTTCAGATTGAACGATCTCTTCTATTTCCGACGTATGAATTTGAATGAGGGCTTACTTCGAGCCGCTATTCGGTGTTGGGACCCTGCTCTCAACGTCTTTCGTTTCGGCTTTCAGGAGATTTGTCCTCTGTTCGAGGAATTCAGTGCCATTCTGCATACTGACCCTTTTTCCGAGTTGACGGTCCCTTCGGTTCAGGCTGGGTATGTCCGGGACTTGGCCATTCTTCTCCACATATCTCGGAATGCGGCGGGTTCTTTTGTTCATGATAAGCAGATCGACTTTGAGCGACTTTCTTCAGTTTATGCTCCCATAGGGGACCCTTATGATGGTGAGTATCAGATCATCCAACGTAGTGCCTTGTCAATTGCTATGCTCTCTTACTTCCTCTTTCAGTCATCTTCCGATATCCTCATACCCATCGCCTGTGGTTTGCGGGAGATGAAAAGTGCTATTATGCTGGTTCTTGGCGAAACTTTGATTGGATTGAGCCACGCCCACGCTAACGGGGCCATGTTATCTGCCGGGGCACCTTTTGTTCTGCAAATTTGGCTCATGGAGCGTCTGGACCTCTTCATACATGCTTCCCACCTCCGCGGGTCACTTCCTTATGATCGCATGGAGATTCATAGCTTGTTTCACTCTGCCGATGCATGGTTTGGTTGGCTCCGAGGCCTCTCTTTGAACGATATCTGCTGGACCTATCCACAGTGGATTTATCGCTCCATTGCCGTACGCCTTCCTGGGCGACCCGGCATTTGGTTACCAGGCTTGAGTGCCACTACCTTCTACATCCCCGATCGGGTGGTTCGCCAGTATGGACTTCTACAAGATACTACTGAATCTGTGACTGCTGATTTCACCAAGGGGTCCGCTTTACGCCCTTCTATTGTGAAGGCTTTCATTGAGGCTTGGTCGAGCAGGATGGCTGCTCCATGGCCAAGGATTCTTGCTCCGACTGTGCCTACTGCCCAGTATCTTCTAGAGATCCAGGCCTTGGTCGCGAGGCGAGCTTGACAGACACATGCATAATAAAGTAGACGAAAACAGGGAAAAGCTTGCCATTTTACGAAACTTTCTGACAGACCCTGCCTACTCTTTTCATGCTTTTGAATGTGATCTTTATTTTCCTTGTTTCTTTTTACTTCAAGAAGTGTTGTTATCTTTAGGAAAATTCTAGCATGTTTAATCAAAGTGCTCAACCTTTCGATTAATCTTTTATGAAGAATTCTCCTTTCAATGTCTTTACTTGGCTCTTTACTCTGCTGTTTGCTTTCCACTCATATTTTTCCATGAATTTTCATTTGTTTCTTTATAGTACTCATTTTTACAGCCAGGTGACCTGAGGGATGGTTTTGTATCTGGGTTCTTTGGCTAGCAAACGAAGTTTGCCCCTGGTTTTAGGGCTTCGAAGTGATTCTGGGCAAACGCCAGTTTGCCCCTAGTTTAGCATTGTTGCTGCTTCCTTAGGTTTTTATGGGCCAAAGGCTTTTGAGGGCCCGCCTACTTATCCCAAAATGGGTATCAGGCCTGTAGTAGTTCGGCTTGAGATTTGAAGGAAGACGCTACTCGGGCGGTTTTATTTAAGTGACCGAGCCAAATAGGCTGCCTACGTATCCCCTAGCGGGAATCAGGTCAAGCGTAGTTCATCGAGGTAGGAGGCTTTGAAAGAAACGGTTTCAAGCAAAGTATTTCTTGAGGCGATCGAGGTTAATGGGCTGTTTAAATTCAATCCCGTCTAGGTCCATGAGATATGCCGCCCCTCCGGAAAGGAGGGTCTTAATGATGTACGGCCCGACCCAGTTGGGTTTGAACTTTCCTCTAGGGTCATAAACGGGCACCTTAAGTTCTTTGAGGACCAGGTCACCCTCAGCAAGCTTCCTTGGGCGAACCTTTTTGTTGAAAGCACGAGCTATCCTCTTTTGGTACCCCCGAGTATGGTTTATCGCGGTTAGCCTCTTTTCATCGAGCAACATCAACTCCTCATACCTTCCCCGTATCCATTCTGATTCGGTGATTTCGCACTCTACCAAAACCCTGAGAGAGGGTATTTCCACCTCGACTGGAAGGACCGCCTCCATCCCGTACACTAACGAATACGGTGTAGCACCCGTTGAAGTCCTTACTGAGGTTCGGTATCCCCACAAAGCAAACGGCAGCTTCTCATGCCAATCCTTATATGTATCTGTCGTTTTCCCCAGTATTGCTTTAACATTCTTATTCGCTGCTTCCACTGCTCCATTTGTTTGAGGCCTATACGGGGATGACTGGTGGGGGGTGATCCTATACTTTTCCAAGAGCGGGATAGCTTCTCCCTGGAAATGACTGCCATGATCAGAGATGAACTCATTCGGGACCCCGTACCTGCAGATTATGTTCTTCTCGATAAAACTCACTATGTCCTTGGCTTTCAAAGTTGTATACGAGGCTGCCTCTACCCATTTGGTAAAATAATCAATTGCCACGATTATGTATCGGTGCCGTTGGAAGCCTTTCGGACTATCTCACCAATGATATCGATCCCCCACACAGAAAATGGCCAAGGGGTGGTCATACTGTAGAGCTGTGACGGCGGGGTATGCATCAGATTTGCGTGAATCTGACACTTGTGGCACCTTCTAACATATTCACAACAGTCTTTGTCCAAGGTCGTCCAATAGTACCCTTGTTGGATGATCTTCTTTGCCAGCATGTGCCCATTCATATGGGGCCCACACACTCCCTCATGTATTTCCTCCATCATTCTCTTAGCTTCTTTCCCATATAGGCACTCCAGATTATACCCGGTGTAGGATTTCTTCCATAGCTTATCCGTATAAATCACAAATTGAGCAGCAAATCGTCGAATCACCTTCCTGTCCTTTTCTGAGGCTCCCTCGGGGTACTCTCCTTCTTTGATGAATTCCCAGACATCTTTAAACCACGGCACTTCGTCCTCTCCTTCTATAGTCGCGATTGTGTCGAATGACGGTTGATTCCTCACTTCTATAGATAGCGGGATCATGGCAACTTTGGAAGGGATTTGGATCATTGAGGCTAAAGTACCCAAAGAGTCGGCTAGCTGGTTTTCTTCGCGAGGGAGGTAGTAAAAGGAAATCTTTTGGAATTGTGCTTTCAGGCTTTCCAGATAGTCATGGTAAGGTCTCAATTTCTCATGTTTTACCCTCCAATCTCCTCGAACTTGGGATATGATCAAGTTGGAATCTCCAAAAATATCGATACGTCCGACTTTCAAAGCCAAGGCTGCTTCCATCCCGATTATGCAGGCTTCATATTCTGCGGTGTTGTTGGTTGAGTTATACCTGAGTTTGACGGCTAATGGGGTAGGGATCCCATCGGGTGCTATGAGAATGACTCCAATTCCGTAACCCAGTTGCTTGGCTGCTCCGTCGAAGTACATCTTCCACAAATCTTCCTTAACCTCCATTATTCATTCATCTGGGAACTTGAAATCTCCCTTGTCCCCAGATTCTACAGCGAGGTCGTCTAAAAACTCGGCGACAACCCTTCCTTTTATGGACTTGGCGGTGACATACTTGATGTCGAACTCAGCCAGCATCATGGTCCAACGGGAAATCCTACTGGTCAAAACGGGTTTTTCGAACAGGTATTTTAACAGGTCCATGCGGGATATCAGGGTTACAGGGAAGGCTAGTATGTAGTGGCGGAGGCGACGGGTACACTAAACCAAGGCCCAACAGGCCTTCTCCAAGGGCGAATACTTTAACTCATATCCGACCATTCTCTTGCTTAAGTAGTAAATGACCTTCTCCACGTGCCCCTCTTATCCTTCTTGGGCCAGCATACATACCATTGAATCTTCGAATACAGAGAGATAAAGTAACAGGGGTCTCCCAAGCGAAGGTGGTGACAAGACAGGTGGGTTCTGGAGGTAAGTTTTGATTTTGTTGAAGGCTTGTTGACACGGGGTGTCCCATTTGAATATCTCTCCCTTTTTGAGCAGTTTAAAAAGTGGGTCGCAAGTCAAGGTGAGTTTGGAAATGAAGCGGCTGATGAACTGTATTCTCCCCAAGAATCCCCTCAGCTCTTTCTCATTTTTCGGTGGCTGCATTTCGGTTATGGCTTTTATTTTGGTGGGGTCTACCTCTATTCCCCTCTGGGTAATGAGAAATTCCAATAACTTTCTGGCAGTGACTCCGAACGTACACTTCTGCGGGTTTAGCCTCATTTTGAACTCCCTCAATCTCTCAAAGAACTTTCTCAAAGCCTCTAAGTGTCCTTCCTTCTTTTTGGATTTTACAATCATATCATCCACATACACTTCCACCTCTTTGTGAATCATGTCGTGCAACAAAGTGGTGGCAGCCCTTTGGTAGGTTGCACATGCATTCTTAAGTCCAAATGGCATGACCCTATAGCAATACGTCCCCCATGGAGTGATGAACGTGGTTTTCTCCCTATCCTCGGGTGCCATGAGGATTTGATTATATCCAGAGAACCCATCCATAAAAGATAGGAGCTCGTGTCCTGCAGTGTTATCAACCAACACATCGATGTGGGGCAGCGGGAAATCGTCTTTAGGGCTCGCCTTGTTTAAATCTCGGAAACAACGCAAACCCTAACGCGACCATCCTTCTTTGGGACAGGCACAATGTTGGCAATCCACTCGGGATACTCGGTGACCATCAGGAATCCAGCCTTTAATTGCTTTTCAACTTCCTCTTTTACTTTAAGTGCCCATTCTGGCCTCATTCGCCTCAATTTTTGTTTTATGGGTTTTGAATTGGGAAAGAGGGGTATGTGGTGTTGGACTATTTTTGGATCGATACCTGGCATATCATTATAAGACCATGCAAAAACATCTTTGAATTCATTTAATAGGCTGATTAGTTCTTTGCTTTCTTTATTGCTAAGTGTAGAGCCGATGAAGACATTTTGAGGATTATTTTCATTTCCTAGATTAATTGTTAGGGTGTCCTCAATGATTTTACATGCAGATTCTTTTTCCATTTCAATTAGTTTTTGCAGTTCAATAGGTATTTCATGATCATCACATTCATTAAGCGTGTTCGAGTAGGCAGAATCAGTCATACTTTCATTGATTTTCTTTAGAGTGATTACAACAGACATGGAAATTGAAAGACGCCTCATTTGGGCCATTACAGACTCTGGGTGCAGGGGGAACCTATCGCTAGACTCAAAAACCCACTCCTTCTTGTTCTCTCCTCCCAAGTCAGTAATGAAGCATTCTTCCGGATCTCCTGTCTTGGTGATTTCTTCCATCTCTCCTTTCTCAGCCTTCCCCTTGTCGGTCTCATTCTGGTCTTCCTCACCTTCCTCACTTTCGGCTGCTTCCTCCACCATGCCCTCGACGTATTCGCCCTCGGTTTTTCCAGGATCCTCCTTTATGGCCTCTGTGTTCCCTTCGCCTAACAGTTCTTTCATGGCGGGGCCATCTAGCGTGCCAATCCAGTCCTTGGCAGCAACAGACTTTTCAGGCATTTGCAAAAATGGGTCTTTATACTCATGGGAGAAAAAGATCTCGAACCCCGGCTTCATGCGTTTGTCCTTTTGGTCCATCCATGGTTCTGGGAAACCACAGAAGGGGAAATCTTCTCCTTCCTTCACAAAGTACCCATTGAGAGTCTTCAAGTAAGGGTCTAGTGGTGCGTTGACGGCCTTCTTCTTTGCTCTCAGTTCCTTCTTTGTTGGCTGGTACCCCAGACCGTGAGTGTGAGTCTGAGTAGGGATTCTTGGAGACTCCGGCAGGCCCTGAAGGTTCTTCCCCAACCCCAATCCTGGAAAGAAGCCCATTTTCTTCATGATTCCTGCGACCACGGGACTAGCGTACTGATCGAAATGGGGTGGTAGAAACTCTCTCGGCTTTCCTTCTTCTATCATGCTGATGAACTCGAACCCTCCCATTTTTGCTGCTTCTTCTTCTTGTAGCTGTAATTCTAGGACCGGTGCACTTGACGATGCTTCGGACGGGCGGATCCAACTGTCCCCGAGGATATCACGGACTTTGTTTTCCCAGACATACTTAACCTTTTGATGGATTGTTGATGGTATAGCACCCAAACTGTCCAACCAAGGCCTTTCCAACAGCAGATTGAAGGAAGCGGGGATATCGATGATTTGGAACTCGGCTTCTTTATCCATTGGCCCAATAGTAAGATTAAGAAAGATGATACCCATGACTGCCCTTTGGGTGTTATCATATGCCCGGACCTTTTGTCGAGATGGCACAAAGGAAGATTCGTCTAAGCCCATTCGCTTGGCTGTGCGGGAAGGACACACATTAAGAGCAGACCCGTTGTCAACGAGATAAGCGGGTACGGTGTTCCCCAAACATTCGACAGTGATATACAACGGCTTATTGAGCATGGGTCCTCCCGGAGGCAAGTCATTTGATGAAAAAGTAATAGCCGAGGTCGGAATTTTACTGATCAGCCCTATGAGGTCCTCCGGAGTGGTGTCGATGGACACGTCAGCTTGATTCAGGGCGTCTAGGACCGCCTGCCTATGACGTTTGGAGGCAATTAGCAACCCCCAAACAGTGATGTTAGCCTGAGTCTTCTTCATTTGCTTTAGGACCCTATCCTCTTCTTCTTCCTCATTCATTTTCCCTTTTCCTTTCTCCAGCTCCCTCCCCGGGTGATCTTCTTCTAGTTCGTGCGGTTTGAAGTGTCTACCAGACCGAGTCAGATGATCGATCTCCTCTTTTGCCCAAATGTTGTCGGTTTCTGAAACGGTCTCTGAGCTCTCTTTCGCCTCTTTGTCACTTTGATACCACAGATAATCACCTCCTACCTGGTCTATGTTCTGGTCATTGCTTTCTTGAATCCACCAATCTGACTGCCCCGCTGCTTTGTTTTCCCATATTCCTGGCTGGCTTCCAAGCATACAGATCCCCGGATTTTCTGGCAACTGATAGAACTTCTTTGGCTCTCCGACTTTTGTGATTAGCTCGGACGGATCAAATGTTGTTTCTCCCACCCCTAAGAAATAAAGACCCCGCGGTGGTGGCACAGCACGATGGTTTGGTAGAGGATTCTTGGTGACATTGGGGGCTTTGACAGGCGGTTCGGATATCACTTTGTTGTCGATGAGGTCTTGTATTTCATGCCTTAACCTCATGCACCGATCCGTCGAGTGGCCCTTCTATTGATGATATTTGCAGTAGAGATCTCCTTTGAAATGCGGCGGGAGCGGACTCGGCGGGGGTCGAGGTTCCAACTGTCGGAGATGCCCTTTTGCTAACAGCCTGTCGAGGGCCGTTGATAATGATACTCCCAAATCTGAAAACTTCCTTAGTGGCTTATCCTCCCCTCCCCTTGGATGGTTTCTGGAGATATCGAATTTTCTCTCTGGCTCGCTAAGTGCATTGACATCGGTAGGGCCAGAGTGACGTCCCGAATGCCCTCCGTTTGGTCCATAACTGGGCCTCCGATATCAGTTCTGTGGTTCTTCTTTCTTGATTGTTCCTTCTTGAATCGCATCTTCGATCCTTGTCCCTACATCGAACACCTCGGCAAAGGTGTTGATTGACTGGAACCTCATCTTTTCTTGATAGACTGGCTGCAGATTTTTCATCAACATTCGGATCTGGTCCTTCTTAGACGGCCTTTGTACCATTTTGGCTGCCTTTCCCCTCCATCTGCTTAGGTATTCGGCGAATGATTCTTTGTTTCCCTGTCTGGTTGTTTCTAGATCTCGGACAGTGACATCCAAATCTTGATTGTATTCGTACTGTACCACAAATGCCTTAATCACTTCTTCCCACACCCTGGTTTTGCTCGGTTCGAGAGTAAGATACCAGGACAGAGCAGCTCCTGTTAAGGTTTGTTGAAATAGGACAGCCATTATGGTTGTGCTCAAGCCGCTCGGTTGGAAAGCCCCAATACACATTCGGACATGACTGCGGGGGTTGCCTGTGCCATCAAATTTATCAAAGACGGGCATTTTGAAACCGGCCGGCAGTGTCTCGTGGACTCCGTCATACAACCCTTCCAGTTCCATCAGATAGGTATCCACTCCCTGAGCTTTGCGCATTACCCTTTCCAACTTTTCTATCTTCTCAGTCAGCAGCTTCTCCTTCTCATCTTTCTCTCTGTCTCTGTTGGCTCTTAGTGCATCGTTCCAATGTGCCTCCTGATCGTCGAACCAATCTCCGTCTCCTCCTCCCAAAGGCGGGTCCATAACAGGCGGATTCATATGTGGTGGTCGGCGATTCAGCTCTTCTATCATTCCCATCATGCGGTTCATGTTCTCGGCTTGTCTCCTCATCTGTTCCGCTTGTTGTTCTACCAATACCCTCAACCCAGTCATCTCTTCATTGTTTCTCTCTTCGGCCATGTCAGTGTATCCCCTCCTTACTAGTATTGCCGTAGGATCTCTGAACCACCCTTGGTTTGCTATTTTCGCTCCTACAATAAATTTTGAAAAGTTTTCTTCAAAATCTTTTATTTTTCTTTATCAAACAAAAGCATTACAATTTTCCTTTTATATGTCATGCGGATGCAATGCATGTGTGCGTGTGTGCCTATTCTATATGCCAAAAAAAGAAAATCCTAGTCCTAACACATAAGCACATAAGCACATAAAATCCTTACTCATGTCAAGTATGATGACTTCTCCTTTCATTGTGACCCCTTTTTTACCCTTCGAGATTTTTTTAAAAAAAAAAATTCATTTAAAAAAACAACACTTATGATGAAATCTTTAGAAAAATTTTGTTTTGAAAGAGCAGTTTTGAATAAAGGTCGCGAAAACCTAAATTCGTTTTCAAAGATTGATTTAAAATTCTCTGGGTAGAAGGGTCACATGATCGGATTATCACCATACTTTTCATGGGTTTGGATACATACAAGGTCAATGATGCTTAGCTAACATGATATAAGAAGTATAACCTTATAACCAAGGTCCGGCATGTTCCCGAATGTCGTGGGACATAAGAAGGAATTGCTAAAAGGTGGTTAAAGGGTTATACATTTTTCATCAAGTAAGCATCGTCATCATCTCAAGTAGTCCCCTTTGGGCATACAAAACTCCTTAGCACATAGCCCTAATCAAGAATTGATTCCCTAATCTTTTGAAAGGTTCTATGGAAACTACTATGCAAAGGTTGGGTTTTGGTCAAATAAGGGACCCTTGACACACATCCGATAGGATGCTTAATATACCAAATCATGGTACGAGATCAAGGGTGATCACACAGTCCCATGATGACTTGACCGACCGGGTTGCCCCAAGCCTCCAAGGTCATAGTTCCGTGCAATCGACTGGCTGGACATGCAAGAGAGATGCAACAGGCATACAAAGATTGATTAATTCGATTAAAAGGATGTTTTTCAAGTCTAATCCTGAAGTGAACCCAAAATCAGAATTCTGGTCTGCGAAACCAGAGATTCTGGGTTCGATCCCCAGCAGAGTCGCCAGATTGTGGATATCGCAGGTTGACTTACCCACAGCTTTTCTTTTAAAATCTTTTCCAAATTTCAATTTCAAAACAAATGAGTCGCCACTTAATTTTTAGAAGGAAAAATTAAGAAACCATTTAAAGGAAAACTGATCTTTTGCGAAACCAAAGATTAACTAGGTCCGGGGATTATGGAATGAGAGAGGAAGGAGCCCGTCGGACTAAAACACCCTCTCTCATCCTATCTTGCGATAGGCCTCTACTCAACATCCTTTTAATCGAATTACTAATTTAGGTGTGCCCTCAATTAATACATATATATATACATCACAAAAGCATGTCTAAAGGGTATAAAATTGCTAATGACAAAATATCATTCATAAGCCACATATGTCAAGTAGCAAGCATTTTGATGTGCAATAGGGAACAAGAGAGCTTACCCGGGATCAAGCAGCGATATTAAACGTGCAATGCATACACGCAAAAGAAAGTCCTAAAAAAGGGGTCTCTAATCATGTATACACATAAGGTAAATCTTAATTCTAAGGTGTCGCACATGAGGTCGAAAATCAAATAAAATCAAAGAATTCAATAAACTAGAGAGGGGTTGAGAAATCGTACCTCAATAGCGCTACAAAACAAAGGTTCGTACCTCAATACTCTTAAGCTTTGAATTCAAGCTCAACTAATCATTATTGAAACATGGTTTAAGCCCTAGGTCATAGAAAAGTCATCTGACCTATTATTAAAAAAGTTGGTCATATGTGTCATAAAAATTCTGAAAATTACAGAGAGCAGGTCTGGACTTTAAGGAAATAAAAAGCACGTCTCTCATGGTTTGATGTCGGTGAAATTTGGACCCAAGATGCCTCTCTGAGTCTAGTTTTCAAATCAAAAAGAAAATCAAAGTTTCAACGGTCGGATCTCCGGGAAAAGGACAATAACCAGACATCACTCAGAGATGTACAACTCTCTGTCCAGAGATATTGTTTGATTTTTTAAAAATAGTAAACAAATCCGAAATGCTTCATTCTTTTTAGGGTATCTTCCTAACACATTAAACTACTTAGAAAAAATTATTTTGGGTCACAAACACTTTATTAGAACTCTGATTTACTATTTCAAAAGAGTGTTGCTGTGCTGAAACTATTCTGAAATTTTGGACAGATTGTGGTTGTCTCACAAGACTCATGATCAAACCACTCAAGACATGAAATCATCTTAAAACAAAAATCACAGTGGTAGATTATTGTGTTATTAACACTTTCCCGTTGGTTTCACTTGATTTCAACGGTTAGATTTTGAACTAAAAATCTTTGATCAAAAACAGTTTGTGAACTCACTGTTTTCATTTTTCAAGTTCATCACTTATTTGCTAACCCCAACTATTAAACCGTGAAGTTGGACTTAACTAAGCTATTTTCTCCTACCATTTGATGGTTATTGGAGGCTAAAGATCTTTATATTTGTGGATTTCAAATGAAGTATGAATAGACTTCATGAAATCTCAAGACAAGGAATCTAAACCATGGAAATGGGCTTAGAATCCAAGCCACTTTCTCCTACCATTTGATGGTCATTGGGGATGAAGACATGACTAATACTCATGAGTCTCAAAGGAATATAGAAAGGATTCCATGAAACATCGAGCTAGAGGACCTAAGTCATGAGTATGGACTTGGATCCATCTACTTGTTTATAAAATAAAATGGTGATCAAACCTTGACTTCCATGTAGAGCCTAAGCTCACATTGGATTCAAAGGATCATACTCAAGAGATCAAGAGAGATATTGAAGATCTCCAAGAATCTCAAGAAGAGAACATGAACAAAAGAAATAGAAGAAAGAATTAGAAACAAAGATTCCTAAGTTTACTTGACAAATAAAGAAGACAACAAGAGTTTCAAAGAAGGGGAGAGCATATAAGTAGTCTATGGTTAGAGGATCACCTCCAAATTATCCTCAAAGTTTTCTTTTCTTTGAAGATCTTCCAAGCTCTTCTCTCTAGTTCTCTAAACTCTCTCTTTTCTCTCTAAAAATGTTGGTGTAATGGAAGTATTTTTTGTATGTGTTGTCCTCTCTTTTCAAGGAAGATGCCTTCTCTTTTATAGGCAAAATTACCAGGTATTTTTGGTGAATTTCGGAGCAAAAAACAGGTGTAATTCTCTCATTTGGTGGTACAATGTGTACTTTCTGAAATTAGACAGACTGCTGCCCAGCGCGGCAGTCCAGAAACTGTCGCGGCAGTCCGTGAATGCCGCCGCGGCAGTTCATGACTGCCGTCGCGGCACTTCGTGACTGCCGCGCGGCATTCATCGAATGCCGCGGTAATTAGTGGATTGCCGCGTTTTTGTCAGTCTTACTTTATCAGTTTTTTGTTCTTATTCGCATACGCATACGTATTGCACTGCAAAATACAGACTTTTAAAAGTGAACGGCAGTCAGAAATGTGGCGGCACTTGGTGAATGCCGGACCGGCACTCTCTGAATGCCGTGCGGCACTCAGTGAGTGCCGCGGCAGTCTGCCGTGTGCCGTTTTTAGCTGAGGTTCACTTTTTAGGTCTTCCCCCTTTTTGAAACAAATTATTTTTGAAGATTCTTTCTAAAAATCATGTTTTACATCTGAATTCTCCTAAATACCTGGTATTTTTCCTCTTTCTGTGAAATTTTATCGCGTTTTGGAGACTTTCTGAAGAGCTTGGAATACTTCAATTTTTCGGTCCTTGTCATCATCGGATACAGAGGTGACCCTCTCCTAAATTCGACGGTCGGTCAAAATTGGGGTGTCTACAACGCCTTAACACGCGTTTGTTAGTACCCTTTTATCCTGTTTTTGTATATTTTTTACTTCATTTTCTATTTTCTGATAGAATTTGGAAGAAGTAAAGTATACCAGGCTAAACAGGGTGAAAAAGCACAAAGAAAGAAGCTGAAAAAAGCCAATCGCGCTCGAGACCCGCTTGCGCGAAGATCCTGAAATCGCTCGCGCGATCCGCTCACGCGAGGTCCCAGTATCGCGCTCGTGCGGCCCGCGCACGCGACCTTTGTAAAAACCAAATACGTGTATTTTAGTATTCTGAAGACTCCTACGCGAACGAAACTGCCTAATTACGTCTGGAAAGCTAAATACAGCAGTTTTAGTGCGAATTGGGTTAGGAAAGCTTCCAAACTTGCTCCTAATCTATAAATATTCAATTATAATTTAATTCTAGAGAGACACACATCATTAGGCAATTATTATACACATAATATACAACCATACTTTCAGCCATTGAAGGGAGGGAAGCAAGGAGAAGAAGAAGAAGACCAAGGATTCCCATGGCCTCCTCCGTCAACTACTTGCCATCTACCGCTTCTATGGACAACTAAACTCAAGATCTAGACTAGCCAAGTAATAGGGTGTATTTTATGTTTTTATTTTAGTTTTATTATGTATGGATGACAGTTACATGTTCCGAGAATTTTTATAAATAAATCGTGCTTTTATTGATTAAATCGTTACTTTCAAAGTTTACTCTTGTCTTAGATCTATTTTGATGGTAGTGTGCTCTGACACGTGAAAAATCTTGTGCGCTCTTGTGCAACACCCAAGTGTAGGTGGACGTGCAAGTAGTAACTGGTAAGACCAGGTCGATCCCACAGGGAAGGATAGAAATCAACTAACTTAGATTAGACTCTAAAAGAAAAAGAAAAATTCAATATTTTAAGAGAAATGTAGAACACAAAGTTCTACAATTAACAACTACTAAACTGAAACAACTAAATTAAATAAACTACTGATTAACTATTTAACTAAACAAGATTTGAAAACGGTTTTTCTTAATAAAAGAAAGTGTTGGGATCACGCGAATCCACCATGACTCAACCATCTACCATGGAAATGCAATTAAGCTCCACGGAGGGCAACTTCTACAGTATCCTGTACTTCTCTAAGGATATAGAATCAATAGTCCTTTCATGACCGGGACTATATCATCACAATTAAGTTTGAAATACACAAAGGTGGTTTAATTCAATAGTTAAGACTCTCACCTACAATGGTGTTAGCATTGAAGGTGGTTTGCAAAATATATTGAAAGAAAATGCCTTAAGGCTTAACGTTTAAAGACTGTTTTGACAAACTGAGCATATGGGGACAGTTTGATAACGAATCAGTAAAGCAGAAAGTCTTGGAATACTGTATTAGATGTCCTCAAGAATCAGAGATCTCGATCGATCGACGCGCATTCGATCGATCGAAACTCTTCATCTCTCGATCGATCGAACTACGTTCGATCGCTCGACTATGTCTCTGGTCCGATCGATCGAACTACATTCGATCGATCGAACACAGGAATAAAAAGAGTGCATGGCAGAGGTCTGAAATCACGATTTCATCGCGATTTCCCAACCCCGAACTACTCAGACATGGTCTGGGAAGTATCAGATTTGTTTTTAACGTAAAAGTTCACTAAAGGCATGTTTGGTTTTGAAATTTTCATTAAAATGATAAAAACTTGAGATTTTAACGTATATAGCATAAACAAACAGTAAGATTAAACACAAACTACCATTAACTAAGTGCAAGATGTAAATAAAATGATAACTACTTAACCTGGAATGAAGAACTCGTATCAAATCACAAGAAAATCCCAACTATTGATGTCAAAACTTGGTTAATAACCTACAAAACAAGAACAAGCTCTCCTCTCTCTATGAGAACTGAAGAAAAACAACTGGGGCGTCCCCTTGGGACGTAAACTAAATGAATATATATAGCTTCGACCTAATGCTAGGGTTAAAAAAATCCGTTTCTGCTGCGTGCGCGTAAAATCTGATAAAAGGCATGTTCGATCGATCGAACAACTCTCAATCGATCGAACTTCCAGTCACTTCGATCGCTTGAACTCATTTCGATCGATCGAAATGTCGATCGCTCGAAACCGTCTCGATCGCTCGAAACTTCCATTTCAGCTTTGAGTTGTCTTCATCAGGATCAAGCACTTCCTTTTATCAACATTCTTCAATCTTGTACACGGCAGCAGTGATCTGCACAAATAATCACTAAAAACAATACCACTTATCATAGTTTAATCAATTTGTGTAGAAACTGGTATTGTAATTCAAACTGCAGATAAACAGGGGAATTGTAGACTTTTCTAGTGTATTTTTCTCTTTTAGCGCGGTTGTATTTTACAAATACCCCCGCTTGTCACAACCCCCAACTAGCGAGTTGCTAGTCCCTAGCAATAAAGCGAAAAATAAAACAAGCTAACTACTACTACAACAACTAGAAGAAACGAAAATAAACTAATGCAAACTAATCTAATTTATAAAGAGACACTACCTAACTCACTTTCGCAGGAATCGCGGTTGCATTTAGCAATTGCAACAAGCCGTTAAACCCCTAGGTTCCCCTAGTGGACGAGTGTTGTCTCGTGAGGGTTTGCAGTGAATCTACCCACAAAATTCTCAATTTTTTTTTTTAAGATCAAGAAGATATAGAAAAAACTTATAAACAGTCTTTCCCATTCGACTATCAATTTAGCTCTACATAACAGATCAACCTCATACAAACCATGAAGAGATTCACATGTTCCTCATGGCACCAAGATAGATGTACATACACATTACATTCATGTATCCATGTGTGTGTGAAGTCAACAACTATGCATCCAACTTTATTTTAGAGTTGTTTAGACTATCATACCCTTGGAATTTGTAGTTTCAACTCAATTCTCACATGGGTTTGCACTCAAAAATGAACATCTCACAGAAACTGGTTTAATAATGATCGCTCATGGTGTGAAACTTTAATAAGAGTGATGTTCTGGCTACTAGTGTTTCACGCCGAACTCAATAAAGGACGAACATTTAGAGTGATATAGTCTCATGAAAGGAATACTACTTACTAGAGGAGCGAAATACCGTGGATACTCAAAGTACACGTTCATGTTCAAACCAAGTTGTTAAAAATCATTAAGACTTTGACTTTTCGGCTTTTATTTAGTGGAGTGAAGATAAGAGAGGCGAGAATTGCACATCCTTAGCTTGTGATAGTGACTAATTTATTTCTTCTTTATTCCAACCATCCTCTATTCTCATATACTTTTATTTCTTTTTACTCCTCCTTCTTTTTTCTTCTTCTTTTTTTTTTTTTTTATATTCAACATCTCCTTGCAAAAATCTTTTTATAACCTCCTTCCCACACTACTCCCTTTTTGTCACATACTTCAATAATTTTGATCACATTAAATGTGCAATTAAGTTTATAGAGGTTAAAGTATCAGACGGAAGGTTTTGGGCTTCATATTGGCAATAGTTAATCGGTATGGGGTTAAGAGATTCTTGGATGTTGATACAGGTATATGAAAAAGGTAAGGAATGAATAGCGATGGCTTAAATCATTTTTCTTAACTTCTTAGTTTTAGCACTTCAGTGTTCATTGAGTTTAATTGGTAAATCCTGAACGTTCTCCTCTAATAAACAGCCTAAATGAAGAATTTTTTTTTAGACTATTCAACGAATTTTAGAATATTCAAGAAAAACAATTCGAATTAATGTGACAATTCCCTCAGAATTGAAGATTGGTTTCAAACACTCACTAAGGGTTGTTAGTTTCCACTATTTATTCCTTAAAGCATAATAGTCGTATTAACTCTTATTTAAGTTTTCAGCATAGCTATTAACGCGTGCAACTGGGTGTTGGATACAAGACTGGTCAACATATGCATTTGTCTTAGTGACACTAGAAAAACGCGTGAATGTAATTCATAAAACGATGAGATTAACATGAATGTATCATCGCTTGATAGTAGTTAAGTAGAAGAGAATATTTAAAAGTATTCCACTGATAAAGTTCATAAGACAAAAAATTTCAAAAACATGATCATTCGATGTGCAATAAAGTAAATTAGATTGCTAATAACGTAAACGTGCTCAGGTGATAATCTATTCACATCCCACCCCCAACTGAAAATCGCGATGACCTCAGAAGTTGATTTTCAACAATAAATAAAAAGATATCACCTGCTAAAGCAACGCAATGACTGCAAGCGTAACAATCTGTAAAGACATACACAATCTCCAAACAACCAAGATTAAACGAAAAATAAACAGAAATATAACGCACAAGATCCATATATAGTAACATAACCAATCACTGTAAAGATAAGATAAAAAAACTAAACAGCAGTGATAGGAAAGTACAGTCAAACCAAACCACAGTAAGCTAGCAGTGTCCAAAAATATACCCAATAAAAACATAACCAACAACAATAACCTACACCAACCCATGACATCCAAAAAAAAATCGACTTAAAATACACCAAGTGACTACCCCTCATCGGGAACATCAGACAAAATCTCTACCAATAAATCTGGAGCATCCATAACTCCACCCTCGACACCTATAGTAGTGGTAGCCGGATCGCTCGTCGTGGCAACTGTAGTAATGACAGATGTGTCGGCCATGACAGGAGCAGGTGGAAGTGATGTCTCCGGTAGATCGGTAGTAGAGGGATCAGTAGGTGCAGAGGAAGATGGGCCAGTAGTAGGTGGTGGAGGTGCAGATGGAGTGGAAGATGGAGGTATGATCTGGTCAAACCCTAGCTGGACCAACAGGGTGGTCAGCATGGCAGATATATGATCCACCTTGCCCTCGAGTCTCATCCTGGCTGCCCTCTCCTCCAGAAGTAAATCGTGAATAGTCGGAGGAGGTGCGGATGAAGACTCTCCCTGGGCTGGAGCCTGAGATCTCTGTCTCAACTCAAAACGTGCTACCTCCTGAACGGGATCATCCTCCTCGTCTGAACCATGCTCCTCAGCCTCCGTGGGCGTCCCAGAAGCAGCTCCCTCAGTGTCCGTGCCGCCACGTCTCCTCTTTACCCTCATCGGTGCTTTACCCTTGGCTTTTCTCTTCTTCTGAGCATCAGAACGGCGGGCCGCTGTCTCACCAAAACGACTAGAGGCCTGAATAATAGAATCTGTGGCCAATGGGACTAGACTGGCCCGCTCAATAACCCTATGAATAGGCCAAGCGCCCTTCAGATGGCGCTTGGCGGCAATGTACCGTGTAGGCTGAACGAAGAAGTCGATATATAGGCGAGACAAACAGACACGCTGTCCTATCCCAATAGAGTACAGAGCACGGGCATACCACGGCGCGAATTTCTCGTGGTAGGACGTCATCAGAATACAGTTAACCAATGCCAGGTGGAGGAGGTGGTAATTCTCTGTCAGAAACTTATCCTCGATATTTGATTCACCGTTCCAGAACTGAACGGCACCTCCTGTAAGCTCACGGATAATGATGGTGGACGGGATCTCTGGGGCTCCTGGTAATGAGGGATAGAAACAGTCAGGGACCTCAGGAACCTCCAGAACTGCAGAGACTGTGGCAGGACTGAAAACGATCTCGCGCCCGCGAAACAATGATCGGTATGTAAACGGGGCCGCGGGATCCTTGATCATGGAAGAGCATGCTTCACGGACCCAATGGATATTGATCTTCTTGGTCTCGATCAGCATGTCGTACCACAATGGCATGGTATGGATCTGTGCTAGGAACCATGGAGCGGCAAGCCATACGGACTCCAATGGCCGCTCGAGCATCACCTTGCACGTCTGAAAAGAGCGGCTAAACCAAACACGCTCTTCGGTACTCCGAAACCCATGATCGGGGATGGGGTCTGGTACAGTGAGATCCAAAGGTTTAGATTTGTGGTACCCCATTATAGTGTTCATCGTGGGTCCCTGAAAATAGAAGAAACACAGAATAGAAATCAAAACAAGAAAGAAAAGGAAAGAAACTGAAACTGCTGGCATTCGATCGATCGAACAATGTTCGATCGATTGAGAAAGCACAGAGTTCGATCGCTCGAGACTCTATTGATCGATTGATAAAGGACGAATTTCGATCGATCGAGCACAGCGATAGTGCGGTGACTACTTTCAAGAACAGAAAGAGCCCACACACACACAAAACACTAAGAATACGAGTTAAACAATCAATGGGGGCACCCCCATTCACAAATGAAAAGACAAAACAACTACGAGGGGGTAACATGGGGCCTCACCTCGAAAGACGGGCAAGGAGATGGTTGCCCGCAGTGCTACTACGACCAGAGGAGTCCGGAGCTACGTGAATCACGAGGTAACGATACGGGAGGCCAAAACCTGTGAGGTGCTTCTCTGTTCTCGAGCGATTGAGTGGGGTGAGAGAGAAAATGAAAATCTATAAAACTTCAGAACGACACCTCATTTTAACACCAGTCTCGATCGATCGAGAGAGTTCGATCGATCGACAGTTCAATCGATTGAGGTCGCTTCAAGCGCTCGATTATCTGATAAGTTCGATCGATCGAGATGAGTTCGATCGATCGAACACCCAAAAATTTTTATAACCCTGAATTAAGAAATTTAGCACCCCCAATAAGCCAACAATGTTCTGGACAACAGAATAGAATAAAAACAGTTCAAAACCAGGACATGTGAACCAAAACTCCTCCTCATAATAGAACATTGCAATTTTTTTTATTTAAATAAAACTTTATAATAGCATCCAAATTGCAACATTATTACCCCCAATGGTGTTTAAGACCTTATTTAACTAAAGAAAACCAAAAATAAAACTAAAACCAATAAAATTCTGTCAAGGATTACACTCCAGTTGATAAACGAAAGATGAAATGAACGGAAACAACTGAAATGCAGCACTAATCTTCGAGTATAAAGATTTCCGCTTCCACAATCTCTTCATAACCCGCCGAATTTTCAAAAGTGGAGTCCAAACTCGATGATTCCCTTTCCCAAAACAATCGGAAAGCAACAAGGACATCATCGAGCAAGTCTGGCGTCTCTAAAGAATTGAAAGCCCATGCAAGAGGTGATCCGGATGAGACAATGATAAGGGAGTGTAATTGCGCAGCGGACTGTCCTCTCGCGGCGGAGTGTGTGGGGGCCTTATGTAGGGCCCAAAACCATGAACCAGTTGATGTGGAAGGAATACCGGAATACCATTTAGAAACATAGTGACAATCCTTGACAAAAGACAACAAACCGATATTAAAATAACAGAACACAAGAAACACGGATTAACACGAAAAGAAAAACAATGAACAAAAACAAAAATACAAAGAAATGTGACTAAGTTCCAACCTCACTATTGGCATAGATTCCCAAAATGCACTAGCTGGTAAGGGGCATTGGAGCCTGAAAAGCAGAAAGCTCAGGTGCACATAGCGGTATGGGACCAACTCGGGAACAAGAAAATCATCCACGAAATCAAAGACGGCATTGTGGCGGTCTGGGATGACATCCTGGAGGTCATGATCTTCCCATGGCTCCCACATATCATCATTTTCCCATTGTGCCATGAGTGCATCATCCACCATTCTCCCCATGTACAGGTCTTCTTCCTCATCCCTATCATCGTCATCCTGAAATCCCATATTTTCATATGGATTGATGTCAAGGAGGGCCGGTGGGTATGGAATGTACCCTTGAGCAGCATCAATGAGAGAATGAGCTTCAGGGTCTTGATGAAGCAAGGGGCAGGGTGTGAGTTCACCCTCACTCCAGGTGCCACAACTACATTCTGAATAAGCCCAAGAACCGATAGAATGAACATCATCACCTCGCATCTATGCACCTGCAACAGAGTGGTTTAAGGTATAATGGATTAGAACCAGATCACAAGCACAAAAGAACGAACAAAGACTAAAAAAACAAAAAAGAGAAACTAAAATGCAGGGAAAGAAAAGAAATACAACAACAAAATGGAACTCCACTTTGGATTTTTAAGTGGGAGAATAGTTGGGCTCATCCAGCTGGATGTGCTCAACTTCAGTTTGGAAGTTCTCCAAGAACGGTTTCAATCTTTGGCCATTGACCTTGAAACAATCATCGTTCTTTGGATTGACTAGCTCAACCGCCCTATGTGGAAAAACAGTTTTTACAATGAACGGGCCTGTCCAACGGGAACGGAGCTTTCCTGGGAAAAGGTGGAGGCGAGAGTCATACAGCAAAACTTTCTGCCCCGGCTCAAATGATTTACGAAAGATCGTACGATCGTGGCGAGCCTTCAACCTTTCCTTATGCAACTTTGCAGAGTCATACGCATCTCGTCGTATTTCCTCTAGCTCTGCAAGTTGGAGCTTGCGTAACTGACATCCCTCTTGAATATCAAAGTTCAATGAGCGAGTCGCCCAGTAAGCTTTATGTTCAATTTCAACAGGAAGGTGGCAAGCTTTCCCGTAAACCAATCTATACGGGGACATACCAAGATTCGTCTTATAAGCAGTACGGTATGCCCATAACGCGTCAGTCAACTTGTATGCCCAGTCTTTTCGGTTGGAGCTAACCGTCTTTTCGAGAATATGCTTAATTTCTCGGTTAGCCAATTCTGCTTGCCCATTTGACTGTGGATGATAGGCAAGAGCGATTTTATGGTGGACTCCGTATTTCTTGAGAAGTGACTCCAAAGGCCTGTTGCAGAAATGCTTGCCTTGGTCACTTAGTAAAGCTTTCGGAGTTCCAAAATGAGACAAGATATGCTCTCTTAGAAAGGATATGACCGTTCTGTGGTCATTGCGTCTCGTTGGTATCGCTTCTACCCATTTTGACACATACTCTATAGCAAGGAGTATGTATTCACAATTATTAGACTTGGGAAATGGGCCCATAAAATCTATGCCCCAACAATCAAATATCTCAATTGTGATGATAGGGGTTAAAGGCATAGAATTCCTTTTAGAAATAGTTCCAAGCTTTTGATAGCGTTGGCATGTCTTGCAAAAGGAATATGCATCTTTGAAAACTGTGGGCCAGTAAAAACCGCTTTGTAGAACTTTTTGTTCGGTCTTCTGTGACGCGAAGTGGCCACCGCATGCCTCAGAATGGCATGATGCTAGAATTACGGTTATATCCTCATTGGGAACGCAGTGCCGGATAACCTGATCAGCACAGTACTTGAAAAGGTATGGGTCATCAAAGAAGAAATGGCGCGCGAACGAGAGGAACCGTTTTCTGTCTTGGTTTAACCAATGAGTCGGTGTTTCACCCGTGATAAGGTAGTTTACAATATCAGCATACCAAGGCAGACTACTTACTGCCAGTAGCTGTTCGTCTGGGAACTCATCCTTAATGGATTGGGATTCAGTATTATTGACAAAAGTCAACCGGGACAAATGATCCGCAACCACATTCTCTACTCCTTTCTTATCTTTGATTGTTAGATCAAACTCTTGAAGTAAGAGTATCTAGCGGATAAGCCGTTGTTTAGCGTCTTTCTTTGATAGCAGATACTTGAGGGCCGAATGATCTGTAAAACAGACGATTGGTGACCCTATCAGATAAGACCTAAACTTGTCCAGGGCGAATACTACAGCCAACAACTCCTTTTCAGTGGTTGTATAATTCATTTGAGCTTCATTCAAAGTTCGGCTGGCATAGTATATCACATATGACTTATTGTCCTTTCTCTGTCCTAGGATTGCGCCAATGGCGTAATCACTAGCATCGCACATTAATTCGAAAGGCAAACTCCAGTCGGGTGCCTGTATTATAGGTGCGGAGGTGAGGAGCTCTTTTAGATCCTCAAAGGACTTTTGGCAACTCTCTGACCACTCGAATGGTGCATCTTTGACAAGAAGTTGACAAAGAGGTCGAGATATTGCACTGAAATTCTGGATAAATCGACGATAAAACCCTGCATGCCCCAAGAACGAACGGATGTCTCTTACTGTACGGGGGACAGGTAGATTTAAGATTATGTCGATTTTGGCCTTATCCACTTGGATCCCTTCATCGGATATTATATGGCCAAGGACTATTCCCTTGGTCACCATAAAGTGACACTTTTCCCAATTCAAAACTAGGTGTTTGTCCTCACACCGCATTAAAACCTGCTCGAGATTGCTGAGGCAATCTTCAAAGCTATGGCCAAACACTGAAAAATCATCCATGAAGACTTCAAGGATGTGTTCGACCATGTCGCTAAATATGCTTAGCATGCACCGCTAAAAGGTAGCCGGTGCATTACATAAGCCAAACGGCATTCGACGGTAGGCAAATGTACCAAATGGACAAGTGAATGTGGCTTTCTCCTGATCTTCAGGAGCAATTTCAATTTGATTACATCCACTGTATCCATCCAAAAAGCAGTAATACTTGTGACCTGCCACACGTTCTAGTATTTGATCCATGAATGGCAAAGGAAAATGGTCCTTTCGGGTCACAGTATTTAACTTCCTGTAGTCAATACACATCCTACATCCAGTGGGGACACGTGTTGGTACTAATTCACCATCTTTGTTCGAGATGACCGTTATGCCTGCTTTCTTGGAACTACTTGGGTAGGACTAACCCAAGGACTGTCAGATATCGGATAAATCATCCCAACATCAAGTAGTTTAAGCACTTCCTTTTTAACTACTTCTTGCATGTTGGGATTCAGACGCCTTTGCATTTGCCTTGAGGGTCTAGCGTCTTCCTCCAGATATATCTTATGAGTGCATATGGATGGGCTTATGCCTTTGAGGTCAGCAATCGTCCATCCCATAGCATCCTTATGCTTGGTCAGCATTTGCACTAACTTACCTTCCTGTTCATGAGTTAAAGCAGATGAAATGATCACAGGATAAGTTTTTCCAGTCCCTAGGAATGCGTATTTTAGCTCTTTGGGTAGCTCCTTTAACTCTAACTCCGGAAACTGGAAACTAGAAGGCATTGCCAACTTAGTTTTAGGAGGCAATTGTTCATATGGCATTACCCACGTGCATTCTGCTCTATCCTCCTCTATCGTATCCATCATAAGACACGTCTGGTTCAGGTTAGCATCCAATGGAGTTGACTCCGCAGGCTGATAGATGTCGCCAAATTGAGTGATCACAACTTCCAAAGGATCTTTGTAGTCGACCAAGTCAACTTCATCTTCAATGACCGTGTCTATATAATGAATCTCTTCCTCATCATCGTATTCTTCAGGTCGGGGATTAGAAAAAATTTTGACATTCAATGTCATGTTCCCGAATACGATAGTCATGATACCACTTCTAATCTTGATTGTGGCATCAATAGTGTTGAGGAATGGACGTCCAAAGATAACCGGGATATGTGCACCAGGATTAGACACAGGTTCTGTGTCCAATATCATAAAATCAACCGGAAAGACAAAAGAGTCTATTTGGACAAGGACGTCCTCTAACACCCCTCTAGGGTACTTCACAGATCTGTCTGCCAATTGCAAAGCAACTCGGGTGGGTTTGAGTTCACCCAACCCTAGCTGTTTATAGACTGAATATGGCAGCAGGTTTACGCTTGCTCCTAGATCGAGGAGTGCATTATCTATCCTTTGATTCCCAATTCTACATGAGACAGTAGGTGTACCGGGGTCTTTGAGTTTTGGAGGCAACTCATTTTGAATGATCGCACTGGCTTGGCATGCGACATAAGCATGTTTCTTCACGCTTTGCCTCCTCTTGACCGTGCATAGATCTTTGAGATACTTAGCATAGGCCGGCACTTGCTTGATAACATCTAGGAGAGGAAGGTTAATTTTAACTTGTTTAAATAATTCCAGAAACTCCTGATTCTTTGTCTCATTCTTGGGTTTCTTCAACCATTGAGGATAAGGTGCAGGAAAAGGGCATTTTGGTGGTTCCTCCTTAACAAACTCCTTTCCAGGCCTTCGCTCAACTTCTTCTTCTACTCTAGGAGCTTCAATGTTTGCCTTTATTGCCTCGTCATTAGTAGACGGCTCCTTCTCTCGAGTAGATGGTTGCTCAAGCTCATTTTCCACCACTTCTTCTTCTTTGTACACCTCGGGTGTAGACAGAGGCATGCTTTTCTCAATGATTTTTCCACTTCTCAGTGTAGTCACGACTTTAGCATGTTCTTGATTGTTAGGACCATTGTTATGTCCCTTGGGGTTCTGAAGTGGTTGAGCAGGGAATGTTCCTCCTGAACCCTCTTGCCGTGCATCTATCCTTTCTAATGTGGCAGACATTCTACTCATCATCTGTATGAGTTGCTGCGTTAGATTGGCATTAGCAAGTGGCTCTTCTTCTTGTACCTTCTTGTGCGGTGGCACATAGGTATTGGTCTGTGGTGCATTGGAGGGTTGAGCTTGGTTGTGGTTATTGGTTCTGTTTTGATTGTATTGATGGGACGGCCTATTGTTTTGCCCTTGATATTGATTGTTGTTGTAGGGCTACTGTTGATATTGATTTTGGGTCCCAGCATTATTTCTCCAATCAAAACCGGGGTGATTCCATCTATTGTTACTTTGAAAGTTATTGTTGGAATTCCCCACCCCTCGAAAACCTTGTATGGCATTCATCTCCATAGGGTCCTGCTCTTGAAAATATGGCACATTAGGACAATATTGAGTTGTATGTCCCAACATGTTGCATGTGCCGCATGGTTCCTCAGGCATGACTTGCCTAGAGCTCTCTCCTTTCATGCTTAACTCCTCTACCTTCTTTGCCAGTTCTGCATATTTAGTCATGAGGTGATCTTCACTGGTTAGCTGGTATAGGCTTTTCTCTTCTACACAGGATATCTGTGAGCGTGAGACATTGTCAGAATTTGACCATTCATGAGCGTATTCAGCTAACCATTCGAAATGGGCTTCAGCCTCTTCAGTGTTTTTACGCAGAAATGGTCCTGAACTCATAGTTTCTACCAATTTCTTTGTTTCACCATTCAATCCTTGATAAAAGAAGCTGATAGTTCGCCATTTCTCAAACCCATGGTGTGGGCATGAGAGAAGCAAATCTTTGAAACGCTCCCACGCTTGTGTGAAGGTTTCATTGCTCTTTTGCTTATAGGAATTGATTTGACGCTGAAGGTCTGTGGTCATGCGAGTAGGATAGAATTTCTTTAGAAACGCGGTGCTCATCGCATGCCAGGTGAAAATTGAATTAGGTTTGAGGGAGTGGTGCCAGATGCGTCACCTCCCTAGGACAATTTTGCGAGAATGTTTTGCAAACATCCTCGAAATCAGTGACATGTAAATACGCCTTCTCACTTTCCATCCCATGAAAGGTGGGAAGCAGTTGGATCATCCCATTTCGAAACTGAAATTCGCCATTATGCGATGGGATTTGAATGCAAGAGGGCGTAGGTGCATGTTCTGGTTGCATGAGATCGCAAAGAGGACGTAGCGTCTCATCAATTGGTACCACAACATTGTCACCATTTTCACTCTGATGATCATCCATTGATGCAGTTGGAGTGGCTATCGGGTTGATGGAACTATCAGAGTCAGAGCGGTAGAAAGGATTTCAAAAAATTCCTTCAATAGAATTATTGGACATGAACTAGGAGAGTCCCTAGGGTGAGTGCTTACCAAAAGAACTGAAAAGAAGAGAAAATAAAAACAGAAAGAGATGAAGAGAGACTGAGGTAATCTAAGGAATTGATCGTCGCCTTCCCTGGCAACGGCGCCAAAAACTTGACACGTGAAAAATCTTGTGCGCTCTTGTGCAACACCCAAGTGTAGGTGGACGTGCAAGTAGTAACTGGTAAGACCAGGTCGATCCCACAGGGAAGGATAGAAATCAACTAACTTAGATTAGACTCTAAAAGAAAAAGAAAAATTCAATATTTTAAGAGAAATGTAGAACACAAAGTTCTACAATTAACAACTACTAAACTGAAACAACTAAATTAAATAAACTACTGATTAACTATTTAACTAACCAAGATTTGAAAACGGTTTTTCTTAATAAAAGAAAGTGTTGGGATCACGCGAATCCACCATGACTCAACCATCTACCATGCAAATGCAATTAAGCTCAACGGAGGGCAACTTCTACAGTATCCTGTACTTCTCTAAGGATATAGAATCAATAGTCCTTTCATGACCGGGACTATATCATCACAATTAAGTTTGAAATACACAAAGGTGGTTTAATTCAATAGTTAAGACTCTCACCTACAATGGTGTTAGCATTGAAGGTGGTTTGCAAAATATATTGAAAGAAAATGCCTTAAGGCTTAACGTTTAAAGACTGTTTTGACAAACTGAGCATATGGGGACAGTTTGATAACGAATCAGTGAAGCAGAAAGTCTTGGGATACTATATTAGATGTCCTCAAGAATCAGAGATCTCGATCGATCGACGTGCATTCGATCGATCGAAACTCTTCATCTCTCGATCGATCGAACTACGTTCGATCGCTCGACTATGTCTCTGGTCCGATCGATCGAACTACATTCGATCGATCGAACACAGGAATAAAAAGAGTGCATGGCAGAGGTCTGAAATCATGATTTCATCGCGATTTCCCAACCCCGAACTACTCAGACATGGTCTGGGAAGTATCAGATTTGTTTTTAACGTAAAAGTTCACTAAAGGCATGTTTGGTTTTGAAATTTTCATTAAAACGATAAAAACTTGAGATTTTAACGTATATAGCATAAACAAACAGTAAGATTAAACACAAACTACCATTAACTAAGTGCAAGATGTAAATAAAATGATAACTACTTAACCTGGAATGAAGAACTCGTATCAAATCACAAGAAAATCCCAACTATTAATGTCAAAACTTGGTTAATAACCTACAAAACAAGAACAAGCTCTCCTCTCTCTATGAAAACTGAAGAAAAACAACTGGGGCGTCCCCTTGGGACGTAAACTAAATGAATATATATAGCTTCGACCTAATACTAGGGTTAAAAAAATCCGTTTCTGCTGCGTGCGCGTAAAATCTGATAAAAGGCATGTTCGATCGATCGAACAACTCTCAATCGATCGAACTTCCAGTCACTTCGATCGCTTGAACTCATTTCGATCGATCGAAATGTCGATCGCTCGAAACCGTCTCGATCGCTCGAAACTTCCATTTCAGCTTTGAGTTGTCTTCATCAGGATCAAGCACTTCCTTTTATCAACATTCTTCAATCTTGTACACGGCAGCAGTGATCTGCACAAATAATCACTAAAAACAATACCACTTATCATAGTTTAATCAATTTGTGTAGAAACTAGTATTGTAATTCAAACTGCAGATAAACAGGGGAATTGTAGACTTTTCTAGTGTATTTTTCTCTTTTAGCGCGGTTGTATTTTATAAATACCCCCGCTTGTCATGCTCAATGATCTATGATTGATGTGCTTGTTTATATTATTTACATGTAATGGTGCTTAAATTGAATTGTGCTATCAAGTATCCGAATAGTCCATGCCTAGATTAGACGGATTATACCATACTTATCCCTAGTTTAGTGTGGGATAATTCGTGCTAACCGAAGATGGATTATGTTGGTGCTTGAACCATAGTTATTTTCTTGACGGAGGAATTGGGCTTGTAGCTACAATTCTCCATTATCATCCAACTTAATAAGCTAAAGTAATTCGTAAATGCCCTTATTATGAAGCTAGTGGTGGATTTGCAATCCTGGGTTCCTTAAACTTATTATAAAAACATTGTTTAATTGCTTTGATAATTTAGATTTACTTTTATTGTTATTAGTTTAATTCAAATTAAATCCAAAATCCATTTTTCTTAATTAACTAAATTTAGGTTTTAAAAATTAAAGTGCGTAGTATTCGATCTCTGTGGGTTCGACCTTTACTTCCACACTGCAAATCTTTAGAAAAGTTAAGTACACTTTTTATATCATGATATTGACAACATCACCGTGCAACTAGGATTCAATGTTCTTCTAGGGAACGAATGCGACATCACTCAACTCGAAACTTGCTTGAACAGACGATTGCAACAATGTGGGACTTCTAGTAATTAATGACATGCAATGCTAAATGAGACTAAATGCTCTGCTGGGGATTCATATACATGCAAATGATATCTTATGAATGTTTCCAAGCACTCAATATCCTGAAAAATCAACTAAAAATGCACCAAAAGGATCAAAATAGAGTCAAAATTGGATCCGGGGACCAAATGGGGCATTATAGGGGCATAAATGCACAAATCTGAAAAAATTGGATTGAGTGCCATGGTGGCACTAGGAGAGTGTCGCGCGGTACTCAGGGAAAGCCAACATGGCTTTCAGCCTTTATTTTAGGCATTTTGCTCCTCATTTACTACCCACTTAGAAATTTGTTTGTTTTTTCTCTCAAAGTTGTTCCCTTTTCTCCATTTTCTCTCCATTCTCATCCTCTAAATCTAACTTCTCTCATCCTCACTTTGGTTTTTTAAAATTAACACTTCATTTGAAACTTTGAAAATCAAGCATTTGCTTACTCTAGATCACCTCCTAACATCATTAAATCACAAGTTCATCATCAAAATTCAATAATGTCATTATCTATATCTTTAGATTCTTCTTTCAACATTGAGAGTGGGGGTCCTCTTCCTCTTAATATTCAAGAAGGGAGACGTTTATACAAACCTACATCCAAGTGTTTTCCTCCTGAATAACTCATAAGAGATCCTCACCTATATAGACACCCAATTTTGACCACACTGATAGGATTTAGGGTGGACAATGTCTCAGAGGATTCAATAATGAAAAGTACCCCGAGGAAGGTACTAGATTCTACACAATCTAAAGATCGAACTTCGAAAAGTGACTTCAAGCTCAAAAAAGCCCTGTTTCATGCATAAATCCCGATTTTGTCAAAATTGTGTCTCAGAATTCATATTCACTCAGGGTTATATGAACATGAAATGTTCTAAATGTAGTATTCTAGGTATCTAGAGATTTAATTTCAAAGAAAAACTCAAAATTGATGTACATTGAAAAGTAATTTTGAAAAAGAATTCGTTGGGTTTCAAAAAGAAGATGAAGGTTCCTGAGGACTTTCAGACTTCAATTGACCTTCAATTCTCATCTCAAATCCTCCTGGAATATTTTTATACTGAAAATCAACTCGACAGATTTCCAATGGTATGTAAGTAGACAATTTCAGACACCAAAAAGTATTTTTATGAATATTTGGAAAAGCAGTGCATGTAATTTTTGAAATAGGACATGAACACAACTTGGGGACCATGAATAGTGGATGGCGGGTCACACATGTGGGGTGGCAGGTCCCCCCTAAGATGCCACCTATAAGCTGTGTTTTTCACCAAGTTTTTGAGCTCCAGACCCTTCTAGAGGCTTCCCACTACGAGTAAATTGCACAAAAACTGCGTTTAGGCACTGAAATAGCCATTTTAACCCTTTTTGACCTCTAAGAGTTAAGTTTTCAAAACTCTGTATATAGATCCCATTCATCTCATATGGGATCATCTTGAATCATATTGGATACATCTTGAATATACTTGAAGATACAATCACATACACTTAGAATTCAAGAGATTTCTAGAGAGAGAATAGTGAATCATGAATTGATTTCTTCTAAAATGAATCCTAAAATAATTGAAGAGAGTCTTTTATATCAATTGCATCACTTAACTTCCACCATGGATGAGTGCTTGAAGAACTTGAAGAACACTTGAAGAAGAAGATCCTTCAAATCAACTTTGATTACATAATTGAGAATCCTCCAAGAGGTAAACATCATAATTCATCTCTAACCCTTACTTTTATATATAACTCTATAAGGTTTGGATCTACTTTAGTTTTATTTTCTTTGTTAGAACACTCGTCTTCTTTTTCTCTTGTTCTTCACGCTCTCACTTACCTAGATCCAAGTCTTCCTTGATTTTGTTGATAATTCATAATTCAAGATCGATTTTCAATTTTGAATTCATTCTTCTATTTAGTTTAGATCCATGCATACATGATTATATATATGTATCTACTTTGAATTCTATGATAGTTTGGAAGTATGTTCTATGAGAAGGATGATTCCGATATTCATACCTCTCTCTTGATTATTCCTATAACCAAGAATTCCTATTGAATTTCATCTTCAATAGGATATTATAAGTCCCTTTGATCCATGATCTAATCTTCATCATAAGACTTGAGGGCCAAATTGATTGGGAATCATGAAATCAAGTTGATCGATGAGTTTGATCTCTCTAAATAAGTTTAAACCAACACCTAAGATGTTTTTTTCACACTTTAAAATGAATTAGTTAAAATTCAGCAAAATAGATTTGTTTTTTCCATAGGATTTGGTCCATCAAAACACATAGTTTGATGGATTTCAAATTCTCTAGGTAAACTTTGATGAATTAGCTTTCATTCAATCCATTTTGAGAGTTATTAGGATCCATGTGTATTTTTAAAAATTGTTGAGAAATCGGCTGACAGATTTGAACATCGTCTCTTTGAATTTGAATTTTAGAAAATCTATAATAGTTATCGATGATCCATTTTTTGGGGATGGTTCCTAACTCATGTATCTACTTGCCGATGTAAAATCGTGAGCATACAATCGAGTTAAGATCATTTTCTAAGCTTTTGAATTTGATACAACTATTCTGGAATTTTCTAAGTCTAACTACAATCATGATTATGTATACAAAATGGCCATACCTTGATCACTGAATAACAATTGATGAATAAAACTTGGTTTAGAAATCATCTAGGATAAATGAATGAGAGATCAAAAGCCTAGATCAACTTACTTAACATGATTCATGAATTTCTATTATGTCTTGCATTCCTTTGTCAAATGATACCAAATTTTCGTAGTAACAGATTCTGGTTAAAACAACTTTTTATAGACCTTAGGTTAATGAAATGTCCATGGGATTATTTTTTTTCATAAACTAAAATGAAATAGCTTTCGTTTAACACCAAATAAAGCTTCATATGATTTTTGTAGAATTAATTATGATTTGTATAAGAACTGTGGACAGTCCAAATCCACTGTTCCAAAAATTCTTATTTCTCAAACCTCAAAAATACTAATGAGGTCCTACTTTTTGGAAAAGCTCTTTAAGATATGTATCTAACTTTCTGTAAAAGGATTTTAACCTAGCTCATGTTTAAGATCACTTTTGAGACAATTTATTAGAGGTCACTGAATCAGGAAATTTAATTTATGACGTTTTCTTATTGTTTATCATGTATATCATTTGTTTGCTTGTATTTTTGCAATGCTTGGGTATTCCTTGGTGTCTTAGTGTAGAGAATTGAATGCCGTGGATCTGAACTTTTATTTTTGAGCTTGCCTCGTCTACATGTGGCTTAGTCCCCATGTATCATGTTTCATCTCTACCCTTTCTCTTAAAATTTTTCTAGGTTTACATCTTTGTTTTCAACGACACGGTTCCTTTAGGATAGTCTCCATTTTTGTGCTTATATGTTATAGACATCTTTTCTAGGATTGTTGCATGATTGCATTACACGTTTCCTTTTTTTTGCTTTTTGCGAATCTGCTTGAGTCAACCCAATATAATTCTTCTTGTCCCCTTTTGCATATCATAGCACATTTCCTTTATTTACATCGATCTTGGGCGGGACTAGCCACTGTGAGTATACCTCTCTCTTGTATTGCATGTGAAATTGATTGCTACTTGATTTAATCTCTTGAATGATTTTCATTAGATGTTCATTTTGTCATGTATATATTATCTAGTATGATTGAGGAAACAACACCGATAATTAATTAAGAACAAGGATATTTTATTCAAGGCCTACCATTCTGTAGGGCGAGGAGAGGGTGCTTTAGTCCTATTCGGACTCCTTCCCCTCTCGTCCTAGACCCCCGAACCTTGTTTCTGGTGATGAAGGGCAAGTAACCTTATTCAATTTTGGGCGAGTCAAATTTGGTTTCCTAATTTCCAATAAAAATTAGGTGACGACTCTTTGTCTCTAGGATTGCATGAGGAGTTCTTGTTCTAGAAGTGTGCTCCTTGGATCCGTCCCGAGACACTGTCAAGGAACAACAGAATTGCCCGCTGCCCCCCACGCACGTGGTCCACAATCTGGTGACTCTGCTAGGGATTTGAACATGAAACTTATAGTTTCTTGTTCTTCGAGGGTTTGACTTGAGCCAATAAATATCCTTGTTTTTAATTTGAAACCGTGTTGTTTCTGCCTGCATTTGTTCTTACATTATTCTTTTACCGCGACTGCATGAGACCATTGCCTTGAGGGTGGACGGCCCCCTTTCCTCCATTTGTCAAGAGACTTTGGTAGCATGTAGTCGATGTTAGCCTTGTACTGCGTGCGGTATATAGAGCCATGTGTGAATGGCACGCCCTCGGGGAGGTGGTCACCCATACCGCTGAGCTTGCTAATGGACCCTTTATGAGACTAAAATCAGGTCGTTGCATATAGTTTCTATAGAATCCTTCAATTAGGATATTGATTATCGTCTTTGATTAGGACAATGTGATGAATTATTTGTGTTTGCCCATAAGGGATTATGCGGATGATGAGGATGTGTATGCAAAGGCATCATCAAACCTTGTATGGTAGATTCCTCTAGGGTAGTATGGTCTTTATCCGAATATCCAATCATTATTCGAGGACGATTTTTGAAAATTTTGAAAATGCTAGCACTTCTTTGAAAAACCCAAGTCTTTTGAAAATTCTGGGAATATCCCTTTTGAAATTCACTTTGAAATTCACTTTCACAAAATCCTTTCGATAAAAAATTCTCCCTAGATTTTAGACAATTACAAAATTCTTATTTTGGTTTTCAAGAATCGTGATTTCACGCTTTAATGATTCAAATTCAAATTCTCCCTAGATTTTAGAGAATTTCAAAATTCCTACCTTGATTTTCAAGAATCATGATTTCACACCTCAGGCATTGATGGTTCAAAAGTGCTTTTGAAAATTACAAATCGTCCCCTTTCTTTCAAGATTTTTATGAAAAATTCTATTTTGCAAACATGAGCCATCAAAAATTTCAAAGCTAAAATCCTTGGATAATGATTGGATTAGACCATACTCCAAGAATCTTATGTGTTTAAGTGGTAATATGCTAGTTCTAAGATAGATTAAGGTGCAATGCATTTAGATTATATTGCATTTCTTCTATATTGCATACACTACACGAGCATTGCATATATGACTCACAAGTGCGATACTAAGGGAACTGAGAGTGCACTTTGCGAAGCTTCTTTTAGATAAAATTTTTTTTTTAAAAAAAAGAAAAAAAGAAACGGGATTGTGGAGCTGTGAAGCGGCAAAGCCGACTATAGATACACCCCACTTGCGCCTTTAGCTTAGGTTTCTTAGCTAGGACTTGTCATATTTGGTTTGGTAAATGGGTCAACCGGCCCAGGAGACACAAGTGGAAGCTGGCTTGTTGCCATATTCGGTTAAAGGTTTCATACTAATACTTTCGAAAAGAAAAATAATTGTTTTCCTCAGAATTTTGAAACTTGAAATGACTTTTTTTAGAAAAATATCTTTAATCTTAGAACAAGTTTTTAAAAAAGGAAATGATTTTCCATCTTTGATTTTCCATCCACTTTTGTAAATATCATCCTTTCAAAAATTCTTTTGCAAAAAAATACCTGATTATTTGAAAATCCCTAATAAACTAGAGAGAAGATAGGACTGAAGCGTTGTGCTCCCTCTTGGGTCAGAGCTCCGAACAGTCGTTTGATCAGATCAGGGTTTGAGGAAGGAAAAGCTGAGCCGACTAGAGTTGTGGATATGATATACGAAGTTGATATGGGAAGCTAGGTTGGCCGCAATGTAAACTGCGTTGGATCAGAGTAGAGAGCAGAATCGGTAATAGCTTGCCACTATGATGAGATTGATTAAGTAGCTAACTAATCTACTACCTCCACTGCCTCTGGTGCATCATGAAGAAGAAGACTTTGGGGTGATAGCTCAAACAAAGGTTCAGCTAGATCAAGAAACTTAGGACAAGTTGGTTAAGATTGAAAAACTAGAAAGCGTGATCAGAAAAAGTGAAGGGGCTGATGAATATCTGTTTGATATAGAAGGTCTGTGTGATGCTCCAAAAGCAAAACTCCCTGATAAGTTAAAAATGCCTCATATCGAATTCTTTGACTGAACTGGAAATCCAAAGAGCCATCTAAGGCCTTATGTAGGAGTCTTACAACCCATGGGCATTGGGTCTGACTGTTTCACCGTGCTATTTCAAAGAACTCTGAGTGGGGCAGCATTGTTATGGTATCTATCCTTAGAATCAGTTGTGGCCAAAGATTGGGAAGCCCTATCTAGAGCATTTATGGCTCAATACTCATACAATCCATCATTTGATGTTACTATAAGAGATCTGGAAACCACTAAGCAAGAGTGCAAGGAATCCTTTGCACGATTCCTTACTCGTTGGAGGGCTAAGGCTGCTCAGATGACGAACAGGCCTATTGAGAAAGGGAAAGTCTGAATGATCATCAAGAACCTACAGCCTGAGTATCTTGAAAAGCTCCGATTCCAGTCTATCATGACATTTGAACAACTGTTTGTCATAGGTACACTCGTCGAAGATGGAATCAAGAATGGGACAATCAAGAAAGAGAACACAAACAATCGAAGGTCAGTTTATCATCAGTCCACTAATGTCAATGTATTATCTCCTCAGTCTTTTCAGAAAGAACGTTAAAGTACTACTATGGAAAGAGGAAGTCAGAACTAGGGGTAGTCAAGAGAGAAAAGGGAATTTTCTGAATTGGGAATGTCCTTGAGCACTGCACTTAAGAGGATGCTACAAAAAGGGTACTTGGAGAAATTAGAACCCAGGGCTGAGCCAGATCCACTTTTGCGAAAATTTAAAACCCATTTGTACTGGGATTTTCACCAAGAACGCGGGCATAGCACAGATAGATGTTGGAGGCTCAAGCATGAAATTCATAACCTGATTAAAAATGGTGTCATCGCTCCCCCACCACAACTGAATATCAATTCTCTTGAGATAGGGACTACATACTATGACCCGATAATTTACATCTCACCATTAGGGAAGCTAGTGCCCCATGTAATTTTGCCTGGTCTTGCGGAGATGATGCAATCTACCTAGGAAGAGGATGGGTGCCTTGAAGACAATGAGTATGGGCCTGAAGAATTAGCCAAAGAATTTGAGCCTCTGTTAAGGAATGAAGAACTTTAGAAAGCTTAAAATGAGGTGATGATGTGATGATTTTTGGAAGCAGCTGCTTGTTGAAGCCAAATGGATGCTTAAAAGGGAAAAGCAAATCACAGTGACGCTCCACTTGAGATCTAGTCGAATCGAGTCCAGTCTGTTTATGTTTTAGAGTCTTTGAAGTCAAGTCTTTTTGTCGAATCTGTCTATTGTCAAGTTGTGTTTTGGTCTATGTCGAGTACTATAATCCTTCTCTTTCGAATTAATGGAATGAAATCTTGATTTTCTTGATTTGATGCGTTATGTCATGAATGAATGAATCACTAAGCTGAAAATTTCACTTCTCTAATTATTGTGAAAAATACATTGCTGATAAATTTTACGTTAAAAAGAATACTGAAAGGATTAAAGTTAATTTTGCGCTGACACCGAAGAAAACTAAGAATTAATTAGTCTTACTTTAAGAATCTTGAGATGCTTCTGCTTAAATCTTGAAAAGATATGCTTGATAGTAACTCAGGACTAGCTTAATTCCTTGATCTTATCATTTCAAAATCTTGAGCCCAGAAAAATGAGCCATTCAAACCTGTCTAAACTACAAGCCATGTACACTTTGTCCTTGATGGTAACGAAACATATGAAATGAGCTACTTCTCTAAAAAAAAGAGGAGCTCACTAGGATGAAAACCCGAAAGGGCGCCTAGGAAAAAGTTAGACCATAAAAAAAAGAGAGAAAATATTCGTGTTTTTTCAAGAACCTGATACTAGCCAGTCAAAACTTTAGAGAGAAAAGAAAATAAAGAAGAGAAGAAGAGGAAGAATGAAGAAGATCGAGAAATCGAGAACATGAATTATCCCAAAGCTTTGATTTGTAATTTCTTTAAGTAAGACCTAAGATTTGAAGGGCTAATCTTGCTCCGAAAATATGTATGATGTATGATGAGAAATGTAAAATTGGTTGGATAGTGAAAAGGTTAAAAGAATCAACCGTCAAAAACAACAAAAAAAGGGAGAGGTAGTTTCGTTTCTTTCACTACCACAAGTGACCTGCTTCAAAAAATATGTCTGATGACATGGCTTGAAAAGCCCCTTAAATTTCTTGAATCCTTGCTCTTTCAAAACCTCCATCCTCGAGGAACTACGCTTGAACCAAATTTCCACTTGGGGGTACGTAGGCAACCTACTCGGTTCGGTCACTGCTCCTGAAACACTTAGCCACAACTCAAATACCTTCTCTCAAGACTTAGCCGAACTACTTTGGCCCTGATTCCCACTTGGGGATAAGTCGGCAAGCTTTCCGGGCTCTTGGTCCCTTACCCTTGCAAACTAGGGGCAAACTTTCAGTTTGCTCAGAACCTCAAAGATATCACTGCCACACTAGGGGCAAACCACATTTGCCCAAACTTCGATTCATCCCCATCAACTAGGGGTAAACATCATTCGCCTTTACGCCCGTTTACATTATAAGTGATTCATAAGCCGTCAAGTATATCATTGAAAACATTTTGAAAATGAATTGTCTCTAATTCTATAAGCTAAGGCACTAATTCAAAGCACATTTTAGAAAAAGCAAAGGATTGATTGAGATCCATATGGAATATTTTCAAGGCATTATTTTATCAGCTGAGTATTATCACACTAAGAAGAGAAGTGCACATGAAAAACAAAGAGATACGTCAAACATGACAGATGCGCAATAAATTATGAAAAATTTGGTTGTCTCCTCCAAATTTCTATTTCAGTGTCTAGAGTGTTATCTTCCTGTGTCAACCTCTGTCGTGGTCTAGTCTGTCGTGATCTCAAGTGTGTGGGTCCAAAGTGATCTATAATTGTAAAATTTTTAAAAAGCATCCAAATGTGGATACAAGCAGAAGTTCTGAACACTGTTGTTGCATCAATTAATCATAGTCAAGATAAAGTGTCGAGTGGTTGATGGGAAACAAAATTCATTCAGAAAAATGTTAATCAGAAGACCGGCCTTGGATGTTGAGTTGAGCCATTGTTGAAATAGATCAATGTTCCTTGCATGGATATCTGCTAAAATTGATTAAAGATTTATGAAGCACGTCAAAATCATCAGATCTTTTGAGTACCTATCAATCATGGATCAAAGTTATGATATCGCGAACTTTGTTTTGACCCCAAATTGGTCCAATCTTGATGTATAAACCTTAAGAGTACTTGAAACTTGTTGAAATTGGTCTAAAGGACGCTTGGAGATTTGAATCTTGGTTGAAAGCCATTCAGAATTGAAGAAAAAATACTGGGCACGAAGAATTTAGGGCATTTGGGTTTGCAGACTTTCAAGAATTACATACAGAAAGGATTTATTGGGTACATAGAAGATGAATCAGAATATAGAGTCTTCAACCAGGGTCAAGATATTCAGAAATGGGTCAGAATAAGCCCAACGTGCATGAGCTGGTCGAAGCAGCAATATTGGTCTCAGATCTTGAATCAGTAGAGCTTCCAGAATATGAGCCCTTATCTCTCTTACATCAGAATATACTCAGAATGCTCTATCTGAGGTTTATTATGTTCTTGCATCTTAGAATTCTAGAAGTCTCCCTAGCAAAAAACTTTCAAACATCATCCAAGAATTACCACAAGAAAGAGGGCATATTTCAGAATCCATGAATCAGAATGGGTATCCGCTAATCAGTTATTTTGCCAAAAATCGGCACTTGTCAACCTTCAGAGATGGATCATAATCTATGAACATTTTTGAATTAGCATATGTTGTACCTTTATTCAGAAGGAATGTTGGATCGATTGAGCTAGCAGAAGCATCTACTGAAATGACGTCGTCGTAAGGAGATGCCCTCTTCTACTTGACAAAGTCATTGTAAGGAGATGCCCTCTATAAAGTCGTCGTACGGAGATGCCCTCTACTTTAGAAAGTCGTCGTAAGGAGACACCCTCTAACAAATTCATCGTATGGAGATGCCCTCTACCTTTGAAAGCCATCATAAAGAGATGCCCTCTACATCAGAAAGTCATCGTAAGGAGATGCCTTCTACAAAGCCATCGTATGGAGATGCCCTCTACCTTTGAAAGCCATCATGAGGAGATTCCCTCTACATCAGAAAGTCATCGTAAGGAGACGCCCTCTACAAGGCCATTAAAAGGAGATGCCCTCTACATCAGAAAGTCATCGTAATGAGATGCCCTTTACAAAGCCATCGTAAGGAGATGCCCTCTACATCATAAATTCATCGTAAGGAGACACCCTCTACAAAGTCATCATAAAGAAATTGCCCCTACCTTTGAAAGTCGTCATTGGGAGACGTCCTCAACATTTAAAGTTGTCCGAGATCTAGATGACACCTATAAACCTCAAACTCAGAAGAAAAACTCCAACAAGACTCTGAGAGTCATCCAAGATATAGATAGCAAACTTCTCTTTAGACAAATTCGACTGTGAGAGTGAAACGTTGCATCCCTTGTATTAGATTTTACATCTAGAGAGTTCTTGAGGATGATTCTTCCAGCACGTGCACATATACGTTTGCATACTACATCAGTATCCTAGGATAGGAGCATTTCATCTGTATTGTTATTTGTGTGTTCTCTGTCTTCTCGCGCTCTTGAACTATGCCCTGGTCTGATTCCTAGAAAGGATACGTCGGAAGCTCCAGCGGAGCACGACCAGTAGCAACCTCGACTTAGCAACATCTACCTAGCATTGCATTGCATTTTTGTATTTGTAATTTCTTGATTTTCTCAAATTTTGAATTTCTCAATTTTTGTGGACTTTTTTTTTTCCTAAAACCTCTTAGTATGGTTATTCAGTGCCTTCTAGCTTTGGCACTTACTTGCAGTTCATGTTGTTCATACAAGCTATGCCAAAGAGGAGCAAACTATAGACACCCAATTTTGACCACACTGATAGGATTTAGGGTGGACAAGGTCTTGGAGGATTCATTGATGAAAAGTACCATGTGCAAGGTACTGGATTCCACACAATCAAAAGTTCAAACTTCGGAAAGTAACTTCAAGCTCAGAAAAGCCCTTTTTCATGCATAAAACCCAATTTTGTTAAAATCATCTCTCAGAATTCATATTCACTCAGGGTTATATGAACATGAAGTGTTGTAAATATAGTATTCGATGTATCTAGAGATTCAATTTCAAAGAAAAAGTTTGAAATCGATGCACATTGAAAAGCAACTTTGAAAAAGAAGTCGTTTGATTTCAAAAAGATGACAAAAGTTTTGGAGGAATTCCGAACTTCAATTGACCTTTAATTCTTATCTCAAATCCTTCTGGAATATTTTTATACTGAAATTCAACTCGACAGCTTTCTAACGATACGTAAATGGATGATTCGGGCACCAAAGATCAGTGCACGTAATTTTTGAAACAGGACATGAAGGCAACCAGGGGACCACGAATACTAGATGGCGGGTCCCACATATAGGGTGGCAGGTCCCCCATAAGGTGCCACCTATAAGTTGTGTTCTCCATCAAACTTTTTGACTTCCAAACCCTTCTAGAAGCTTCCCACTGCAAGAAATTGCCAAGAAACAGCATTTAGGCACTAAAATTGTCATTTTAACCCTTTTCTCATCACTAAAATCCTGTTTTAACCTTGAAACTTCAGAGTAAAATTTTCAATCTCTATACATAGATCCCATACATCTCATATGGGATCACCTTCAATCATATTGGATACACCTTGAATATACTTGAAGATACAATCACATACACTTAGAATTCAAGAGATTTCTAGAGAGAGAATAGTGAATCATGTATTGATTTCTTCTAAAATGAATCCTAAGATAATTAGATGAGATAATTGAAGAGAGTTTTTGACATCAATTGCTTCCCTTAACTTCCACCATGGATGAGTGCTTAAAGAACTTGAAGAACACTTGAAGAAGAAGATCCTTCAAATCAACTTTGATTACATAATTGAGAATCCTCCAAGAGGTAAACATCACATTTCATCTCTAATTATTGCATTTATATATAGATCTACAAGGTTTGGATCTATTTTAGTTTATTTTCTTTGTTAGAACAGTCATCTTCTTCTTCTTTTGTTCTTCACACACTCATATAGCTAGATCCTAGTCTTCCTTGATTTTGTTGATAATTCATAATTAGAGATTGATTTTTACTTTGATTTTCGATTTTGAATTCATTCTTCTATTTAGTTTAGATCCATGCATACATAATTATATGTATGTATCTACTTTGAATTCTATGATGGTTTGAAAGTATAATCTATGCGAAGGATGATTCCTATGTTCATACCTCTCTCTTGATTATTCCTATAACCTAGAATTCCTATTGAATTTCATTTCCAATAGGATATTTATATGTCCCTTTGATCCATGATCTAAAGTTCTTCATAGAACTTGAGGGCAAATTGATTGCGAATCATTATAATCAAGTTGATCCATGTGTTTGATCTCTCTAAATAAGCTTAAACCAACACCTAAGATGTTTTTCTCACACTTTAACATGAATTAGTTAAAATTCAGCAAAATTGATTGGTATTTTCCATAGGATTTGGTCCATCAAAACCCATAATTTGATGGATTTCAAATTTTTTGGATAAGCTTTGATGAATTAGCTTTCATTTGATCCGTTTTGAGAGTCATTAGGATCTATATGCTCTTTTTATAAATTGTTAAGAAATCGGTTGACAGATTTGAACATTGTTTCTTTGTATTTGAATTTCAAAAAATCTATAATAGTTATCGATGATTCACTTTTTGGGAATGATTCCTAACTCATGTATTTACATACTGATGTAAAATCATGAGCATACGATCAAGTTAAGATTGTTTTCTAAGCGTTTGAAATTGTTACAACTATTTTGGAATTTTCTAAGTTTAACTACAATCATGATTATATATACAAAATGGTCACATACCTTGATCACTCAATAACAATTAATGAATAAAACTTGGTTTAGAAATCATCTAGGATAAACGGATGAGAGATCAAAAGCCTAGATCAACTTGCTTTACATGATTCATGAATTTCTGTTATGTCTTGCATTCATTTGTCAAATGATACCAAATTTCCAGAATAACAGAGTCTGGTTAAAATAACTTTTTAGAGACCATAGGTTCATGAAATTTACATGGGATTATTTTTTTCATAGACTACAATGAAATAGATTTCTTTCGACACCAAATAGAGCTTCATATGAGTTTTGTAGAATTAATTATGATTTTTACAAGAACAGTGGACAGTCCTGATCCACTGTTCCCAAAACTCTAATTTATTGAACCTCAAAAATACTAATGAGGTCCTACTTTTTGGAAAAGCTCTCTAAGACATGTATCCAACTTTCTGTAAAATGATTTTAACCCAGCTCATGTTTAAGATCACTTTTGATAGGATTCATTAGAGGTCACTGAATCTGGAAATTTGATTGATGACGTCTTCTTCTTATTTATCATGCATATCATTTGTTTGCTTGTATTTGCAATGCTTGGGTATTCCTTGGTGTCTTACTGCAGAGAATTGAATGTCATGGATCCGAACATTGATTTGTGAGGTTGCCTCGTCTACATGTGGCTTAGTGCCCATGTATCATGAACCCATCTCTGCCCTTTCTCTTAGAATTTTTTTAGGTTTACAACTTTATTTTCAACGACACGATTCCTGTAGCATACTCCCCATTTATGTGCTTATATGTTATAGACATCTTATCTAGGATTGTTGCATGATTGCATTACATGTTTCCTTTCTTTTTCTTTTTGCGACTCCGCTTGAGTTAACACAATATAAGTCTTCTTGTCCCCTTTTGCATATCATGGCATGTTTCCTTTATTTGCATTGGTCCCATGTAGGACTAGCCACTATGAGTATACTTCTTTCTTGTATTGCATGTGCATCCGATTGCTACTTGATTTAATCTCTTGAAATGATTTTCATTAGATGTTCATTTTTTCATGTATATATTATCTAGTATGATTGAGGAAATAATACTTATTATGAATTAAGAACGAGAATATTTGAATCATGGCCTACTGTTCGGTAGTACGAGGAGGGGGCGCTTTAGTCCCACTCGGGCTCCTTCCCCTCTTGTACCCCGAACCTTGTTTCTAGTACTGAAGGGCGAGTATACTTATTCAATTTTGAAGGGCGAGTAAACTTATTCAATTTTGTTTCTAGTGCTGAAGGGCGAGTAAACTTATTCAATTTTGGGTCAGTCAAATTTGGTTTCCTAATTCCGGATAAAAATTAGGTGGCGACTCTTTGTCTCTAGGATCGCATGAGGAGTTCTAGTTCTAGAAGTGTGCTCCTTAGATCCATCCCGCGACACTGCCAAGGAACGACAGAACTCCCCGCCACCCCCCGCGCATGTGGTCCACAACCTACATTTGTTATCCAAAGCTATGGAAGGAAAGGTATTTTCAAAATTTTATCTTTTTAAAATTCTTATTTTCTTCTTCTCATATGCAATATAAATTCAAATTGAAGCTTGATAATGAATGCATGAATTCTCTAATATGTATTATTCATGATTGCTTTCATTCTTTGGGCAAAAATCACAAGCCACCATTTTCAAAATTTGGGTTTTCAAATTGTGCACACAAGGTGTTCGTAAAAATGCTCAACTCATCAATTTCTTTCTCTTGTCATCCTAGGTGACCAAGATCACTTTGAAAGGGTGCCTCACATATAGCTATGAGTGGTACGAGAAACTTTCAGAAGCCGTGAAAAACAAGGTGAAAGTCGCTGGCTTTAGGGAATTCATGAAGCTATTGGTTGGAAGCTCGAATGACTTAGTACATCTATCTAGTCTAGCGGAAAGGTGGTGGGACTTTACCAACACATTCCATCTTCCATTCAGGGAGATGACTATGACTCCAAATGACTTCTTTATGCTTATCGGACTTCGGGTAGGAAGAAATCCTATTATTACGGACCCTTCACTAGACATCTCTAGATAAAAGGACATCAACCTATTGGGGATATACCCACCTACAGTGGTGAGTGGTGCAGTTCCTTGCGCTTGGTTCATAGAGACCTTCCAAAGGTACAATCAATTCACCACTGACCAAGTCACTAGAGCCTTCATCATGTATGTTCTAGGGTGCTCCGTTTCCAACACTAAATTGGACCGCATTCGCCTTTCTATCTTAGGGAGCTTGGCTAAAGTTGACCGAATCCATGAATACGATTGGGGTGGGGCAAGCCTAGCGATTCCCTATAAGCAAATAGGGGAAATCTCTCGGATGGGCTCACCCTCGATTGGAGGCTTCTGGAGGGTTTGGGAGGTATCATTCTATCTATCCTTTCCTCCCTTCTTAATTCTCTATTTTCTTTTTCTTTTCTAGTATTCTAATGGTTTTCTGTTTTTCCTTTCTTAACAGTTATGGAGCTTTAAGTACTTCAGAATGCTATCTCCTAAGATTATGGACCTGAGTGCTAGTATATTCCCCCGAGGTCTCAAATGGGTATAGGAAAAAGTGCGTGTCAAGGTTAGAGCTCATGAACTCAAGAAATGCAGGGACTTCTTAACTTATGGAAAGACAAGAAGAGCACATGAGGCGACAAGCTGAGAAAATGAACTGCATGATGAACATAATAGAAGCAATGACTCACTAGTCGCTGTTTACAAATCAGTAAGTTCTCGACACACCCCCTCCAGTGGCAAGAGAAGAAGACTGAAATGATGATTAGGAAGCACAGAGGGCTGATGTGCCACGGGCTGAAAGAGAAAGAGAAAAGACTGAGAAAGAAAGGGTAATGGCTGAGAAGGTTGAGAAGCTTGAGAGAGTAGTACGTAAGGCTCAAGTAGTTGACACCTATTTGCTGGAATTGGAAGGGTTATATGATGGGGTCCACGAGACACTGCTTGTCGATATTAAAATGCCTATCTTTGATAAGTTTGATGGAACGGAGAATCTTCGCAGTAATATGAGGATGTGTATCAGGGCTTTCCAGCCTAGTGGGTTGAGCACCACTATGATGGCCATTCTATTTTAACAAACTTTAATGAGGGCTGCCATGGCCTGGTATCTCACGCTCGAACCAAGCAAGACTAGAGTCTGGGAAGAGATGGTTAAATCATTTATAGCACAATATGAGTACAATCATGACTTGGAGGTCACAGTCCGGGATATGGAAACCACTAGGAAAGGAAACAAAGAATCATTCACTGAATACCTGAGTCGATGGAGGGGAAAAGCAGCCAAGATGATTCAACGACCATCTGAGAAAGAACAAATCTGAATGCTAATGAAAAACCTTCAACCTATCTTACAAGAAAAGATAAGGTTCCAATCAATCAACACTTTTGCCAAAGTCTTCGACGTAGGAACCAGGATAGAGGATGCAATCCAAGAAGGGGTGATTAAGAAAGAGGAGTAATCGAGCAGGTACAGGTGGCCAAACTATGGGTCGAATGGAGGATATTTTGGGGGTCACTCAGGCCCCACCGATGTCAATGCATTAAGCGATCTAGAGAGGAAGTTTGACATAACGAGAGGCCGACCAAGAATAGATAGTCACAAAGGCAGTGTTCTAATTTAGGAGTTTCACTATCGACCGCCCTTGACAGGTTGATAACAAAAGAACACCTTCGCCCATTGGAACCTCGATCCTTGCCAAATCCACTTCCTCTGAGATTTTGGGAGGATCTCTATTGCACATTTTACAAACAAAAGGGTCATGCTATGGATCAATGCACAAGGTTCAAGATCTCATCGATAACAAGGTAAGATTTGAACCATCTGTCAAAGCTCCTAACGTTACCATAAATCTGCTACCAAATCATTATGTTGTACGGCCACCACAGGGCATCTATCTCTTGGGGTTAGAGGGGAAGACTTTCGATATGTCCAAGTTAATTACTAAAGTTGGAGAACCAAAGAAGCCCTACCAGCTGCCCAAAGATTTGGCAATCTGTACTCTTGGAAATAAGTCATAGGATCATAGAAAAGAGACAACGAAGCAAATGGCCACGATGGGCTGGTGGGTTCAAGAAACTAACAATCCTACTTGGTATGCAGAAGACGATAGTCGAGATATAGATTAGGTGGAAGATGATGTGTGGTACGAGAGTGATGAAGAAATAGAAGTGAGGAAAGAAAGTTTGAAAGTCGTTGGAGAAATAAACAACTTGTGGGCTAGAGAGGAGATCGTCATTAGACTTGATTGGGAAGACATTTTAAACCACATAAGGTAGAGGAAGATCACTCAGGGAGAGAATTAGACAAGGGAAAAGGGAAAATGAATGAATGAAGGAGAAGAAGAGGATAGGGTTTCAAAACAAATGAAGAAGACACAGGCTAATATCACCATCTTGGGGGTTACTGATCGCCTCTAAATGTTATAGACAGGCAGTCCTGGATGCCCTGAATTAGTCCGATGTTTCTATCAATATAGCATCAAAGGATCTTGTAGAACTGATCGGCAGAACTCTAACTCTAGCTATTACTTTTTCCTCAGATGACTTACCCCCCCCCCCTAGAGGGCCCGTTCACAATAAACCGATGTACGTCACTGTCGAATGCTTGGAGAATACTGTACCACCTATCTCATTGACAACGGGTCTACTCTAAATGTATGTCCATTCTAAATAGCTAAGCGAATGGGTCTAGATGAGTCGCCTTTCATACCGTCCGAGCAGAAGGTAAGAGCATACGATAATACCAAAAGGACAGTCATGGGTATAATCTTCCTTAACCTCATTGTCGAACCTTTGGAAAAAGAAACTGAGTTTTAAATCATCGACATCCTTGCCTTTTTCAACTTGCTATTGGGTAAGCCGTAGCTGGACAGTGTAGGGGCCATACCATCAACAATTCATCAGAAAGTCAAGTGTGTTTGGGGAAACAAGGTCTACATTATTCTCAGGGATAGTTGGGTCTGTTTGTCTGAAGCTTCATCAAACGCACTGGATTTAGAGGTACAGTTGCTAGAGGAGGAAACAAGTTTAGGAGGGATTGAGTTCATCAATGTGTTGGAGGGAGAAAAGCTAATAGAGTTTCTGCCACTAGATTTCAATCAGTATGCGAGTCCGTTAGTCGCCAGAATTATGAAAAGGATGAGTTTCTTCTCAGGAATGGGACTGGGTAAGAATCATCAAGGTTTGCCAGAGTTTCCAAAAATCCTAACACAGACCCGTACTCATGGTTTGGGTTATCATTCGTCAAAGAAGGAGTTGAGAGAAAAGAAGAAAACAACTGATGCACCAATGGACCCTTATCAAAAGACGCTTAATGGGTACTTTGTGAAGGAAGGAGAGGATTTCCCTTTCTGTGGTTTTTCATAGCCATGGATGGATTGTCATAATAACACTTTGAAGACAGGGTTTGAAATCTTCTTCCCCCATGAATTTTCTAAATATGAAGACTCGTATTTACAAGTGCCTGTTAAATCTACCACTATTAATGATTGGATCGGCATGCTAGATGGTCTAGTTATACAAAACATGTTGGACGAAGGAAACACGAAAATCGAAAGGAATGGACAAGAAGAGACTGTGGAAATCGAGATCGGGAAAGAGTATGTTGAGGATATGAAGGAAGAGGTGCTGGAAAAAGACAAGGGGAATGACAAGAAAGAATCGGAGGAAGCAAACATAGAAGGAGGGGATGAAATGGGAAAGCTGTCGGACTGCGATACCATAGAGCTCAAGCAAGGAGTCAAGAAAGAGTGGGTCTTCGAGTCTAGTGATAAGTCCCCCCCCCCCTCTCCCCGGAGTCTATAATGGCCCAAATGAGGCATTTTACTATTGCTATGCCTGTTGTAATCACCCTGAACAAAGTTAATGAAAGCATGACTGATTCTGCCTAGTCAAATGCGCTTAATGAATGTGATGAAAGTGATGCCCATAAAATACCAAGCGAATTGCAAAAATTAATCAAAAAAGAAAAAGAATCTGCATGCAAAATCATTGAGGACACTCTAACAATTAATTTGGGAATGAAGATAATCCACAAAATGTTTTTATTGGATGTACACTTAGCAATGAAGAAAGCAAAGAATTGATCATTCTATTAAATGAATTCAAAGATGTTTGTGCATGGTCTTATAGTGATATGCCAACTTTTAAGAACATATGCCTAGTTCACCGCACTTTAAGGATGACACTTTAAGCAACAGTACATCATTCTAATGCCACGACGTAACGTTGTCTACTAGTGATCCTAGTCCACCGCTTTTAAGAACGTATCAATGGATCACTAGTTTATCTTAGGCCTAAATGGTCCGGTCCACCGTTTTTAAGAACATATGTACAGTTCACCACTTTTAAGGACATATGAATGACCAAGGCCCGTCGACACAAGATTCTCGAATCTTAACAAACCTACTTAAGTTCAACTCTAACATTGATACATGACAAATCTCATGTGGATTGACTACTTTGAATGAGATGAACGAAAACTCCAAATCATTCACGACTAATATGTTATCTAATTTTACAATCATTATCCGTTATCCTTAACGTCATTATGATCCTACGTTGCATTATCTTAATATCATGTTTGTATTTTATATGGGGGTTTTAGAACAGCATATAAACAACTAAGCGGTTATAATATAAACTAAATAGGAATAGCAACATTCTTCAATTGCTAATCAATTGGGACAGAGGTCCAATTGATTGGTAAAAAAATAGTAACAATCAATTGGGAAAAAGTCTAATCGATTGGATCACAATCCATGCTAAGCAATTGCTAATTTTGGCAATCGATTGGTGTATCAATAATGGCAATCGATTGCATCACATAGCAATCGATTGGGGTATCAATGATGGCAATCGATTGGGAAAATTCCTAATTGATCGGGACTTCATCTTCTTCACAGAGAAGACAGTCCAGCAACATAAATATAGGAAAACTATGATTCATGCATCTTTCCATCTTTTATACATGTTCTTGTTGAGTTTATGCCCTTAAAGAAGTAATTTATGTATGAGACATTGACATTTTAATATATGGATATCAGCTTTATATTTTAATGTGTATGTTTCTTTCATGAGATGATTGTTAATCCTTAAGTATTATAGTAGATAATTCGTGTGTGTATGAGATACACACAGATACGAATTACTCTTCTTTGACACTTTGAATTTGTCATAGTGGATGATGAGACTAGATATCTCATCAGGTCTACATTATAGCATGATTAACTGCCATTGGATGGAGTAATGAATCTCAATCACTAGAGTGTATCTCTTAGTTAATATGCTGGTGCTTATAGTGCATTGATGGACCTGAGCTTTCCTATTGACACTCAAGACTATCATTAGTCGATAGGAACTAATAACTTGTATAAGGCACGTGTTCTCAATCTTGAGACGATTTTGAACACAAACTATGGATATAGTTACTTTGACTTACCAATCAGTGAGGTCATAAAGATCAACACCTGCGTATCTTGGGTATGTCATGTTCATAGGGTTGTGAACATATATTGTCAAGATAGAATCTACCCTCTGATAAAGAGTAAGCATTCTCTTGAGAATGTCACCAAGTTGATTACTGAGAACTATAGTCTTGTTGATAAGTAGTTATCAACATGTTTGGAAATCATGAGTGGTGAATGGGACTCAAGGAATACAAGAAGTAATCATGATTCAGGTTGACAGTAACCATTTATCAGACTACCTAAATATGATTACGAATACTGATGGTAGAGGGACATTAGTATACCATACAAGTCTAGTTATCGCTTCGGATATGTTCTTTTGCATTGGAGTTCAGTTATCATTTTATAGTGGAGTAAACATTAACTAATTAGTTGGTTAGTTTGCTGATCAAAGAGTTTGGTTATGGGAATTAACAACAGGTCTGATCCAACAATAAAGAACCTAGGAGGTCCCACTCTAAGTTCCTCTGGGAAGCTTAGAAAGGCACTTGAGGAAGCTGTCAAGACTAGTTCGATCGATCGGAGTTGCTTTGATCGATTGAAGTCTAGATAGGTTCGATCGATCGAAAGTGGTTCAATCAATCGAAGGTTCGATCGATCAAAGCCACTTCGATCGCTTGAAAGTTAGGTCGGTTCTGGGAATCTATAAATAGGGCAACAGTATCTAGAAATTAGAGTTCGTCATTTTTATATACCAGAAGCTACAGAAACTATATTAAGGTTCCCAAACCTACTATATCCTCTCAATTAGGGTTCCCACCAACCCTAGCCTCTCCGGGAGCATTCGTAGGAGTCATAAGAGTGAAGGCCATCTAGTGTAGGCTACTAGAAGTTAGAGATTGTAGAATTGGGTTCAAGTGCGTAAGGTATAATTCTTGTCCCTTCTCTTGTACGCATCAATCTATAGAGTTAACGAGTAGTAGATTCGGGCTACCAATAAAGTTTTTGAAACTTAGTCTTTCCACTGCGCATTTAAATTAATTTTAAACCTATTTTTCCTTCAATTGGTATCAGAGCCAGGCTTGTTTTGATCTATAGATGCATTTTAAAACATTAGTTTTGATTTGCATGTTGATTTTAGAACTATTTTCAAAACTGCATCATCACAGATCTGTTTCTGCATCAGTTTTGCAACAGAATACAAATCTATGATTGCATTGGATGCATGGTGGGTTCTATTGATCGAAGTAAGTTCGATCGATTGAACCTCTCTGTTCTCAAGCGATCGAACTATGTTTTGTTCAATCGATTGAATGGGGTTCGATCGATCGAGCCTGATTCTCTGTCCAGATGTTTTGTTCACAGCTTTAAAAAGGTTTTAAAATTATTTACTTTAATTTTACATTATTCTATAAAAAATTTCAAATCATTATGTGAAATTAAAAGTTCAACCGATTGAACTATGTTCAATGGATTGAAGGTTCGAGCGATCGAACTTCTGTCGATTGATGGAAGTGTGACACAGCACTAAGATGCTATTTTATGTTCTAAATCAGTATATAAAGAGTTCATGTATTGTGTGAATCAATTAAGGGTTCCAATAGTTACATATATTTGTTATATATATGCGTGGATGTGCATACGACTAACCCTTTTGTAGCAAGTTTAGTCTGCTATCTCCTATGGCACTAAGGCCCTTTAAATTTTGTATTTAATTGTTTGAGATTGGTGTACATTGTGTTTTAATTATTGGTTTGGTTTTAAGGCATATGTAAAGGGCACTGTGACTTCATTCCTACGAAAAGGAAATTCGCATCAGTTTCCCTAGCCTTTAATTTTATTGCTATGTTTTTTATTTGTAGACAAATTGTAAGTTTTGAAAGAAGCATAGGTCTAATGTAATAGAATTATGAAGCCCACAAAGATGGAGCAAGATGTTGTTGCCCATAAAGATGGAGCCGGAGGCGATCAAACCAAGAAGGAGGTTCTATGGAGATTGAGCCATGGGAGATAAAGCCATATGAATGCCTTTGTTTTCATTTAAATTTTTTGTTTTATCTGCTTGGTTTGTGATTGGCATTTAATTATATTTTTACTACTTGAATGCACATAAACATGTATTCTAAAATAAAATTCAAAAACAGTTTCAATGCATTAGTAAACATTAGATGTTTATAGGTAATGTGTGGAAACAATTTTTCCAAAAGCAAAATCCTTAATTATTCAATCTAGTGGGAGAGGGTCTTATTTATAACACCCACGATCTTCCATTAACGGTTCACTGTAAGATGAGTAGTGCATTCAATGTCACCTCGTCAGGGGTGATCATTCTAGACGGAGGGTACACTACTCATTGGTTACTAGATGTGAACTTCCTACAGATAGGATCAATCAAAAGTGTTAGAGGGTGACCACCACACAGAGGCACTACTTGAGGCGATTTTGATTGGATCTTAGTTAATGGTACACACTAGCTAAGCTATGGATAAGGGATCCCACATGGGGCATTATCCAAAAACTTAGAGATCAAATAGGTTCGGGAGTCATAACTTGTTTTACAAGAGTTACATAGCAGACAAGTCATGATTAATCAAAAGATCGAGTATTAACCGCCACACGGAGGCTTTATTCTTTCATTTTGATATTCCAGCGACTTTGTTTTAAATAAGAGTTTTGAGGATTCTTTTATTTTAAATTGTCAAATTCTGATATCCATATTTATTTTGTCTTTTGATTTTTTCAGTAAATCATAATGTCTGGATATGTATTTAGTCCACTTGCCACTATACTCTATCAGAACAAGTTAACTGGAAATAACTACACACAATGAAAACAAAACCTTAACATCGTATTAACTATGGAGGATCACATATATGTCCTCACCACCCCATGCCCTGAAGAACCCTCGGCAAATGCTTCGGCAGTTGCCAGACGCGAGTTCGATAAGTGGAAGAAGTCGAATAGGATGGCTCGTTGCTACATTTTGGCCTCAATGGCTGGTGTGTTGCAACATCAATTCCAGTTGAATAATTCTATTAGTGACATTATTGAATCCCTGAAAAAGATGTTTGGAAAGCATGGTAGTCCTGCCAAGCAGGTAGCTATGCAGATGATACGGAGTGTCAAGATGTCGGAAGGGACTCCAGTCAAAGAAAATGTTTTAAAAATGATTGGTTATTTGAACGAACTGGAGACCTTGGGAGACAACATCGATGCACAAACCTAAGTTGATATGATCCTCAATTCGTTGTTGCCATCATTCACTCAATTCAAACTTAATTATAATATTAATCAAATGAATTTTTCAATGAGTGAATTAATGAGTTCTTTACTGGCAGTAGAAGGAATAATCAAGCTTGGGGGCAACATTCTGAACGTTGAAAAAAGCTCTTCCTCTTCTCGATCTGCATCGAAAGGTAAGAAAGGGAAGAAGAAGACTAGCACTGGTGGTCCAAGTGTTGGACCGATCCTAAGATTGCAAAATCTAAGGGAAAAGGTAAGGGCAAGGAAAAGGTGGGTGGCCAAGACAAAGGAAAGTGTTTCCAATTCGGAGAGCAGGGCCACTAGAAGAGGAACTATCCAGAATTCTTAGCTACAAGAGTTCAAGGTATGATTGAATCATGTGTGATTGAAGTAAGTTTTATAACAGATACTTTAAACACTTGGTGCATTGATTCTGGTGCAACTAATCATTTTTGTATTTTGTTACAGGGGTTTAGATCAATTAGGAAATGCAGTGATAGGGAGATCGTGCTAACTCTGGGATCTAGCGCAACCATTTCCACGGTTGCTATAGGAGTAGTAGCTTTAGAATTTTTAGGCAATAAAGTTTTGATTTTATTAGATGTACTTTACATCCCTTCAATGAGACATAATTTAATTTCAGTTTCAAATTTATCGAATAATGATTATTCTTTTCATTTCAGAACTAAAGTTGTGATCAAAAGAAATGGTTCTTTTGTATATTCTGGTGTCAAATCAAATGGTTTGTATGTGATTACTCCAAACATTTCTAAAGACTCTTGCATGGAACTTAATAACTCAATGGTAACTGTACCATCTAAAAGAAAGGAACCTTCCACTAATCTAACAAGGCTTTGGCATATGAGGTTTGGCCATATCAATCTAAATAGGATTGGCAGACTAGTCAAAGAAGGGGTCTTAGGTGATTTGGTTCTCGAACCAATGGAAGTCTGCGAGTCTTGTTCAGAGCGTAAGATGACCAAAAGGCCCTTTCCTACAAAGGGCAATAGGGCCAATGCATTGTTGGAATTAGTTCATACTGATGTATGTGGACCAATAAATATTAGAGCACGGGGTGGTTATGAGTATTTCATTACATTTACTGATGACCACTCTAGGTATGGATATGTGTACCTTATACAGCACAAGTCTGAAGCCTTTGAAAAGTTCAAAGAGTTTAGGGCTGAAGTGGAGAAGCAATTAGGCACACATATCAAGGACATTCGATCTGATCAAGGTGGCGAGTACCTCTCTAATGAGTTTATTGATCACCTCATACGGAATGGGATTCTATCACAGTTAACTACACCTAGTATGCCTCAGTAAAATGGTGTAGCGGAGAGAAGGAATCAGGCTCTTTTAGACATGACTAGGTCGATGATGAGTTATTCAGAGTTGCCATTATTCCTTTGGGGTTATGCTTTGGAAGCCGCTGCATACATACTAAATCTAGTACCAAGCAATTCTGTTCCCAGGACACCACGAGAGATGTGGATTGGGCACAAGCCTGTTAGGAAACTGCGTTCCCAGAATCCGTTGACAGCGCGTATAAGTTGGTACTGCATAAATTACGTGAAAACTACAATAACCCTATAAGGGTGGAACTAGGGTTACCTTAAACTGCTAAAACTGATTGCTGTAGTGGACGAATCGAGAACACGGGCTCGATAATAGCTCACGATCTTCTACTGTATTCCTTTGTTGCCAGAATATCGAACTGAGTGTGGGCTCCTTTGAAATCCTTTATATTTCTGCTCTCTCTTTTTACGCTCTCTTTTCTATTCTGAGTTATAATGCTCTTGATGGAAAAATGCAAAACTAAGGAGAGAGCCAAAGCAGTATATATATGCTACAATAGGGACCATAAGAAGCCTGGAATTAGGAATAGGCTTCCTTATAGAATTAAGAAACCCTAATTCGAACTGAATCATATTCCTATTTCCATGATTTATAATTCATACCACTAATGAATTATAATTGCACTCCTACCCTTATCTCAAAAATATATTTCGAGCTCCATGTTATTAAATGCTTATTATATCCCCATGTTAAGATTACAGATATCCATTAATTAAATATAATTACTGACAATCATATTTAATTAATCTCTTAAAATTTCTTGAGATCTTCTGCTTAACTTATCTGATATGTCGGATACAAAATCCACCTGTAGGGTTTGACATAATCAAAACTTATAAGCTTTCTCAAGGGGATATCATCAATCCCAAAATTGAGACATAGATTCCATCATTATTTAATATCCATCACACAATTAATATTGTCACCCAATCCAATGAGATATTGACCCATTTAAGGATCACACCCTTTTAGGGATCAAAGTACAAATATCAAATGTACGTGTCTATAAATTAACTTAGGATTTAGAGCATAAGCACTCATAATAGTCATAAGTATTAATTATCTTATAAGTCAGTATAAAGATAATTATCCCAAGTCAGTCCCTTTTAATACACAAAGTGTACTAGCATGGTGAGTTGAAACTATACCATTTTCCGTAGTCAAGACAAACCTACTACAACACCATGCTGCAGTCCTACCGATGGTGTGTCCAATCCATCTAAGACTGTAAACCAAAATCTTACATTCTACCAGATCCAATGGTCTGATCTTTCGTGCGTAAGCCAAACTCTACACACCAAACCATCTACTATTTAGAATGAAAGACACACATGCATAATATTAAATAAATAATATAATACAAATATTGCCCACAGAGATTCTCATAAAAATGGATTAACTGATTTTATTAAATGAATAATAAATCAACTACATAAAGCATGGCTTTTAGTATATATCCCTAACAACGCCTTCTTTACAACATCTCTAGATATGGGGTTGTCCGACACATGTGCTGAATGGAAAGATGAGCAAGTTAAATTCTAGATCGGAAGTATGTTACTTTGTTGGGTATCCAAAGGGTACTTATGGATGGTATTTTTATGATCTAAGAGAACATAAAGTGTTTGTTAGTATAAATGCTATTTTCTTGGAGGATGATTATATCATGAATCATAAACCTAAGGGAAGGATAGATCTGAGAGAAATAGAAGGAGAGCCCTCAGTCCTACCCACAGTTGATAACGATGTAAGACAAGAAAATGCCACTTTTTTACCCATTTCTGCACCGGTACCTCATCGTAGTGGGAGGATTATCAGCCAGCCTAACAGATATATATTCTTAGGAGAAATTTTTAAATATGTCTCCATAGAATCTGAATCTGATCCTGCCACTTACAAAGAGGCAGTGGCTGATGTTGATTCAGCTCATTGGGTTAAAGCTATGAAGGCTGAATTGGAATCTATGGATTCTAATCAAGTCTTGGATCTTGTAGAACTTCTAGCCAATATTAAACCCATTGGCTGCAAGTGGGTCAATAAGAGGAAAAGAGGATCTGATGGAAAGGTTGAGACATTTAAGGCAAGGCTTGTAGCAAAAGGTTGTACCCTGAGGGAGGGCATTGACTATGAGGAAACCTTCTCGCCAATAGCCATGCTCAAGTCCATCAGAATACTCCTATCCATTACTACATGCTTAGATTATGAGATCTGGCAGATGGACATCAAGACTGCATTCTTGAATGGCAATCTTGAGGAGGACACCAATATGCAGCAACCAGAAGGGTTCATAGCTAGTGGGAAAGGTAACTTGGTATGAAAGTTGCAAAAGTCCATTTATGGGCTTAAGAAAACATCCAGGAGTTGGAACATTCATTTTGACCAAGCGGTCAAATCGTTTGGTTTCATATAGAATCTGGATGAACCTTGTGTATACAAGAAGTGTGAAGGAAAAGTGGTGGCCTTTCTTGTTCTTTATGTTGATGACATTCTACTCATTGGGAATGATGTAGCGGCATTGTCAATGGTTAAGGTTTGGCTAGCTAGTACATTCGATATGAAGGATCTAGGAGAGGCGAGCTACATCCTCGGGACAAAACTCTTTCGGGATCATGAGCGAAAGATAATGGGATTATCTTAAGCTGGTTATATCGATAAGGTGCTAACTAGGTTTTCAATGGATAATTTGAATAAAGGTTTAATACCTTTCAGGCATGATTTACCGTTTTCTAAGGACCAGTGTCCAAAGACACAGGAGGAGAGGAATGGCATGGCAGGAATTCCTATGCTTCAGCAGTGGGAAGTCTCATGTATGCTATGTTATACACTAGACCAGATATCTGCTTTGCCGTTGGCATGGTTAGTAGCTATCAATCGAATCCTAGTCCAAAATACTGGACAGCCATTAAGCACATTCTTAAGTACTTGAGAAGGACTAAAGATTCCATGCTTATATATGGCGATGATGAGTTCATTCTAGTAGGATACACTGACTTGGACTTTATGTCAGATAAAGATTCGAGAAAGTCGACATCTGGACATCTCTTTACCTTGGGAGGTGGTACTGTTAGTTGGAGGAGCATTAAGCAGAAACGCATTACAGACTCAACTACAGAAGCTGAGTATGTAGCTACTTAAGAAGCCACAAAGGAAGTTGTTTGGCTCAAGAAGTTCCTTATGGAGCTCGAGGTGGTACCTGCGTTGTTGTCACCTATTACGCTTTACTGCGATAATAGTGGGGCAGTGGCTCAGTCCAAGAAGCCAAGGAACCACGAAAAGGGAAAGCACATAGAGCAGAAATATCATCTAATTCGAGATATAGTTCAACGTGGAGATGTGACTGTTAGTAAGATTGCCACCTCTGACGATCTTACGGATCTGTTTACAAAGACCTTGCCACAGAAGCCTTTGATCATCATCTAGATAGTCTAGGTCTCAGACATAGTCCTGAATGGTTATGAGTGCAAGTGGGAGTTTGTTGGGTTTGTGCCCTCAAACCATTACTTTATGTATGAGACATTAACATTTCAATATATGGATATAAGCTTTACATTTTATTGTGTATGTTTCTTTCATGAGATGATTGTTAATCCTTAAATATCATAGTAGGTAATTAGTGTGTGTATGAGATATATACAAGTGAGATACGAATTACTATTCTCTGACACTTAGAATTTGTGATAGTGGATGATGAGACTGGATATCTCATTAGGTCTACACTGTAGAATGATTTACTACCATTAGATGGAGTGATGAATCTCAATCACTAGAGTGTATCTCTTAGTTAATATGTTGGTGCTTATAGTGGATTGACAGACCTGAGCTTGCTTATTGACACTCATGACTGTCATCAGTCGATAGGAACTCATAACTTGTATAAGGTACGTGCTTTCAATCTTGAGACGATTATGAACACACACTATGGATATGGCTACTTTGACTTACCAATCAGTTAGGTCATAAAGATCAACACCTAGGTATCTTGGGTATGTCATGTTCATAGGGTTGTGAATATATATTTTCAAGATAGAATATACCCTCTGATAAAGAGTAAGCATTCCCTAAAAAATGTCACCAAGTTAATTACTGAGAACTACAGTCTTGTTGATAAGTAGTTATCAACATGTTTGGTAATCATGAGTGGTGAATAGGACTCAAGGAATACAAGAAGTAATCATGATTCAGGTTGACAGTAATCGTTTATCCGACTACCTGAATATGATTAGGAATGCTGACGGTAGAGGGACATTAGTACACCATACAAGTCTGGTTATCGCTTCGGATATGTTCTTTTGCGTTGGAGTTTAGTTATCATTTTATAGTGGAGTAAACGTAATTGATCAGTCGGTTAGCTTGCTGATCAAAGAGTTTGGTCATGGGAATTAACAACTGGTCTGAGCCAACAATAAAGAACCTAGGATGTCCCACTCTTAGCTCTGCTAGGAAGCTTGGAAAGGCACTTGGGGAAGCTGTTAAGACTGGTTCGATCGATCGGAGTTGCTTCAATCGATTGAAGTCTAGATAGGCTCGATCAATCGAAAGTGGTTCAATCGATCATAGGTTCGATCGATCGAAGCCACTTCAATCGCTTGAAAGTTAGGTCGGTTCTGGGAATCTATAAATAGGATAGCAGCATCTAGAAATTAGAGTTTATCATTTTTATATACCAGAAGCTGCAAAAACTGTTTTAAGGTTCCCAAACCTACTCTATCCTCTCGATTAGCGTTCCCATCAACCCTAGCCTCTCCGGGAGCATCCGTAGGAGTCATAAGAGTGAAGACCATCTAATGGAGGTTGCTGGAAGTTAGAGATTTCATAATTAGGTTCAAGACCATAAGGTATAATTCATTCTTGTCCCTTATCTTGTATGCATCTATAGAGTTAACGAGTAGTAGATCCGGGCTACCAATAAAGTTTTTGAAACTTATTCTTTCTGCTATGCATATAAATTAATTTTAAACCTATTTTTATTTCAGTTCTAACAGCAATATTATGCTACCAAATGACTTTAAAACTCACCTTAGGATTAAAGGGTGTGTTTGGGTAGTGATTGAAGCTTGAAGCTTCAATGGTGATCCTTCTCTCTCTCTCTTTTCCTTCTTCCTCTATCTGTCTCTCTCTTCTTTCTTTCTCCTCTCCTTCTAGTTTTCTTCTTCTTCTTTAGTCCATGGGTGTGTGTGTGAGTGTATGTTATATATGTATATGTATATATGAGTGTATATATATATATAGAACACACACAAACACACACTCTCTCTCTCCCACTGATTTTCTGAAATAGAAAATCATACAAAATGGTCACATATATATAGGAAGATATGTGTTCATGTGGCCAATCCCCAGCCAAAGCAAATGGATCAAAACTTATATTGCCAATCTATTGGCCAAAGTGGCAATCGATTCGAGTAGATAGTTGATGCTCCAATCGATTAGGACAAGGTCCAATCGATTGGTGTTTGGTATTAATGATTCCAATCGATTGCGATGAATTCCAATGGATTGGGTACAAGTAGTAGGTACAAAAGTGGCAATCGATTGGGAATGATACCAATCGATTGGATATGATGCCAATCGATTGGGATACAGAATACACCAAAGTTAAGGTTAAACTCATACAAGTATTTAAAGGAAGAATACAGTGTCTTATTCATTACAATATTTTACAAAATACAAGGCATTACATATCGAGGCAGCATTTGTAAAAAAAATAAAATTATATATATAGGAGAAGAAAATATAGAATGATTGAAAAAACAAAGTGAAGGTTAGAAAGAGAAACTGGGTGTTGATGGAAACCTAAGGTTAGTGAGAGAAAGATGCAGTGAATCCTCATTTTCATTGGCTTGACAATAGTTGGAACCTGGAGTAATTGAGTTTTGATAGTAAGGATTGAATGCTATATAAAATTAAACGAAAAATAGAAAATTAAAAAAATCATAATTTATAAGAACATTACTCACACCCAAATTATCGGTAGTGCAATACATGAGACATGCAATGGACTGTAAGAATATACCTCAAGTTGGAATAAACCTGTAAGGATTTGTTATGGACAAGACCAAGCCCGACTATATCTATTCATCTCATAGAGAGAGAGAGAGAGAGAGAGAGAGAGAGAGAAGAAGAAGAAGAATATTGAGTAAACAGAAAATGAATGGTTAAGAGGGAAATGGAGAGAGAATGAGATTAAGGCTGGTTAATTGCGAAGGTGGAGAGGGCAAGGTTAGGAAGAGTGAGGGGCATCTTGGGAGGAGGAGGGACTGTTAGCATTGAAGATAAAATTTAAAAAGAGTTTGTAATGATTTAATATCTATATGGTTCTTTTTTGTCACATATATAAATCTTAAGCACATCAAATTACCTATCAATAAGAATGTATTTATTACACTTCTTGGAGTTGAGAAAAACAATAGAAAATCTATGCAACTTTTAAATAAGTATATGTAAAAAAAAATTGCAATTTTTTTTTATAAAGACTTTTCACAAAACTCCTTATACAAAAGTTATGTGATATCTATTAACCTTTAATAATTTCAATTTTCTTTCATCCATAAAAGCTTCCACAATTCTTTTGCAATTTCCTTTCTCTTTCTCTTCATCATTCATCACAGCCAGCTGGAGTGAGAATGTGAGATAAAATCATTGCATTTTTTGTATTGTTTTCCAAATGCTTGGAGAGTCGTCTAAAAATTTATCAAAGCATATAGAAACCAACTGGGATTCAAACACGTATTTTTTTGTTTCCCAAATTTGGTTCTCAAATACTATAAAGGTCATCTACAATTTATCAAAATATTTGAAACCAACTTTGGGACTCAAATTTAGGAGCCATAGCATTAGTCTCTTATAAATCATTTAACATTTCGAAGTATACCCATAGTTCCCACATCTTACCTTCAGCAGAGGGGCCTAATCTTACATACGTATTCATACCACGGGCATTTTAATAAGGTAAGGGTTAATTAGATTTTAGTCCTTTGCATTTGATTTTTCTAGAAATAGGTACATTTTAAAACTGCAACTAGAAATTGGTCCTTTAGTATTTTTAAGGACATAAATACCCCCACTCCCACAAATCATGATTTTGGAATTCAAAACCTCTATAACTATATATAGTTGTGTGGGTTTTGAATTTCAAAATCCTGATTTGTTATATATATACATAGAGAGAGAGAGAGAGAGAGAGAGAGAGAGGAAAAAAAGTATGAGAAATTCCTCACTTTAAAATGCATCACAAATCATAAGTGAGAAATTCATCAATAACATAATGGAAAATTCTATATATTATTGTGAGACATTCTCACTTCTAACCATAATGAAATTTCTCACTTTAAAAGGCAATACTGACCATAAGTTAGAAATTCTATCTATTATGGTGAGAAATTCTGATGGAAGTGTGTAATGTACTAATTAATGAGAAATTTTGAATGCTCTAGTGACAAATTTGTCACTTATTTATTCAATTTTCTCACTTTTTGGTAAGAAATTCTCAGTTCTAAAATTTTAATATGAGTCTCGAATAGCAAATTCGTCACTTGTTAATACAAATTTCTCACATTTTTTAATAAAATTTCTCACCAATTAAAATTAAATTTCTTACCTTCAAAACTTAAATGTAATTGAAGGCCGCAGTTGTGGAAGTAGATGAAACGACCATGGGTTTGGGTCATGAGCAAAGCCAAAATCTATCTATCCCCTTAAGGCTCTGTCTTGTTCGTGGATTTACTGACGTAAAGGAAGGGCAAACCACGAAGAAAACACTTTTCAGTGTTTGGTTACTAGGAAAATGGTGAGGATTATTGGATGGAAATGGACAAGTTTCAAGACTTGGAAGGTGTTGTAGATGTGGGTTTGACAAGAGGAATTACGTTGGAGTGGGCATAAAATCCAACCGGTGGGATAGGGGTAAAACAACACAATATCTCTGATGCCTTTGAATATATACTATTTCTCATCATTCTATTGACTGTAATTTTTATGTTCTTGTTGATGGCTGTTGCGTAGCAGACATTGAATTAGTGTATTAAAGGAAAGAGGAGAGAGAGAGATATATGCATTTAATTTCGATTTCAATTGGCAATCCCTAAAATCAATGTTATGGTACATATATGCATATGCATATATCTATCAATGAGGGCAATTTTGTCCATAAAAAATTACACAGATTTGAGGAAAAGGACTAATCTCTATTTTAGAATTGTGAATACGGACTAATTACTATACACAAATTTGGGAATAGATCAATTTTTAAAAAGGTGGAGTGTCAGGGACTAAACCTTATATTTCTATTTAATAAGATAGTTATTTTAGCAAAATAAAAAATAAAATAGATATTGTCTTGTTCTTTAACTACATAAGTACATGAACAAGAGATGTACGACTAAATTTCTACTAAATGAAATAATATTTTATACCTACCTTTCATCTTTAAAATAGCATTAAGTAATCTTTAAAATATCATTTTATACCTATCTTTGATCTTGTTAATGCAAATGGGGATCAAGAAAGACATTATTGAATCTGATGCATTAAAGGTTATCAATGATATCAAAGGTCAAGATAAGTGTTTTGCAATTTCATGGGAATGTCATCAACAGATAGCGGTTGATTATTTTGAAGAACCCTTGCACGACCTGCTCCATCCATACACATCTGTGACAGATGAATGGCGAAGCATGAGGAGATTCAAGAACCGAATCATCTGAAGAACTCCTTTCCCTCTCGGTAAGCTAAAAATGAGCTCCTTCACTTTTGAACTAGGATCAACCAGGGGTTTCTTAGACGACCCTCAAGGCCACGAGGACCGCCTAAAGATCCATATGTTAGAGAGTTTATTGGTATTTTATGGGAGCAGATTTTATGTCCCTCAGAATGTTCCGACTCCTAACAATGAAATCAATGCTCTTCCCAACACCAGCCATAAGACGACTCTGGGTAGTCACGAGAAAAAAGAAAAGACGATCATAGAATGAATGGGAAAAGTCTTGCAACTGATTCCTCGAATGTCCAATTTAAGCATGTTGGTAGGAAGAATAATGTTGCGGCTCATGTTTTAGCTAGACATAGCTTGTGTCCTGATTTGATCAGTGTCCTTTATGTGTTACTATCTTAATTAATAGGGATATGGTTTCTGTTTAAATAAAGTTTTGCCTTACAAAATATAGAATTAATCTTAAAAATTATGCCAATTTCTTACTATACTCTTAACGTCATGAAATGATTCAACTAATGAAAAATGTACTACTTAATATTACACGAGTCACATACGTGATACAAATATCATTAAATAAAGGGAAAATTACACTTTACATGCACCCTATACGCACTTTCAAAATTGAATCTCGGATTCATTTTTGAGTAATGATATTCTTCTCAAATTCAAATTATAAATCGCAGTCACAAATGATGTAGCACCTATCAAAATTCAGTGGATTGATTAATCACTGTGAGGTTACTTCAACATTCTCCTATTAAAATACAGTGGACCCACTGCCATATCATTTAGGATGGAGATTTGGGATTTAGATTTGGGAAGCATAGCATTACTCTTCATGTTTTAAGTTCAATAGTATATGTAATGTGTATATTTAATCCAATATTTCAGGGGTATTAGTGGCGAGTGCAGTATTGCTCACCCTTTGTTTACCCTCCTCTCTCATTAGCTAATGCAGTAGGGCTCAGTACTTTACACCATTAATTAATGAGCCCCATTGCATAAGCTAATGGGAGAAGAGGGTGAGCAAATGATGTGCAATTTTGGGTGGGCAAAAATATATTCATTAGTGGCAGGTAGGTTTTAAAGTGCAAGGGGTTGCAGTGAAAAACAACTTATAGGATCCCCCAACCCTTTGAAATAAAGAAGAAAATGGTAAATTATAGTAACACCCCCTGAACTATGACCCTATTTTACTAACACCCCTTCAACGTTAAAACTAAATAAACTTACCCCTGAACTATCAAATGAACAAACTCACCCTGAAGAAGGGAGTGTATTGTCAATAAATGATAATTTAGGGGTGAATGTGTTGAGTTTTAAATTTCAGGGGGTGTAAGTGAAAAACGGTGATAGTTCAAGGAGTGTTACTTTAATTTACCCTTAAGAAAAAGTAGACCAAAGTGTGTAGTTGTGTACGATGGTCACCATTCACGTTTGATCATTGGTTGTATGGTACAATCAAACCACTTGACATTTAATGATAAGAAATGTTTGTACGTACTACGAGTACAAAGGCTCCGTACCATAGGTACTAAGGGTTTTTTACCATAGGTATTAAGATTTCTTATCATGGGTATAAAGCTCCCTTTCCACAGGTACAAACAGTCACATATACAAAGTTTCATTGTCATGCGCACAAAGCTTCATTACCATAAGTATAAAGATTTCTTAGTAAAACCATAAGTGGTTTTGATTTCGTGCAAATATTTTTTATGAGGGTACAACATATTGTTATCTTGATACAAACATTTCTTATAAGAGTGCAATGTTTTCATACCAGGTACAAAATTTTTTTAAAAGGGTACAATATTTCTTACATTGGTGCAGACATTTGTTATAAAGGGTCTAAATATTTTTACCATAGTACAAATATTTCTTACCACTATATGTCAAGTGTTGGTTGTACCATACAACCAAATCACTTGGTTGTATGGAAAGAATTCTCCTTCACGCGTATTAGAATAGGAATAGTGCCATGACTGACGAGAAATTTTTGGGCAACCCTAAGGTAGGGGTGGCCAAATGGCCCGTGGCCCGCTTGGCACGCCCAGTCCGGCCCTAATTTTGCTGGGCTTGGGCAAAAATATTGGCCCGTTCAAGCGGGCTTGGGCAACCAATTTTAGACCCGATCAATTTTAGGGCCGGGCTTGGACAAAGCAAATGAAGCCCGCTTTGGCCCGGCCCGGCCCGACTATTAGTAAAACACATTTATTTTTTGTATTTTCTATTATATAATATATAAATTAATATAATTTTACATAAGATATTCAATGTATATGCATTATCACAATAGTTTTTATTGCATTTTTGAGAATAATGTGTGTTAATAATCATTCTAAACATTTTTTATGGTAAAAAAAATTTTAGTTCAAGTTTTTAAAAATATAAAATAAAAAAAATAGCACTAGGCCGGCCCGCGGTCCGGGTTTGGGCAACCAATTGTAGGCCCACCACGGGCCGAGTCAGGCTTGGGCAAAGGTACTTACCCTTAGTATAGAGTGTAAGCCCGGCCCGAGCCCGGCCCGGCTCGGCCCATGGCTACCCTTACCCTAAGGTACAACATGGCATATCACTTGGTACCCCATACCCAATAAAAGTGCACCACACAAACAATAAAGCTCACCACAAAAAATTTATATGGCTATAACAATTTTATGTGATACTACATCATTAGATGTAGCCTAGCACATAGCCGCTAACTGACGGACATAATTTACTAAGAAAAATAGACTTGACTTTTTCACAATCATGGGCGCCAGCCAGAAGAATATTATTTTGTAGATCTGTACCCATTACATTAATATTTCTTGATGGAGATTCTTTTTTTCTAAAAGATAATTTCTTTCTTGATGAGACATACTGTATCATTCATCACTTTTGATTTTGACTAGTAGCAGCATAGAAGTTCCCAAAAATTAAGTTATGGCATCATGGATGTGGTGTCATCTTTTGTGGGTGGTGCATCTGAAGAACTCAGAAAATCTCAATCCAGCCTTGTCATGAATGCCCTCAAATTCCAATCAAACCCCGAAACTATCAAAACCGAAGTGGAAAATCTGACAACTCAGAGAGACATTGTGAAAGTTCAGCTTCATGAGCAAGCTGAGAATGATGATGTACGCCATTATCAATGTAGAGATGAGGTGACAGTGTGGCTCAAAGCGGTTGAAGATCACGAGAGAGAAGTGAATTCTGTACTAAAGAGGATGAGAAATGGTAGGCACACATTCTGAACCACACCTCAAATCACACTCCTTGCTTTAAATACATGTACCTTGTGCTGTTTGAATTTTTCACATTTTTTTGTGCACCACTTGCACAGCACAGGGTACATACATTTAAAACAAGAGTATGATTTGAGGTGTGGTTCAGAATGTGTGCCTAGCATTATTGAAAGAGGATTGAAGCGGCAAAAAATACCGAAAATCGATTCGAATACTGCTGTCTTGGGATCAAAATGGGTATGGAAGTGGCCAACAACTTCATACAAGTCAAACAACCGAGAAGTGTCGAACTCATGCCCGGGCCATTTTTCTTCCAGCAATGGCAGCCTATTGGTTGAAACTAATCAACCGAGAAGTGTCGAACTCATGCCCGGGCCATCTATATTAACAACAGCATCAAAAACTTTATCCAAAGTTTTAACCAAATTGAATGATAAAGATGTGACAATTAAGGATCGGTGTTTGGGGTATGGAAGGTGTTGGCAAGACTACTCTTGCCAAGAATTTGAATAACGTGTTCGAGAAATCTTCTTCTTCGACAACTCAACCTCCTTTTAGCATTGTCATATGGGCTACGGTATCCCAAAAACTAGATTTGAAAAGGGTCCAAATACAAATTGCCGGAAGATTAAATTTACTGATTATCATGAAAGAAAGCGTGGAGAGAATAGCTAGCCGGCTCTACCACAGGCTTATGGAGGAAAAGAATTTTCTCTTGATCTTGGACGATGTTTGGGAGCCTATAGATCTGGACTGTTTGGGCATTCCACAACCCGAACTGCACAATTCGTGTAGTAAAGTAGTATTGACCTCTCAATCTTTGGATGTTTGTAATCAAATGAGGACAGATGTGGAAATTAAAGTGGATATTCTAAGCGATGAAGAATCTTGGACCTTGTTCACTCGCTATTCTGGTAAGGTGGCCCCTCTTACTCATATTGAACCTCTCGCGAAGCAAATTACTAGAGAATGTTGCGGGTTGCCCTTAGCTATTATTGTTGTCGAAGCTTCTATGAGGAGAAAGGAAATGATTGAGCTTTGGATAGACGCTTTGAACACACTACAAACATCAACACCTCACATCAATGGGATCGAGGACAGGGCCTATAGGTGTAGAAACCCAGAATTTTAAAAGGGCATTTGGTAATTTTGGATCAATGTAGGTCTTGGCTTGGGATAGTGTGTTTTATTTGATATATGTTGGTATCACTTTTTGGTTAGTGGGTACATATGTGTAATTATATATCTTGTGGTTGGGTGTGTTATATACTCAAACCTAACTCATACCAACCCAAACCTAATCCATACCTACCCACACATAACCCATCAAATCCCCACTTTTGGGAGACTTCCCCTACACTCAACATTCTCTTTCTCCCTCCTTATCTCTTCTTTCTTCTTCATTTTTGGATTATACAACTCTATCTCTATATCTCTCATCCTATAACCATTTTGGAAGTCCAAAGTTTCCCCATTGAAGCTTCACCTCCAAGCTCCATTGGAAGACATTGCAAACACTTTTGGACTTAAGCTATTTGGAGCAAAATTTCTTCTCTCATCAAGGGCTTCTCATTGAACTCCTCCTTTCCCTCTTTGGACTCCTATTTTAGTGTGTTCTTGAACAAAGAACATAAGAGGTAAATTTCATTGTTTAAGTGCACTTCTCCATCTAATTTCATGGTTTGCTATGTGTAGGATTAGACCTAAAACTTGTTAATCTTGCTTAGGATTTCCTACATTTAAATTTATGTACTTATATGCTCGTATGTGCCTAATTGAAATTATGCTAACCCTAAATGTTATTTAATTGCTATGTTTCAATTAAATTAAAGTTACTACAAATGTCTTATGTGCTTAAGTTGTTGATTATGCTTTACATGATCTTCTCCTAATTATTTAGCCTTGGTTTCTTGGAGTACTATGTATAATTTCTTGACATTGAAAATCTTATAAATGACATTGTAGTTGCATAATCATTGTGGTCATATTTCATTATCGCAAAGTCGGCAAAGCATTCATGGTTTTGGCTTAGGACTTGTGATCATTGTTGGAATTCCCACGATTAGGGAATGTCTCTTAAAATCCCCGTTTGGGGGTTGTTATTGTTGAAATTCCAAATGCGGGTGTGAGGTGAGGAATGTTGTTTGTGATCCTTAAAACATTCAAAAACACAAGGTCATATTTGGTTAGCTACCGGAGATCTTGTATGCTACACTCACATTAGAGTGGTTCGCATTCATTGTTGAGAGTGAGTGGTTATGGACATTGGTATTGGGAAGTTGCACGGTTTGGCCTTACGGCTAATTGCATTGCCACGATGGCAAGTCATTGTGACACGAGAATTTTTGTGTGTGCGCTTGTGTGTTATACCCAAGTGTAGGTAATCGTGCAAGTAGTAACTGGTTAAGACCAGGTCGATCCCACAGGGAAGGTGTTAAACTAATTACTTAGATTATTCTCAAACAATAAAATAAAATTCAGTATTTTAAAAGAGTGTAGAACACAAAGTTCCACAGTTTAACAACTACTAAAAGTAAAGTAATTAAACTAGATTAACTAATTACTAACTGATTAACTAAAGCAAAGATTTAAAACGTGCTTTTCTTAATTAAAAAGGAATGTTGGGATTACACGAATCCACTGCGACCTAGCCATCTACCATGTAATTACGTTGAAGCTCAATGGAGCACACTTACAGTATTCTGTATTTCTCTTAGGAGTATTCTGTATTTCTCTTAGGATAAAGAATCCATAGTCCTTTCATGACCGGGACTATATCATCACAATGGAGTTTGAAATACACAAAAGCGGTTTAAAACAATAGTTTAGACTCTCACCTACAATGGTATTAGCATTGAGGGTGGTTTGCAAAATCTATTGAAGAAAAATGCCTCAAGGCTTAAAGTTTACAGACTGTTTTGACAAACTGAGCGTTTTGGGACAATTTGATAACAAATCAGTAAAACATAAAGTCTAGGAATACTGCATGGAATGTCCTCAAGAATCAGAGAGTTCGATCGACGATGCGCTTTCGATCGATCGAATATCTTCATCTCTCGATCGATCGAACTGACTTCGATCGCTCGACTGTGTCTCTGTTTTGATCGATCGAGATTTCTCGATCGATCGAACACAGGGATTATTCCGCTGCATGGCAGAGGCCTGAGATCACGGTTTCATCGTGATCTCCCAACCTGGGGACTACTCAGACATCGTCTGAAGTGTCACAGATGTATTCTTTATGTAAAATTCCATTAAAGTTTTGTTTGTTTGTGTTTTAATCATGCAAACTATGAAAACTATTTGTATAAACGTATCTAGCATGCAAACCTACGTATTCAACAGATTATACTACTCTAAACTAAGTGCAGAATGTAAATAAACATTAAAAAGGTAACATGTAAAGATAAACTTTGATTGAACTAGATAAAAACCAATCCCAAAGGCAAGATCCAAGCTTGTAAACCTACAAAAACCTGAAAACCTCTCTATCTCTCTCTCTAAAAATTGATTAAAGTAATGTGGGCGTCCCTCTGGACGTTTTCAATACTAATATATATAGCAAAGACCTAATGCTAGGGTTAAAAACCCGCTTCTGCTGCATGCGCGTAAAATCTGATAAAAGTCATGTTCGATCGATCGAACATCCTTCAATCGATTAAACTTTTGGATCTTCGAGCGCTTGAACTCTCTCGATCGATCGAACCTTCAAGCGATCGAACATTCTTCAATCGATCGAGCTCTGTATTTCAGATTTTAATTGTCTTCATTAGAATTTAGCACTTCCTTTTATCATTATCTTTCAGCTCTTCCCACAGCAACTGTAATCTGCACAAATTACAGCTAAAACACACAACTTATCATAGATTAATCAAATTGTGTACAAACTGGCGTTGTCATTCAAATTGCAGATAACTGAAGGATTTGTAAACTAAATCAATGCATTTCTTCTTTTAGCGCGGTTGTATTTTACAAATACCCCCGCTTGTCACAATCCCCAACTAGTAAATTGCTAGTCCCTAGCAATAGAGCGAAAATAAAAACAAGCTAAACTACAACTATAGTAGAAAAACTAAAATAACTAGATTCAGATTATCTAAATTAAAATAACAAGAAAGAAAACTACCTAACTCACTTTCGCAGAAATCACGGTTGCATTTAGCAAATGCAACAAGTCGTTAAACCCCTAGGTTCCCCCTAGTGGACGAGTGTTGTCTTGTGAGGGTTTGTAGTGAATATACCCACAAAATTCTCTAATTTTAAGCTCAAAAAGATATAGAATAACTTTTAAACATTCCCCTTTCATTCAACTATTGATTTAGCTCTACAAAACATCTCATCCTCATTCAAACCATGAAAGAAATGCACATGTTCCTCATGTCACCAAGATAAAAATAACATAAGCGTCACATCCATATATCCGTGTGTGTGTGAAATTAACAGCTACACATCGACTTTATTTTGAGTTGTTTAGACTATCATACTCTCAAAACTTGTAGTTTCAACTCAATTCTCACATGGTTGTTACACTCAAAAATGAACATCTCACAGAAACTTGGCTAATAATGATCGCACATGGTATGAAAGCTTTGATAGGAATGATTTTTCGGATACTAATGCTTTTATACTCGACTCTATAAAAGACGAACATTTAGAGTGTATAGTCTTATGAAAGGAATACTACTTACTAAAGGAGCGAAATACCGTGGATAACTCAATTCACACGCTCGTGTTTAAACTAAGTTGTTGAAAATCATTAAGACTTTAACTTGACGGTTTTTGTTTAGTAGGGTAGAAATGAAAGGGTAAGAAGTTGCACAATTTTAGCCTGTGGCTGTATTCAGTAATTTCTTTACTTTATTCCAACCATCCTCCCCATACATATATATGTCATCATTTTTTTTTAACCTGTACTACTCCTTCTTCTTCCTTTTCTCTTTTATGTAGCCCCTCCCACAACTACTCCCTCATCATAATATAGTTCAACAATTTAATCATCTTGGATGTGCAATGGGGTTATTAAGGTCAAAGTATAAGATTAGGGATTTCGAATTTCATAATGGATTTGACAGTATTTACTAGGTGTGGGGTTAAGAACAACACATATTTAGAATGTTGATACAGGTATATGGAAACGTAAGGAGTAAATAACGACGGCTTAAATCATTTTCCCAACTTCTTAATTTTTTTACACTTAAATGTTCATTGAGTTTAGTTGGTAAATCCTGAACCTCCTCTAATAAGCAGCCAACATGAAGAAATAGAGACTAGTCAACGAATTTATTCGCTTATTCAATAAAAAGCATTCGAATTTGATGTGATAGTTCCCTCAAAAGTAAAGATTGGGTTCAAAAGCTCACTAAGGGTAACTAGTTTCCACTACTTATTCCTTAAAATACAAAAGTCATGTTAACTCTTATTTTAAGTTTTCTGCATAGCTATTAATACGTGCAAATGATTTGGATACAAGAATAATCAACATATACTTTCATCCTAGAGAACTAGAAAAAATGCGTGAACTTAATTCATAAAAGGATGAGAATAAAATGATTGTGTCATTGCTTACTAACAGCTAAATAGAAGTGAATATTCAAAATTATTCTGCCAATTTAATTCAAAAACTTACTTAATTGTTTGAAAATTTTGCAAAGTTGTTGAATGTGAACTTTATATATATGTATATATTTTTAATTTACTTTTTACTTTAGTTGCTAGTGGAAATTGTATGAAATACGCAATAGATAGAATGGTCCAGATTGCTACGAGCTAATGTGCACAGGTGACAATCTATCTACATTCCACCCCTAACTGAAAATTGCAATGTCCCCAGCAGGCGATTTTCAAAAATAGATAGAGAGATATCACCTGTCATATCTCATCATAAGAATGGCAATTGTAACAACTTGTACAGAAAGCATACAAACTCCAAGCAGCAAAGATCAAAAGAATATGAAATATAGAACATGGGATACATGCTTGGAATGGAACTAATTACTAGAAATATAATAAAGTGAAAGAACAGAACAGTGATAAAATGCACCATACAACTAAGATATAAAATATACAAAGCAACCAACAATACAAAATTTCCCAACAGTATCCAAAAATATATCCAATCAACAAACCAACACATCCAACTCTAACCACAAAAACCAAAATACAAAAACAATCAACAACACCATCCCCCAGAAACTAGACATCATCGGCGACGTCCGATAATATCTCAATAAAAACATCAGGAGCATCCCCACCGCCACCCTCAGCAACAGTCAGTGCTGCTGGGTCACTCGTAATCGTGGCAGCTGGAATAGATAAAGATGTGTCGGCAATGACAAGAGGAGGTGAAAGTGGTATCTCCGTAGCAAGAGGTGACACCGATGATGTAGAAGCGGCAGGATCAGTCTGGGAAGATGGATCGGCAGATGATGGACCGATGGTGGATGGTGGAACAGCAGATGTAGTAGGTGGGACGATAGAAGTGGTAGGAGCAGCTGCAGGTGGATTGTTGGGTGGTGGTGCATCAGCTGCATGAGCTGCCTGGTCGACGCCGATCTGTATCAAGATCGCCTCCAGCAGAGTAGTCATCACATCCACCTTACCCTCAAGTCTAATCCTGGCCTCCCTCTCCTCCAATAGCAACTCATGAATAGTCGGGAGAGGCGCAGAAGAAGACTCTCCCTGGGTACGAGCCTGAGACCTCTGTCTCAACTCAAATCTCGCCACCTCCTCAACAGGATCTATCTCCTCCTTCGAATCATGCTCCTCAACCTCTGTGGGCGTCCCAGAAGCAGCACCCTCAGTATCGGTGCCTCCTCCTCTCCTCCTCTTCTCTCCAAATTTTGCCTTGCCTTTGCCCCGCCTCTTTCTCTTTTGTGCCTCAGACCGGCGGGAAGCAGTCTCGCCAAAACGGCTGCGAGACTGAGCAGTCATATCACCCGCCAATGGAAGTAGACACGCCTGCTCAATAACCCTGTGAATGGCCCAAGCACCCTTCAGGTGCTTCTTGGCCTGAATGTAGCGAGTAGGGTGCCTCATGAAATCAATGTAGAAGCGAGGTAAACAGACAGGCTGCCGTGTCCCAATAGTATATAATACTCGGGCATACCACGCTGCAATCTTCTCCCGATACGATGTCACTAAGAGGCAATGACTGAGGGCGAGGTACATCATATGATAATTATCTGTAAGGAAGACATCAGGAATAAGAGCCTCGCCATCCCAGCTCGGAAGAGCACCCCTAGTGATCTCTCTGATAATAATGGTCGGGGAGAGTAGTAGTGTGTCGGGGCGATGCGGACAAACACAATCAGGTACCTCGGGTACCCCAATAGCAGCGGAGACAGTGGCCGGACTAAAAACGATCTCCCGGCCACGGAAGAATGAGCAGAGTGTGAACGGAGCAACTGGATCCCTGATCATCGTAGCACACGCCTTCCAAATCCAGGATAGATTAACGAGCTTAGGCTGGGAGAAGAGCGTGTACAACTGTGGCATGGCGCGTATCCGTGCGAGATACCAAGGAGTAGCCAGCCAAGCTGTCTTGAGGGGTCGCTCAAGCATGACCTTGCGCGACTGAAAATATATGGTGAACCATACCCGGTCCTCATCGTTTCTAAACCCGTGCTCGGGTATAGGGTCGGGTATGGCTAGGTCAAATGGCTTGGCTTTGTGATACCCAGTGATAGGGTTCATTGTTTAGCCCTGAAACAGAAGAGAGAAACAAAGAAACATTAAAAATAGGGAAACCAGAAAAAGAAATGAAACTGTCACACTTCGATCGATCGAATCTTGTTTGATCGATTGAGAACATTGCAGGTTCGATTGCTCGAGAAGGTTCGATCGATCGAAAGGATGTTAGGTTCGATCGCTCGAAACCAGTTCGATCGATCGAACACAGCGAAGTGGCAGTATCGACGATTGAGAAGGGGAAGAGCCCGAAAGCAACAAATACAATAAGAAAACTAAGAAAAGGAGTTAAATAACCAATGGGGGGCACCACCATACGAATATGAAATGAAAAGAAAAACGAGGGGGTTCTCGGGGCCTCACCTCGAGAGAAGCACCGAGAAGTGGACGAGGGTGATGATCAGAGAGACCGTTGCTCCGCAATTGATGTGGTGTAAGTAGGGGGGAAATGCGTGCGTCACCCTCTGTGTTCAATCGCTCGAGAAGTGAGGGAGAGACAGAAACTGATGAAGTGTGTAGACGACGCCTCGTTTAAATATAGGTTTCGATCGCTCGAGCTATTTCGATCGATCGAACATTCGATCGATTGAGCCCTCCTCAAGCGCTCGAGGTTCCGATATTCTTGATCGATCGATCGAGCATAGAAATTCTACAATATCCCTGATTTGAGAAATTAAACACCCCCAACTAACCAACACTGGTCTGGACATACAGAATAGTGATAAAACAGTGCATTGACATAACATGTAAGCCAAAAACATCATCCTCATAGTAGAAAATTGCAAATTTATATCAATAAATCCTTAAAATAGCATCCTTTTGCAATAATAATGCTCCCAACATGGTCGTTAAAACCTTATTGAAAAAGAAGAAGAAAAATAAAGCTGAAATTAACAAAACTTTGTCCAAGAATATACACTCCAATTGATGAAAGAAAATATGAAATGACATAAAACAATTGGAGTGAAACACTATTCTTCAAGCAGAAAGATTCCGTCTTCCACAACCTCCTTCTCTGCCAAAGCTTCAAATGTAGAGTCTGAACTTGATGATTACCTTTCCCAGAACAAGCGGAAAGCAGCGAGGACATCATCGAGCAAGTTCGAACTCTCGAAGGAATTTATTCCACCGACAACAGGGGATCCGGATGGAGACAAGGATAATGGAGTGTAATTGCGCATCGGATGTTCCTCTTTCGGCGGAGTTCTCGGGGACCTTATGTATGGTCCAAATCCATGAAAGAGTTGATGTGGAAGGTACAACGGTGGAAATGGTAGATTCATAGTGATATTCCTGACAAAGGGAAAACAAAAGGAAATGAAGAAAATAAATTAACTAGAGCAACAGAAAGAACAAACAGGAAGAGATAAACAAAGCAAAACGAAAAGAAAAAGGAAGGAATGTGACTAAGAATTAACCTCACTATTGGCATAATAGACCCAAGTGCACTGGCAGGTAGAGGGCATTGAAGTCTGAACAACAAGTAACTGACATATGTAGGGAACCACATGGATGGCCATGAAGTCATCAACATATGTGAAAACAGCATTGTGGCGTTCGGGCACCACATCTTGTAAGTCCTCTTCTTCCCATGGCTCCCACGTTGAGTCATTTTCCCATTGTTCCAACAGTGTGTCATCCACTTCTCCAACAAAATACCTTTCAGGTTCACCTTCCTCTCTCGAGAGGTCCATATGCTCAAAAGGGTTGATCTGAATGAGAGCAGGATCATATGGGATGTATCTATGGGTTAAGTCAACGATGTCGTCGGCTCCTGGCCCTTGGTATGGAGATAAATAGAATGCGATTTCATCAGTAGTCCATGGTGGGTTCTGATATTCTAAATCAGCCCATGACCCTATCGAGTGAACATCGTCATCTCTCATGGTGGATAGCCTGCACAAGATAAAATTGAAATAGCAGATTACGATCAAGATCATACTCAAAAAGGAATAAATAAACAAAATAACAAAACAAAATGAGAAACAGCAAAAGAAAAAGTACAACAACATTGATAAACTGCACTTGAGCGTTCTAGGTTGACGTATAGTCGGGCTCATCCAGTTGGATGTGCTCGACCTCAGGTTGGAAATCTTCTAAGAACGGTTTTAACCTTTGGCTATTGACCTTGAAACTTCCGTCGTTCTTAGGATTAAATAACTCAACGGCCCCATGTGGAAAGACAGATTTGACTATGAAGGGTCATGTCCACCGAGATCGGAGTTTTCCTGGGAACAGATGAAGGCGTGAATCATAAAATAAAACTTTTTGCCCTGGCTCGAAAGATTTTTGAAAACTCGTTCTGTCATGGTGCGCCTTCAACCTTTCCTTGTGGAGTTTGGTATTGTCGTATGCATCTCGACAAATTTCTTCCAGTTCAGCCAATTGGAGTTTTCGGAGATGACCTCCCTCTTTAATGTCGAAGTTTAGTGAGCGAGTCGCCCAATATGCTTTGTGCTCTATTTTGACAGGAAGGTGACATGCCTTACCATACACTAGCCTATATGGAGACATTCCCAGATTTGTCTTAAAGGCCGTGCGGTATGCCCATAAAGCATCAGTCAGTTTATAGGCCCAGTCTTTTCTGTTGAAACTAACCGTCTTTTCTAGTATATGCTTGATTTCACGGTTAGCCAACTCTGTCTACTCATTTGTTTGGGGGTGGTAGGCTAGAGCGATCTTATGGTGCACCCCGTATTTCTTAAGTAGTGACTCCAAGGGTCTATTGCAAAAGTGCTTGCCTTGGTCACTTATTAATGCTTTTGGGGTTCCGAAACGCGACAGGATATGTTCCTTAAGGAAGGACATTACTGTTTTGTGGTCATTGCATCTCGTTGGTATCGCTTCTACCCATTTTGATACATACTCCACAGCTAGGAGTATGTATTCACAATTATTAGATTTGGGAAACGGGCCCATGAAGTCTATGCCCCAACAATCGAATATTTCAATTGTGATGATGGGAGTTAAGGGCATAAAATTTCTTTTTGAAATGGTACCTAGCTTTTGACAGCGTTAGCACGATTTACAAAAAGAATAGGCGTCCTTAAATATGGTGGGCCAATAAAATCCGCTGTGTAGGACTTTTTGTGCGGTCTTTTGGGAAGAAAAATGGCCACCGTAGGCTTCAGAGTGGCACGAGGCTAAAATTATGGTTATATCCTCATTAGGGACGCATTGCCTGATGACCTGAGCACAATACTTAAATAAACAAGGGTCATCGAAAAAGAAATGGCGTGTAAATGAGCGGAACCGCTTCTTGTCTTGATTTGACCAGTGTCTAGGAGTTTCTCCTGCGGCCAGGTAGTTTACTATATCTGCATACCAGGGTAAACCCAAGACTGCCATAATTTTCTCGTATGGGAATTCATCTTTGATTGGTATGGGCTCAGTATTGTCCGTGAATGTCAACCGAGATAAGTGGTCAGCAACCACATTCTCTACTCCCTTTTTATCCTTGATAGTGATATCAAATTCCTGGAGTAGGAGTATCCAGCGGATAAGCCTCTGTTTCGCATCTTTCTTAGATAACAGGTATTGAGGTCCGAGTGATCTGTAAAACAGACTATTGGGGACCCTATCAGATAAGACCTGAATTTGTCCAATGCGAAGACTATTGCCATTAGCTCTTTTTCAGTAGTTGTATAGTTCATTTGGGCTTCGTTGAGTGTTCGGCTGGCATAGTATATAACATAAGGCTTGTCGTCCTTCCTCTGTCCTAGGACTGCACCAATGGCGTAGTCACTAGCATCGCACATTAGTTCAAATGGCAAACCCCAGTCGGGTGCCTGTATTATCGGTGCAGAGGTAAGGTGTTCCTTTAGTGCGTCAAAAGATGTTTGACATTTATCTGACCACTCGAAAGGTGCGTCTTTGACTAAGAGTTGGCACAGTGGTCGGGAGATCGCACTAAAGTTTTGGATAAAGCATCGATAAAATATTGCGTGTCCCAAAAAAGAGTGGATGTCTTTAACTGTACGGGGGACCGGTAAGTTTGAGATAATATCGATTTTTGCTTTATCGACTTGGATACCTTTATCAGAAATAATGTGGCCGAGGACAATTCCCTTGGTCACCATTAAGTGACATTTTTCTCAGTTTAGTACTAGGTGTTTGTCCTCGCATCTCGCTAACACTTTCTCAAGGTTTTCTAGGCAGTTATTGAAACTATGGCCGAACACTGAGAAATCATCCATGAAAACCTCTAGTATCTATTCGACCATGTCACTGAATATGCTTAACATGCACCGCTGAAAGGTAGCTGGTGCGTTGCATAGGCCGAAAGGCATACTTCGGTAGGCGAATGTACCGAACGGACACGTGAAGGTAGTTTTCTCCTGATCTTCAGGAGCAATTTCTATTTGGTTGTACCCACTGTATCCGTCCAAGAAGCAATAATATTTATGACCCACCACTCTTTCTAGCATTTGATCCATGAATGGCAATGGAAAGTGGTCTTTTCAGGTCACAGTATTCAACTTTTGATAATCGATACACATCCGCCATCCGGTGGGGACGCGTGTGGATACTAACTCGCCGACTTTGTTTGGGATAACTGTTATCCATGCCTTTTTGGGCACCACCTGGGTTGGACTCACCCAAGGGCTATCAGAAATAGGATCTATAATCCCAATGTCAAGAAGTTTTAAGACTTCCTTTTTGACGACTTCTTGCATATTGGGATTCAGACGCCTCTGCATTTGTCGCGAAGGTTTAGCGTCTTCCTCCAGATAAATCTTATGAGTGCAAATAGATGGGCTTATGCCTTTGAGGTCGGCAATAGTCCATCCCAATGCTCCCTTATGCAGTTTAAGCATTTGAATTAACCTATCCTCTTGTTCTGAACTTAACGTGGCTGAGATTATAACGGGATAAGTCTTTTTAGTCCCCAGAAAAGCGTATTTGAGCTCTTTTGGAAGCTCCTTTAATTCTAAATCGAAAAACTGAAAGTTCGAAGGCATAGTTAACTTCGTTTTTGGAGGTAAAGGTTCATATGGTGTGACCCACATGCATTCAGCTCTATCTTCCTCTTTTGTTTCCATCATGAGGCAGGCATGATTTAGGGCAACGTCCAATGGAGTAGAATCATTAGATTGATAAGTAGCGTCGAATTGTGACACAACTACCTCCAAAGGATCTTTGTAATCTATAAAATCAGCCTCCTCTTCGATGACCGTTTTAATGAAGTTAACTTCTTCTTCATCCTCGTATTCTTCAGGTCTGGGATTTGAAAAAATCTTGACATTTAAGGTCATGTTCCCGAATACGATGGTCATGATACCACTTCTTATTTTGATTGTGGCATCAATGGTATTGAGGAATGGACGTCCAAAAATCACTGGGATTTGTGCACCTGGATTAGACACAGGTTCAGTGTCCAAGATCACAAAATTGACCGGGAAGACAAATGAATCTATCTGCACTAGAACGTCCTCCAGTATCCCTCTAGGATATTTGACTGACCTGTCTGCCAATTGTAACACAACTCGGGTGGATTTGAGTTCCCCCAACCCTAGTTGTTTATAGACTGAGTATGGCAGCAAGTTTACGCTAGCTCCTAGATCGAGGAGTGTGTTGTCTATCCTTTGATTCCCAATTCTACACGAGACAGTTGGGGTGCCAGGGTCCTTAAGCTTTGGAGGCAACTCATTTTGAATGATTGCGCTTGCTTGGCAAGCAACATAGGCATGTTTCTTTACACTTTGCCTCCTCTTGACCGTGCATAAGTCCTTTAGATACTTAGCATAGGCTGGCACTTGTTTGATTGCATCAAGGAGTGGGAGATTTATTTTAACTTGCTTGAATAACTCCAGAAACTCCTGATTCTTTGCCTCGTCATGGGGTTTCTTAAGCCTTTGAGGGTAAGGCGCAGGGAAAGGGCATTTAGGTAATTCGTCCATGACAGGATCCTTTCCAGGCCTTCTCTCAACTTCTTCCACTTCTTTAGGAGTGTCCTTATTTAGTTCTAATGGTTTGTCATTAGTGGACGACTCTTCTACTTGAGTAGATGGTTTGCTCCTAGTCACCACTTCCTCCTCTTCATACTCCTCGGGAGTAGAATGAGGCCTGTTTTGCCCTATGACTTTGCCACTTCTTAGTGTAGTCACGGCTTTTGCTTGTTCATGATTTGGGGGACCATTGTTGTATCCCTTAGGGTTTGGAAGTGGTTGAGCGGGAAATGTGCCACTCGAACCCTCTTGTCGTGCATCCATCCTCTCTAATGTCGCGGACATTTTGCTCATCATTTGAATTAACTGTTGTGTTAAATTTGCGTTAGAGAGTGGATCTTCCTCTTGCACCTTCTTATGAGGTGGCACATAGACATTTGCTTGTTGATTATGTGAGGGTTGAGCGTTGTTGTAGTTGTTTGTTCTATTCGGATTGAATGGCTGGGACTGCCTGTTGTATTGCCCTTGATATTGATTATTATTATTGTAGGGCTGTTGTTGTTGATATTGGTTTTGGGTCCCAACATTGTTTTTCCAATCGAACCCGGGGTGATTCCATCTATTGTTGTTATTTTGCGAATTGTAATTGCTGTAGGAATTTCCCGCCCCCCTATACCCTTGCATGGCATTCATTTCCATGGGGGGTTGTTCTTGAAAATACGGCACATTGGGACAGCATTGAGTAATGTGTCCCAGCATGTTGCATGTGCCGCACGGTTCTTCAGGCAAAAACTGCCTAGAACTCTCTCCTTTCATTCCCAATTCTTCCACTTTCTTTGCTGGTTCTTCATACTTATTCATTAGATGATCCTCACTTTTTAGTTGATATAAACTCTTCTCTTCCACGCAGGATATCTGTGAGCGTGGGACATCATCTGAATTTGACCACTCATGAGCGTGTTCAGCTGGCCACTCAAAATGAGCTTCAGCTTCCTCCGTGTTTTTGTGAAGAAACGGCCCTGAACTCATGGTCTCGACCAATTTCTTAGTTTCACCATTTAATCCTTCATAAAAATAGCTAATGGTTTGCCATTTCTCGTACCCGTGATGTGGGCATGAAAGTAGCAAATCCTTGAAACATTCCCAAGTTTGGGTGAATATTTCATTGCTCTTTTGTTTGTAAGAATTTATTTGTCGTTTAAGCTCGGTGGTCATGCGAGGTGGAAAGAATTTCTTCAGGAAAGCAGTGTTCATCGCATGCCAGGTGTAGATGGAGTTTGGCTTCAAGGTGAGTAACCACACTTTTGCCTTATCCTTCAGAGTGAAAGAAAATAGCATTAGACGTGTTACATCTACAGGACAATTCTGTGAGAAAGTTTTACAAACATCCTCAAAGTCCTTGACATGTAGATACGCCTTCTCGCTCTCCATTCCATGAAAAGTAGAAAGGAGTTGAATCATTCCATTGCAAAATTGGAATTCGCCTGCTGATTATGTCACAATCAAGTTCTTTTGTTAACCCTATTAAAAACGTAGTACGGTGGAAATAGGGTGTCGAGTCCACAGGGATTGGAGTGCAACAATACTTGGTGGGCGCTTAATAAACAATTATAATGCGAAGAGCGATTAACAAACTAAGAAATAAAAATGAGTCTTTTCGACTATGGGGTTGATTCGATTGTTCTTAGATTAACTATAATGGCTATTTCGAAGGTGTAAAGTAACTTTGAACAAAAATAAGCTTAAGTAAAGATTTGGGGGTTTTGTAAATGGAGAAGTGGAGGTTGGGGAGCATTCCCCCACCTTGGACCAAGCAACACATGACTCTTACACTTGAAGCACATTCTAGGGTAGAAAATCCCATTGTGGCAAACCATCAAGCATGTGGTATTCAACCAACATGTTAGATGGATGTTCCAATGCAACACATGGGTGTAGGGTTAGAGTTTAGAGGTTTAATCACTTCAAATGCTTGACATTAGAAGTGAGGTCTCAAAACATCAAACCATACCCCCATGAACTCTAGTTATGCTACAAAGTGTGAGAGTCCTACAATAAAATACACATAGATCCAATGGTGGGTTTATGATCCCCAACCTTGAAAGTCTAGCTACTCATAATCACAATGATAACAATATTCAAGAGAGGGAAAGAGAAATTATACCAACTAGATGAAATCACCATAAATGCCATAAGAAATCCAAAACTTGCTCTCATAAATCTTCAACCATTCAATACATATACACTCTCTTCTCTCTCTAACAATAAATGGAAGTGAACAATGGTAGATGGGGAGTAATGAGGGGGAGAGATGAGAGTATTACAGAGAGAGAGAGAGCTTCTACCCTAAGAGAAACTCACTAAAAATAAGCTAAAAATGAACATACCCTAAAAGAAACTCATCTTAAACTATATATAGTCCCAAAACAAAATGGTAAAGTTGTAATAAAAGGAAGAAAACATCAGCAGAGGCCGCGGATCGATCCAAGGTAAAAATCTGGATCGATCCGCTACTTTAATTCGCCGTTAGAATCGTCAGCGAAACACGCGGATCGATCCACGTAGAAACTCCGGATCGATCTGCATTCGGATTTATGGGCAGAGAGTTCTATAAAACGCGCGGATCGATCCAAGTGAAAGGGGCGGATCGATCCGCTCGGGTAGCTTTTGACTTCTTCCTTTATTCCTCACAACAAGGCCTCCAACAATGCCTCAATTACCTATAAGAAAAAAGGGGTATTATTAGTAAAGAGAGAACATCAAGAAGAGCAACAAACGCACAAATTCACCCATTAAATCTCCCGGTTAAGTGATAATTCGTGTCCAATACAATAAAGAACATGCAGTCAAGAATGCAATATTGGGCACGAATCACACCCCCCAACTAGCATGTTGCTAGTCTCTTAGCAACAAAGATAAAAAGTAAGAGATTCAAGAATAACCTTGTACGATAATTTATTTAAAATGGAAGATAAACCGTTTTCGTGGGGAACACGATTGCATTTAGCGGATGCAACAAGCCGTTAAACCTCTAGGTTACCCGTAGAGGCGGAGTTTTGTCTCCGGAGGGTTCTTGGAATGATACCCACAAACATTTTATTTCCTCATGATAGTTGCCCACTTTCTAACGCCGATACTCAACATAGTCCCACGAATTTTTAAAAGATTTAACACATAACACGCAAATCCAAAAAGTTCTCAAACTATCAAGATGATTAGATAAACTTCATTAAGCTCAATCTTGGATGCGTGTGTGGTGTGAAGTGCATGACTACAACTATCAAGAAGATGGCAATGCTTTCATAATCCGAATTTCGTTTAAAACTCGCTTCAACTCAATTCTCACCGGTATTACACTCAAAAAATGAATCGCTCGAAATGGGTAATACACTCAAGGCATGCGGACAAACAGAGTAATGGAAATGGATATCAAAGCCACGCACATGCCAATGATGAAAAACGTAAGCGTGAAAAACGAGTAAAAATTAATCTCATGAAAGATACTATTCACTAAAGGATGTGAAATAACTCTAACTACTTGTCATGGTCGTCTCCAACTTCGAATCACAAAACTTGATAATCAATTAGGACCTTGAGGGGGGTTGTAACGTGGAAAGTGATATAAGGTGAAGGATAAGGGGAAATGAAGTGAGATGTTTGGGTACAAACTTGGGTTTTATTGGAATGCATGGATACAAATGACCACAAGAGATGAATCATCCATAAATATTTCTTTCAAGCTCAAAAAGAGAAGTGCAATTGACTATGAGGGTTTTTTTTTTTTACTCTCACAACCACATGATTCAATCTCTTTTGTAATCTTAAAAACACAATCTCATACCAAGATATCCCAAATATGTAATTCAAACGCGGATATGGAAGATGTATGGTTAAGTGAAGGAAGGGTATATGTGGTTGAGGCTAGAAATTGTGAAAAGATCCTAAAATCATTTCCTCAGACAATGTGATTCTTAGTTCTCCACTACAATGACAGGCAAGCAAGAGTTTTGCATTCCACAATAAGATTCCTCTAATGAACAATCAAACAAGAAGATGAGATTATCTACGACTTATGTATGTTTTTCAAAAAGAGAGAATTGAAGTATGTAACACTCAACAATGGGAGGAAGGATCAAAAGCTCACAAAGGCATCGTCTCCACATATGTTTCGAACAATTTTCGAATGACAATTGCATTAAACACCCTCCTAACACAAGTAGTCATGCAACGTGCTTGATAAACCAAGATTTTAAACTTCATGCAATTTACTATGACCAAGATAGTAATGGAGCTAATAGGATTACAAAATGTCATATACTAAAATCAGAAGAACATTCTCAAGAAAAATGTCATTGATCGGCATTAGCACGGGGCAACTATACTAAAATCATTGGAAACACGAGTTTTTTTTTTTTTCAAAACTTGCAATTGCAATGGAGAGTAAGCTCTCACACCCCCCAACTAGGACCAAACATTATCCTCAATGAAACAAGAAAGTATAAGGGGAAGATCAATATTACCGGACTCCAACGGAAGCATGCGGTAAAACTGTGCCTGCAATGGTAGAATACACAAAGAAAAGAAGAAAAAGGAAAAACGAAGTTGACATGGCACAAGAGTACAGAAGTAAGCAATAAGCCATAGAGTCAAAAACACAAGAGTTCAAAGCATCCACAAAGTACAAATAAAGAAAAATAGTAAAACATCCACACCACACCAAATATCCAACAAGTTCCCAAAAGAAACTGACACCGCGATAAACACACCCACAATTGTCAACCCTAGAAACCAACAAATTCTAAACTCACAAAAAAGAAATAATGCTAACGCACTACAATTAGATCCTATGGAGTTAGAACTTGAGGTAAAACCGGCTAATCATCCACGTCGTCGCCACCACCGCCTTGGCCACCCGATCCACCGTAAGCACCCGAACCTCCAACACCACCATAACCACCTGAACCACCGTAAGGATTCTGGAAGTAGTAGGGGACGTTTGCGCCAGGGAACTGCATCTGGAAGAAATCACTCTGGAAGCGCATCATCATACCTATGTCCCGCTGATAGTCCCCACGGAAATCCTGAACCTCTCCTCGTAATCCCATCAAGTCCCGGCCTTGCCTCTGCTGCTCCTCTCCCAAACTGTCAAGGCGCTGGTACACCTCAGACATGTCATAAGCGGGGCCGGCCTCCTCCTCCCGCGCACCACTAGGACCCTCTTCGGTCCTCGCCCTCTTAGAATGCGAAAGAATCTGCGCATCACTCTTAGAGATGGTAGTAGAGTTGATTGGCGAAGGCAAAGGCTTCAAAAGGTCAGAGTCTAAGGCGTTGCACCCATGGTGAGAGCAAAGGCGGGTGATGAGTGTAGGGAAGGGCAGGCTGCCTGAGGTGGTGGTGTTGAGAGAAGAGACAATCATCTGATTAATCACTATAGTAGCAAAGTCGACCGGTATAGAGTTATCACACACCGCGTACAACAAGGTACCATGATCCCTCCGAACAGTCTTATGCTTGGTGGGTGTCACTGCCCCTGTCAAAATGAGGTTAACCAGACGATATAATTTAATAAAAGAGGAGGGAGCTAACTGGTCAGAGATCCATTGTGTGGGTTGGCCGACAAAGCGAGTGGCCATGTCATGGGCAGAGGGACCCTGTTCTGGGTCAGCAATCATCTGCGTGTGATTTTGAACGTGCAGGACGCCTATTAACACAGCCAAAGATGCGGTGGTTACGGGGATGGAAACGCCTCGCACATAGGCCTCAAAAGAGTGAGCCCCAGTGGTGACAATACTGGCATAAAACATCCAAACCCACGTCTCATTGTACCCCCCGGAATACTCAAGTTGGGAAAGCCAGCGGCGTCTCTGAAAAATGGCCTCAACCTCAAACGGGAAGTCGGCAAAAACCACGCGGCGCTCGGGCAAAATAGGTTTTTTCTTCAAGAAATAAGTTTCATACCAAGTCTTCTCAGTCCGCGCCCTAAAGCCCTCAAATCCCCGATTTGCCGGGGTAAGTTGGGTTCGGTTGTACTTAAGAGCAGACACCATTGTTCCTGAATGCACAAGAAAGAGCAATCTTAGTCTAGCAAAAACATAAGCCAAATGCACAAGTCGAGAAATCATGACGATCAAATGCCAAGACTAAGGGAAGCAATCAAACAAGAATTTTGTCAAACACCTAGTGTGCACTATGGAAATGTGTAGGTAAATTATGAGATGTGAAGTGAATCCCTCTCCCAAAATCATCACAAAATGAAGAACAAACAAGACAACATACTAAGTGCTTTCAACCACTAACCATGCAAGCAAAAGTGTAAGAGATCACAGTTCAAAGGGTTGATGTGTAAAAGAGTGAACAAATGAAGAAATCACCCAACCAATTGAACAAAAACATGTTCTCACAACAAGTTAATGGAAAGGAAAACAAAGAGCAAAGTTTACCTTGTGTGGATCTTGGAAGAAAAAGCCTGAAAAGATGATTTTAGAAGGGGAGGAATTTTTGGGGTAAAAGGGGCTCAAGAGAAATGAGAGATGGTGCAAACAAATGAGCCCTCAAAGAGATTAAAAACAGTTTCTTCGGCCTCGTGGATCGATCCGCGTGAAGAAGCCGGATCGATCCGCTCCCACGAGACGGTGTCAGTACGACTCTGAAAATTTGTGGATCGATCCGCGTGAAGAATTCGGATCGATCCGCATCGCGAAATCTGGGCAGAGACTTTGGAAAAACTGGCGGATCGATCCATGGGATAAGGGCGGATCAATCCGCAACATCACATTTCTAGCAGAGACTTTGGAAAAAATGGCGGATCGATCCATGGAATAAGGGCGGATCGATCCGCAACATCACATTTCTGGCAGAGACTTTGGAAAAACAGGCGAATCGATCCATGGGAAAGGGGCGGATCGATCCGCAACTCACGATTCTGGCAGAGACTTTGAAAAAATGGGCGGATCGATCCATGGGAAAGGGGCGAATCGATCCGCAACTCACGATTCTGGCAGAGACTTTGGAAAAATGGGCGGATCGATCCATGTGATAAGGGCAGATCGATCCGCCTAGTTCCCAGCAGACATGAAGCCTTAGGTATGGATGTAGAACTAGATAAAAAGCACAAGTGGATGGCAAGAACTTTGATAAGAACAAAAATTATGCCAAGCATTAATCATTGGGCACACAAAAAGAGAGTATAACTCACGAGAGCTTACTCAACCCCAACTGTGGGGTCCTCCAACGGGATTGATACCAACTCGGTGTCAAATCCCTCGAGAAAAGGTTTGAGCCGCTGCCCATTGACCTTAGAGATGGTCCCATCTTTGGGATCTAGGATTTCCACGGCTCCATGAGGATAAACTTTATGCACTATGTAAGGGCCAATCCAACGGGATTGCAACTTACCCGGAAAAATGTGTAGCCATGAATCGTACAAAAGCACTTTGGTATCAACAACGAATTGTTTTCGAACAATCCGCTTGTCGTGAAACACTTTAACACGTGCCTTGTACACTTTAGAACTCTCGTAGAGTTCACTCTAAATTTCTTCCAACTCATCGAGTTGAAGCTTTCTCTTCTCACCACTCTCATTAAAATCAAAATTGAGCTTCTTGATTGCCCAATAAGCTCGATGTTCAAGTTCGACCGGCAAATGGCAAGCCTTCCCGTAGACCAACCGATAGGGGGACATTCCTAAATTCGTCTTATAGGCCGTCCTATACGCCCAAAGCGCATCGGTTAGCCTAGAGGACCAATCCTTTTTCGACAGGTCGACCGTCTTTTCGAGGATTCCTTTAATTTCCCTATTAGCCAATTCAGCTTGACCGTTTGTTTGAGGATGGTAAGTGGTAGAGACTTTATGGGTTACGCCATATTGCTCCATCAAGCGAGCAAAAGGGGAATTACAAAAGTGTACCCCTTGATCACTAATTATGGCTTTCGGAGTGCCAAACCGGGACAAAATATGCTCTTTGAGAAATTTCAAAACCACTTTATGGTCATTGGTCCGAGATGGTATGGCCTCAACCCATTTGGAGACGTAATCGACCGCCACCAAGATCTATTCAAAATTATTGGATTTAGGGAAGGGTCCCATGAAATCTATTCCCCAACAATCAAAAACTTCTATGGTAAGAATGGGCTTTAGAGGCATGGAGTTCCTCTAGGTGATTTTTCCGAGGAGTTGGCACCTAGGACATGCCTTGCAATAGGCATGTGCATCCTTGAATATTGTGGGCCAATACAAGCCACTGTGGAGCACTTTGAAAGCGGTCTTTTGTGAAGAGAAATGTCCTCCACATGCTTGGTCATGGCAAAACGACAACACGCTCGGTATTTCATCGTTCGGCACACATCGCCTGACTATTTGATCAGCACAATATTTGAAGACATAAGGGTCATCATAAAAGAATGATCGTGCCATCAACATAAGTCTCTCACGGTCTTGAGTGGACCATTCTTGAGGCAATTGGCCCGTGACAAGGAAATTTACCACATCCGCATACCACGGGAGAGTGGAGACTTTAAGCAATTGCTCATCCGGAAAACATTCTTGAATGGGTATGGGGTCTATATGATTGTGATCAAATGTCAAATGTGACAAATGATCCGCGACAACGTTCTCCACCCCCTTTTTATCCTTGATGGAGAGGTCGAACTCCTGGAGAAGTAGGATCCAACGAATAAGGTGCGCTTTAGCATCTTTCTTGGAGAATAGATACTTAAGAGCGGCATGATTGGTGAAACAAGTGATCGGTGATCCTACCACATATGACCGGAACTTCTCGAGTGCAAAAACTATCGCTAGCAACTCTTTCTCCGTCGTGGAGTAGTTGATTTGGGCATCATCTAAGGTCCGACTAGCGTAGTAAATGACGTGGGGCTTCTTGTCTCTACGTTGCCCCAACACGGCCCCTACCGCATAGTCACTAGCATCGCACATGAGCTCGAATGGAAGGTTCCAATCGGGGGCTTGCATTATGGGTGCGGTAGTTAGCGACTCCTTAAGCTTATCGAATGCCTCTTGGCACTCGCGGGACCATTCAAAAATGACATCTTTCGCGAGGAGTTGGCACATGGGCCGCGAGATAGCGCTAAAATCCTTGATAAAACGCCGGTAAAAACCTGCGTGACCTAAGAATGACCTAACATCCTTAAGGGTTTTTGGGGGTGGAAGGTTGGAGATGACATCAATCTTAGCCTTGTCGACTTGCATCCCCTCACTTGAGACAATGTGGCCTAGGACGATGCCGTGTGTCACCATGAAGTGACACTTTTCCCAGTTAAGCACAAGAATCTTTTCAATGCACCTTTTTAGAACTTTCTCAAGGTTCTCGAGGCACTTGTCGAAAGAATCGCCAAAAACACTAAAATCATCCATGAAGACCTCAAGGAACTTCTCCACCATGTCACTAAAAATGCTAAGCATGCACCGTTGAAAGGTCGCGGGTGCATTGCATAGCCCAAAAGGCATTCTCTTATAGGCAAACGTGCCATAGGGACATATGAAGGTAGTCTTTTCTTGATCCTCGGGGGCTATCTCAATTTGATTGTATCTCGAATACCCGTCAAGGAAACAATAAAATTTGTGCCCGGCCACTCTTTCAAGGACTTGATCTAGGAAGGGTAACGGAAAATGGTCCTTTCGTGTGACCGTATTCAACTTCCTATAGTCGATGCAAACCCTCCATCCCGTGGTAGTCCTCGTAGGCACTAGCTCCCCTTTCTCATTTTCCACTACCGTGATCCCCGACTTTTTGGGAACCAATTGGGTCGGGCTCACCCATTCGCTATCGGAAATGGGATATATGATCCCATTATCCAACAACTTGATGACTTCGGTCATCACCACCTCTTTTATTTTGGGATTGAGCCTCCGTTGCATCTGACGCAAAGGCTTGGCTTCATCCTCTAGATAAATCTTGTGGGTGCAAATCTTCGGAGAGATGCCCCTCAAGTCCGCTACACACCATCCTAGAGCACTTTTGTGCGCTTGCAAAACCGTCATCAATTTCCCTTCTTGACAAGGGTCAATTTGGGAAGATACCACCACCGGAAAACTTTCGTTCTCCCCCAAAAAGGCATACTTGAGCTCACTTGGCAAGGTTTTGAGCTCAAGTTTTGGTGTGACAACATTCGAAGGAAGAGGGAAAGTATCCCTCGGAGGTAATCTTTCAAAATTAGAGGTCCACATGGCCTCTCCTAAGATTCCTTTAACATCCACATTTTTCTCAACCACAACTTCTCCCTCACCCATCTCGTTTTCCTTTCCAAACTCATGATGGCACTCAACAATCGTGCCATCCTTAGCTACTCATTCCTCCACATGTTCAAGAAAAGTTCTGTTTTCATTAAGGGCACGAGTATGATCCAAAGAAGAAGTGTTGCAAGAATCATTATCATTGGAATCACTAGAACAACTGAAAAAATCTTGCACTAACGAATCAATGAGGGAGATTTCATAAATGTCATCCCCGTCCCCCTCATCGAGATCCGGTTGCTTAAAGAGAGAGAAAATATTTACATCCACAGTCATGTTTCCAAAAGTTAAACGCATGAGACCATTTCTACAATTGATTAAGGCATTAACAGTAGCAAGGAACGGCCGCCCTAAGATGATTGGAATTTGTGTTTGCTCGTTGACCACGGGTTGCGTGTCGAGCACGATAAAATCCACCGGATAGTAGAAGTTACCAACTTGAACAATAACATCCTCTATTATACCCCGTGGCATCTTAACCGAGCGGTCGGCCATTTGTAAAGTGACACGGGTCTCTTTAAGTTCGCCGAGGCCTAATTGGACATATACCGAGTAAGGAAGTAGATTCACGCTAGCCCCCAAATCAAGGAGTGCTCTATCGATATGGTGTTGTCCAATCACACAAGCAATGGTAGGACAACCGGGGTCCTTATATTTTGGAGGAACTTCGTTAAGTATAACGGAGCTCGCATGTGCGGCCATGTAGGCACTCTTCTTAACATTGAGTTTTCTTTTAACAGTGTAAAGATCTTTGAGAAATTTTGCATAGGCCGGGACTTGTTTAATGGCTTCCAAAAGAGGGATATTGATTTCCACTTTGTTGAACAATTCCGAGAATTCATGATTCTTGTTATTCTTGGTCTTTTTCTTAAGCCTTTGAGGAAATGGGGGAGCGGGATTCAAAAACTCTTGGTCCATGAAGTCGGGGGCCTTTGACAAGTCCCCCTCCAAGTCTTCAACATTAGGGGGTAATGAGTCCCCCTCATCGAGTTCGGCCTCTCCTCTACCCGGGAGATAGCTAACTTGTGGTTCTTGGGGAGGTTTTTGGACCTTGTTGTCCACAATTTTCCACTTCGAAGAGTGGTGATTCCTTTTAGATGTTCGATATTGGAATTTGAGGCTCCATTAGTCCCTTGACCTTTCGGATTTTGAAATGGTTGCGCCGGAAGTTTTCCTTTGTCAACAACTTATTGATTTTGGAGTAATTGAGCCAATTGAGCTTGCAACGCTTGCATGCTTTGAGCGTGTGATGATTGCATCACTTGGATAGATTGCTTAAGTTGGTTCATTCTTTGGGACAAGCCACCATGATTAGGATCTTCGAAACTCTTCTTGTGAGGGGGCACATAAGGGGTTGAATGTTGATGCGCCCCTTGATTTTGGGTGAAATGTGGCCCTTGGGATTGAGGGTTTGGTGGACCAAAGTTCGGAGGGGTATAAGGTGGTGGGGGCGGTTGATGAGGATAGTATGGTTGTGGGGGAGCATTTGGTACTACTGTTGTCCCTTTATTGTTGTGGTAATTGTGCCCCGGAGCACTCCACCTTCCGGGAGGATTGTAGGCATCATTTTGGGAAGGATTGAATCTAGGCCTAATGTTCATCCCAAGTGCACATGCTTGCTCCAAAGCTTGTGCTTGGAGGATAGGAAGGACGGGGCATTCATTGGTTGAGTGCTCCGGATTATAGCATAAGTAGCAATGCAAAGGATTGATCGGTGCGAGGATCGGGGGAGGATTGGGTCCAATGGTGCCCTTTTGAGATTCCAAAGCCTCGACTTTTCTAGTGAGTTCGGAAATGGAACCCGCTTCATTTGACACTTGACAGAGGCTGTGATTCAAAGGGGCTACAGTGACCGGTGGTGTGCGGTCATGAGGGTTAGATGTACCCCACCCACGCGAAGTTTCATAGACATATTCTAAATGGGCTTCGGCTTGCTCGGCTTCTAGAGTTAAGAAACTCCCGGAGCACATGGTTTCGATCAATTGTTTTGTATTGGGTTGTAACCCCCCATAACAAATGGAAATTTGACGGAATTTGTCAAAACCATGGTGCGGGCATTTCCTAAGGAGATCCTTGAATCTCAACCAACACTCAGCAAAGGTCTCGTGCTCTCCCTGGGAGAAATTTTGAATTTGTTTGACCAAAGCTTGTGTTTTGTGCATGGGGAAAAACTCCTTATAGAATTGCTTTTGGAGTTCCGGCCATGAGCCTATGGAATTTGGGGGTAGGGTCACTAACCAATCTTTCGCCCTATCCTTGAGGGAAAATGTGAACAATTTGAGCCTTATGAGCTCGGGTGTGCATCTTTGTTGTTCAAACGTCCCACATATGTCCTCATACTCCCTAATATGCTTGTAGGGGTCCTCGTTCTCTCGCCCATGAAAATTGGGTAAGAGATTGATCATTCCTGGTTTAAATCGAAACACCCCCGCATTGTACGAAAATGTTATGCAAGATGGGGAAGACACGGTCTCGGGTTGAAGGTAATCCCCGATCGTTCTCCCAAAGGTTTGATCCATTTGCGGAGGTGGAGGGGGGTAAGGATGTTGAAAAGGAGGTGGTTGATGCGGCGGGTACCTGGGTGGAGGAGCGGGGTTATGTTGACCCCATTGCTCCCGATGGAATCGATCCATGGGAGTTTCGCCTTCTGTGGCAAACGTAGCATGATCTGAAAATGCATCAACTACCGGCTCTCGGTGGCTGGTACTGTGTGAATTTTGAGTGAATGATGGTGAGGATGTGGTCGAAGGCCGCCAAAACGACCCACTACTACTACTACTAGAACTAACATTAGAATTTATTGCAAAGGGGTTAGTCATACCTGCGTTGCTCGGATTTGACATTGTGAGAAGCTGTCGATTTTCACTTAAAGGCTACTCCTTCAAAGACACTCAACAAGAAAGCAACGAAGGTTAAAAGCAAAAGCACTATAATTAGATACTAAGCGACCTAAGGTTGTTACCAATGCCAATCCCCGGCAACGGTGCCATTTTGATTACGTCACAATCAAGTTCTTTTGTTAACCCTATTAAAAACGTAGTACGGTGGAAATAGGGTGTCGAGTCCACAGGGATTGGAGTGCAACAATACTTAGTGGGCGCTTAATAAACAATTATAATGCGAAGAGCGATTAACAAACTAAGAATTAAAAATGAGTCTTTTCGACTATGGGGTTGATTCGATTGTTCTTAGATTAACTATAATGGCTATTTCGAAGGTGTAAAGTAACTTTGAACAAAAATAAGCTTAAGTAAAGATTTGGGGGTTTTGTAAATGGAGAAGTGGAGGTTGGGGAGCATTCCCCCACCTTGGACCAAGCAACACATGACTCTTACACTTGAAGCACATTCTAGGGTAGAAAATCCCATTGTGGCAAACCATCAAGCATGTGGTATTCAACCAACATGTTAGATGGATGTTCCAATGCAACACATGGGTGTAGGGTTAGAGTTTAGAGGTTTAATCACTTCAAATGCTTGACATTAGAAGTGAGGTCTCAAAACATCAAACCATACCCCCATGAACTCTAGTTATGCTACAAAGTGTGAGAGTCCTACAATAAAATACACATAGATCCAATGGTGGGTTTATGATCCCCAACCTTGAAAGTCTAGCTACTCATAATCACAATGATAACAATATTCAAGAGAGGGAAAGAGAAATTATACCAACTAGATGAAATCACCATAAATACCATAAGAAATCCAAAACTTGCTCTCATAAAATCTTCAACCATTCAATACATATACACTCTCTTCTCTCTCTAACAATAAATGGAAGTGAACAATGGTAGATGGGGAGTAATGAGGGGGAGAGATGAGAGTATTACAGAGAGAGAGAGAGCTTCTACCCTAAGAGAAACTCACTAAAAATAAGCTAAAAATGAACATACCCTAAAAGAAACTCATCTTAAACTATATATAGTCCCAAAACAAAATGGTAAAGTTGTAATAAAAGGAAGAAAACATCAGCAGAGGCCGCGGATCGATCCAAGGTAAAAATCCGGATCGATCCGCTTCTTTAATTCGCCGTTAGAATCGTCAGCGAAACACGCGGATCGATCCGCGTAGAAACTCCGGATCGATCCGCATTCGGATTTCTGGGCAGAGAGTTCTATAAAATGTGCGGATCGATCCAAGTGAAAGGGGAGGATCGATCCGCTCGGGTAGCTTTTGACTTCTTCCTTTATTCCTCACAACAAGGCCTCCAACAATGCCTCAATTATCTATAAGAAAAAAGGGGTATTATTAGTAAAGAGAGAACATCAAGAAGAGCAACAAACGCACAAATTCACCCATTAAATCTCTCGGTTAAGTGATAATTCGTGTCCAATACAATAAAGAATATGTAGTCAAGAATGCAATATTGGGCACGAATCACCTGCATGAGGTGGAATGAGAATACAAGATGGCGTAGGTGCGTGTTCGGGTGTCATAAGATCACACAAAGGACGCAGTGAATCGTCAACTGGTATGACCACATTGTCACCGTTTTTGCTTAGATTATCAGCCATTGAATCGATCGGTGTAACAATGGGGTTAATAGAACTAGAAGAACTAGATGAGTAGAATGGGTATCCGTAAATTCCTTTGATGGAATTATCGGACATAAAAGGAAAGACCCTAAGAAATTTTTAATCTAAAGAATAAAAGAAAAAGAAAAACAGAAAAAGATAAAGAAAGATTGAGGTAATCGAAGCGTTAGCTTGTCGCCTTCCCCGGCAGCGGCGCCAAAAACTTGACACGAGAATTTTTGTGTGTGCGCTTTATACCCAAGTGTAGGTAATTGTGCAAGTAGTAACTAGTTAAGACCAGGTCGATCCCACAGGGAAGGTGTTAAACTAATTACTTAGATTATTCTCAAACAATAAAGTAAAATTCAGTATTTTAAAAGAGTGTAGAACACAAAGTTCCACAGTTTAACAACTACTAAAAGTAAAGCAATTAAACTAGATTAACTAATTACTAACTGATTAACTAAAGCGAAGATTTAAAACGTGTTTTTCTTAATTAAAAAGGAATGTTGGGATAACACGAATCCACTGCGACCTAGCCATCTACCATGCAATTACGTTGAAGCTCAATGGAGCACACTCTCTACAGTATTCCGTATTTCTCTTAGGATGAAGAATCCATAGTCCTTTCATGACCGAGACTATATCATCACAATGGAGTTTGAAATACACAAAAGCGGTTTAAAACAATAATTTAGACTCTCACCTACAATGGTATTAGCATTGAGGGTGGTTTACAAAATATATTGAACAAAAATGCCTCAAGGCTTAAAGTTTACAGACTGTTTTGACAAACTGAGCGTTTTGGGACAATTTGAAAACAAATCAGTAAAACAGAAAGTCTAGGAATGCTGCGTGGAATGTCCTCAAGAATCAGAGAGTTTGATCGATTGATGCACTTTCGATTGATCGAATATCTTCATCTCTCGATCGATCGAACTGACTTCGATCGCTCGAGTGTGTCTCTGTTTCGATCGATCGAGATTTCTCGATCGATCGAACACAGGGATTATTCCGCTGCATGGCAGAGGCCTGAGATCACGGTTTCATCGTGATCTCCCAACCTGGGGACTACTCAGACATCGTCTGAAGTGTCACAGATGTATTCTTAACGTAAAATTCCATTAAAGTTTTGTTTGTTTGTGTTTTAATCATGCAAACTATGAAAACTATTTGTATAAACGTATCTAGCATGCAAACCTACGTATTCAACAGATTATGCTACTCTAAACTAAGTGCAGAATGTAAATAAACAATAAAGAGGTAACCTGTAAAGATAAACTTTGATTGAACTAGATAAAAACCAATCCCAAAGGAAAGATCCAAGCTTGTAAACCTACAAAAACATGAAAACCTCTCTATCTCTCTCTCTAAAAATTGATCAAAGTAATGTGGGCGTCCCTCTGAACATTTTCAATACGAATATATATAGCAAAGACCTAATGCTAGGGTTAAAAACCCGCTTCTGCTGCATGCGCGTAAAATCTGATAAAAGTCATGTTCGATCGATCGAACATCCTTCGATCGATTGAACTTTTGGATCTTCGAGCGCTTGAACTCTCTCGATCGATCGAACCTTCGAGCGATCGAAAATTCTTCAATCGATTGAGCTCTGTATTTCAGCTTTTAATTGTCTTCATTAGAATTCAGCACTTCCTTTTATCATTATCTTTCAGCTCTTCCCACAGCAACTATAATCTGCACAAATTACAGCTAAAACACACAACTTATCATAGATTAATCAAATTGTGTACAAACTGACGTTGTAATTCAAATTGTAGATAACTGAAGGAATTGTAAACTAAATCAATACATTTTCTTCTTTTAGCGCGGTTGTATTTTACAAATACCCCCGCTTGTCACATTGCATCGCATGTCTTAGCATGATTTTAGAAGTAGTAGTAAATTTCTTCAATGTTTTCTACTGACCCGTCGTGCTTAATGAAGCTATAAAACCCCATTTTCAGGTAATGTTGATTAGGGCACGACCCAAGAGTTATCCGACGCGTGGCGCCTCATTTTAGAAGATTCCTTATGATGAAGTTTTGTAATTTTTGCTAACGTTCCAATGATATAGTTTATGGTAGGAACATCATACTTGTTGTTATTAGTTATCTCATTCGTAGATTTGAATTACAAGAAACTATTTGTAAATTTCCTCTTGATCTTGAACTTGTTAGTTGAATCCTCACAGATTCTTGTTAAACTATTTTCTTAATATTCATTAGCAATTTCATGCCTTTAAACACTGCACGAATGCCTTTCCAGTAGAGGGGCATTCGACCAGTCGAATGACCCCTGAAAGTGAATATTAACTTTTTTAAAAACTTCAAAATTTTCGAAAACTAATTTGATTTATACTTAGCCCATGGTTACTCTATTATGGGAAAAATGCTATTTTCAAATTCTTAAGGACCATTTGGTCGTAAATTTCTAGTAGCTTATATTATTGTAAACTTTCAAAGTGAAACTTAAACCTTTGTTTCCTTCCTCAATGGGGCTTCACCCAACTTTCTTTTAAACACGAATTAAAACCAAAACTATGTTGATTGACTCTATTTGATCCGGTTGGTCCTCGTGGGTCAATCCTTGACTTATTGACTTTTCATTAGAATCCACGTAGGATTCCTCTATGCTTCCGCCTTGTTGGATTGGTCCATGTAGGAGTATTCCTTGCTTTTCTTGGTATTGTTTGACTCGTTGACCTTGCCCACATGGCTTGGTTTTCGGGGTATTATAGAATGGTATCAGAGCTAACCAGGTTCGAATACCTTGGTACTCTAGGAGTTAATTGGGTCCATGTGTGGTCGTTGCACCTCTTTTGATTTCAATCATTCATAGTTAAATGAATTATTTTTCATTTATATGATGAGTTGATTATGATAGTATGTTTACTTGCCTACGGGATTACTTGTTATCATGCTTAAGTGCTTATGTGTTTATGTGATCACAAGTTTGTATATCTTGACTATGTGATTTATAAACATGAGGTGGTTTTTACTTTTCATTTCATCTTAACGATGTAATCATTAGAACTGGTTTTTATAATACATCTTGGTGTAACTATCTGTTGATATTTAATCATTGACCGTGTGTGGACACGCGGAATTCCACCTCTTGTTGCTTTTGTTTGAAATTTGAATTGGATCAAACAAAGAAAATGGTCTATTGAAAACAGATACAGAGTCGCCACTTGGTCTTTAAGGAACCAATAAACCTAATTTTGACTCACCCAAATAGATAAAGGGCACCGGCCCTTCATAACCAAAGAACTTGGCTCGGGGTTTTGGTACGAGAGAGGAAGGAGCCTTTGTCGCGACTAAAACACCCTCAACTCGCCCCGGCTTTCGACGGGCCTCAATTAGCATCCAAATAATCATCTTATACTATGTATGGTTCGACAATTAATACTATGATAGTATATTACATCACATAAGAAAATTTAAAATGGAAGATCTAAAGATAAGATATCATTCATAAGATCTAAGCCAAATACAATGTAAAGTGAAAGATCACACAAATGAACCTGGGAAAAATTGTCTAATCATGTATCAAGTAATTAAGTTTCCCTAATCTAAAGGGGACATGAATTGTTCTTGAAACAAATAATCAAAGAAATCAAAATATGCTTAGCAAGCTAGCATGATACATGTTAATCTTTGATAAAAGAAGATCTCTCAATCCCCGAGACGGATGAGAAAGGAGGATTAAATCGAGGGGAAGCATGAACGTGTGATCATGATCATTCCTTATAATCTTCTTAGATTAGGAGTCACAAAAGCCCCAAATCTTTGCATGGATGCAATGTATGTATCTAGAATGTGCCAAGGTTGTAGTGTGCTTTGTGTTCATGGATTACTAGAATGACTTAGAAGTCTAGAATGTGTATGAATGAATGAATGAAATCATCATGGAATATGTACAAATGTAGTATGAACTACTTCCTAAGACATGAGCTAATTTGGAGTGCATGTAAGCATCAAATCAAGGGATGGAAGTAAAAGTATGCTTGCTGTGAATAGTAGATAGAACAGTAACATGATATTTTGAAAATTGAAAAGAGGGGTTAGGGATGTTTTCAATGCATGATTTTTTTATGGGGATCTTCCTTATTGTGTCTAGAACACAACCCAAAAGGCCAATATTTAATAACTATCACATATTGAGAGAAATCATATAAACAATGGAGGTTACTCAGAAACATAGTTTGTACTGTCGACTGAAATGTCAAAAACTCTTAGAAAATGAAAACAAAACTTCTAGAGGCCCATATTATACAGAAGGTTCCCTAAGACACTTAAGTTCAAAGTAAAAATAAGTTAGGACCACTCCTTTTGGAAAATATTCTGTAAAACAAGTTGAAAGTAGACCAAGCTGCTGTGACAGCAAAAACAGAATATCTGGAGAGAATGTTTGGGTCCAAATGGACCATTTTCAAGTATTTCCAAGTCAAACCAAAAATCATGGGTGTTCTCTAATGAGTTAGGAAGATTTTCCAAGTAGTCTTGCATCCATAGATTGAGTATTGAGTTCTAGAGAAATCTTTGAACTCAGATCACTCACTGTTTTGACTCACCGTTTTGAAGAATTTGGGAAAAACTTGAGTTTTCTTTCTTAAAATCAAAATGAGAGGGATTAAGAGGGGTTTTGAATTAGAGATTTTGAAAGTATTATTTCAACATCAAACAGAGATTATAACCTCTTGGAATATCAGCATCAAACTCATCATCAAGAACCCTCAATATTATTGGAGAGATTCATTTTTATTTTGAACATAACTTCAAGGATACGTTGGAGGTATTGAAGTTATAATCATCATCTATCAAACATGTTTTTGAGGTCAAGAGTTACTATCCATAAGGATTCACTCACCTCAAACTTCATGTCATCATTTAGAGGATGATGAACTAGTAAGTAAATAAAAATATCAAAAAGAAATGAGGTTAGGAAGAGATGAACATAATATGAACAAGCAAGTAAATAACAATCAATAGATGATAATCAATGTGATATTGGACTTGTAGCTTGGTGTTTCACTCATAGATGCTGACATTTGGACATGGAAGTAGCTTCCTAACTCAAAAATACTTAGAGAAATGGTGGTTGGGGTATTGATGAGGAAATATATAGAAGAATGGTGGAGGAAAACAAGATTGAAACTCACTTTCTATAGAAAAATAATAGGAGGAAGCTCCTTTCTCACTTCTAAATCTATCTCTATCTCTCTTTCTCTCTACAACTTTATCAAGCTTTTCACTTCCCCCCCCCCCCCCCCAAAATGAAGAGCAATGGAGGATTTATATAGGCTAATTTGGGGTGGTTTTGGGGTTTTAGAAGTACTCCCATTGGTCCCAAACAACTGAAAACATAGAGCTACGTAGTTTTGATTTCTAATTAATCAAAATGGACCCCCAAAAGAAATTGCAAAAAATGGACTGTTCTGGAGGAGAGTGCCACCGCGGCACTAGCCATGTGCCACCGCGATAGTGGCCCAGTGCCGCCGTGGCACTGCTCCTCAGATGCCCAGAAAATTGTATTTAGGCCCCCAGAGGTTCCGGTATTCGTAAAAGACCCTATTTCGTCCAAAATACACAGAAAATGCATACGAACTCCAAATTGAGGTTGTGATATACCGTTGGAAAGGTAATGGAGTCTACTTTACATAAAAAAATAATTCGGAGATAGGTTACTTTGAAAAGTTTTGCAGTATTCGCAATAAAAGCCGATTTGATCGCCTTTTTCACCTTCGGAAATTCATAATAATTCCGTTTTAAATCCAAAAATTATGTGTGATATACTGTTGGAAAGCTATTGACCTGTAGTATCCATGAAAAATGTTTGACAATTGTTACGGTGCTCCAGTTTTAAAGTCAAATTTTGGTCAAACTGGTCAAACCTGGGATTCCCAAGAAGTTCTGGAAACCTCTAGGAGCTCCAAGGAGCTGACGTTTTCGTGCGATCTTCCTTTAAAACTCATTTTAATACTTTCCACATGATCTAGAATGATCCTGGCAAATTTGGACAATTTTGGTCAAACTTGGCCAAACTTGGTCAAACCTGGTCAAACCTTGGTCAAACATTGGTCAAATCGGTCAACGGGGACTTTTCGGGAACTTCCGGGACTTTTGGGGGTCTCTGGGAGCTGACAATTTCATCTGATTTTACTTACAAACTCATTTTTTTTACTTTTCTTACGACATAGCATGTTTCCAGAACTTTTGGACCAAATCTGGGAGTTTTCGGGCTTTCATGGACATTATGGTCATTCTGAGCATTTTGAGAAATAGAATCAACTTCCAGGAGTCCTTTTGAGTCCTTTTTCGATCATTGTGAACCACCAAGCTATGGGTCTCCTAGATCTATAGCCGACAAAATGGGGTGTCTACAGTTTGCCCCTCTGTGGCATGAACTTGCGAGGCAACGCATGTCGCAAGCGAGTGCCAAAGCTTTGAAGAGACAGGTGATGTTGTCAGAATCAAGATATAAAAAGTATACTTTACTTTTCTAAAGATTTGCAGTGTGGAAGTAAAGGTCGAACCCACAGAGATTGAAATACTACAATGCTTTAATTTTAAAAACTAAATTTAATTAATCGTGAAAACGGATTTGATTTTGAATTTAATTAAGGGTTAATTGCAAAAACACCCCCTCAATTATGATCCATTTTTGAGTACACCCCCTGATTTAAAAAAGTGAACAATTTCACCCCCTCAACTATCAATTTTTTTTTAGTCTCAAACGCCGTTAACGGAAGTAGTGAAATGACGCATATACCCTTGGTCTGAATTGCAAAAACACCCCCTCAACTATGACCCATTTTCCAGTACACCCCCTGATCTAAAAAAAGTGAATAACTTCACCCCATTTCCCTCCCTCCCTCTCTCTCTCTCTCTCTCTCTCTCTCTCTCTCTCTCTCTCTCTGCAACTTATCTCTCTAAATTATAAGGTCCCAATTAAAAAAAAAAACTATGTGTAATATGTTGGTCCAAAAAATCAACCCCACAATTTAGAAAAAATAACTACATATAAAACATTGGTCCAACTGTAATCCAACACACCCTAAACATTTGTCCCAACTCATTTACATCTCATCTCTTAGTTTAGTCTACACAAATTGTTTTACCATCATGCCAAACTTTACAAATTTCAATCAACTATCAACCCTTATTACTGTTAGGCTTTATTTGGTTCATGGATTTAGTGAGGGAGAGAAAAAAAGAAATGAAATCGAAAAAGAAAATTAGTTCTCGGGTATTTTCCCTTCTATTTCATCCATGATTAATAATATCAAAAACTAATAATATTTAAAATATGAGTAATGCTGTGCTTATCAAATTTTGTATCCTAGGTGGTTCTCAAGCACGTGGTAGTAGGCCCACCTGATTTTGATTGGAGGATACTAAAGTCGTTCCACCATTATTGAAGTTGGTCTTGCTGTCATATGTATTTGGAAACCATTTGAGATACAAAATTTGGGAAGCATAGCATTACTCTTTCCTTGTAATTAAGCCAATGCATTACATATAATAAGGTTTTTTGGGTCTATTTGTAATTAAGCCAATATATTACATATAATAAGTTTTTTTAAAAAAAAATTTTGGGAGAATGAAGTATAATTGGACCAACATCTTACATACAAAATCATTTTCTTTTAGCCTAACTGATATTTTTTGGAGGGCTATACAACAAGTTTACTTATTTATTTATTTTTTTTTTTGGGGGGGGGGGGGGGGGGGGGGGGGGGCAAAGCTTAATAAAATTTAAAATTTTCCTAAAATACACATGTAAAAGTGTAATTTTTCAAAAGCCAAGGGTCCCCCCCTACATCCGCCACTAGTCGTGGTGGTGTGGGGCAAGGGAATGAGAGAGAGAGCGAGAGGGGAGAGTGAGAAATCAGGTAGACTATAAAGAGAGATCAAACTCATTTTGGACACAAAAGGTAAAAGTGTCCATTTTTGCTCTCACGTGATGGGCACATGCCCATTTTCATTTGCAAACAAACGGAGGGGGTCAACTTGTCGAATAAAACAAACGGAGGGGGTCAATTTGTCGGGAAAAAAAGTTCAGGGGAGCGAGTTGAAAACGGGTCATAGTTGAGGGGGTGTTTTTGAAATTAACCCTTTAATTAAACTAAGAACAATAAAATAAATCTAAACTATGAAAGTAATTAAAGTTATTTTTATAATATGTTTAAAGGAACCTAGGATTGCAAATCCACCCCTAGCTTTATAATAGGAATATTTATGCATTCAATTAGATTATTAAGTTGGATGATAATGAGGAATTGTAGCTACAAGCCCAATTCCTCCGTCAAGAAAATAACTATGGTTCAAGCACCAACATAATCCATCTTCGGTTAGCACGAATTATCCCACACTAAACTAGGGTTGTGGTATAATCTGTCTAATCTAGGCATGGACTATTCGGATACTTGATAGCACAATTCAATTTAAGTACCATTACATGTAAACAATCCATACAAGCACAGCAAATATAGATCATTGAGCACATCACAGTCAAAATAGATCTAAGACAAAAATAAACTTTGAAAGTAATGATTTAATCAATAGAAGTACGATTTATTTATAAAAATCCTCTAAACATGTAATCATCATCCATACATAATAAAACTAAAATAAAAACATAAAATACACCCTATTACTTGGCTAGGGTTTCATTGAAACCCTAGATCTTGAGTTTAGTTGTCCATAGAAGCGGCGGATGGCAAGTAGTTGATGGAGGAGGCCATGGAAATCTTTGGTCTTCTTCTTCTTCTCCTTGTTTTCCTCCCTTCAATGGCTGAAAAATTGTCTATTATCGCTGTATATTGATGTGTATATTAGTGTGTAATGATTTGTATATCTAAATTTGATTTAGAATAGGATTTATATAGAGTTTGGAAGGATTTAGGAAGCTTTTCTAAGCCAAATCGCACTAAAACTGCTGTTTTTACGTTTCTGGACATATTTAACCAATTCGGATCGCACAGGGCTCTTCAGGGCCTCGAAATACGCAACTTTGACTTTTTCAAAGGGTCGCTCGCGCGGGTCGCTCCAGCGACCTGGGCATTTTCCAGAATTTTCTCAGATTTTTTGCTACTCTGCGCCACTTTCGTAGAATTGCGATAACTTTTGACTCGGACCTCGTATTGACTCACCGTTTGCGGCCACGCGTCCGTAACTCGAAGATCTACATTTTATATCTCTGGAGAAATTTCTCAAATCTGAATTATTACTTGTCCAAAATGCAATTTTCCGAGGCTGCTACTGCATTCATCCTTCACCGGAATCATCTTTTGAGCCCAGAATGACTTCCAAAGCCACTAATCATTGGATTTTTGTGCATTTTCATATTAAAGCTCCAAATCATACAAAATTTAGAATACTTATTAAAAATCACTTAATAACTACATGAAATGGGCTAACAAAACGTATTTTTAGGACTATAAACGGCAACTATTCGTCGCCGATCACACCCCCAAACCTACTCTTTGCTAGTCCTCGAGCAAAGAACAGAAAAATAAAACTACTACTACAAATACTACTCCATTTTCGTATGGATCACGATCGCATTTAGCATATGCAACAAGCCTTTTAAACCCCTAGGTGTCCCTAGTAGGACGAGTGAAGTCTCGTGAGGGTTCTCGTCAACAAGTCACCCACAACCCTCTTTATTAACTTATAAATTTAAAAAGTTTTATTCAAACGAAAATTAAAACAATCAATACTCCTTATTATAAAACAATGATTCAAAATAGAATAATGAACAAGAAGAAACGGAATCAAACGTTCACCTACGTCCTGAAAAACAATCCCAAGTACATGAATCGTATAAATCAATAGAATTTCTCATAAAATTGCACGTGTGTGATATGGTAGTCAAATGAACACGCGCATGTCATGAACTTGGAATATAACTCGGATAATCATCCAACTATGCTTCGACTACGAATCTCACAATGTCAATTACACTCTAAAATGAAACACTCAGAAACATGTGTAATTTCTCTAGTATACGTGAGCAAAGGAATTATGTTTTCAAGACGAATAATGCTCACATACGACACGAAAAAGACGCATAACACGAAAGAACAATAGTCTCATGGATAAGATGCCAATAATCAAGAAAAAATAATCATTACCATGTTTTAATCCCCCTCCCATCGTTTACATATCCAAACCATGTTTCCTAGGATCAAATAGGACTTTTCAAAGGTTGTAATGTGGCTCAGGTAATGAAAAAGGATAGAAATGATTCAGTAGGTAGTTTTAGAATGGCATTGTAAGGCATGTTCGATTTCTTTCATTCGTCTCTTCTACCAATTTCATCTTTTCGTTCTCTTCTTTTCATTCCTTTCAATTTTTTTCTCCTTCTGTTTCTTTTTTTTTCAACCTTATTCTCTTTTTTTTTTCTTTTTCTTTTTCTCTATTCTTTTCCTCCTTGTTGCTTTTGAAACAAATATTCATTGAATACCAAGGCAACCACCCCAAACATCATCTTATTTTCTTCTTTTTCTTAATCGACACATCGCCTTAACACCACTAAAAGTTGATCAATCTTTCAGGGGTGAACTCCAAGTTGGCCAAATTGGAGCAAAAACAGGATAATGGTAATTAAAGAAAAATGGCATTTTAATGGCTGAAGGGGCGAACTAAGGAAAATTATCATTTATCGATCGGCAGTAAACAAAGAGGGCCTACCATCATTTCCTATGGTCATATGGTTCTTTAATGTTTACAATGGAAGATTATTTAGCATGGTAACAAATATTTTAACTTGACTATCAACCAAAACAAGAATAATGAGACTAAACAACAAGTTAAGGCGCTATTTCAAATGAAATTCGACAAACACAAAATGTTTATAACCCTCTAAAAAGAAAAGATAGGCTCAAAAGCTCACTGGTTTTAATCTCTACCTTGTGTTATCTAGAAATCCGAATCATATTATAGTTCATATCAAACATGTATTCAAGCGACTACGTGCAGTGCATAGGTTTGTGTGCAAAACTATGATATAAAAGTACGATTCAAACGATACATAACTTAAAACGCCATATCATAACTTTATCAAATGTTTAATCACATCTTCCCTTGTTTACCATTCTATAACAATCAAAGTTCTCTAACAAAAAGTATCAAATTGATATTGCAAAAACGTCGGTAACATCGTTTATTTCAACACACTTACTGAAAATTTTTAAAATTTTGCATAAAATAATGTGCATGTGTGAGTGCATACCCCCAAACCTAAACCATTCATTGTCCCCAATGAAACAATAAAATGAAGAGAAATGTGAGTACGTAAGGAAGGAACGATAGTACCTCAATCTCGGCAATGACAAACAGCTAAATGTATAAAAATATGGTGATAAAGTTCAAATGTACCTGTTAATACTAGATAAACGAAAAGAAACTAACAAAAGAATATTAAAAGTAAATGAAACCGAAATATAAAATATAAATCGATAAACTAATCAAAGTTAAAATTAAACGACAAACGGAAAAGAAATAAAACGGAAAATTATAAATGTAACAAGGAAAACAACAACTAACTCGATCTAAAATGACCTAATAAACAAAAACAGAAACGTAAAAACTACCTGATCAGGTGGGGAGGAAATAGGTAAGACAACAAAAGAAAACATCAAGAAAACGAGGAATCGCGCGAGCGGTCCGCGCGAGCGGCCGTCGCGCGCGCGAATTCCCAAATTTTTTTATTTTTTTATTTATTTATTTTTTAATTAATTGTGCCAGCGGGACCCCTTCGCGCCCGCGAGCTACCTCGCGCCCGCGAAACCAGGCGCGAGAAGAAGCAGAGGCATCATATAAGAAAAAGCAAGGAAAACCGCCTAAGGCACAAACTCGGGCCAGCGGACCGCGCGAGCGGATCGCGCGCGCGAGTTGGGTTTGTTCCATTTTTGGCTAAAATTATGTATATAATATTAAAATAAATTAATTTTGACCACCAAATCTGTCCAGAAAACTCTAAGACTGACCAAAACGACTCAAAAACAAAGAGAACCGACAAAATTAAGCTTGGGTTGCCTCCCAAGAAGCGCTAACTTTTACGTCTTCAGCTAGACCATTCTAGCTCAAGAATCATGGAGGCCGTAAATCAGAGTTTGTACCCTTTAGGGCATTAGGGAGATTCTGGTGAAACGTCGAAACAAGGTCGCTATGTGTTAATTCATTTGACGGCTCACCTTTATCGTTACTACATCGATTCTTTACCTTTCGAGTAAATTCTTCATTAGGGGCCGAGGTATTAGGATTCATCCACTCATCATCCACTATATTATTCCCCGCACTCATATTTATTACGTTCTTTGGATCAATATTCCGTCTTACCTCACATTCCGCCTCACATAGGTTATCGTCGTCTTTAGGAGGTTGATCCATAGCATTAAAAACGTTTAATTTTAAGTTCATGTTCCCAAATGCCACTTTCATTACCCCCGTTCGACAGTTAACATGTGCGTTAGCGGTTGCTAAGAATGGACGGCCTAAGATGACAGGAGTGTGCTTCCTAGCATCTAGGACAGGTTCGGTATCAAGGACCATAAAATCCACGGGATAATAACATTGATCAACCTTAACTATGATGTCCTCAACGATTCCTCTAGGTACTTTGACGGAACGATCCGCTAATTGTATAGTAGCGGCCGTAGGTTTAAGTTCACCTAGTCCTAATTGTTTATAGACATGGTAGGGTAAAAGATTAACACTCGCACCTAAGTCAAGGAGAGCTCGATGATTGATAGTATCACCTATGACACATGAAATCGTAGGCGTACCAGGATCCTTATACTTCGGAGGAGCGTGTTGAAAAATAGAACTTACTTTTTCTGTGAGGAAGTCCTTTTTAGGAGTATGACTGCGTATTTTGCGCTTTTGAGTACATAGGTCTTTTAAACATTTAGCATAAGCGGGAATTTGTTTAATAGCATCGAGGAAAGGGATATTAATTTTAACTTGTTTAAATACCTCGAGTATATCCTCGACTTTTGACTTTTTCTTTGAAAGATGAGATGGTTCCTCAATATTAGGTGGATATGGCATTCTCGGAATATAATTTGTTGGTACCGGTTCATTTTCTTTTCTACTTTGATTCACGTCCTCACCCCTCTCTTTATTAGAGTTGATGTTCATATCTATCACATTCTCATTCTTATTAGGGGTTTCTATCACCTCCTCTCGTGTGGTCATCCTAGTTGAGACGGCGTTTACTTGTTCATTCGACCCCTTAACCTCATATTGTCTCTTAGGGTTTTGAATTGTTTGACTAGGCAACGTCCCCTCGTTTCTACGACTCACTACAGTAGCTAGTTGTCCTATTTGGGATTCAAGCTTCGCAATGGATTGTGTGTGAGAGTGCACTATTTGTGCTTGTGCCTGTACTTGTGTTTCAATTTTATTAAGTGACGCCAACACCTTTTCCTCAAAAACGTTACCCCTTGGAGGGTTCGGATTAGGAGGCGGTTGTCGGTATTGATTAGGTTGAAACTGAGGTCGATATGTATTAGGAAAATTGCTCGACATAGGATTATAGTTATTTCGTGAGAATTGTTGCATAGAGTAAAAACGTGTTGCTCAACAAATTCCGGATATTGAGATGCAGAAGGACATGCAAAGATATTATGTGACGGTTCAGAACATAATGCACATACTTCTGAAGAAGGTGGATTTGACCTAATTCCCATCCTCATAAGTTGGTCAAATTTTCTATTTAATTCTTGTATTTCAAATGATTGACTTGACTCAAACTTTACCTCTCGCTTAGGTCAAAGGTACCCCTCAGAACGTACCGACATAGCCTGATGCATCGAATTCTCACTCAACGTTTCAAATATTTTCCAGGCCTCGTCAGCGCTTTTGTGTAGGAAGGTACCCGCACAAACGGCATCGACGGTATTACGGACTGAGGGAATAAGTCCCTCATAGAAAACCTGTACCAACTGCCACTTAGGAACCTGATGATGTGGACACGAGCGTAACAATTCTTTAATTTTTTCCCACGTGTCATAAAGTGATTCCCCATCTTGCATCACAAAATTTGTTATAGCTTTTCTTATCTGATTAGTTCTTGTGATTGGGAAAAACTTTTGTAAAAATGCACTGTGTAAGGCTTCCCAAGTTTTAATCGTGTTTGGCTCAAGTGATTGAAGCCAGTACTTCGCTTTATCCTTTAAAGAGAATGGGAAGAGACGCAGTTTTAATTCATCATCAGTGAAATTTTGGATTTTTAGAGTAGAGCATATATCTTCGAAATCTCCTAAGTGCTGATATGGATCTTCATTTATACGGCCATGGAAAGATGGAAGTAGCGAGATGGTAGACGACTTTATCTCAAAGTGAGATGCCGTCGCCTCCGGTAATTCGATACCTGCTTGTGGCGTGTAAGTCGTAGGAATAAAGTCATCTTTAAGCGGAGGAGGTGGAGGTATATTAGGGTTAGGGTTATTATTGTTATTTTCGTTGTTTCCGTCAGCCATTTTAATCGGTTCAATTTTAAAAGTTTGAGTTCTCCTTAACCGTTTAAGAGTACTTTGAATTTCGGCCTCAAACAATGACGACGGAATCGGCGTTGATTCGTTGTCTTGCAACCTAGCTCTAGAAGCTTGGGTTGTGGACTTACTAATTCTAAGGGTACGTTCAAGTTCAAGATCGATAAAATGTAATTCAGATTTACTTGAACGCGTACCAAACATAAACTAAAAAGAAAATAAACTAACATAAAGACTGACTAAAACAAAAACAAAAAAATAATCACGCAAGTAAGACAACAAGCAAGCACACAGTACTACTATGATGCATGAATATTATCCTGTAATGCAATGACCGCGTCAAGCCCAGCGCCCCGGGTTTCCTAGCTAATGCACGTGAACAATCACTCCTAAACTAATGCAAATAGTGCGTCACAGCGCCCTGACTTACAGTGGTTTAAAGCGAGTTTCAAAAGAAACAATTTATTTTATTTTATTCATATTTTTTCGCGTAAGCTCCTTTGATGTGCTAAGCTATTCCTCCCGAAAACGTTAGAATTTGATGACTCGAAAAACTACAAAATAAAACAAAAATATAGTGACTCAAAATAAAACAAAGAGTAAGAAAAAGAAAACTAATATAATATTTACAAATTAACTAAACTAAGATTTAAAAACTAAAGATAGTAATTTGCAATCCCCGGCAACGGCGCCAAAAATTGATGTTGTCAGAATCAAGATATAAAAAGTATACTTTACTTTTCTAAAGATTTGCAGTGTGGAAGTAAAGGTCGAACCCACAGAGATTGAAATACTACAATGCTTTAATTTTAAAACCTAAATTTAATTAATCGCGAAAACGGATTTTGATTTTGAATTTAATTAAACTAAGAACAATAAAATAAATCTAAACTATGAAAGTAATTAAAGTTGTTTTTATAATATGTTTAAAAGAACCTAGGATTGCAAATCCACCACTAGCTTCATAATAGGAATATTTATGCATTCAATTAGATTATTAAGTTGGATGACAATGGGGAATTGTAGCTACAAGCCCAATTCCTCCGTCAAGAAAATAACTATGGTTCAAGCACCAACATAATCCATCTTCGGTTAGCACGAATTATCCTACACTAAACTAGGGTTGTGGTATAATCTGTCTAATCTAGGCATGGACTATTCGGATACTTGATAGCACAATTCAATTTAAGCACCATTACATGTAAACAATCCATACAAGCACAGCAAATATAGATCATTGAGCACATCACAGTCAAAATAGATCTAAGATAAGAATAAACTTTGAAAGTAATGATTTAATCAATAGAAGTACGATTTATTTATAAAAATCCTCTAAACATGTAATCATCATCCATACATAATAAAACTAAAATAAAAACATAAAATACACCCTATTACTTGGCTAGGGTTTCATTGAAACCCTAGATCTTGAGTTTAGTTGTCCATAGAAGCGGCGGATGGCAAGTAGTTGATGGAGGAGGCCATGGAAATCTTTGGTCTTCTTCTTCTTCTCCTTGTTTTCCTCCCTTCAATGGCTGAAAAATTGTCTATTATCGCTGTATATTGATGTGTATATTAGTGTGTAATGATTTGTATATCTAAATTTGATTTAGAATAGGATTTATATAGAGTTTGGAAGGATTTAGGAAGCTTTTCTAAGCCAAATCGCACTAAACTGCTGTTTTTACGTTTCTGGACGTATTTAACCAATTCGGATCGCACATGGCTCTTCAGGGCCTCGAAATATGCAACTTTGACTTTTTCAAAGGGTCGCTCGCGCGGGTCGCTCCAGCGACCTGGGCATTTTCCAGAATTTTCTCAGATTTTTTGCTGCTCTGCGCCACTTTCGTAGAATTGCGATAACTTTTGACTCGGACCTCGTATTGACTCACCGTTTGTGGCCACGCGTCCGTAACTCGAAGATCTACATTTTATATCTCTGGAGAAATTTCTCAAATCTGAAGTATTACTTATCCAAAATGTAATTTTCCGAGGCTGCTACTGCATTCATCCTTCACCGGAATCATCTTTTGAGCCCAGAATGACTTCCAAAGCCACTAATCATTGGATTTTTGTGCATTTTCATATTAAAGCTCCAAATCCTACAAAATTTAGAATACTTATTAAAAATCACTTAATAACTACATGAAATGGGCTAACAAAACGTATTTTTAGGACTATAAACGGTAACTATTCGTCGCCGATCAACAGGTCTTTTAGAGGCTATAGATTTAGGATAAAAACATTGCAAAAGATGCAATGATGAAAAAAAGATGCTGAGGTCAGTGCTAGTCATGATCTGCGTGAGCTTCCTATGTATCCCAATGGGAATCAGACGAGGACGTAGCTCAGGGCACAAAGGAGCAAATCACACATGCACAACGAGACAGGCAGATGATATGCTATGAGGATGCAATGCATGGATGTGATATGAATTGTGTCATGAGTCCTATCATGCCTAGTGTTCTAATCCATGTATGAGCTGGTGTTATGGGGCGTGTGCCACTTCGAGTGGACTTATGTTGTGCTAGTGTTTTTGACTGTGATGCAGTTATTGACCCGGATAGGGATACCAAGGTGTGAATACTCTGGGTCTTGGAGCAAACTTCTGAATTTTGGAAAGTGTGCTTCGTAAGCGAATGTAATCGAACGTAGGGTCCCAGAGGACATTAATCAAAGATGAAGTTTGACAGATAACCGATGGACATGGAAATCCTGGACACAAAAATCCTAAGAACTCAAGTGATGAAAACCTGAGATGTCAAGCGACAGACACGGAAGCACCATTAATGGACATGAAAGCCCAAGATTTTGAATGAGAACGATGAACACAACACATTTTGAATGGGAGTGATGATAAACTAATGATGATTAATGAACTGACCATGCACGAATCGAGATGACGAGTAGTCAGTGAACTATGTGACTGTCGTGGGTTGGACCAACGGTTGGACTACCGTGATCAGAAGAACTGACCATGCACTAATTAAGGTGACGAGTCAATAGTGAACTACTGTGACTGTCATGGATTGGACGGATGATGACGAGTTGACAGTGAACTACTGTAACTGTCATGGATTGATTTGACGATGTACGAATCGAGATGACAAGTCGACAGTGAACTACTGTGACTGTCATGGATTAAACTGCCGATGTACGAATCAAGATGACGAGTCGACAATGAACTACTGTGACTGTCATGGATTGAACTGATGATGTACGAATCGAGATGACGAGTCGACAGTGAACTACTGTGACTATCATGGATTGAATCAATGGTTAGACTAACCTTGATTAGAAGAACTGACGATGTACTAATCGGGATGACAAGTCGACAGTGAACTACTGTGACTGTCATGGATTGATCTGACGATGTACGAATCGAGATGACGAGTCGACAGTGAACTACTATGACTGTCGTGGATTGAATCAATGGTTGGACTAACATTGATTAGAAGAACTAATGAATTGATATGCCTGCTAGGGATTAAATTGAATCTGCTTGGGGGGTGAAATGACTCTGCTAGGGATGAAAGTGGTTTCTTCTGTGGTCTTGACTAAGACACACCATATTCATTCAGGACACTTTTCTGGAGATGAACTAGCTCTGTTGGGAATGACTTTGTTGAGGATGAGAAGGTTCGACTGGGGAAAGAATGGTTGCATTGCGAATAGAGTAATTCAGCAGCGGATGAAGAACATTTGTGACATGATTTCGAGTTGGTTGCTGAGGAGCTGGTGTAGACACCCCATTTTGTCGGCTATCAGATTTAGGAGACCCATAGCTTGGTGGTTCACAATGATCGTAAAAGACTCAAAAGGACTCTTGGAAGACAGCTCTATCTCTCAGAATGCTCAGAATGACCAAAATGCCCCTGAAAGCCCTAAAGCTCCCAGATCTGGACCAAAAGTTCTAGAAACATGCTACGTCGTAAGAAAAGTGATAAAATGAGTTTTTTTAAGAAAAATCGGATGAAATCGTCAGCTCCAAGAGACCCCCCGGAAGTCCCGGATGTTCCCGGAAAGTCCCCGTTGACCAGTTTGACCAAAGTTTGACCAAGTTTGACCGAAATCGTCCGAATTCACCGGAATCATTCTAGATCATGAGAAGAGTATTAAAATGAGTTTTAAAAGAAAATCGAGCGAAAACGTCAGCTCCTGGGAACTCCCAGAAGTTTCCAGAACTTCCCGGGAATCCCAGGTTTGACCAGTTTGACCAGAATTTGACTTTAAAATCAGGGCGTCGTAACAATTTTCAAATATTTTTCATGGATACTAGAGGTCAATAGCTTTCCAACGGTATATCACACGTAATTTTCGAATTTAAAACGAGTTTATTATGAATTTCTGAAGACAAAAAAAGCGATCAAATCGGCTTTTATCGCAAATACCGCAAAACTTTTCAAAGTGACCTATCTCCGAACTATTTTTCATGTAAAGTAGACTCCATTACCTTTCCAACGGTATATCACAACCTCAGTTTGGAGTTCATACGCATTTTCTGTGAATTTTGGACGAAATAGGGCCTTTTCGCGAATACCGGAACCTCAGGGGGCCTAAACAGCATTATCTAGACGAAGGAGGAGCACTGCCGCCGCGGCACTGGCCCATTGCTGCCACATCACTGGCCCACTGCCGCCGCGGCACTGGCCCAATGCTGCCGCAGCACTCCCCTCCAGAACAGTGTATTTTTGTAATTTTTCTTGGGGGTTCATTTTGATTAATTGAAAACCAAAACGACGTAGCTTTATGATTTCAGATGTTTGGAGCCAATGGGAATACTTCTAAAACCCCAAAACCACCCCAAGTTGGCCTATTTAAACCCCCCCATTGCTCTTCATTTTAGGGGTGTCAAATGAAAGCTTAGAAAAAGTTTGGGAGAGAAAGTTGTAGAGATAAGGTTAGAATAGAGAGAAAAGAAGCTTCCTTCTTTGATTTTCAAAACAAAAGTGAGTTCTAAACTTTGTTTTTACTTCATCACTCCCATTTACTTCAACATTCAATACATCCAACCACCATTTTAGTGAGCATTTAAGAGAGTGGAAGCTTCTTCCATGTCCAATGTCATTACATATGAGTGAAACACCAAACTACAAGTTCTATACATCATGAATATCATCTATTGATTGCTATCTATTTACTTGTTTGTTTATATAATGCTCATCTCTTCTGACCTCATTTCTTTTTGATTTTCTTTATTTACATACTAGTCCATCATCATCTAAATGATGACATGAAGTTTGGGGTGAGTGAATCCTTATGGATAGTAGCTCTTGACCTCAAAAACATGTTTGATAGATGATGATTATAACTTCAATACCTCCAAGGTATTCTTGAAGTTATGTTCAAATGAAAATAAATCTCTCCAACAATCTTGGAGGTTCTTGATGATGAGTTTGAGGTTGGCATTTTAAGTGGCTATAATCTTTATTGAGTATTGAAAATGCATTTTCAAAACCTCTATTTCAAAACCCTCCTCAATCCCTCTCATTTTGATCTCAAGAAAGAAAACCTTGTTTTCCCCCAAAATCTTCAAAATAGTGAGTCAAAACAGTGAGTGAGCTGAGTTCAAAGATTTCTCTAAAACTCAATACTTTATGTATGGATGAAAGGCCACTTGGAAAGTCTTCCTAACTCATTATAGGACACCCATGATTTTTGGTTTGACTTGGAAGTACTTGAAAATGGTCCATTTGGACCCAAACATTCCTTCCAGACATTCTGCCTCAGCTGTCACATCAGCTTAGTTAACTTCCAACTTCTTTTTCAGAAATCTTTTCCAAAAGGGGTGATCCCAACTTATTTTTCCCTTAAACTTCAATGTCTTAGGGAACCTTCTGTATAAAATGGGCCCCTAGATCATTTGTTTTCATTCTCTAAGATTTTTCAACATTTCAGTCGACAGTACGGACTCTGTTTCTGAGTGACCTTCATTGTTTATATGATTTATCTCAATCTGTGATAGTTATTAAATATTGGCTTTTTGGGTTGTATTCTAGACACAATAAGGAAGATATCCATAAAAAAACATGCATTGAAAACATTCCTAACCCCTCTTTTCCATTTTCACAAGATCATGTTACTGTTCTGTCCACTATTCACAGCAAGCACATTTTAACTTTCACTCTTTGATTTGATGCTTATAGGCATTCCAAATTAGTTCATATCTTAGGAAGTAGTTCATACTACATTTTTACATATCCCATGTTGGTTTCATTCATTCATTCATACACATTTCAGACTTCTAAGTCATTCTAGAAATCCATGTACACAAAACACACTACAACCTTTGCACATTTTAGATACATACATTGCATTCATGCAAGATTTGGGGTTTTTGTAACTCTTAATCTAAGAAGATTATAAGGAACGATCATGATCACACGTTCATTCTTCCCCTTGATCTAATCATCCTTTCTCATCCGTCCCGAGGATTGAGAGATATTCTCTTCTCAAAGAATAACATGCATCATGCTAGCTTGCTAAGCATATTTTGATTTCTTTGATTATTTGTCTCAAGAACAATCTATGTCCCCTTTTAGATTAGGAAAACTTGACTACTTGATATGTGACTAGACGATTTTTCCCTAGGTTCGTTTATGTGATCTTTTACTTTTGCATTGTGTGATATTTGGCTTAGATCTTATGAATGATATCTTATCTTTTGATTTTCCAATTTCAAGATTCTTATGCAATGTAATATACTTATCATAAATATTAATTGTCGAACCAAACATAGTAGAAGATGATTATTTGGATGCTAATTGAGGCCCGTCGAAAGACGGGGCGAGTTGAGGGTGTTTTAGTCGTGACAAAGGCTCCTTCCTCTCTCGTACCAAAACCCCGAACCAAGTTCTTTGGTTATGAAGGGCCGGTGCCCTTATCCGCTTGGGTGAGTCAAATTTGGGTTTCTTGGTTCCCTAAAGACCAAGTGGCGACTTTGTATCTGTTTTCAATAGACCATTTTCTTCCTTTGATCAATTTCAAACAAGTTTCAAAACAAAACAAGAAGAGATGGAATCCCGGTATCCACAGCTGGTAGAAGATAGTCAGTGGATCCTGTGAATTGATTTTGTAAAGGCAAATGAATGTGATTGGAAGGGTGTCACCAATGCTAGAGGTTCTTGGGACTCATATCATGTTGTAGACTTGACAAGAGCAGTAATGGTGTTTGGAATATCTGCTTGTATCCACAGGTTTTATAATTGGTAATCACTTTAAAACCCACACATTTGAGACCATTAGGACAAATGGACTTGACAGCAACAATGATGACAAGGAAAATTGGATTGGTTTGTATGAACCTTGAACTCTGATACAGTTTCGATTAGATTATTACTGACTCAACCAAACAAGGATTGACTTGACAGAAGTAACGACACAAAGTGCCCAAAGTAGCATAATTCAATGTGTCTTTGTCATAAACGATGTACCGTTCATCTTTTATGTTCACTCCTCATCTTAATATGATAGCACTTTGCTGATAAATCTGGTTTTTGAAAATTCTTCCCTATTGATCTAATCAATTCTCTGTTTCTCCCAAGAAGTGCTTGGAATTAATGCCTTAGCTTTTAGAATAAAAGATACTCTATTTCAAAAATTTTCAAAACAAGTTGGTGACTAGAAAACTTGCCCTTGGTATAAAGGGATCGTGTTAGGCAAACGGAGTTTGCCCCTAGTTTGAGGTATAGGAAGTGAAATTCATAGGCAAACGAGGTGGGTGACCGAAGTTTTCCCCTAGTTTGGACAATGGTTTATTCGAGGCTTTGGGCAAACGAGGTAGGTGACCGAAGTTTGCCCCTTGTATGAAGGGTTGATAGTAAAATTTAGGCAAACGATGGGGGTAGCCAAAGTTTGCCCCTAGTGTGGAGGTGATTTTTGGATTGAGGCAAGGACCGCGACTTTAATCTCGCAGATGCTCATAACTTTTGCCTAAGCACCAGTGAGGTGACTTAGCGAGCTCTTTTCTCTCTTTTGTTATTGCTCGCTTTGGATTTAGCTCTAACTTTTGTCTAGGCATCCTTTCAGATTTTTGACCTAGCGAGCCATCCTTCTTTTCTTTTTGAAAGTCTGCCTACGTACCCCCGAGCGGGGATCAGGTCCAATGTAGTTCGGGCCAAAGTTTTGAAGAAAAGGGGGTTGATTATGATGGTGTCGATCGAACCAATGCGGTTGCCTACGTATCCCCGAGTGGGAATCAGGTCGAGCGTAGTTCAAGGCAAGGTCTTGAAAGAAATTGGTTGAGGGTTTTTCAAACCAATCATCAAAAAACTTCGCTCACTTATGGTAGCCTTGAATAAAAGGATTCAGTTTCGATCTCCCTTTCTTTTCTTTACTTTCTGAGGATTGATCCTTTTCACTTTCGCCTAGCCAGTCAATTTTACTTTTCATGTAGTTGATTCTTGTGAGATCTTTTGATCACAATTTCAGAATTCCAGAATGTGCATATCAGTTCTCAAAATTTATTTGTGGTCGTTCTAAGCCTTTTGAAATGTGATCTAGGCATGTTCTCATGATGTACCTTGAAGTGTACAATTCTCTGTATCACCAAAGTTTTCTTCCTTTCATTTTTTCCATCATTTTGACTGGCTAAGGTCAGATCTTGGAAATCAACACCTTTTTCAGCTCTAACTTTTGCTTAGGTGCCCTTTCGGATTTTCAACCTAGCGAGCTTTTCTTTCATTCTTTTTCTTTCTCTTTTTTTTTATTGTTTTGTTTTTTTTTTGTTTTGAAAGGGGAGAAGAAACTCATTGAAAGTGTTTGGCTACCATCAAGGACTAAGTCTGCACTGCTTTCAATAAACAGATTGTATGGCTCCCCATTAGATTGGGCTTAAGGCTTTGAAATGGTGGGAAAAGGGTGTTTGGCAAGCCCCAAGTCAGTTTCACACATGTCTTTTCAAGATTAAGGCAAGAACATCTTTAAATTCTTAAAGTAAGACCATTCAATTCTCATCTCTTCATCGGTGTCAGCATGAATTCGACTTTGACCTTTTAGGATTTTTTTTTGTTTTGTTGCAGAAAAGAAATTAGCAGAGCAATATCTATGGTAATTTGAAAAGTGACATTTCAGTTTGATGATTCATGCATTTATGACTAGACACATCAGATTAAGCAAAATGAGATTTCATTCCATTAAAGGAGAAGGATTGCATTTCTTGGTACAGACTCAACTGAAAAAAATAAACGGACTCGACCACAAGACTACTCTTGAAATAGACATAGAACAGACTCGACTTGGTCTCAAATGGAGTGTCATGATGACTCGTTTGTTATTCTTATTCTATCTTTTTTCTTTTTAGCAGAAGTTCCAGACACCATCACTTTACTACATAGCTTCAACACTCATTGGCATTATCAAAGGGATCACTCATGCGGTTGATCCAAGCCAAGATAGTGGATAGGATTAGGATGGGGTACATCCTCTATGAGGTTCTGAATGTCATGGCGGAGGCGGAAGCGGACGCATTGATCGGTGGCATGGCCTAGATTTTGGTGGTAAGCACATCGTAGGATCATGTTGTAGTGGGAGGGTATGGGATCCGGTAGCGGCTTGTGAGGGAGGAGCTGTAGGTGGCCCTTTCTGAGTAGGTAGTCCAAGGCTGTGGAAAGGGGAACATCAAGTTTAGAGAATTCGCGAGGGCCTTTTGGGCGATTTGGCGGAATAGACTGGTATGGACGGAGAGGGTAGTCCATTGGTTGGTTACTCAGTGCACTGACATCTGAGGAGGCTAGGGGATAGTTGGGTCTCTTGGACTGGTGATGGGGTTCATCATTCTTGAGCTTTCCTTCTCTGATGGCATCCTCTATTCTGGTGCCAATTTTAAACAGTTCTTTAAATGTTGAGATAGACTGGTAGAATAGTTTGTCGTGGTACACTGGTTGCATGTTCTTGACCAGCATACGTACTTGCTCTTTCTCAACAGGTCTGTGGATCATTTGGACCACTTTATTCCTCCATCTGCTCAAGAACGCAGCGAAGGACTCATTGATGTTTTGCCTGGTCGTCTCTAGGTCCCGGATGGTGACATCAAACTCTTGGTTGTAAGAGTAGTGATCAATAAAAGTTCATCTTCCCAGACTCGGGTCTTGGAGGCTTCAAGAGTTAGGAACCAGGATAGTGCGGCATTCTTGAGGGTTTGAGGGAACAGCATAACTATGTGCTCATGAGTGCATCCCATAGGTTGGAAGATATTCATGCACAACTTAATGTGACTTTTTGGGTTCCCGATCCCATCGAAGCGATCAATCTCTGGCATTTTGAAGTTCTCGGGCAGTTTCACTTTGACGGGTTCGAACAAGCCTTCTAGATCTAGTATGTAGTTGTTAACCCCCTTTCTCTTTCTTAGTATACTTTCCAGCTTGTCTACTTTATCCATCTTTCTTGAAGCTTTTTCTCATATACAGGTGGCGGGACCCCATGAAACCATTCTTCCTCCCAGTTATTCTTATGTACAAAGACGAGGGGTGGTACAAACCCGGGAGGTGGTGGTGGCATGAATCCTACTGGTGGTGGTGGGAACCCATGTGGGTACAGTGGCTGTTGCTGTTTCAATTCTTCCATGAAACTCAAAACTTGGGCAATGCGATAGATTGCTAGCTTATGGTTGCTCCCAATTCAGTGACCTAGTTTTCTAATTCTTTTTGATTCATGTTGGAATGACTTAGCAGGCTAATTTTGACCAAATGACTATTCGAACTTCTGACTCAGGACGAGGATCCCAGTTACTGACTTTGGGAATCTATACTGACCTACAAATTCGAGAGGAGGGGTGTATCAGATTCTGATAGTGACGACTTTAGATAGACAATGACAGTGATGTTAACAGACGTGGACTAACTTGTGTAAGACGGACTGAGATAGTGCGTGCAGACCGATAGGAATGGTGCATGCATGTGAGACAAGCACGCGGATGTAAGCCCTAATCTATATGATGCTCCTATTTCTAACAAATAGTAGTTAAATAAGTAAGTTCCTAGCCATATAGAGTGTGCTAACTTTACTTTCCAGTATAATCACCGAGGGATAACAGGGATTTTTGGGATATTTCGGAAGTTCGGATAGAGTTTCTGGGAAAAACAGGGATTTGGAAGATTCGGAGGAATTTCCAGAAGTTATGGGAGTTTCTAGGAGAAATAGGGATTTCTGGTTGAATTGGACTGAACTTCTGGGAGAAACTAGTATTTTGGGTATTTTTTAGAAATATAGATAGAGTTTCTAGGAGAAACAAGTATATCTAGGCATTTCTAGGTGATTTGGGCAGAGATGCTGGGATTTTTGGAGAATCTGGGAGATTTGGGCAGAGCTTCTGGGAAAACAGGTACTTTGGGTATTTCTGGGAAATATTTTAGACAGAGTTTCTGGGAAAAACTGGTATATCTGGAAAAATCGGACAGAGTTTCTGGGAGAAATTGTTATATCTGGGAAATTTGGGAGATTTGGATGACGGTGATCGTACTGTCTAGCAAGTTTTCATACTCCTATGTCTTAGGACCAACAAACAAGGTTTGCGGTGTATATCTTTGTGAACATGGAGCAGACATCATTGTCATGGTGCCTAGGCAGGTCAACTCAATGTGATCATATATGAGTGATTGTCTCAGGAATCATAAGAAAGAGGTTCTGCCTCATGCCACATAAGCGTCTACACCGCGCAAGTAATCTCATCAGGGCATACAGCAGTTATATCATATTGTCCTATCTGAAAAGATAAATCAACAGTCCTATGAAAGGTTCTACAGGAATCTATATGCAAAGGCTGGGTTTAGTCAAAGAGGGTCCGTTGACGAGAGTTCCAATATACCGTCAGAGAGACATTACGGAAGTGTTTACTCTTTTTGATATACCTTGGAAGGTATAGTATCAACGGTGACTTGTGCCCTGGCACAGCAAGACCTAAACAATGTCAGCGCTGCATTTCAGACACAGTCGAAGGGGGAAAATGCAAAGTGCAATGCGGTGAACCAGACACAGTAAAAAGATGATTTTAAGGATGCTTCTTATGAGTCAAACCGCTGTATTATTTTGTTTTAAAATAAAAATCTCCAGCAGAGTCGCCAGATTGTGGACACGCGGAATTCCACCTCTTGTTGCTTTTGTTTGAAACTTGATTTGGATCAAAGAAAGAAAATGGTCTGTTGAAAACAGATACAGAGTCGCCACTTGGTCTTTAAGGAACCAAGAAACCTAATTTTGACTCACCCAAATGGATAAAGGGCACAGGCCCTTCATAACCAAAGAACTTGGCTCGAGGTTTTGGTACGAGAGGGAAAGGAGCCTTTGTCACGACTAAAACACCCTCAACTCGCCCCGTCTTTCGACGGGCCTCAATTAGCATCCAAATAATCATCTTATACTATGTATGGTTCGACAATTAATACTATGATAGTATATTACATCACATAAGAAAATTTGAAATGGAAGATCTAAAGATAAGATATCATTCATAAGATCTAAGCCAAATATCATACAATGTAAAGTGAAAGATCACACAAATAAACCTGGGAAAAATCGTCTAATCATGTATCAAGTAATTAAGTTTCCCTAATCTAAAGGGGACATGAATTGTTCTTAAAACAAATAATCAAAGAAATCAAAATATGCTTAGCAAGCTAGTATGATGCATGTTAATCTTTGAGAAAAGAAGATCTCTCAATCCCTGGGACGGATGAGAAAGGTGGATTAGATCGAGGGGAAGCATGAACGTGTGATCATGATCATTCCTTATAATCTTCTTAGATTAGGAGTCACAAAAGCCCCAAACCTTTGCATGGATACAATGTATGTATCTAGAATGTGCCAAGGTTGTAGTGTGCTTTGTGTTCATGGATTCGTAGAATGACTTAGAAGTCTAGAATGTGTATGAATGAATAAATGAAATCATCATGGAATATGTACAAATAGAGTATGAACTACTTCCTAAGACATGATCTTTTGAAAAGTAAAAGTATGCTTGTTGTGAATAGTAGATAGAACAGTAATATAATCTTTTGAAAATTGAAAACAGGGGTTAGGGATGTTTTCAATGCATGATGTTTTATGGGGATCTTCTTTAGTGTGCCTAGAACACAACCCAAAAAGCCAATCTTTAATAACTATCACATAATGAGAGAAATCATATAAACAATGGAGGTTACTCAAAAACAGAGTTTGTACTATCTACTAAAATGTCAAAATATCTTCGAAAATGAAAACAAAACATCTAGAGGCCCATATTATACATAAAGTTCCCTAAGACACGGAAGTTAAAAGTAAAAATAAGTTAGGACCACCCCTTTTGGAAAAGTTTTCTGTAAAAGAAGTTGAAATTAGACCAAGCTGCTGTGACAGCAAAAATAGAATATCTAGAGAGAATGTTTGGGTCCAAATGGACCATTTTCAAGTATTTCCAAGTCAAACCAAAAATCATGGGTGTTCTCTAATGAGTTAGGAAGATTTTCCAAGTGGTCTTGCATCCATACATTAAGTATTGAGTTCTAGAGAAATCTTTGAACTCAGATCACTCACTGTTTTGACTCACTATTTTGAAGATTTTGGGAAAAACTTATGTTTTCTTTCTTGAAATCAAAATAAGAGGGATTGAGAGGGGTTTTGAAATAGAGGTTTTGAAAGTAAATTTTCAATATCAAATAGAGATTATAACCTCTTAGAGTATCAACATCAAACTCATCATCAAGAACCCCCAATATTATTCGAGAGATTCATTTTTATTTTGGAACATAACTTCAAGGATACCTCGGAGGTATTGACGTTATAATCATCATCTATCAAACATGTTTTTGAGGTCAAGAGCTACTATCCATAAGGATTCACTCACCTCAAATCATGTCATCAGTTAGAGGATGATGAACTAGTAAGTAAATTAAAATGTCAAAAAGAAATGAGGTTAGGAAGAGATGAACATAATATGAACAAGCAAGTAAATAACAATCAATAGATGATAATCAATGTGATATTGGACTTGTAGCTTGGTGTTTCACTCATAGATGTTGACATTTGGACATCGAAGTAGCTTCCTAACTCAAAAATGCTTAGAAAAATGGTGGTTGGGTGTATTGATGATGAAATATATAGAAGAATGGTGGAGGAAAACAAGATTGAAACTCACTTTCTATAGAAAAATAGTAGGAGAAAGCTCCTTTCTCACTTCTAAATATATCTCTATCTCTCTTTCTCTCTACAACTTTATCACGCTTTTCACTTGGGCCCCCCAAAATGAAGACCAATGGAGGGTTTATATAGGCTAATTTGGGGTGGTTTTGGGGTTTTAGAAGTACTCCCATTGGTCCCAAACAACTGAAAACATAGAGCTACGTCGATTTGATTTCTAATTAATCAAAATGGACCCCTAAAAGAAATTGCAAAAATGGACTGTTCTGGAGGAGAGTGCCACCATGGCACTGGCCATGTGCCGCTGCGGTAGTGGCCCAGTGTCACCGCGGCACTGCTCCTCAGATGCCCAAAAAATTGTATTTAGGCCCCCAGAGGTTCCGGTATTCGCGAAAAGGCCCTATTTTGTCCGAAATTCACAGAAAATGCATACGAACTCCAAATTGAGGTTGTGATATACCGTTGGAAAGGTAATGGAGTCTACTTTACATAAGAAATAGTTCAGAGATAGATTACTTTGAAACGTTTTGCAGTATTCGCAATAAAAGCCGATTTGATCACCTTTTTCACCTTCGGAAATTCATAAAAATTCCGTTTTAAATCCAAAAATTATGTGTGATATACCGTTGAAAAGCTATTGACCTCTAGTATCTATGAAAATTGTTTGAAAATTTTTACAGTACTCCGATTTCAAAGTCAACTTTTGGTCAAACTGGTCTAACTGGGATTCCCGGGAAGTTCTGGAAACCTCTAGGGGCTCCCAGGAGCTGACGTTTTGTTGCAATCTTCTTTTAAAACTCATTTTAATACTTTCCACATGATCTAGAATGATCCAGGTGAATTTGGACGATTTTTGGTCAAACTTGGTCAAACCTTGGTTAAACCTGGTCAAACCTTGTTCAAACCGGTCAACGAGGACTTACCGGGAACTTCCGGGGGTCTCTGGGAGATGACGATTTCATCTGATTTTACTTTAAAACTCATTTTTTTTACTTGTCTTACGACATAGCATGTTTCCAGAACTTTTGGACCAAATCTGGGAGTTTTCGGGCTTTCATGGGCATTTTGGTCATTCTGAGCATTTTGAGAAATAGAACCAACTTCCAGGAGTCCTTTTGAGTCCTTTTTCGATCATTGTGAACCACCAAGCTATGGATCTCCTAGATCTATAGCCGACAAAATGGGGTGTCTACACCGTCCAAGGTTAAAAGGTATATACATGAGGGTTTCCTTGTTTGGATTATTCGCTCGACTTACTGCGCCTTGTAGGGTTGATAGTTAGGTATTAAACAGTGCCTTACATCGAGTTGTATTATTAAAAGATCTCAATTATTTTTTTTATTGACCTCATATCACTAGTTGTTTGCACTTTAGTTGTTGAGGAAACATATTAAATGTTGCATGCCTATATGATGAAATTGTCATCAATTTTCTTTAAGTTGGAAGATGTTAAGCGAGCATGCTTAGGTGCTACATGCCATTGAGATTATGTGCCTATATGCTTCCGTGCATATATTTTATATGTTTATACTATTGTAACATAGTGTATTGGTTACTGCATTACACGATAGATTTTCATGTTATAAATGAAAAGGATGAAAAGTATGCTTACTTGCCTTCGGGATTATGTGATAACATGGTAATGTGCATATGTACTTACGTGATTACTTGTTTCGATATCACTGAATTATTAAACATGATAATGATAGCATGTTGAGATAATAATTCATGTATTACGTCTTTGGAGTAGATCATACGCGTACTCATAGATACTTTGATCAACGTTTCATAATAAGAGTTCTTAGGTAGAAAATTTGAAAGATAAGTCTTGAACTTGTGAAAACCAACATATTAATATGTTGTGCATATTTTAAACCTATATGTATATGTACTTTTGAAGAAGTACTTAAAAAGATGTTTTCTAACCTGATAAATAACTTATTGGTTCTAATAACGTGGTGTTACGTATTATTAGACAGCTTATATAAGTTGTGTCTTCGAACTCGAGTATTCCTACGTTTTTGCGCATATTCTTGGGATGCTTACCTTCAGGTGGCATGAGTTTTATTTTGCATGTGATGCAAAAGGCTATGTTAATCTTTGTGAGAGTATTCTATCTTATAAGCCCTCGATTGTGGCTGGTAGTTCATGTGTATTTCTTGTGGCTACGAATACTTGTTTATCGTTGGAATAGTTCTTCCTTCTTATAAGATTATCGTACTCTTTGTCCTGTAAGAATTTCATCGTTCGAATGTCAGTTTGATGTTGTAATTACTCTTCTGAGTAGATTACGAATTTTCTATCATGTGGTTGGTCGGTTAACCCAAATTTCTGGGGATTGCTTAAATCTTCATAATCAAATTGTTGTTTTATTATGTGATCATTGGATATGATTAAATCCTATTGTATGAATTATTGTGAGGATTTTGGCTTTTATGAGGAATAGATTGGTATTGTTCTAAGTATATTAGTTCCTTTATTCAGTGATTTTCACCTTTGAGTGAATTCTACGACTCTGAGGATCGTCTCTTCTTCTGAGACTGCGTATCCTGTTGGTTGGCGAAATCTTTTCTATGAGTTGTTTATCGATCGTTATCGATTTTTGTTATGATTTTCATTAAGGATTTGTTGTTAACATTGTACGGTTAACGATGTGATGTTGGTCTTAGAAACATGTACTTTTTGGTCTTTCTTCCCTTGTGAGTAAGTATGGATTATTAGTTCTGTTGTACTTCTTGGAAGTAGGTTTATTCTTGATCCCTATGGTCTTTAGAGCATTGTAGTTCTATTATTCCAAGTCTTTTCTTCAAAGCACATTTGTGCCTTATTTATTTGATTCTCGTGATTGAGGATTGTTGATTTCAAACTAGTTCACCCTTAAGGTTTGAACTTGGGTATATCACATTGCAGTGCTGTGATGACCTTTTTCTTTGAACTCGTTGATTCTTGAATCGATCTTCCTCCGACAGTTTTGCCTTACTAAATTCTTAGAATTTATTTAATTGAATTCAAACTTAAGTTGTTGAACACTCGAATCCTTTTCCTATGCTTGAGGGATAGATGTTGTTAGATGATTTATTGTTGAGATTTTTGATTTTGTGATCTCCGTGAATTCGAGATCATGCCGATTTTGGGGAGTATGATCTATTACGTGTTGTGGATCTCTATTGTTGGTAACCTTAATTTATTGTTCGCTAAGGCTTAAATTCGATTGTGTCTTATTGTATGCCTTAAGGGCTTGTTGTTTCGTAATCGTGTGATCTTTTATACCTTGAAGACTATGGTCATTCGCATTGCTCCTTATTATTGTAGTAAATCTACATTAGATGTATCTTTTTCTATGACTATAAGAATTGTTTTCCTTATAGTTGATTTTTTTTTTCTTTTCTTCTTCTTCTTCTTGGGCATCGGTGGTTTTGACCATGGACCCGTTTGGACTTAGGAGTAGGACCATTGCATGGCCGGGTCTTTCAAAGTGCTAGGGAAGGCTAGGCAGTGTAGCTTATCGGAGTTGGTGGCCAGGGCCATCTGAGCCTTATAGGTCCGGACGTGGTCGACCGGGCTTCCCGAGCCATTGTAGGGATCTAGGCCAGGCTGCTTGAACTTGCGCGGGATGGAGAACCTCGTGATCTGGCTAGGGAACGGTGACTCTGTCTCGGTATTGGCTTGATTCGGAACATGGTTTTGACTAAGCTTTTTGGCCACTCCGTCGATCTGCTTCTGTAAGTCCTTGATTCGGACTTCCACTCCTTCCCGACCGGTATCTGAGGAATTGGTCGGGTTGGTGGAAGAGGCTTCTTCTTCATGGCGGGGTGCTGTCCTCTGGGATCGAGCTCGACTATGACCCCGGGTAACCGTTCGCCTAGGGACGACTTGGCTCTTGACCGAGTGACCTAGGACTGATTCCCGGGCCATATGTATAACACCCACATTTGTGTTATTGCTTTTGCATTACATTGTCATGCATGATAATGTGATGTGGCGTGTCTTATGACACATGATTGGGTGAGTTTTGACTCACGAGTTGATTTGGGTGTCCGTATTAGAGAACCCTTTGAAACTGTTGTGATTAAGGATTTATTGTTTGTGAAGTCTCTCCGAGTATGAGACGGTCACTGAGGAACATTTTAAATGTTTATCTAAAAATAAATGTTTACCTGTGTATTTCAATATCTGTATTATTTTCTGTTTTAGAATTTATTTCTGTTGTTAGATTTAGTATCCTGGTGAGGACGAATGAACACGCTATTAATTTGGTAGGCTAATTAGCAACTTCGGAAACGTCATATAGAAATTCGCGTTTTAGCGACCAAACGAAACTTAGTTGAAAACTTTTATAATTTTGAGGTTTCACTCGTAAAGCTATGAATAAGCTGTATAGAAAGTTTCAGAGACTGATTAGGAGTTTGAAAAACTCATGGGGAGGTAAACGTAATTTCTAATAGTTTTGCCTATATATAGATAGAGATGGATGAGATATATTTCATAAGCTTAACCTAAAATTCCAAAAGGAGGCCAAAAGGGGGCTAGAGGGAGATTTAGTTGCTTCAAGCTTTGCGACGCCAAACGACGACCTTTCGTCAGTTTGTTTTCTCCCAGATTTCACATTCGAGCTCCTCGAGGTAAGAGCTTCGTTTTGATATATGTTAGGGCCTGTTTGGCTAAGTTTTCTGAAAAGTTATTTTCTAGAATTTTTCATAAAAGTTGATAAATGGAATTCTGATCCATAGGAATTTTACTAGACGGACTTCTGCACGTTCTTTGTGCACGGGTTTTCTTCAGATTTAATTATAGGAGCGTTATTTGGAGGTGAGTGACTCAACTATGTTTTTGGAATGATTTCTGGACATGTATTCATGTTTTGTGTTAATAGCATGTATTAATTCTTAGAGATATATTGTGTAGTTCATATTGGGCATTTATATTGATAAGTAGGCTTAATAGCACGGTGCTATGTTTTGATTACCGCGAGTATGGTGATATGTATTTGAGCATGTTAAGTTGCTTATGTGGGTCAGAAGGAGCACGTGGTCACCGTGCCATTTTGTGGAGCCGATATAGGCATTAAGGTCGCACGATTGAAGAGAAGAATCGTGGGTCTTACCCTTTCGCGTGGACTTATTGGCGAGGAGTCGCGGATTGGGAGTATGGACGGGTACGTGAGTCTCCGGCAACTAGTATGAAATGTAGAGATGTGAATGCGGACATGTTTATCATTCATGTACATATGTTGATTTATTCACTAAGCTTTAGCTTAAACAAATCGAATATCTGTGGTTATTCAAATAACCATTTCAGGTGTTAATGCTGGCGAGGAACCGGAGAAGTGAGTACGTGGGTTGAGAGTTCTTTTGGAAGGCAACTTAAATGTTAACCTTGTAGTTTTGAGACAATAGGATGTTGTAATAAGAATTTTTTTTATCGTTTTAACTTATGTTTAACTTCGTATGAAAGAATGGATTTTAAACCGTTGTAATAGTTAGTAACATGTTGTAATCCTGCCTTAGAAATGTTTTAATACAGCTAGAATTACTTTGGTATGAGTTTGGATTGAGTGGTTGATCATTGGTGAAAGTTAGGAAGCTTTTAAAACTTGAAATTCTGCAGATTGGGCTGCTGCCAGGGGAGCAGTCGACTGGTCCAGTGTTCAGTCGACTGAACCCCTGTGCCTGTTAGCTACTGCTTCTTATTATGGTAAAAGCAGTCGACTGAGAAGTCGACGGGGCAGTCGACGGGACAGTGCAGTGGCAAAAGCAGTCGACTGGGCCCTGCCTCAGTCGACTGGACCTCTGAAGGTTATGTGTTCATTTTGTTTCTGCCTGCTTCAGTCGACTGAGGTCTCGACCCAGTCGACTGAACCTCTGGTTTCAAAAAAATGTATTTTGTTTTTCTGCTGCGTGTGTTCTTCAAACCTAATTTTGGGAACGTTAATGAATTGGTTTAGCCTCGGTGGCGTGCCACGGGCTTTGGTTCCGCTATTGTGGGACCGGGCTGTGACATTTAGTGGTATCAGAGCATAAGTTTAGAGCCTTGGGGACGAGTGACGTTATATATGCTGAGCGACGTCGAGTGGAGTGTGTAATTGTGAAGATAATTGTTATCATTGTAGAAATGCTTCAAGTGTTAGCATTTGTTGATTGTGATGAACTGTACACATATATCTATATTGTGGCATAGCATGCATGGTCATTATGCATTAAACTCAACAGGGGAATATTTGAAACATTATGGCGAATCAACCAAGAGAATTGTCACCGCATTCGCGGATGGACCAAATAGTGAATATGGTGGGAAATTTCATACAAGCGGTAAGTGAAAGAGAACAGATGAACGTTCAGCCTCCACAAGTGGAAATTCGTTATATCAATGCACCATCGGCACCGCGACCTCAACACACAATCGTGGAACAATTTCATAAGCGGAAACCGACGTTGTATTATGGACAAGTACCATTCTTTGATTGAGTACCTTTCGTTCTTGTTCGAATTCCGGGAAGGAATTCTTTTAAGGGGGGTAGATTGTAGAAACCCAAAATTTTAAAAGGGTATTTGGTAATTTTGGATCAATGTGGGTCTTGGTTTGGGATAGTGTGTTTTATTTGATACATGTTGGTACCACTTTTTGGTTAGTGGGTACACATGTATAATTATATATCTTGTGGTTGGGTGTGTTATACACTCAAACCTAACCCATACCTACCCACACCTAACCCATCAAATCCCCACTTTTGGGAGACTTCCCCTACACTCAACATTCCCTTTCTCCCTCCTTATCTCTTCTTTCTTCTTCATTTTTGGATTATACAACTCTATCTTTATATCTCTCATTCTCTCACCATTTTGGAAGTCCAAAGTTTCCCCATTGAAGCTTCACCTCCAAGCTCCATTGGAAGACATTGCAAACACTTTTGGACCTAAGCTATTTGGAGCAAAATTTCTCCTCTCATCAAGGGCTTCTCATTGATCTCCTCCTTTCCCTATTTAGACTCCTATTTTAGTGTGTTCTTGAACAAAGAACACAAGAGGTAGATTTCATTGTTTAAGTGCACTACTCCATCTAATTTCATGGTTTGCTATGTGTAGGATTAGACCTAAAACTTGTTAATCTTGTTTAGGATTTCCTACATTTTAATCTATGTGCTTATATGCTCTTATGTGCCTAATTGAAATTGTGCTAAACCTAAATGTTATTTAATTGCTATGTTTGAATTAAATTGAAGTCACTACAAATGTCTTATGTGCTTAAGTTGTTGATTATGCTTTACATGATCTCTTCCTATTTATTTAGCCTTGGTTTCTTGGACTACTATGTATAATTTCTTGACATTGAAAATCTTAGAAATGACATTGTAGTTTCATAATCATTGTGGTCACATTTCATAACCGCCATGTCTGCAAAGCATTCATGGCATTGGCTTGGGACTTGTGATCATTGTTTGAATTCCCACGATTAGGGAATGTCTCTTGAAATCCCCGTTTGGGGGTAGTTATTGTTGAAATTCTGAAAACGGTTATGAGGTGAGGAAGGCTGTTTGTGATCCTTAAAATATTCAAAAATGCAAGGTCATATTCGCTTAGCTACTGGAGATCTTATATGCTACACTCATGTTAGAGTGGCTCGATCCAGTGTTGAGAGTGAGTGGTTATGGACATTGGTATTGGGAAGTTGCACGGTTTGGCCTTACGACTAATTGCATTGCCACGGTGGCAAGTCATTGGTCAGTTTATTAAATAAATGTACAAATTTAAACCTACCGAAAAATCGACTAAACCCATCGAAACCCGACCGACCAAATCTATTGATCGATTTTAAAAACACGAAAAACCAGGAAAAAAAAGGGACCAAAATCAACTTCTTACAACCCTACTCCAAGTTCATACTTGCGAGTGAGCTAGACAGAAATAGATACACATGAGAGTGACCATTCTTAGAAAGCTAATGAATGGATCGAGGGGAGATGCAATGTTCGTGATTATGGTGAGTGAGGGATAGACTTAGATAACAAATATTAATGTTGGAGAATGTTTGTTAGATTTGACTTATTCAATGAACAAATACTCATACATTTAAAGGGCATAACTCTCTATAATTTTCAAGTGAAACCATGAATGTGTTATTTAATAGAGAGAGGGGGAGTCTCCTTGACTGAGTTAAAATTGTTTGGATATCGGATGAAAAAGGAAACCCGAGATGCATGTTGATATAGCTAAATTGGGACACATGTCACTAAAATAAATATGAAAATATAACGCATGATTTAAATTTTCATTTTTTAAATTTAGTATTAGATTAGATTAGATCAGTATGAAAATATAACAGTTTTTTTTTAAAATTTTATTATTGTTTTTTTTTTTTTTTTTTTTTTTTTGTAATTGGGGGTGTCTGGGTCAGCTTGCGCGCACCTCGACTAAGCACCCAAGACCCTAGAGTCGCTGGGAGAATCCCAGTCGAACACTAAACCTCTTGAGTAGTGCACCCAAAAAGCTTACTACTCAACCACAAAGAATGTGGCTAATATAACACTAAGTAGCTGAGCGATAATTCTTTGAGAGTATTTCCCAAAGGTCTACCGTTCGACTCATTGGGTGGACACCTATCTAAGGTATAAGAGCATCTCCAAGAGGCTAGCTATTTTAGCTTTTCAGTCAAAATAGCTAGTCAGAAGAGAGATTTCGAGCCCTAGCAGACTAGCTATATGACTAGCTATTTTAACTTCTATCTTTTTGTCCAGCTAGATTTATCAAGCAAGAAATAACTCTCTATCTTCTCTCTCTAAATCTTAGCCTTTGAATATTTTTTCAGTATGAATTGGCACAAATCACAGCCATACAAAATGTAATAAAATAAGATGACTAGGTAAATTAAAGAGCACTGCTGGAATCGAATGTCAACTAATAAATAGCTAAAATAATTTTTATTAAAGTAGCTAACTGAAACGAATATCATTCTTGGAGTTAGTCTAAGCCTTGTGATTTACCCGGTGCACTGCACTGAGTTAATGGTTATTCAGTGGGCTCCGAAAGATTTTGCCGTTTGGCTAACCCGAATGTTAAGCCTTACAATAAATCGGAAGGTTCCCAATGGTCCTTAAAAAAAAAATTTTGAAAAGCAAAAATATAGATTACATTAACTAGATGAGTATACTAGTGCAATCCAGTGCTACCATGAAGTAGGAATAATGTTGGATATATATATATATATATATATGTAGGAAAATGATAGATGCACAACAAAAACTCACAATTAATTGCACAACCTGCTTATAATTATTGGACTTCGTGCTGAAAAAACTGTACATCCATTTTTTTTGTCTTTTTGTGTGTACAGCTTTTTCAGCACAAAGTCCAACAATTTTAAGCAAGTTATGTAATTGATTGTGGGTTTTTATTGTGCATCTATCATTGCTCATGTATGTATGCGCCGATTTGATTGCATAATCCTGTGGAGCTAGCTAGCATGATAAGATGTGGAATCTAACTGGTCGATATTGGTACAAGGTGTGTCAACTTGGTTGTTTTATTTGTTCAGAAAAAGAAGCAGCATCAGAAGTTGTAGCTTTGTCAACTTGATATATTGTATTTGTGGGGACTTAACCCATGTCACCCTTGGGTGACAAAACTCAGGAAAATTCTTTTGTACGTTCAAGTTTTTTTTTTTTTTTTTTTTTTTTTTTTCTTTTTTAGAGAAAAAAGTTTGTTTTCAGTAAGAAGTGTTTGTTCCATGATCAGATATATTTGATCTACGTTGTTTTTAATCAGTCAAATCATGTTTCTTATCTAAAATTATGAAAATAAATATTTCTTACCCAAAATTATTAAAATGTACTCCGTAGTATATTCAAACCACTAAGATGTATGGTAGAATTCAAAACTAATATTGGTAAAAAAGATTTAAAAGAATGCTCTTTTAATGAATTTGAGGCAAACTAGGAAAAGTAATCATATGAAACACGGAACACCACTCATGTCAGAGCAAAAATGAATAGGAAAAAGAAATTTGAAAATAAATAGTGTGGGGTAGACAAGATATCTAATAAATTGATTTAGTTTCATAAGGAAACAAACAAGGCCCAAAGTTTCATGCCCTAAAAGTAAAATCTTAAGAAATAATAAATTTATTAACACTTGTGTTAATCAATTGCTAATTGCATAGGTAGATCAATAGATCCTAGTTGCTAATATCACTTTATATAGGAGAGATCTTATGGGATCGTCTATTTTCTTTTTAGATTTCACATGTGTTGTCATGTTCTTTAATTGTTCACTTTTTCCAAAAGATTGACTGGGCAATAATTAATTATATACATAAAATCTCAATCCTAAATTTTAAGTGATCTATAATTGTCTAAGATCCATTAATTAAGCATATGTAAATTAAGAGAGCTAGCTTAATTCGTTATTTTTAATTCCATGAGGTTTACTTAATCAACTTTCAAATATTCAATGGAAAATACTAGACTCATACACTTTTCCACACACTATGCTTTAAATGTATGTACCTTGTGTTGTTTGAATTTTTCACCATTTTATGTGCATTACTTACACAACACATAATATATGCATTTAAAGCTGAGTGTGAAAAAGTGAAAAAATGTGCAAAAAAATGTGTGAGTATAATAGTGCTCCAATTCAATCATTTGCACCAAATGACCTCTTCACATTTTCCGAAGCTTTTCAGTCGCTTGAAATTAGACCAACCTAACTTTAATGGATTAATTATCAAATACTCCAAAAACTTAACTCAAAATTTTTATGTTTAGAACTCAAAGCATCATTCCAGCTTTGCAACAAAAAAAACACTTATGTACTCCATCATCTACCATTTCATCTTTACAATCTCCCATGAACAATCCACTAATGGAATTAATTCTAGAGTAACATCTCAAATGATGTGGCAGTCCTTAATGATATGTGGATTTAAGATTTGGATTTGAGAAGTATAGCATTACTCTTAATTCTATAATAAAATGAATAATGATATGTGATACGTGTTCAATATTGCATTCTTAACTTCTTGATTTTACCCTTATTGTACATGAATTATCACTTATACTAGGAGATTTAATGGATTAATTATACTTTTATTGTTGTTCACTTTTTGTTAATAAAATCTCTTTCTTGTAGATTGACAAATACTGAATATTGCACATTCATGTGCCAATATAATAGACATAGTGTTCATTTAATCCCCCAAATCCCTAATTTTACATGCATATTTGAATTAATATAATTTAATAGTGATGTCACTCAAATGCATGTAATTATTTGTTTTTACATATTTTACATGTTAAGGTAAAAATGAAGTAAAATAAAGGGAAGGAAAAAAGTAACAACCACACCATAGTATATCTCATTTGTTAGTCAAAGTTGAATAGTATCGAATAGTTAAAATTCAACAAACCAAAAAAAACAAAAAAACAAAAAAGAAAAAGAAAAAGAAGCCAACCAAAATCAACATCGAAGCAGTGGTTGAATGTTGATACTTGGAATATTATAGTGTTCTTTTATTATGCAGGTCTTGATTGTAAAAGGAGCTGTCAGAGAGGAAGGAAGAAAATTGAGACCGCAGAGAAAGAAATTTCGTGCCAAAGCTGATGAACACAGTGACGAATGCATCACAGATTTTGTCTATAAAAGAAAGGCATCACAAGAAGAACAAACAACAACCAACAATCACAACAACACTGTTAAGGAGAAAATAGTTTAGGTAGGTTATCATGTAAGCACTTCATATTGTCCCTAGAGGTAGGAAACTTTAGTTTTTCTTCGCTTTTTCTAGTTCTAGTAGTTATAAAAATTTACTTTTATGTAATTTATGATTTCATGTTCAGAAATATGTAGCAAAACTTTGTGTGCTGTATTTCTCAAAATAAAATATTTGTTTTCTTGTACAACCTTTGTCATTTTATAGTAGTAAAATGTTCATAGTAACATTTAGATTTAATATTTTTAGTCTAGTAGTACTTGTAGTTGTCCCCTAAAATAGTTTGAAATCCCCAATTTTCAGTTTTTATAGTAATATTTTCATTCACTACAGACAGATTTTGCAAGTAAATGCCAAATTTCTTAGTCACGTAGTTACAATCAACTATTTCCATTTATTATTGATTCAATATTTCCATTTATTTATGTTTTATTAGCCTAGTTGTACTAAGCTTTATTATTTTGCAGAATCCACAAATTCAATTCCAACTTATGTTAAGTGAAGAAAAAAATATATTATTATATTTCACCCTTACCTTAGTTTATATATAACTTAAAATTTAATTGGGCAGTCACTGTGCATCTATTTAATCTTTCTTTAAAAGGTTATTTGGAAGACACTTTCAAATCCAAAATGGTAGGCTAAAACTTTATTTGGGAATATACAATAAAAATTTAGAAACACAGCTTCTGTGCACTAATCTTAAATGAGCAAATTAATCTAGATGGGTTGTTTTTTCATTTATGGTCAAAAATATCTATGTATCTATAGTTTATGACCATTTAACATGTTTATATACTATGGCTATATTGGGCTTAAGAGATTACATATTTGAAATAAGAATATAATTATGTGGATTGTCAAACTATGTCTTTTGTCATGAAAAAACACCTAGTATACTCAAACAATTCATATGACAAAATTTATATTTCAAATACTCCCTCCGTCCCATAATAAGTGTCCACATTTCCTTTTTTGGATGTCCCACAATAAGTGTCCACTTCCTAAATTGGCATATAGATTTATTTACTTTCCAAAACTACCCTTATAATAAAGACAAAGTAGCATTTATTTGTGGTCTTAAAACAAGCAAAAAGTCAAACACCTATCACATCTAAGGGTAAAATTGAAAAGTGGCCATTTAATGAACCCAAAAAATTAATATAATACAACTTTCTTAAACAATGTGCAAAATGGAAGTGGACACTTATTATGGGACGGAGGGAGTATGTGTTTATATATATATATATATATTTCTATCCACTAATGGACATGCAATTGTGTAGTGGCAGAGTGGTGGGGACTGGACACCGAATAACCCATGTCCGCGGCAAGTCACGGCTGCCCAATTGCCTTTTTATTTTTCTTTAAACCAAACGACGTCGTTTCATAACAAACATGACACTTGATATGACCCTGACTAGTGAAAGTTTATTTTATAAAGATGACTCTGCGGTCTTAAATGCCAAATCCTTTAAAAATGCACAAAAGTTGTGGTATCTTGTTTTACTTTGCATATTCTCAATTCCTTTAAATCATTTCTCTCAAGTTAATTAATATTTCTTGTTTTTAATAGCTTTGCTTAAATATTTGTATTATTTCCATCTTTCGCTATAATAATATCCATAAAGTCATTTAATGTAAATTTAGCTTTTATTTCTTTTTCTTCCTTTTCTTACTAGTATCTTAATTTATTTATTTTGCACTGTTAAAATCTTTACCATAAACTGTTATTAAGAAAATAGTTTTTAATTAGTTTTATTGTAAAAAAAATATAAAAATTAGTAGTTTAGTAAAACTCCACAAAAATCCATCATCTTTTATTTTCTTTTTAGTGACAAAATAGTTATTGCCTATCTTTGTTTCCTGTTCCCTGTGGGTTCGACCTGGACTTCCAAAACTTTATTACTTGTACGATCACCTAAACTTGGGTGTGATAGGAAAACGCGTCAATAGGATGTCGTCATAGATTTTGGGAGCTTAATTGGTTGATGTTGGAACTAAGTATTTTGGTTCTCACCTCATAAAAAAGGTAAGAATCACCATTTAGCAAGACCGGATCGATTCGGGTGCAAAGGCGGATCAATTCGCTGCTTCCCTAAGACTTGGAGACGTCTTCTCGCAAAGTCGAATCGATCCGGTTTTTACACGTAAATCGATCCGCGATTTTGGACGAAGATTCTGCTAGTGTTTTTGAATAGCGGATCGATCCGGCGTTTTGCCTGGGATCGATCCGCGCCTGCAGTTTTTCCCCCTTTTTAATTACAAGTTTGCCATTATGTCGTTTTTGTATAAATAGGAAGAAATCGTTTTATTTTAGAGGATCTTGTTCTTTTCTCCCAATATTCTTCTTCTCTCATTTTTTGGGAACCCCTTGGGTTCCCTTTCATTTTCTTCTCCATAGTTGATACTTGAAGCTTGGATTAAAGTTTTAATGGCTAAGTATATTTTTTATATCTTTTCCTTTGATGCTATTGATATGTTTTCCATTATTAGTTAGATTTACTTAGGTTGTGGATCATGAGCTATTGGATTTAATATTGTAGCATTTCTAGGGTTCATTTGTGTAGGATTCAAAACTAAGGGCTTCATCTTATTTATCTTACATCTTTGATTGTCAATCATATGAAATATTATGTTACCATGTGTTTTGTACTCCATGTGTTTGATAAAAGTTATGTGTGGTATCTAACACTTGGAGTCATCATCTTTGATGTCAAGCATCTTTGATTGTTCAAACTTTTGGGGTTTTAAATACTACCTTTTGAAGGCTTCATAGATGATTTATCCACCAAGTAGTTAGTTACTGTAGGTTAGACAAATAATTCTGATTAAAAGCCATGGAGGCTTGATCTTGTATGTCTTGCATCCTTGATAGTCAAACGTTAGCTTCAAATCCGTTTCTATGGAAATCTCAAAACTCATTTTATCTATCACATAGATGCACTCCTTGTGTTTGATAATATGCTACAATGAAATGTTACCTTAGGATGTGCTTGAAACATTAGTCCATTTCATCTTGTTGTGACCCAAGATGGGGGGAGAATGATCCCAATCTATTGCTTTTTATACTAGTATTTATTTACTTTTTATCTTCCAACAACCAAACAAAAAGTCGCAAGACGTAAAGTCATTTTTATTTCTTTTCATCATCTTTTCTTACTTCTTTCTTTGGGCTTTACTCGATTAAAATTTGGGAAAAAAAATTTGAGAAGCATAGCATTACTCGATTGAAATTAGTTAACTTTAAGAGGGAAAAATAATGGAATGTGTAATTACAAAACTGCACCTTACTCCCTTCATATTTCACCATCCTCCCTAATTTTTAGGGTTAATTACAGAAACGCCCACTGTGGTTAGGCCTTTTATCAATTACCCCCTTGTACTTTAAATTGTATCACTAATGCCCACTGTGATCTAGACTAAAGTGAAACAGTCACTTTTTCCGTTAAAGTTAACAAAAAATGGGTAAAAGTACGAAATTAGCCATATTACATGCTAATGAGAACACTCTTATATGGTTAAATGTTTATTGAGGCTTACGTGATACATTATTATATTGTTTTGATATTAAATTTGTTGCTAGAGACCATTCTATGGTCATTTTGGGGTAGCGAATTTGACACACACACACACACAGTTTTGGTGATATACATATATATATATATATAAATCTTAGTATATCACTATACTGGATTTCACTGTGTGTGGCCTAGGGTAGATAAAAAAAAAGAAAGAAGAATATAAGCTAATATATCAAGATTGTGTGTGTGTCCAAGAGTATATAAAAAAAATAATATATCACCAAAACTGTGTGTGTTGTTCTGTTTGTGTGTGTGTCGTTCAAGGGTAGATCAAAAATAAAAATAAAAAATTAAATAAATTCATTCTCATGAAAGTACCTCAAAGTGACCACAGAATAGTCTCTAACAACAAATATAATATCAAATAATATAATAATGTACCACATATGCCTAAAACATTTAAGCATATAAAGTTGTTCTCATTAGCATGTAATAGGGGTAATTTTATACTTTTACCCATTTTTCGTTAACTTTAACCAAAAAATTAACTGTTTCATTTTAGTCCAGACCGCAGGGGGTATTAGTGATGCAATTTAAAATACATGGGGGTAACTAATAAAAGGCCTAACCACAGGGGGTGTTTTTGTAATTAACCCTAATTTTTAAAAATCCAAGTTAATAAATGATGATGCAATTTTTTGGGGCAAGATAAATTAGAGCAGATCTGAGAGAGATAATGAGAGACCGAGTTTGTATGTGGTTCGGCCCTGTTAATGAAGGAACCTACGTTACGTGTGTATCTGAGCACGTTCACTATGCTGTTAAAAAGCCGGTGATCTTTGGTGAACCAACACCAGTTTGGAGCTACCAGAGATCGGTAGGGCACAATTGTGATTGCTATAGAAGTGTTGTGCAGACTAAAAGTATTCTCTATAAAGGAGGCGAGTGGTTTCTTTTATAGATGCAAGAGACCTTCTCGTATAAGAAAGCTACTCAAATTAGGTAACACAATCCGATTAGGATTTGATTGACACAAATCAAGTGAGCTTCCTAATTATATTAGGAAACTTTCTACACATTCCATTAGTCTTCTAACTTGAGTAGGAATCTAGTTGGAACATTCTGGACCATGCCTTGGGGCCTGGATGAACTGTCCCTGTGACGTACCATGCCTGCGCGGTCTTCCCGACTTGTTGGTCGGGCCTCATGCATATACCGCTCGGGAATCTCAGGTAGTCCGGACCGCTCGGGATGGTGCTTTTCCAAGCAGCATTTCGTGACCTGGTTGTATTGAGTAGTACCGCTCGGTAATAGAGTAAGGCCAATTTCGGGCGTATCAGCTGCCCCCTATTTACAACGTTAGCTAGATACTATATCAGGGCAAGTTTAATTTGGAAATCTGTTTGATGCCGCTTGCCATTGTTTGAGTTCTTGGGAATTAGTTAAGAGTTGAGACTTGGCATAATTCGGAGTCTTTTGTTTAAGTTAGCTCCCAGGATGGTTGTTTGCTGCTCAATAAACCTTCGTCAAGGTGGTTAGTAGAAAAACTTGACCATGTTGGAAAAGCCACCCTAAAGCGTGTTGCTTTAGAGTCCTTTTTATGTTAGCTCTCAGGATGGTTATCTTCTGCCTAACAAGTCTTCGACAAGACTATTGGTAGAAGAGTTTGACCATGTTGGTAGAGCCGACCTAAAGCGTGTTTCTATATGGTCTTTTTTTATGTTAGCTCCCAAGATGGTTATCTTCTGTCCAGCAAGGCTTTGTCAAAACTGTTGGTAAATGAGTTTGACCATGTTGGTAGAGCCGACCTAAAGCTTGTTGCTTTAGGTTCTTTTTTTATTCCTCTATCATGGGCCAACCTAAGAGGCTTTAGTTGCCTCTATCGTTGGTTTGGGCCTAAGTGGAGTTAGTGCCACTGGGCATTATAGGCACCCGGGTTGTCTAAGGGTTTTACTTAGTTGAACCCAAGGCCTGTAAATGCTCGGTGTGACTTCCTGTAGTCTTTATTCCCTCTCGCCCCCCAAGCTTTTGTTGGGGTAGGTATTGCGGGAATAATTACTGTAGGCAGCCGACCTAGAACGTTGGTAGTTCCAGGGTCTTTTGATGCCTCGAGTGAGATCCCGAGGTCTTTTCTACCTCGAGTGTGATCCCAAGGTCTTTTGGTAGAGCTCTTTGATATAGTCCATGGAGCCTCGTACTATGATCGGGCAAAAGTACCTGTCACACCCCAACCTGCCTCAAGCGGATTAGGACACGTGTAACAATGCTACAAGTGCCCCAATACACTAATTAGCAAAGAAAACATGTAAATCCCTAAGAAATACATGAATTAAACAACATAAAATGACATTGCTCTAACAAAACAACTCCAAGGGCAAAATGGTCATAAGTATGGTCAAATTTTACATCAAAAGATAGATTTTTGAGTCCCAGTTCCAATGAAAAAAAAAACGGCGCGCGAATCCGAGTTTTCTAGAAAGAGTTATGCACGTTTTCGTAAAAATCGACGTGCAGCAAATTTGTATGCGGATCGATCCGCCCTTTAGCTTGGATCGATCCATCTTAGCTTTTCTCTCGTAGAATGTTCCCCAAAACATCTGAATCGATCCGCCCTTTAGCCCGGATCGATCCGGGTTCTGCAGAATGCAATTCTCCTACTAAAAACTCTACTTTTTCATGCCCAAATCATATCCAAACTCAACCAAACTTCATAGAACTTTAAGAAAACATTCCAAACCCTTCTAAAACATATCTAAACATTCCCAATCATGTAGAACTCATTTACAACCATAATTGGATTATATCAAACCATAAAACCTCAAGTTTTGCCAAGCACGCTCAAATATAGAAAATCTATTGAAAAGAGTTTCATAGCTTTGCAAAGAACTTGTTTACCAAAATAGAACTTTCCAAAAATGTTTGCAACATACAAAAACCTTAGTCATAACCCAAGGGAACACATGGATTTCTCCAGTTAACCTCAACTTCCCCAAATCCACATATTACAATACAAGTTCTCGAAACTCAATTCTTTGGTAATTATCTCTAAACCATTACTAGCATCATAATTACAAATGAAACTTATCCAAAACATTTGTTACACAATTCAGACTTGTCAGAAAAGTCTAACCATTTAACACATACAACCCATAGTTGAAACTGAAGGAAATACATAGAATTCATAAGTTTCCAAATTTAAATCTAAAAATACCAAATGATAAATCCAAGGATTCAAGTCTCAAGACTACAACAAGAGTACCAACACCACTATTAAAGGACTACAATTGAGACTCCCAACTATTAACATATGAACATATCAACCCGTCTCGCAACCCCCTCACCCCAACCCATCGTACCGGTCATTTATTTTGTTGTGGTAATTCAATAACCACAACAAAAAATAATATTAGTTTAAGCTTTTGCTTAGTGAGTAAAGCTAATCACATGTATGTTATGTCATATTCAATGCACAAGTCAACAATCAACATATCAATTAGTCTCCAAAGGACCAAATATTAATTCACCGTGACGTAGCTCTTGCCTTTTACCCTTATGTGCATATAGCACCTCTAATTCACACCATCTCATATACCCTGCCACAGCTGGGTTATCACCTACACACCTTTACACAGTTAAATGGTGAGTACCCTTACACAAATTGGGCTTTCCACGTATCCTTATTATGGAGTAAATCCACAGTGAACCAACATAAGGCTTTCTTCAACCCATATAAGCACATAATCACATAACCATCTCAAGTATGACAATTCTTGCAAAATTAAGCATACTAAGCTTCTAATTTACACTATCATGCTAAAACCAACATATTTGAATATACTAACATCATAATCAACATAACACATCATAAATTATAACTTTAAGCACAAATATACTTCTAACCCATGGATTAGAGTCACTCACCTCTTATAAATTTTACCCCCAAACAAGCGAATTCCTTAACGATTTTTGCCCAAATCCTACTCTGGAGTAACTCCTACAAGTTTTTGACAACTGCTTGTCACCGATTAGAATAAGCTGCCAAAATCCGACAATTAAAACGTAAAAGAAAGGTATAGAAACGGCTGTCTCACCTCCATGAGTCTGAATACATCTTCGGTTTGCGAATTGGATGACGAACGGCGACGGAGCGGCGAATTAATGGCGTCAGAGACGTATTTCTTTTTCTTTCTCTCTCTCAGTGTCTCTCTCTTTCCTCTTAAATTTTTATAAATTTTGAGACTAACCTCCATCTTATGACACCCACTGTAATAACCTGCATTTCCATCTAATTATTTGTATTTGCATTGGACATATTAAAATCCAATTTGAAATTCCATATTCAATCTGTATTGCTGATTTCATTTTAATTTACAATTCTCATATGTTAAACCTTATTATTGGTGCTACTTCATTATTTAAAATTATTGTTGGGGTCAAACTGCAATTCTACAAAATTTAGCGATACCAGTGTTGGATTTTAAATCTGTATTTTAAAACGGTGGAAATATTCTTCTTTTAACTCAAACTGTATTTTTATAAAACCAGGAAATCGATTCTTACACTAAAAGGAATTTTCTGTATTTTTGGGGTGACCACCGTGCCGCAAAAATACCAGTTTATGTTCAAAACTGTCAGTGCCAGATTAAACTTCCACAGATTTTGGAAGTGATGTAAAGCAAGATTTGACACTTACTTTACTTTCCATTTATGGTAACTCATCATTGGGTTGGGCTTGTTTGGGAATGCTTTGTGTAGGGCTGGCCATCCCAACCCGAGACCCAACCAACCCGACCCAATCCGACCGACTCGAAGGGATTTGAGTGGTTTTGGCGGATGGTCGGATGAGTCATGGTTTTCCCAAGTCACACCCGATTGCTTATGGTTCGGTTGTCGGTTTTTATAATCTAAACCCGACATCACCCGACCCGACTCGACCACCTATTGAAAACTTAGAAAACACAATATATATCATGGAACTATGGAAGTCATTTTCAATTTTGTTTTTTGTATGTTGTATGAATCTGAAGGTGGATTGTATAATTGTTTTTCATTTTTCTTTGCTTGTCAAGTATATGTAGGATTTTTATTTATTAGTAAGTTAAATTGAATGTCTTCCTAAAAAGTTTGCAAGAAGGTGAAATGGTGAATAACAGGGTCATGCTTTGCAGTTGGGTACAATAAACTCAACACTATCAGGGTGTAAAATTGATGAAAATATGATATATTCTTTTTGTCGGGTTTCACCCGAAACCAACCCGAACCAACTCGAAACCGACGGATCGGTTTCACCCGACTAAATGGATGGATGACGGATTCTAAACTCATAACCCGATGGGGTTCGGATGGATGATCGGGTGGGGGTCAAACCCGACTCACCCGAACCATGGCCACCCCTAGCTTTGTGTGTGTGTGTGTGTGTGTGTGTGTGTGTGTGTGTGTGTGTGTATTCTTATGCCATAAGCTTGATTTGCCAAACACATACAATTTGCCCCCTATACCTCTAATTGACCCCTACTACCTCACCTACACAGATTGTACAATCTATGAATATGAAGACTTATATACGCATATGCATATTTGGTATAATTAATAAATTCATTATACAATCTAATTTGTGGAGTGAAGTTCACAATTCACAACTTGGAGCCCAAGTTGTGAAGTTCTATATAGACCCATACACACTTCACAATCTGCACTTGGATAAAATAGAGAAAGCTTGAGAGAGTTTTACAGAATATAGAGAAAAGAAGCTTGAGTCCCCCATAGCTTGATGTTGTATTTGGGTGTTCTATATCTTAATTCATTCTCAACAATTCCTCTATAATCAATCTCTGTGAGTATTTTAAACTCACTCTAAATGTAATTCTATGCTTAGTTACTGATTGTGTGTATGTATAGATAAACCACCATTGCTAATTTTGTCCATGGAAGCTTGAACTTCACAATCATAATTTTTCAAACCTTAACCAAAACTTGTTTTTAGAGTTGATTATGAAAGATTGTACATCATAGATGATATGTTTAAAGTATTAAGGCTTAGTTTACTCAATTGAGAAAGTATATTAAGATTGAAGTTTTATCATCTTTTAGTTTTTTTTGTAAAATTAGTAATCTACGTTTGGATTCATGTTAAATGATCATAGATTCTTAATCCTTGTGAAAAACTGAAGAGATTCATGTATAATAAGGTAGGATAACTTACAGAATTAAAAATGGGTCAAAAGACCCCCTGATTTATGAAACAAAGCAGTTCTGACGAAGAAGATGAAGTCACTACTGAAACTCGCGCGCGCGATCGCGAGAGCGAGGGTCGCGCGTGCAGACCGTGCGAGCGACCCCCTGCGCGAACGACCCGCGCGCGCGATCTTCTTGTATTCTGGCAGATGGAAAAGTTTTATAAAAGAAAACAAAATTGGGCATGTTGCGCAAGCGGCCCACGCGCGCAACTTCTGACAGTTTCTAGTTTTTGTTTATTTCATGTTAAGGAACTGTTTGGTTGTTACCTTGTGGGTCTTTAACGCTCTGTTTGCAAAAAATGTTAAAACAGATTATCTTTTGGGTATGATTGGGCATTTTAGGAACAATTATGAATCCAATTCTTTTCAAAGCATACATTGTATTATTCCTAGCACTACATATGTTCTGTGGGTGGTTTCATGACATACATATGGTGTCAGTTGTACATGTATGGTGAGTGTGGGTGTTAGTCAGTGTGGAAAAGAGTAATGGTCAGTGTGATAAAGAGAGTGTGGTTGAGATTGTGTTGTGGACACTCCCTGGTAAGTGAGTACCAAAGTATGTTGTGATTGAGATTGCGGCGAGAGTGTCTTTGAAATGCGACGGTGGCAAAACTGGACACTCCCTGACGCCCATGGAAGCGTTAAAGTGTGTGACGCCGAACTTGGACATTCCCTGGCACCCATTGTAGTGCTAAAGTGTGGCCTATGGACATTCCCTGGTACCCGAGTCTGGATACTGCATGAGGTTACCTCCGGTATTTGCGAGGCGGATTAGGTACTAAAGTGTGAGGCATTGGACACTCCCTGGTACCCCGGACTAAAGTGTGAGGCAAACTGGACATTCCCTGGCACCCTTGTGCTAAAGTGTGGCTATCGGAGTATTTCAAAGATACTGGTGTGAGATAGTGGATTGTTGTGTTTGTCGAGAGAAAAGAGTCAGTAAAATGAGATGGTGCATTGTTTTCATACACGGTCACATATGTGAATTATATCTTTCATATGATATTGTAGTTGTTTTCTAAAATGAACTCCTTTTTACTTTAATATAAACTTGTTGAGTTTATTGGGAATTGGAAAATGGTAAATGAGCATGTGTTACATTCAAAGTTATGTTTTTAATACTCACCAGCTTCTTGACGCTGACGGCGTTGATGCGTCCTGGACATTCGTGTTCAGGCTTTTCAGGTTTTGATCGAGCAGAACATTACGACTACGCAAATTGAGAAACACTGCTGGAAAGAGAATTTACTTTTATATGTTTTAAGTTACTAACTGAATTCTGTAATAAGGATGACTGTAATGGATGTTAAGTTATTGTTTTGTCTTAAGGCGGCATGTGCCTTTAGAGACCCCGTGCTGTAATAACTATTAAGTTAGAAAAATATTGTAAGCCTTGATTGCTCTGCTCTAATTATTATGTTTTTGTTGTTGACGTTTGGGACGAAATCGATCCTTCAAACTGTCGCGACCTATGGGTCCATAAAGGAAATTAAACGCTTTTCATATTTATGCTACGTTGGGGCGTGACACCTACACAACACATGCAAGTGTGTTGGCAAAGTTTTGCTCTTTTCCCATTTATACCCCTAGAATTTCTTAAGTTCTTATTGTAAAATCCCCCAAACATTCCATTAACTACCCAATTATCTAAATGGGTGTTTGTCTAAGTCCCATATAGGTCCTACACGTGGTCCCAAATATTTTGTGAAGTTGCTATTGTACCTGCTAATTATGAATCTTTTTCATTTATGCCCTTATACGAGTATTCAAACTGGTACTAGAAGCTAACATATAACATCATAGCATATATCCAACTTTTATCATGTACTCATTTAATCATATAAATGCATTTAACATGTAAAAATGCAAATTATATTATCTAAGCCCTTCACTGGGTCCCATATCATTATCTATCCCACCTCACTGGGGACTTTTCCAATGATATCCTTTACTGAACACTTCCCTCAGGCGAGTCCAAAGCCTCCCCTTAATCCATTTTATACACTAATTATATCTATTAATGCATGTTAAGATAATAATTAACTCTTTTTTTCGGGTACGGGTGTTATAGTACCACTATAGCTGGACTCGCCTAGACTGTTGGAGGCAAGAGGTCTGATCGGGATCACCGGGATCCTAGTCGCTATCAGTTGGAGGTCAGGTCGGGATTGCTGGATCCTAACAGTTGCGAACTGGAGGTCGGGTTGGGGCTGTCGGACCCTGACTATTGTGAACTGGAGGTCGGGTCAAGCCCGCCGGATCCCGACTACTGTGAATTAGAGGTCGGGTCGGTGCTGTAGGACCCTGACCGTTGGACACTGAAGGAATTGCCAGAACCACTAGGCTTCTCGAGCTAATCTCACTTTCGCTTACTTCTTGAAGGCTCACCGCTTACGTGCCTGGGGTCTTTGGCCTTTAGAAATTCTTCAGTATCAACATATTTTTCAACCCTCTCTACGAGTTCAACCAAGGTTACCGGTCGGGTTCTGTGAAATGATGTGGCATATTTGGTGTGTTGAACTCTCCGAGCCGAACGCTATAATGGCGATTGTCTCATTAGGTTGTGGACTTAAAGCTTCCGTTGGTTGAATCGATCAACATAATACTTCAATGACTCTCCCTACCGCTGCCTGAAAGTGAGTAGCTGGGTGTCAGGTTGCAGCCAGTCGAGCATGCCTATGAACCAGCTGATAAAATGTTTGCTGAGCTCCTTGAAGTCTTCAATCGATAGAGGCTTTAGCGAGTGGAACCACTGTGCGGCTGGCCCCTTGAGGGTACTGTGGAAGGCCAGGCAAAACAGTTCATCAGAATTGGTCACTAATGCCATCTGAGCCTTATAAGTCCGGACGTGGTCGATCGGGCATTCGGATCCATCGTAAGAATCAATATGAGGCTGCTTGAATTTGCATGGGATCGCAAATCCTGTGATCCGAATGGTGAACAGTAACCCAGTTTCGATATCGGTATAGTCACGACTCTGCTTTTGACTCAACTTCTCGATTTGCTTCTGTAAGTCATTGATGCGAGCTTCCACGTCCTCCCGCCCGATATCAGTCTGGTAGATCAGGTCGGATGAGGAGGTTTCTTCTTTGAAGTATGCCATCCTCAGGGATAGGGCTTGGCTATGACTTCAGTTGATCGTATGCCTAAGGTCTCTGCGGCTCCTGGTCGGGCTGTCCATGGCTGATTCCCAGTTCACTCACTTTTATCCCTCCCCTCTGGCAATGCGCCTGTTATTGATGATCTTCCTGGCATCCCCTGTGCGGTACGGGTTGGCCTGGGCACGTTGCCGGGTCCGTATGGGAGCCCGACCATACTCTCTGATCTCGGACTGTCCCACAGCCTGGGGGGATGCTGGTGTAGTATGGGCTCGTTGTCGGATCTGTACGGGTTCCCGAATGCACTCATAGTTCCCATGCGGTATAGTTGCATGCGGGGCTTGTTCGATTGGGCTAGCAAAGCTTCGATTTGCATCTGTGCCTAGCGTTGGCCCTCTAGAGCTGTTCAAGGGTCACAGTGATCTGCTCTGAGGTCATGGAAACTGGTGGTTGCCCGACCTGTGAATCCGCCTGACTCGTTGGTGCAACAGCTTTCTTACCCTTCTTTGGCGGCATGATGATCAGTCAAAAGATTTGTTTATTTTAAGAAATCTGTTGATTTCCCACAACTGGCGCCAAGCTCATGATGTAATTTTTTGGGCAAGATAATTAAAGCAGATCAGAGAGAGAGATAATGAGAGACCGGGTTTGTATGTGGTTCAGCCCTGTTAGTGAAGGAACCTACGTCCACGTGTATGTCTGAGCACGTTCACTATACTGTTAAAAAGCCAGTGACCTTTGGTGAACCAACAACAGTTTACAGCTACCAGAGGTCGGCCAGGCACGATTATGATTGCTATAGAGGAGCTATGCAAAATAAAAATGTTCTCTATAAATGAGGCGAGTGGTCTTTTTATAAATGCAAGAGACCTACTCGTACAATAAAACTACTCAGATAAGGTAACATAATCCGATTAGGATGTGCTTAACACAAATCAAGTGAGTTTCCTAATTGTATTAGGAAACTTTCTACACATTCCATTAGTCTTCTAACTTTAGTAGGAATCTAGCTGGAACGTTCGTTCTAGACAGCTGTGCATGTGACGTACCATGTCTGTGCGATCTTCCTGACCTGTTAGTCGAGCCTCGTGCATATACCGCTCAGGAAGTCTTAGATAGTCTGGACCACTCAAGATGGTGCTTTTCCAAGCAACAGTTCGTGACCTGGTCGGGATAGGAGCCAGTCAATGAGTAGTACCGCTTGATAATAGAGTAAAGTCAATTTTACGCGTTAAAATAAAAAAATAGAATAGAAAAGAAGAAGAAAGCAATTTTTGCACTTTATATATATTTCTTTCATTTTCTCCCCAAGAAACTAATTGTCAACATTTCCGTCTAGTTTAGAATCAGAATCCGAACTAACTATAAATAAGATAAAAAGAATAATTGATTAGACATCACAATTCACAAGATCAATTTTTTTTTTTCAATTAAGTAGAAAGTTCCCATATCCAATGGAGAGAGAGGTTCCCAGAATCCCACATGCAAGCTATACGTGTATTTACATAGACACACACAGATATGTGTGGTATATATCTAAAGCCTTAAAAAGAGGCCAAAGGACAATCATAGAGGATTGATAAGTAGAAAATTAAATACTCTTATATTTTACATAAGTACAGTACTTATTACATAGAGTAAGTAAAGATACGTACATGTATTTAATACCTAAAGAGAGATAGAGACAAAAAAAAAAAAATAATAATAATAAAATAAAATAAAATATTAATAATAATAAAACAACAACCAATATTCCCGCTGTTTTGATAGGGGGACACACGGACAAAATATGTTGTCACATCCATAAACTTCTATTCAACGGTAACTTTAAAAAATTAAATAAAATAAAAATGCAAACAGTTATTTTAAAATAATAACATTGAACTAATATATATACTCATATAATAGTACTAGTATGATTACTGTATCAAGAAACAATCCAAAAGTAGAAAACAAATACTAGGTGATGAATCCAAAGAATTGGAATCTAAGTTCCTGTTTGGTGGTACCATAATTTATATGTATATGTATTACCCAATGTTTCCTCAATCTGTTCACATTGCTTCTATGTCTGCTTTACATTTTGGTTAAATAATTAGTAGTATTTGTTGATCTAATTCTTAGACTCTGGCCCACCTTCTACTATAGTATATATGCAATTTATACAGAGTTAATTATAAATTAATCGAGGTGATTTATAATGACTGTCGTCTTCCAGTATATGCACTCTCTTTTCTTTTCTTTTCTTTTCTTTTTTTTTTATATATATATATATATATATATCAGCAAAAGAGCAATATTATTACAAGGGATTGGAATCAAACATTATAAAGTGTTCGACTTAGGAAGGATATTCTTCGAGCCCGACTTCAAAATATTTGAAAACTTTTGCAAGCTTAGCTAACTCATGACTGTCGTCTTCCAGTGTTTGGTCTAGCAGTTAATTTGGAAACACAAGAATTGGCTCTATAGTTAAATCATTTTTTTAAGCTGTTTTTTTAAGTATATAGTAGTCTATGCCTAAGTTAAAATACTCAAACAACCGATTCTTTACAAAATAAAATTATTCTGATTTTCATAAGAACTGAAAAATAAAAATAAATAAATAAGACTTGATCCGATAGTGATTGTATTTCTTTTTTTTTTGGTACAACAGAAAAAGGGGACATTATTTCTAGGGTAAAAGGCATTTTGCCCCCTCAAACTATACACGTTTTTGTAATTTACACCCCGAATTTTAAAAAGTTGCAATGTCCCCCCTGAACTATCTTCAGGGTTGCAATGTCCCCCTGAACTTCAAAAAGTTGAAATGTCTCCCTTGAACTATCGTCTGTGTTGCAATGTCCCCCCCTGAACTATCTTTAGTGTTGCAATGTCAACCCTGCCACCACATTCCGTCAAGAAATGTGATGGAATTTGCTCATGTGGGACGCACCTGCTAAATTTCAAAGACATTTATGACATTTTACTATCCCCATCTAAATTAATAATAATAAATATTAGGAAAAATTACACTTTAGTCCATCATACTATACACCTGTTTTCAATTGGGTCCATAAACTAATTTTTTTTTTCAATTGGGTCCTTGAACTTCAAAAAATCATTCAATCAGACCCAAATTCTGACACTGTTAGCTTAAATTATTAGATATTGTCACTTACGTTGCTCGTAATGCTTACTTGTCACATGTTAGGTTAAGACAAGCACGGGAGATTGTGTCACGCCCCGACGTAGCATAAATATGGAAAGCGTTTAATTTCCTTTATGGACCCGTAGGTCGCGACAGTTTGAAGGATCGATTCCGTCCCAAACGTCGAACAACATAAAACCATTAATCAGAGTAGGGCAATCAAGGCTCAAGGCTTATAAAAATTTTCTAACTTATTACATCCTATGGTACGGGGTTAACTAAGGCACAGACCGCCTTGAAATAAAACAATAACTTAAAGTCTATTACAGTCATCCTTATTACAAAACCAAATCATATCTTAAATGCACATAAACAATAAGCATATAAAAATAAATTCTCTTCTCAGCAACTGATCTCAAATAGCATAGTCATACGGTTCATCCTGATTATTACCTGTAAAGCCTGGACACGAATGTCCAGGACGCATCAACGCCGTCAGCTTCAAGAAGCTGGTGAGTATTAAAAACATAGCTTTGAATGTAAAAACATGCCCATTTACCTTTTTTCCATTTCCATTTAAATACCACAAGTTTATATTTATGATAAAGAGCTGGTTAGAAAAACAACCACAACAATAATTAAAAGATAAATTCACACATATGTGACCGTGTATGAGAACAATGCACCATCTCATCTAACCGACTCTTTTCTCTCGACAAAACCCAACAACCCTCTATCCTACTCCTGGTATCTTTGAAATACTAAGATAGCCACACTTTAGCAACGGGGCGCCAGGGAGTGTCCAGTTTGCCTCACACTTTGGTCCGGGGTACCAGGGAGTGTCCAATGCCTCACACTTTGAATACCCTAACCGCCATGCAAATACCGGGGCAACCCCCACACAGGTATCCAGACTCGAGTCATTCAGGGAGTGTCCATAGGCCACACTTTAGCACTTCCATGGGTGCCAGTGAGTGTCCAAGTTCGGCTTCACACACTTTAACGCTTCCATGGGCGTCAGGGAGTGTCCATTTTTGCCACCTTCGCATTTCAAAGACACCCTCATCCTCTTTTTCAACTCCAACCACAATCACATCCACAACCACAACCATAACCACAGCCACAATTACAACCACAACCACAACCACAACCACAACCACAACTCAAACTCATACTCTTTCCACACAATCATTACTCTTTTCCACACTATCATTACTCTTTTACACACTACCAACACTCACCATGCATGTACAACTGACTCCACATGAATGTCATCAAACTTTAAACATAAAGGAATTCACAGAATTAAAGAAATAATACGCGTACGGGGATTGAAAATTCGTAATTCATTGCCTTAATCATTTTAAACATAACTAATAGCATTCTAAAAACTGCTACTGAAATCCTCATTTTCTGTCCAAACGGTGCAGAATCTGAGAAAATTGCATTAGACGAAAAGTGTGCAGAATCGAGTTTTACTTGGGACAACGCGGGCAGAACCTTAAATTTCATTCGTTTTCCTAACAAAAATCTGAAAACAAAATTCTGCTACTGTTAAAATTAAAAGAGAAAATATTAGATTGAATTTCTAATATACTTTTTCTGCTACTGTAATCCTCATTTTCTGCCCAAACGGTGCAAAATCTGAGAAAATTGCATTAGACGAAAAGTGTGCAGAATCGAGTTTTACTTGGGACATCGCGGGCAGAACCTTAAATTTCATTCGTTTTCCTAACAAAAATCTGAAAACAAAATTCTGCTACTGTTAAAATTTAACTACCTAAATCAGTAAATAAGGAATGAGTTACATTTGGAGTGAGTTAGTAATACTCACCGTGATTAAGTGCAAAGAGATTTGTTGAGAAAGATAACCAAATCAAGAAACCCAATACAAGCTTGGCTATGGAAATTGAGGAGCTCTTCTCTCTAGAAATTTTCAGCAAATTGAACTCTCAAACTTTCTCTTATCTCTCTATGTGACTCTCTCAAGCTCTCTATGTTAGGAGTGTAGAATGTGTAGTGTGATTGGGTGTATAAATACTCAAACTTCCACTTAGAAAACATTTGCCTAACATCCCACTCATTCTCCATTAATCTCCACTAATTACAAAGAAAGTGCAACAATGATGTGTAAATATACACTTGCAATTCATAATGCTCCATTGATAATTGAAAGGGTAGGTGGAGTTGGTGTGGGTCAATGTGTGTTTGGGAATCAAGCTTATGGCATTAGGACAACACACATACTACAAGCATTTGCCAAACAAGGCCTAAGGGAAAACTTTAGCAATAATAATTGGGTATAAAGAAATTTGTCCAATCAGTTACTCCCAAAATTCTGTGGAAGTTTAACACTGCGCGGACAGTTTTAAACCTAAACTAGTATTTTCGTGACACGGTGTTTATCACAAAAATACAGCAAATTCATTTTAATGTTAGAAAGAGTTTTCTGATTTTATAAAAATACAGTTGGAGTTTAAAAGAAATAATTCCACCGTTTGAAATACAGATTTGAAATTTAACACAGGTATTGCCAGTTTTTAGGAAAATTGCATTTTGACCCCAAAAGTAATTTCAATTATGGGATTAGTCAAGAAATAAATTTTTCACATAAGAATTTAAATAAAGGCAGACAATGTATATTTAATTTTAAATATGGCAATGCAAGAAAATGGGGGTTATTACACCCTTCCTCCCTTAAACAGGATTTCGTCCCCGAAATCAAGACTAACTAGTAAGAAACGTTATGACTCGTCTCAATATCGTCATAATTAACCACGTGCGAGGGGTCTCGTATGTACTTTCTTAGCATACTCACATGGAATACATTGTGAACCCCAGACATCTTTGGTGAAGTTGATAGGTCGAACGTTCCAAAGGCTTGTGGGGTATCAGACTGTTGGTATAGGGTTTAGAAACAATGCATGTACTGGATGGATGGGAACAACACATATGATTGTTTGCTCATGTATTTACACGATCCTTTATCGGCACAGATGAGGGAAGAGTTGCGTTCAAGGAGGAGGAGTGAATAAGAAATGAGGGAGAGAGAGAATATTTATACCTTTTTTTTTTTTTTTTTTTTTTTTTTTTTTTTTTTTTTTGAAAGAGAGTAAAAGTTTTGAGAAAGTGGAGCAACCTATTGATTTGGCAATGAAATGATTTGGACAATTGCGAATGCACTAGTGCTGTTTTGGATTTGGTAATATCAATGTTCGCAGTATGGATTTGCATGTGCTGCCATTGTATCGAATTAGGCCTGAATGAAGGATTAGGAATGATCAAGCATGTCATGTCAGCCTTTGAGCTAGTTTAAATTGATGATAGCAAACACAAGTGGATCGTGAAAGTGATGGGGATTAGAACCCTCTTTTTAGAAAGTGCACTTATGTTACTAACAAGAGATAGTATTTCCACAGCTGATTCTTGAACTGATAGCCCAATGTTTAGGGTACATTACATAAGAAGCGAAGATAGTGCTAAGGAGGGTTTTTTTTTTTTTTTTTTTTTTTTAGATATGAAAAGTTACAATGATACAAATGTACATTTGGATTTTGCTGAGTGGGAACTGAGTCCTGCCAACGTGAGGCTTCCCTCCAGAGATCGAATGCTAACGACATCCTACACACTTTTCAGCAACCATATAGATCCTATAGTCCGTTCCACAGAACCCTGGGTTAATGTTCTTCAGGACTTACTTCTGAGGACAATACCGTCCTGGGATGCTTACCCTCCCAGTTGCCCTATAAAACAATACCCAATGATCCAAACTACATTAAGCTGGTGGAGGGACATGCATAGTAAGACATATGGGCTCAATCCCACGCACACTCGACGAACAGGGACTACCTCGAATACGGACCATGATGCTCATTCCACTTTTTTTTTTTTTTTTATGTTAAAAAAAAAAAAAAAAAAAACACACACACAAAAAAAAGAGCCTTAGTTTTGAGGCTCAAGCCACCTCGCGACCTTTTTTCCTTTTCTTTTAGAGACACGTTGACTCTCCACCATGTCAATTAAACCCAAGAAAGAGCTTTGAGCTAAGTTATTAACAGTGAAGAAAGAGTAAGGATCAGTGGATGGAGTAGGTGCTTTTGATGAACTTGCTTGAAGATTTGGGAGGAGATTTGGATATCTTGGGACCTCTGGTTTTTTCGTTTGCTCCAAGGGAATCCGGGACTTGTTAGATTGTGAGTGTTGGACTAAATTAGACCAGCAAGAGCAAGTTGGAGTAACAGAGGTGGTGGGGGCAGGACGAGAGACTGGAGAAATTACGTCGGGAGTAGCGAGATCCAGTGGTGTTGGAGAGGTTTGGTGGTTGGTGCTAGATTGTAAGGACTGGACTGGAGAAATTGTGTTGGGAGTATCGAGATCCAGTGGTGTTGGAGAGGTTTGGTGGTTGGTGCTAGATTGTAAGGACTGGACTGGAGAAATTGTGTTGAGAACAGCGAGATCCAATGGATTTGAAGAAGTTTGGTGGTTGTTGCTAGACAGTAAGGACTGGATCAAATTAGACCAAGGAGAAGTTGTACAAATTTGAGTGACAGGGGGAATACAGGTAGGGCTAGAGATTTCAGAAGAGATTGGAGTAGTTGTGGTGTGAGAAATGAGATTGGAACACTTTCGAGGGTTTTCTATGTCGTGATCTAGATCTACCATGGCATAGTTGAGCCAAGGATCTGGATCAGGCTCTTTGGATTGTTTGGGTGACTCCTCTTTTGATTGAGCTTGAAGTTGTGAGACTTGTTCTTTCATTTCAAGAACTTGTTGTTCGAGAAAAAAAATGTAAGAAACACAACCCAAAATGGGATCCTGAAGCCTAGCTGTGGCTTCAAACGCAAGGGATTTGATAGTTTGTAGATGATCTACCTCAGGTACCCTTTCAATAAGGCGTAGAAAATTCCTATATCCGAAAAGGCCGTGAATTGCCTCATAATCCTTCACACTCCCAGCATATTGAAAGTAGGGAGCCAAGGAACAGTCACTTCTGCACCGTCTTCTGTTATACTCGCATGCACCACAACGACTTGTGTTAACAACCTTCTTAGAAACCATTTTTGGCTTGTTTTAGCTTCCTCTTATTAAGATATGGGTTGGGTGAGGTTTTTTTTTTTTTTTTTTTTTTTTTTAGGGGGGAGATGAGTTTCTGCCAAGAGGCAAAAGGAAGAATAAGAGAAGAAGAAAGAGATGGGGAGGGTTAGACGGAGAAAGGCTCATGGTGAGAAGGATAGAGAGATATGGGACATGGATGGTCTTTAAAAGGAGAGAAAGAGAGAGAGCACATGGAGAGTGACAGAAAGAGATAGGGCAGGTGAGAAAGAAAGAAAAGAGAGAGAGAGAGAGAGAGAGAAAGAGAGAGAGGGTCACTGAGAGTGACAGAGCACGTGAAGAGTGACAGAAAGAGAGGGGGCATGTGAGAAAGAAAGAAGAGAGAGAGAGAGAGAGAGAGAGAGAGAGAGAGAGAGAGAGAGAGAGAGAGAAAGAAAGAGAGATAGTGGGGCGTTGAGAGTGACAAAAAGGGAGAGAAAGAGGGGGTTAGTGAGAGGGTCATAAAGAGAGAGAGAAAGAGAGCGGGGTCGGTGAGAATGAGAGTGACAGAAAGAGAGGGGGCAGGTGAGAAAGAAAGAAAAGAGAGAGAGAGAGGATCACTGAGAGTGACAGAGAGAGAGAGAGAGAGAAAGAAAGAGAGATAGTGGGGCGTTGAGAGTGACAAAAAGGGAGAGAAAGAGGGGGTTAGTGAGAGGGTCATAAAGAGAGAGAGAAAGAGAGCGGGGTCGGTGCGAATGAGAGTGACAGAAAGAGAGAGAGAAAGAGAGAAAGAGAGAGGGCAGAGAGTGATGCATCAATATTAATGCACGTGTAGAGAGTGAGAGCATGTGGAGAGGCTGATGTCTAATAGTAAAGAGGTCGTATTCTTATCCTCTAGACTCTGGGTTGTGGGCCATACTGACTGTTCCGAGATTTGACTCAGGAAGTTGGTCAGTGCCTAAGCTATTAATGAGGGCTATGGTATGCTTTAACTCCTTAGAAACTCGGCTACTATATGTCTGTAGGGGCATCATAAGTTATGGTTATCTCGACTAATCCTAAATGGATATGTCTGAAGGTATATGGAAATTGCTATCATTCTTGTCGATATGACAAGACAAACGGGTAATCATTTCTATGATAAAACCAACTTAGAATTTTAGTTTCTGAACTAAGGGTAATCCGTACTAAACTAACACTAGAACTTGGTTGTATAGCTTAGTAAAACTTAAGGGTAACCTATGTCACTAATCTGTGGCGTGAAAAACTGAGCCTGGTCAATCTAGAAAACCTATGGCTCTGATACCACCAAATCCTGTCACGCCCCGACGTAGCATAAATATGGAAAGCGTTTAATTTCCTTTATGGACCCGTAGGTCGCGACAGTTTGAAGGATCGATTCCGTCCCAAACGTCGAACAACATAAAACCATTAATCAGAGTAGGGCAATCAAGGCTCAAGGCTTATAAAAATTTTCTAACTTATTACATCCTATGGTACGGGGTTAACTAAGGCACAGACCGCCTTGAAATAAAACAATAACTTAAAGTCTATTACAGTCATCCTTATTACAAAACCAAATCATATCTTAAATGCACATAAACAATAAGCATATAAAAATAAATTCTCTTCTCAGCAACTGATCTCAAATAGCATAGTCATACGGTTCATCCTGATTATTACCTGTAAAGCCTGGACACGAATGTCCAGGACGCATCAACGCCGTCAGCTTCAAGAAGCTGGTGAGTATTAAAAACATAGCTTTGAATGTAAAAACATGCCCATTTACCTTTTTTCCATTTCCATTTAAATACCACAAGTTTATATTTATGATAAAGAGCTGGTTAGAAAAACAACCACAACAATAATTAAAAGATAAATTCACACATATGTGACCGTGTATGAGAACAATGCACCATCTCATCTAACCGACTCTTTTCTCTCGACAAAACCCAACAACCCTCTATCCTACTCCTGGTATCTTTGAAATACTAAGATAGCCACACTTTAGCAACGGGGCGCCAGGGAGTGTCCAGTTTGCCTCACACTTTGGTCCGGGGTACCAGGGAGTGTCCAATGCCTCACACTTTGAATACCCTAACCGCCATGCAAATACCGGGGCAACCCCCACACAGGTATCCAGACTCGAGTCATTCAGGGAGTGTCCATAGGCCACACTTTAGCACTTCCATGGGTGCCAGTGAGTGTCCAAGTTCGGCTTCACACACTTTAACGCTTCCATGGGCGTCAGGGAGTGTCCATTTTTGCCACCTTCGCATTTCAAAGACACCCTCATCCTCTTTTTCAACTCCAACCACAATCACATCCACAACCACAACCATAACCACAGCCACAATTACAACCACAACCACAACCACAACCACAACCACAACTCAAACTCATACTCTTTCCACACAATCATTACTCTTTTCCACACTATCATTACTCTTTTACACACTACCAACACTCACCATGCATGTACAACTGACTCCACATGAATGTCATCAAACTTTAAACATAAAGGAATTCACAGAATTAAAGAAATAATACGCGTACGGGGATTGAAAATTCGTAATTCATTGCCTTAATCATTTTAAACATAACTAATAGCATTCTAAAAACTGCTACTGAAATCCTCATTTTCTGTCCAAACGGTGCAGAATCTGAGAAAATTGCATTAGACGAAAAGTGTGCAGAATCGAGTTTTACTTGGGACACCGCGGGCAGAACCTTAAATTTCATTCGTTTTCCTAACAAAAATCTGAAAACAAAATTCTGCTACTGTTAAAATTAAAAGAGAAAATATTAGATTGAATTTCTAATATACTTTTTCTGCTACTGTAATCCTCATTTTCTGCCCAAACGGTGCAAAATCTGAGAAAATTGCATTAGACGAAAAGTGTGCAGAATCGAGTTTTACTTGGGACATCGTGGGCAGAACCTTAAATTTCATTCGTTTTCCTAACAAAAATCTGAAAACAAAATTCTGCTACTGTTAAAATTTAACTACCTAAATCAGTAAATAAGGAATGAGTTACATTTGGAGTGAGTTAGTAATACTCACCGTGATTAAGTGCAAAGAGATTTGTTGAGAAAGATAACCAAATCAAGAAACCCAATACAAGCTTGGCTATGGAAATTGAGGAGCTCTTCTCTCTAGAAATTTTCAGCAAATTGAACTCTCAAACTTTCTCTTATCTCTCTATGTGACTCTCTCAAGCTCTCTATGTTAGGAGTGTAGAATGTGTAGTGTGATTGGGTGTATAAATACTCAAACTTCCACTTAGAAAACATTTGCCTAACATCCCACTCATTCTCCATTAATCTCCACTAATTACAAAGAAAGTGCAACAATGATGTGTAAATATACACTTGCAATTCATAATGCTCCATTGATAATTGAAAGGGTAGGTGGAGTTGGTGTGGGTCAATGTGTGTTTGGGAATCAAGCTTATGGCATTAGGACAACACACATACTACAAGCATTTGCCAAACAAGGCCTAAGGAAAAACTTTAGCAATAATAATTGGGTATAAAGAAATTTGTCCAATCAGTTACTCCCAAAATTCTGTGGAAGTTTAACACTGCGCGGACAGTTTTAAACCTAAACTAGTATTTTCGTGACACGGTGTTTATCACAAAAATACAGAAAATTCATTTTAATGTTAGAAAGAGTTTTCTGATTTTATAAAAATACAGTTGGAGTTTAAAAGAAATAATTCCACCGTTTGAAATACAGTTTTGAAATTTAACACAGGTATTGCCAGTTTTTAGGAAAATTGCATTTTGACCCCAAAAGTAATTTCAATTATGGGATTAGTCAAGAAATAAATTTTTCACATAAGAATTTAAATAAAGGCAGACAATGTATATTTAATTTTAAATATGGCAATGCAAGAAAATGGGGGTTATTACAGATTGTGAATGGCTAAAAAATTATGCGATTTTTGGTATGATTGAATGCGATTTTGGATCTAGTCGAATGTGTTTTCGAATTTGATTAAACGCGATTTTGGATATGATTGAATGCGATTTTTTGTACTATTCACAATCTTCCATGTTTTTTCTTAACCTAGCATGTGACAGGTAAGCATTACGCGCAACATACGTGACAATTTCTAATAATTTAAGCTAACAGTGTCAGAATTTGGGTCTGATTGAATGAATTTTTGAAGTTCAAGGACCCAATTGAAAAAAAAATAGTTTATGGATCTAATTGAAAACATGTATATAGTTTGATGGACTAGACTGAAATTTGCCCTAAGTTTTATGATTGTTAATTTAGACGGGGACAGTAAAATGTCATAAATGCCTTTGAAATTTAGCATGTGCGTCCCACACGAGCAAATTTTATCACATTTTTTGACGGAATGTGATAGCAGGGTTGACATTGCAACACGAAATATAATTCAAGGGAGACATTGCAACACAGACAATAGTTCAGGGGCGACATTTCAACTTTTTGAAGTTCAGGGGGACATTACTATCCTGAAGATAGTTCAGGGGGGACATTGCAACTTTTTAAAGTTCGAGGTGCAAATTGCAAAAACGTGTATAATTTGAGGGGGAAAATGCCTTTTACCCTTTTGATTATATATATATATATATACTTACTTGGATTCGGACCGGATACACACACACTCTAGTTCCAACCCAATCCAACTCAACCTTAAAGTTTCACACTGGCCCAGAGCAAAGTCCAACAAGGACTACTCATTCCGACTGAAGAATAACTCGGGGCAAACAACTAAAATCCTCTATGGGGATTCGAACCATTTCCCTCTCTACTAAAAAAAGAGAAACTATGCTAATTAGACTACATGTTCATCTTTGTTTTTTAGGATCAAATCAAATAGTACAACAGAAAAGGACAAATTGGAGTCATATTATACTGTAACGGTCTTATATTTCCATTTTCTCATTGTTACATTCGCATTAAAGCTAGCCTTTTTTTCAGAAAAATGTCACATTAATCCCATAAGTAAAGCCTAATTAAAGGGACCTTAGATGGGTAAAGCCAAAACACTGATCAGAGCCAACTTTCTAAACATATGTGTAATGAAGTTAATTCGTCATCAGGTTAAACACAGATATGTGCTAATTAATGTCATCTGAAATGTATCTTGTTATTGTATACTTTATTTTTTCATTTTATTTTCTGTATTTTATTAAATAACAATGTTAGGGTGACAAACACTTTTTATAAAAATACTCTATCTCTCTCTTAAGTGGTACTCTAAGGTCCACTTAAATTATCCGGACCCCACAATGCCATCCAGGAGAGAGATGAAGTGTGTTTGTAAAAAGTGTCTGTCACCCAAATATTATTCTTTATTAAAAGTGTGTTCTCTTTAGTTTTTTGACGGACAATATTTAAAACTCTTTTGTTAAGCCTAAGGTCTGTTTGGGGAGAAAATATTTGTTACTACGATTATTTTGTTGACATGACATCGCAAACCAATAAATAAAAAGATCACTATTCAAGTCCATGTCAACTTTAATTTTAAGAAAAACATGCGTCCACATACACACTATACCCAAGTGTATTACATTGTGGTGATAATGACAACCTTCGTATTGAATATTTACTCCAGTTTGGAAAAGCTTAAAATATGACAACCAATGTTAACATTTTGTTAATGATAACACATTTCACAATTAACATTAATGCATAACAAAACTTGCCCAAGCACGATTCCAAAATTGCCTATTTAAATTGGCATTTTTCATCTCATGAAGATTGTAAGGCCAAATTGTAATTATTCCTTAGAACATGACAAAATGTCAAATTATTCTCATCTTAACTCTATAAATAGTGCTTTTTTTTATTTATCAAATTTTAGGGTTAAATGCATTTTACCTATCTGGTTTGATCCATTTTCATTTTATCCCTCTATATTTCAAAAGTTGACACTTGACTTTCTTATGATTGTGACTGAAATAAAACTGTTAAATTTTGTCAAACTAACTAACTAAATACTACCTCCGTCCCATTTTATGTGTCCATCTTGGGGAATCCAACTATTTAAGGGGACAAAAAGAATCTACACCTACTTTCCACAATTGCCCATAATCATTACACTTTCTTTTTTTGTTTTGTTTTGGTATTGATTGCAAGGAAGGGTAGTTTGGACAACTAAGTAAAATTTGTATACTAATTTAGGAAAGTGGACAACAATTTTGGGACATCCCAAAAAGGAAAGATGGACACAAAAAATGGGACGGAGGGAGTATATTTTAACGCCCTCTGGTTAGACCCATTTTACTTTAAGGCCTAATTATACATTGCACCCTCGTACTATGACCGCATTTTCAATTGAACACATGAATTTTTATTTTTTAGGGTAAATTGCATTTTGCACCCTCAAACTATATCATGTTTTGTACTTTGGTCCCTAAACTATCATTTTTCGCATTTTGGTCCTTCAACTATCATTTTGTGGCAGTTTGCCCCCTCCTTCACTTTCAGTGACGAAAAAGTCACTTTTTAGTGACACCAAAAGTGACGCTAAAAGTGAGGGAGGGGGCAAACTGCCACAAAATGATAGTTGAGGGACCAAAATGCGAAAAATGATAGTTTAGGGACCAAAGTGCAAAACATGGTATAGTTTGAGGGTGCAAAATGCAATTTACCCTATTTTTTTATTTTTTTTAGGGTAAATTGCATTTTGCAGCCTCAAACTATAGCATGTTTTGGACTTTGGTCCCTAAACTATTATTTTTCACATTTTGATCCCTCAACTATCATATTTTGGCAGTTGGCCCCCTCCCTCACTTTTAGTGACAAAAAAAGTCACTTTTTAGTGACACCAAAAGTGACGCTGAAAGTGAGGGAGGGGGCAAACTGCCAAAAAATGATAGTTGAGGGACCCAAATGCGAAAAATGATAGTTTAGGGACCAAAGTAAAAAATATGGTATAGTTTGAGGGTGTAAAATGCAATTTATCCTTTTTTTTACAATTGACCCCTTGAACTTCCAATCTGGTTGCAATCACATCCAATTATTGACGGTGTGAATTTTTTTGGACCGAAATGTATAGGTGTCTTATACTAGTTTTGATAAAAGAATACTTGAGTATCCTATGCTGACATGGCACACAAGCAAGACTTTCTTTTTCTTGCTTCTTTTTCTCTTCATTCTCTCTCCACTTTTTCCCTCAAACAATGCAAGAAATGCCCACATGAACATAATTTAGCCTAATACCATATCTCTCCTCCTGTTACGCAACCATAGATCCAACCATATACATATATATATATATATGTGTGTGTGTGTGTGTATGCCAATTCAACATTTTGCCGAATTGAGGAAAAAGAGAAGAAAAAATTAATAATTATGGGTTTTGGTTTTTTGATAGAGCTATTGGATTCGCCGGAGAGTAGAGAAGAGGTTGGGAAGGCAAAGCCGCCGACTGCACTATGCCGAAGCGGTGTCGATGTCTCTGGAGTGCCAAGATCGACTTTCTTTATCTATGTCTAATGATGCCTAAAACTGGTAAGAGAGGTTTGGAGAGAGAGAAAGAGATAAGAACAATTTGTATGTGGTTCAGTCTCGTTAACGAGGTGATCTACGTCCACGATTATGTCTGTGCACTCTCACTAGCAGATCACCGGCGGGCCTGGTGAGCCAACAAAGGTGGGTGGCACTACCAGTAATACCGACCAGGTATATGCGTATTGATGGTGAGTTCTCTGTTGAATGCTTGTAAGCTTAAAGAATAATAATCGGATTGGAATCAGACCCCCGTAAACAGGGTAGGTGGGCTCTTTTATAGATGCAAGAGTCTACCCTTACATGGTAAGTTGATAGGATTAGGAAGCCTAATCTAATCACAATAGATTTGCATAATTTTAAGAGAGTTTCCTAAGTGGTTTAGGAAACTGTCATATTCCCTTTCGCAGACTTGTAGTCGATTTAGAAAACTGCTGGACAGGTCGGGATCACGGGATGCCGTGACCTTCATGCCCGGTCCGTTGGTGCGAACCGTGCGGTTCGAATAAACACCTCGGGAATGCTTGGCCCCACAGGGGGCGTCCTTACCGGAATAACCGGCGCCTCTGGGTGACGTGGCACTGTCTTTATGGCTAGATCATTTTGGACATATTAGCTGCCCCCCATTTTCGGAACTGACTGGATGCCCCATCGGGTGAGGATTCGAAAATCAGTAGCTTCTTGGAAACCATCCGGATGTGGTCCGGGAGCACTGCTCGGGATGGGGCCCACACTCCAGATTCCCCGGTGGGGGTAACCGACTGATGTTGTCAATATCAAGATATACAAGTATACTTTACTTTTCTAAAGATTTGCAGTGTGGAAGTAAAGGTCGAACCCACAGAGATTGATTAACTACAGCTTTTTAATTTTAAAACCTAAATTTAGCTAATTAAGAAAACGGATTTGATTTTAATTTGAATTAAACTAAGAACATAAAAATAAATCTAAATTATGAAAGCAATTAAAATAGTTATTTTTAATGATATTTAAAGTGAACCTAGGATTGCAAATCCACCACTAGCTTCATAATAAGGATATTTATGAACAACTTTACCCTATTAAGTTGGATGATAATGGGGAATTGTAGCTACAAGCCCAATTCCTCCGTCAAGAAAATAACTATGGTTCAAGCACCAACATAATCCATCTTCGGTTAGTACGAATTTCCCACACTAAACTAGGGTTGTGGCGTAATCCGTCTAATCTAGGCATGGACTATTTGGATACTTGATAGCACAATTCAATTTAAGCATCATTACATGTAAATAATCTAAACAAGCACAGCAAGCATAGATCATTGAGCACATCACAGTCAAAATAGATCTAAGACAAGAATAAAGTTTGAAAGTAATGATTTTAATCAATAGAAGCACAATTTATTTATAAAAATCCTCGGAACATGTAACTGTCATCCATACATAATAAAACTAAAATAAAAACATAAATAAAACCCTATTACTTGGCTAGGGTTTCATTGAAACCCTAGATCTAGAGTCTAGTTGTCCATAGAAGTGGTAGATGACAAGAGGTTGATGGAGGAGGCCATGGAAATCCTTGGTCTTCTTCTTCTTCTCCTTGCTTTCCCCTCTTCAATGGCTGAAAGTATGGTTGTATATTGTGTGTATAATAATTGTCCAACCCTTTAATTGAAGTAAAATAGGGTATATATAGATTTACAACAAGTTTTTGGAAGCTTTCCTAACCCGAAACGCACTAAAACAGCTGTTATTTCCAATCCGGACGTCATTAAGCAGTTTCGTTCGCGTAGGAATCATCGGTATACTGAAATACGCAACTTTGATTTTTGTACGGATCGCGTGAGCGGGCCGCGCGTAATTGGGAAGGTCGCGTGCGCGGGTCGCGCAAGCGAATTCTGGGATCTCGGGGAGCGGGTCGCGCGAGCGATATCTTGGTTTTCGCACGAGCGGATCGTGCGCGCGATGTGGTTTTTCTTGCTTCTTTCTTCCTGCTTTTTCATCCTGTTTAGCTTGGTATAGTTGATTTCTTCCAAATCCTGTCAGAAAATAGAAAACGAAGTAAAAATATTCAAAAACATGATGAAAAGGTACTAACAAACGTGAATTAAGGCGTATAAATAGGATCTGTTCTCTCCCGATCACACCCCCAAACCTACATTTTGCTAGTCCTCGAGCAAAACTAAAATAAAAACTAAACTACTTAAAAAATACTACTCCATTTTCGCATGGATCACGATTGCATTTAGCTTATGCAACAAGCCTTTTAAACCTCTAGGTGTCCCTAGTCGGACGAGTGAAGTCTCGTGAGGGTTCTCGTCAACAAGTCACCCACAACCATATTTATTAACTTATCAATTTAAAAAGTTTTATTAAAAACAAAGAACATAATATTCAATACTCCTTATCATAGAACGATGATTTAAAATAGAATAACGAACATAAAGAAACATGATGAAACATCCACCTAAGTCATGAAAAATAATCTCAAGCACATGTAACGTATAAATCAATAGAGTTTCTCATAAAATTGCACGTGTGTGATATGGTAGTCAAATGAACACGCGCATGTCATGAACTTGGAATATAACTCGGATAACCATCCAACTATGCTTCGACTACGAATCTCACAATGTTAATTACACTCTCAAATGAAACACTCAGAAACAGGTGTAATTTTCTAAAATATGTGAGTAAAGGAAATATATTTTCAAAACAAGAAACCACTCACATATGACTCGGAAAAGACGCATGACACGAAAGAACAGTAGTCTCATGGATAGGACGCCAACAGTCAAGATAAATTAATCATTACCATGTTTTAATCCCCCTCCCATCGTTTATATATCCAAATCATGTTTCCTAGGATCAAATAGGACTTTTCAAAGGTTGTAATGTGGCTCAGGAAGTGAAAAAGGATAGAAATGATTCATTAGGTAGTTTTAGAATGGCATTGTAAGGCATGTTCGATTTCTTTCATTCTCTCTTCTACCAACTTTCATCTTTTCATTCTCTTCTTTTCATTACTTTTCAATTTTTTCTCGTTCTGTTTCCTTTTCAACCTTATTCTTTTTTTTTCCTTTTCCTTTCTTTTTCTCTATTCTTTTCCTCCTAGTTGCTTTTGAAATGAATATTCAGTAAATAACAAGGCAACCACCCCAAATATCATCTTATCTTCTTTTTCTTCTCAATCACACACCGCCTTAACACCACTAAAAGTTGACAAATCTCTCAGTGGTGAACTCCAAGTTTGTCAAGTCAGAGCAAAAACAGGATAATGGTAGTTAAAGAAAAAGACATTTTAACGGCTCAAAGGGCAAACTAAGAAAATTTTATCATTTATCGATTGGTAATAAACAAAGAAGAGCCTAAGATCATTTTCTAGGGTTATATGGTTCTTCAATATTTACGACGGAAGATTATTTAGTATGGTAACAAATATTTTAACTTGACTATCAACCAAAACAAGAATAACGAGACTAAACAACGAGTAGATGCGCTCTTCCAAATGAAATTCGACAAACACAATGTATTTATAACCCTCTAAAAAGAAAAGATAGGCTCAAAAGCTCACCGGGCTATTAGTCTCCACCATGTGTTATCTAGAAATCCGAATCATATTATAGTTCACATTAAACATGTGTTCAAGCGACTACGTGCAGTGCATAGGTTTGTGTGCAAATCTATGATATAAAACTACAATTCGAACGATACATGACCTAAAACGTCATATCATGACATTAGCAAATGTTTAATCACATCTTCTCTTGTTTACCATTCTATAACAATGATAGTTACACAACAAGATATATCAAATTTATATTGCAAAAACGTCGGTAATCATCGTTTATTTAAGCACAAGAATAAAATTTTTTTTGAAAAATCGGTGCATATAATGTGCATTTGAGTGCATACCCCCAAACCTAAACCTTTCATTGCCCCGAATGAAACAATAAAACGAAAGAAAGGAGAGTAATAAAGAAGGAACGATAATACCTCGATCTCGGCACTCACAAACAGGTGAACACAAAGGAATATGTCAATAAAATTCAATGTTACCTGTTACTTCTTGATAAAAGAAAACAAACAAAAAAAAAATAATAAAAGAAGCTAAAAGAATTATAACTAAGCTAAACAAAACAAAATAAACTATAAGACCGAACAAAATTATGAAAATAAAAAGATAATAACTATAAAAGAAAATAAAACATAACTATAAACAGGAAAACAACATATGACTTGATCTAAAAAGTACTTAAAAAACAAAAACAGAAAAGTAAAAACTGCTGCCCAGGGATGGGAGGAAGGACACAAAAATCAAAAGAAAATTTCAGAAAAAGGGGAAATCGCGCAAGCAGCCGTCGCGCGCGCGAATTCCAATTTTTTTTTAAATTCATTCTCGCGCGAGCGAGACAGCCTCGCGCCCGCGAATCGAGGCGCGACATGAACCTGAGAGCTCATAAAAAAAATAACCCAAAAATTTCACTAAGGCACATTCTCACACGAGCGGGCCGCGCGAGCGACATCTCGCGCGAGCGGGCCGCGCGCGCGAGAAGGATATTTTCTCTCGATTCACTTATTTTATGTATATAAATTAAACATAACTTTACTCCAACCCCTAAACCTGTCCAGAAAGACCACAACTGACTCAAAAAGACCCAAAAATGACCAAAGATCAGTAAAACAAACGAATTAAAGCTTGGGTTGCCTCCCAAGAAGCGCTAATTTTTACGTCTTCAGCTAGACCGTTCTAGCTCAAGATTCAAGGAGGCCATAAATCGGACTGTGTACCCCTAAGGATATCAGGAAGAGCTCGATGGTAAGCAGAAAGAATGTCGCTTTGAATTAATTCATTCGACGGTTCATCTTTATTATATTCAAATCTATTTCTTACCTTCCGAGTAAATTCATCTTTGGGGTCTTGAATATTCATCCGCTTATTTTCCAATATATTATTGTCATTACTCACAGGTATTACGTAATTGGATTCAATTCACTAGTTTGTCTCACCTCACTATCCGCCTCACATAGATAATCGCCATCTTTGGGAGGTTGATCAATGGCATTAAAAACGTTCAATTTTAAGTTCATGTTCCCAAATGACACCTTCATTATCCCCGTCCGACAATTGACACGCGCATTAGCCGTGGCTAAGAATGGACGACCTAGAATGACAGGAGTGTGCTTCCTAGCATCTAGTACGGGTTCAGTATCAAGGACCATGAAATCAACAGGATAATAGCATTTGTCAACTTTAACTAAGACGTCCTCGACGATTCCTCTAGGTATTTTGACGGAACAATCAACTAATTGAATAGTAGCGGTCGTAGGTTTAAGTTCACCTAAACCTAGTTGTTTATAAACGTGATAAGGTAAGAGATTAACACTCGCACCTAAGTCAAGGAGAGCCCTATGGATGATAGTGTCACCTATGACACATGAAATTGTAGGCGTACCTGGATCTTTATACTTCGGAGTAGCATGATTTTAGAAGTAGTAGTACATTTTTTCAATGTTTTCTATTGAGCCGTCGTGCTTAATGAATCTATAAAACCCCTTTTTCAAGTAATGTTTATTAGGGCACGACCCAAGAGTTATCCAATGCGTGGCGTCTCATTTTAGAAGATTCCTTACGAGGAAGTTTTGTAATTTTTGCTAACGTTCCAATGATATAGTTCATGGTAGGAACATCATACTTGTTGTTATTAGTTATCTCATTCGTAGATTTGAATTACAAGAAACTATTTGTAAATTCCCTCTTGATCTTTGAACTTGTTAGATGAATTCTCACAGATTCCTGTTAAACTATTTTCTTAATATGCATTAGCAATTCCATGCCTTTAAACACTGCACGAATGCCTTTCTAGCAGAGGGGCATTTGACCGGTCGAATGACCCCTGAAAGTGAATATTAACTTTTTCAAAAGCTTCAAAATTTCTGAAAACTAATTTGATTTATACTTAGCCCATGGTTACTCTATTATGGGAAAAATACTATTTTCAAATTCTTAAGGACCGTTTGGTCGTAAATTTCCAGTAGCTTATATTATTGTAAACTTTCAAAGTGAAACTAAACCTTTGTTTCCTTTCTTAATGGGGCTTCACCCAACTTTCTTTTAAACACAACTTAAAACCAAAACTGTGTTGATTGACTCTATTTGACCTGTTTGGTCCTCGTGGGTCAATCCTTGACATATTGACTTTTCTTCAGAATCCACGTAGGATTCCTCTATGCTTCTGCCTTGTTGGATTGGTCCACGTAGGACTATTCCTTGCTTTCTTGGTATTGTTTGAGTCATTGACCTTCCCACGTGGCTTGGTTTTCGAGGTATTACAATAGGCCTCTCAAGTGGAGTTATGACTCATTACAAGGTATGGATTTCAAATCCCAAGCTAAGAAAAAGAAGAATGAAAATACATATCGAAAAGGCGTAGATAAAAAATCTTGTTTTCTGTATTATTGTTTGTATCCGGAGGACTACTCAATTGAAGTCAAGGAGCTTATGCATTCTTGGTTGGAAGAATTTTTGACAGATGAGCTACAAAACTATGAGGCCTCATTTAATAGAGGAATTGCTTTGGCTGAATTTCTAAAGGACTCTTGCTTGCGTGAAGATGGTACTTTCGAAGATGGTATTGTGCGAATGCATGATGTGGTTCGCGATGTTGGTATATGGATAGTGTCTTTCTTGGAGAATGAATGGCAATTATTAAATTCGAAATTAGGCTGATCCATATAACATTGCGAGAATTGTCAGAGTCTCTCAAGTGAGTTTCTTTTATGGATAATAGAATAACCAACTTACCTTATTGTGCGATACAGTGTCCATATGTATCAACTCTACTTTTACAAGGTAATCTTTTTCTTGAGAATGTTCCGGAAGGATTCTTGCTTGGATTTCAAGTGCTCAAAGCTCTAAATTTGAGTGATTTATGTATCCAAAAACTGCCTCTTACCCTTGAATTAGGTGAGCTTCAGGCTCTTTTTCTTCGTGGATGTTATAGACTCGAGGAAACACCCTCCCTCGAATGTGGATGTTACTAAACTGAAATTGATTAATTTCTCTGGCACTGAGATCAAGGAATTTCCCATAGGGATGGAAAGTTAACTAACTTAAGGCAATTAGATCTATCACACACTCAAAGCTTGACCAAGATTCGAGCTGGATTTATATCGAAGTTGTATAGTTTAAAGGTGCTAGACATGACAAGCAATGCCTATAAGTGGGCTGCAAGGATACTTATAATATTCTTAGGAGGAGGAGGAGCATCATTTGAGGAGTTGGTATACTTGAAACTGTTGGATAAATATTTGATTTTGGCCATATTTAAGGCCTACAGAAGTAGGACCCACTTAGAGTTTGAGTGGGGTCCTTGTGATTTTGTGTTCTCCTCCATGAGGAGATGAAGTTTGGATACTCACATGTCCAAAAACATTATTGGGTAAATAAGAAATTAATGCTCAAAGGTTGCCCTTTACAAGGAGTTGTTGAAATGGAAAAGGCTCACAATTTACCTTGTCCCACATAACAAAATTAGGACGAGTTTCTAATGCATTTATAAAGCTACTCGAAGCTATGGGTTTGGGCCCTAAGGGTCTTTTGTGGAAGGGGTAGGACCTAAGGCCCATTGGGTTTACTCCACATAAGCATGAGCGCGTGCGTGCCGCCAACGTCCGTCCATCTGACTGTGCCATGCCGAGCCGAGCCGAGCTGGGGTCGTGGGTGCGGGTACGACCTACGTAGTATTTCTTTTTTGGACCCCTCAATTTCTGTATATGCAAAGTTGAGAATGACTCTAGAATTTCTACACATGTTTTGCATTATAGGAATAACCAAAGTCTTTTGGGATTTCTAAACTGTTGCAGAAATTAAACAGATTTTGGTTACAAAAATTGAAAGGACTATGAATTTATTCACTGATAATTCATCCAATAAATCCCCTTTCTCCTCCTCAATCCATACACAGTGTTTACAGACTGTTTTCCAGTTCCTCCTTCCAGTTTTAGAGAGAGAGTTACAGACATAGTGGGTTCACTGGAGCAGTTGTACACCGTGCTTGTCGACTGCTAATTACTCTTGTATCCTAGGAAACAGACTCCAGAGATATCCTCGAGCACTTCTGGTGAGGCGGCGAATCTGTTTTAAGAAAACTGTGTATATATCACAGGTCTCGGTTTGATAATTTTGTTTTCTAGTTTCTGTTTTCTTTTAGTTATTGTAATTCTGATTTCTATTGCTAGTTTCAATTATTGTAACCAGATTTTTTTTTTGGTACTGCTTCTATTTTACTTCAACTATATTCAAAGGATTTGTTCGTTGAATATCAATACAATTTTTTCCTAACAATCTTACAACAGATTCTCTAAAAAAGCAATAATAATAATAATAATAAATTTAAAAAATTTTTGAAACTGTCAAACAAAAGCAGTTTTGTTTCAAAAGGAAAAAATTAGAGTTGATTTTCTGATTCAATTCTGAAAATAATCATAAAGAAAGGATTCAATCCTTTTCTTATTTTCGATTTAAATTTACTTTGATAATAATTTCAAAAATGGCAACAACTGGGAATAAGACTGTGAACCCTGCTACGACTGACGGTGCTACTGGTTCTAATACCATGGTGATTGGTTCGATCCCTGTGAATGTTCCCTCAATACGGTTCCTGTGAACCACGGGGAGAAACCCAAAAAATTCAATGGAGTGGATTTCAAAAGATAGCAGCAAACCTTGCGAGGTTCTTGAAGGAAGATGCTCCTGTTCCGAATGAGAACGAACAAGATCGGGAGGTTGTGTTAGCCATTGATGCGAGGAAGCACTCATACTTCCTGTGCCGAAACTATGTGCTGAATGGCTTGCACGATACACTCTATAATGTGTATAGTGTTAAGACCATTGCTAAGGAACTGTGGGAGTCCTTAGACAGAAAATACAAAACTGAGGATGTTGGGTCAAAAAAGTTTGTAGTGGGGAGATTCCTCGACTATAAAATGGTGAACTTAAAGACTGTGATCAGTCAAGTTCAGGAGCTGCAAGTGATCTTGCATGAAATCCATGCTGAAGGGATGACTTAAGTGAAACCTTTCAGGTTGCTATCATTATTGAGAAACTGCCCCCTGCTTGGAAGGACTTCAAAAACTACCTAAAGCACAAGCGAAAAGGTGATGAAAATTGAAGATCTAATTGTTAGACTTCGAATTGAGGAAGACAACAAAGGGGCTAACAAAAAAGTGGTAAATGATATTGTGACCAAGGCTAATGTGGTTGAGCATGGTCAAAGTTCAAGTGTGAAGAAAAAATCTTCTTCTGGTAAAGGGTCCAAGATGGGGCCAAAAGGTGGTATCTCCAAGAAGCCTAAATTTCAGTTTCAAGGAAAATGCTGCAACTGTGGTAAGACTGGGCACCGTGCTTCTGAGTGTTGTTTGCCACAAAAGAAATTCAAGAAAAATCAAGAGGCTAACATGGCAGAATTAGACTATATCTCGAGGGATGTTTCTGAAATTAATCTGTCAACTGTGGTCTCTGAAGTGACTTAGTGGGTTCAAACCCAAAGGAATGGTGGATAGACACTGGTGCCACTCACCACATATGCTCTAACAAAGCAATGTTCACTTCCTTCGAGCCAATGAATAATGGTGAGAAAATGTTCATGGGCAACTCAGCCTCTTCTGATGTGGAAGGTAAAGGAAAGATAATTCTGAAGATGACTTCAGGGAATGAGCTAACTTTGAACAATGTCCTATATGTGCCTGAAATTCGCAAGAACCTTGTGTCTGGTTCTCTTCTGAGTAAGCATGGCTTCCGAATGGGTTTTGAGTCAAACAAGGTGGTGCTGACTAAAGCTAGGATGTATGTGGGGAAGGGGTACATGAGTGATGGGCTGTTCAAGCTTAATGAAATGACCATTGTACCGAATAACAATATCAATAAAATGAGTACATCTTCTGCTTACTTGCTTGAGTCTTCCAATTTGTGGCATGGTAGACTAGGACATGTTAATTTTAATTCTTTGCGAAGATTAATTAAATTAGACCACATACCCAGCTTTCATATCGATACAAGTTATAAATATGAAACTTGTGTTGAAGCAAAGTTAACAAAGACTTCATTTCAATTAATAGAAAGAAGCTCCGAACCATTGGAATTGATCCACACTAATGTATGTGATTTAAAACTAGTTCAATCAAGAGGTGGCAATAAGTATTTTATTACTTTTTTCGATGATTGCACTAAATATTGTTATGTGTATTTTGCTAAAAGTAAGGATGAAGCTTTGGATAAGTTGATTCTATACAAGATAGAGGTTGAAAATCAACTAAGCAAAAAGATTAAGTGTTAAGAAGTGATAGGGGTAGTGAATATGTAGCACTGTATGGTGAGTATTGTGCACAACACAGAATTATTCACCAAACCACTGCGCCTTATTCGCCTCCATCAAATAGAGTTGCTGAAAGGAAAAATCGTACCTTAAAGGAAATGATGAATGCTATAGTAAAAAGTTCTAGATTGCCACAAAATTTGTGGGGGGAGTCAATTCTCTCTGCAAATTACATTTTAAATAAGGTACCTCGAAAGAAAGTTGATCAAACCCCGTATGAATAGTGGAATGGTCGAAAATCTTCCTATAAATTCCTACGAATGTGGGGGTGTCTTGCAAAGGTTCTTGTACCTACTCCTAAGAAAGAAAGGATAGGTCCAAAAACAGTTGATTGTTTATTTATTGGCTATGCACATAATAGTAGTGCATATCGGTTTCTTGTACACAAATCTGAAAACCCAGATATACACAAGAGCACAATCATGGAGTCTAGAAATGCGTCGTTCTTTGCGAATGTATTTCCTTGTAAATAAGAACATAGTTCTAAAAAACACACATTTGAGATTGCTAGGAAAAGTAGTAAAACCCAAGAAGAGAATGTTGATGTTGAGCCTAAACGTGGCAAAAGGGTTAGAACATCAAAATCCTTTGGTCCAAACTTTCTAACCTATCTGTTAGAAAGTGTGCCTCAAAGCTACGATGAAGCTATAAGATCACCAGAGGGTCCATTATAGAAAGTAGCAATCAAGAGTGAAGCAATCAAGAGTGAAATTGGTTCAAGCTTGAGGTCAAGCTTGCATTCATGGGGGAAGGAATGTAAAGACCCTCTCATGCTCACTTCCATGGCCAAATAGTCCTCAATAGCTCTAACCGCCTTCTACTCTTTTTAATTTTTCTTTTCCATCTTTTACTCACTTTCTGTTAGTGCATGTGGGCCTCCACATGGATCAGCACATGGTCTAGACACACTTTCTTCTCTCTCTTCCCCTTTGCTTTGACATATTTGTAAGAAACCACATTAAGAAAAGGCATTGAATGAATTGGTATTGAAAGTGGTCTAAGACTAGTAAGCTTTTTTCATTTATTTCCTTCTTCCCTTTCAATTTTCATAGTATCTCTATAATGTGGGTTTGTTAAGAGGAATTACGCAGGAGTGGGCATAAAATCCAAGCGGCAGGATAAGGGTAAAACAACACAATATCTCTGATACCTTTGAATATATACTATTTCTCATCATTATATTGACTGTAATTTTTATGTTCTTGTTGATGGCTGTTGCGAAGCATACATTGAATTTGTGTATTAAAGGAAAGGAGAGAGAGAGAGAGAGAGAGAGAGAGAGAGAGAGAGAGAGAGAGAGATCCACATTTAATTTCGATTTCAATTGGAAATTCCTAAATCAAGGTTATGGTACATACATGCATATTTATATATCTAATTATGAGGGCAATTTTGTCCATAAAAAATATAAAGATTTGAAGAAAAATTGTGAATAGGGACTAATTACCATACACAAATTTGGGGATAGATCAATTTTTAAAAAGGTGGGATGTCAAGGTCTAAGTTTTATATTTCTATTTAATAAGATCGATATTTTTAGCGAAATGAGATAGATATTTCTTGTGCTTTCATATAAGTGCATGAACAAGAGATATACGACTAAATTTCTGCTAAATTTTTCATCTTTAAAATACCATTAATCTTCCATCAAGAAAAAAATTAATCTTTAAAACAACATTTTATATCTACCGTTTATCTTGTTAAAGCAAATGGGGATCCAGAAAGCGATTATTGAATCTAATGCATTAAAGGTTATCAATGATATCAAAGGTCAAGATGGGTGTTTTGCAATTTCATGGGAATGTCATCAATAGATAGCGGTTTCGCATGACCTGCTTCATGCGCGACCTACTCCATCCATACACATCTGTGACAGATGAATGGCGAAGCTTGAGGAGATTCAAGAATCGTATCATCTAAAGAACTCCTTTTCGTCTCGGTAAGCTAAAAATGAACTCCTTCACTTTTGAGCTAGGATCAACCAGGGGTTCTTAGACGATTCTCAAGGCCACGAGGACCGCCTAAGGATCCATATGCTAGAGGATTTGTTAGTGTTTTATCGGAGAAGATGCTATGTCCATCGAGTGTTTCGACTTCCTAACAATGAAATCGATGCTCTTCCCAACACCATCTACAAAGATGACTCTAGGGAGTCACGAGAACAAAGAAAAGACAATCATAGAATGACTGGGAAAAGTCTTGCTACTAATTCCTCAAATATCCAATTTAAGCATGTTGGTAGGAAGAATAACGTTGCTGCTCATGTTTTAGCTAGAATAGCTTGTCTCTTAGTTTGATCAATGTCCTTCATGTATTACTATCCCAATTAATAGGGATATGGTTTATATTTAAATAAAGTTTTCCTTAAAAAAAAAAATTTTGAATTAATCTTAAAAAATACGAACATTTCTTACTACAATCAACGCCATAAAATGAATCAACTTATGGAAAATGTACCACTTAATATTACACATGAGTCACATACGTGATACAAATATCAATAAAATGATGTAGAATCAATCAAAATTCAGTGGACTGATTGATCACTGTGAGGTTACTTTATCCTCCAATTAAAACTCAGTGGACCCACTGCCATATCATTTAGGATGGATTTGGGATTTGGATTTGGAAAGCATAGTATACTCTTCATGTTTTAAGTTCAATAGTATATGTAATGTTTACATCACCAATATTTCAGGGGTATTAGTGGCGAGTGCAGTTTGCTCACCCTTCTCTCTCATTGGCTAATGCAGTGGGGCTCAGTACTTTGCACCATTAATTAATGAGCCCCACTGCACTAGTCAATAGGAGAGGTTTTTAATGAGTAATTTTGGGGTGAGCAAAAATATATTCATTAGTGACAGGTGGGTTTTAAAGTGCAAGGGGTTGCACTAAAAAACGACTTGTAGGATCCCCCAACCCTTTGAAATAAAGAAGAAAATGATAAATTACAGTAACACTTCCTGAAATATGACCATTTTTTACTAACACCCCCTCAACTTTAAAACTGAATAGACTAACCACTGAACTATCCAAAATGAAGAAACTCACCCCTGAAGAAGGGAGTGTATTGTCAACAAATGATAGTTTAGAGGGTGATTGTGTTTAGTTTTAAAGTTTAGGAGGTATAAGTGAAAAATAGTGATAGTTCAGGAGTGTTACTTTAATTTACCCTAAAGAAAAAGTAGACCAAAGTGTGTAGTTGTGTACTATGGTCATCTTTCACGCGTGGCCATTGGTTGTATGGAAAACCAAACCACTTGCATTCAATAATAAGATATGTTTTGTATTATGGGTACAAAGGCTCGTACCATAGGTACTAAGGTTTTTTAACCATGGGTATTAAGATTTTTTTTATCGTAGTTATAAAGCCCTCTTATCACAGGTACAAACGGTCACATTACAAAGTTTCTTTATCATGCGTATAAAGCTCTCTTATCATAAGTATAAAGATTTCTTAGTAAAACTATTAATGGTTTTGATTTGGTGCAAATATTTTTTATAAGGATACAACATTTTGTTACCTTGATACAAAATTTTTTTTATAAGAGTGCAACGTTTTCATACCAGGTACAAATATTTCTTAAAAGAGTACAACATTTATTACATTAGTACAAACATTTATTATGAATGGTATAAATATTTGTACTTTAGTACAAACATTTCTTACCAAGTGTTGGTTGTACCATACAACCATATGGGAAGAATTCTCCTTCACGCGTATTAGAATAGGAATAGTGCCACGACTGACGGACGTAATTTACTAAGAAAAGTAGACTTTGACTTTTTGACAATCACGGGCACCAGCCAGAAGAAGATTGTTTTGTAGATCTGTGCACATTTCATTTATATTTCTTGATGAGATTTTATTTTATATTATATTTTGGCTAAAAGATGGAGTAATTTCTTTCTTGATGACATATACTGTATCATTCATTGTCTGAACCTCAAGCAAAGGCAAATCAAACTCTGAGCATATTAATTCTATAATTCATCACTTTTGATTTTGAGTTTGATTAGTAGCAGCACAGCAGTTCCCAAAAATTAAGTTGTGGCATCATGGATGTGGTGTCATCTTTTGTGGGTGGTGCATCGGAAGAACTCGGAAAATCTCTATCTAGCCGTGTCATGAATGCCCTCAAATTCCAATCAAACCTGAAAACTCTCAAAACTGAAGTGGAAAATCTGACAACTCAGAGAGACATTGTGAAAGCTCAGCTTCATGAGCAAGCCGAGAATGCTGATGTCCGCCATTATCAATGTAGAGATGAGGTGACAGTGTGGCTCAAAGTGGTTGAAGATCTCGAGAGAGAAGTGAATTCTATACTAAGAAGGATTGAAGCGGTGGCCAATACCGGAAATCGATTCGAATACTGCTGTCTTGGGATCAAAATGGGTATGGAAGTGGCCAACAACCTCACACAAGTCAAACAACTCATTATAGATGCCAATTTTCCTTCTGGCAGTGGCAGCCTATTGGTTGAAACTAATCAACCGAGAAGGGTCGAACTCATGCCCGGGCCATCTATATCTATAGCAGAAGAAGATCATCAATCAACAACAGCATCAAAAACTTTATCCAAAGTTTTAACCAAGTTGAATGATAAAGATGTGACAAGGATCGGTGTTTGGGGAATGGGAGGTGTTGGTAAGACTACTCTTGCCAAGAATTTGAATAACTTGTTTGAGAAATCTTCTTCTTCGACAACTCAACCTCCTTTTAGCATTGTCATATGGGCTACGGTATCCAAAAAACTAGATTTGAAAAGGGTCCAAACACAAATTGCCGGAAGATTAAATTTACCGGTTAGCTTGAAAGAAAGCGTGGAGAGAACAGCTAGCCGGCTCTACCACAGGCTTATGGAGGAAAAGAATTTTCTCTTGATCTTGGACGATGTTTGGGAGCCTATAGATCTGGACTGTTTGGGCGTTCCACAACCCGAACTGCACAATTCGTGTAGTAAAGTAATATTGACCTCTCGATCTTTGGATGTTTGTAGGCAAATGAGGACAGATGTGGAAATTAAAGTGGATATTCTAAGCAATGAAGAATCTTGGAACTTGTTCACTCGCTATTCTGGTAAGGTGGCCACTCTTACTCATATTGAACCTCTCGCGAAGCAAATTACTAGAGAATGTTGCGGGTTGCCCTTGGCTATTGTTATTGTCGGTGCTTCTATGAGAGGAAAGGAAATGATTGAGCTTTGGATGGACGCTTTGAACGCACTGCGAACATCAACACCTCACATCAATGGGATCGAGGACAGGGTCTATAGGCCTCTCAAGTGGAGTTATGACTCATTACAAGGTATGGATTTCAAATCCCAAGCTAAGAAAAAGAAGCATGAAAATACATATCAAAAAGGCATAGATATAAAATCTTGTTTTTTGTATTGTTGTTTGTATCCGGAGGACTACTCAATTGAAGTCACGGAGCTTGTGCATTCTTGGTTGGCAGAAGGTTTGATAGATAAGTTACAAAACTATGAGGCCTCATTTAATAGAGGAATTGCTTTGGTTGAATTTCTAAAGGACTCTTGCTTGCTTGAAGATGGTACTTTCAAAGAAAGTACTGTGCGAATGCATGATGTGGTTCGCGATGTTGGTATATGGATAGTGTCTTTCTTGGAGAATGAACGTCAATTCCTTGTTCAATCCGGAATTGGGTTGACCCATATAACGTTGCACGAATTGTCAGAGTCTCACAAGCGAGTTTCTTTTATGGATAATAGAATAACAAACTTACCTGATTGGGTGATACAATGTCCACATGTATCAACTCTACTTTTACAAGATAATCATTTGCTTGAGAATGTCCCCGAAGGATTCTTGCTCGGATTTCAAGCGCTCAAAGTTCTGAATTTGAGTGATTCGCGTATCCAAACGCTGCCTCTTACCCTTCTCGAATTGGGCGAGCTTCAGGCTCTTTTTCTTCGTGGATGTTATAGACTCGAGAATATACCCTCCCTCGAACGACTTACTAAACTGAAAATGATTAATTTATCTGGCACCGAGATCAAGGAATTGCCCAAAGGGATGGAAAAGTTAACCAACTTGAGGCAATTAGATCTATCACACACTCGAAGCTTGACCAAGATTCGAGCTGGAATTATATCGAAGTTGTATAGTTTAGAGGTGCTAGACATGACAAGCAGTGCCTATAGGTGGGCTGAAAGGATGTTTGGAATAATTTTAGGAGGAGGAGCATCATTTGAGGAGCTGGTATGCCTGAAACAATTAAGTGTTCTGAGCATTCACTTGGACCAGTCATGCCTTTCCATATATTCTCCTTGGATACAAAGATTGAAGAAGTTCCAATTTTTTATTGGTGAAGATGTACCAAAACATCCCATAGGAACTAAATTCGATGAAATGAGGGCGACATTCTTTATGCACAATTTCAGTAAACCAACAGGGTCGCTGCACCTTTTATATTGGGCAACTTCTATATTATTGGAACATTGCGAGGGATTTGAACAAACGCCCCCATTTTTTTATTTCACTCATTTGAAATCACTACGTATTTCTTATGCTCGTCTTTTTGAACAAGAGAACGAAGGAAATTACGTTGCTGCCGGCTATCACCTACTACCTAATCTCGAGGAACTTGACCTCAACCGGGTGATGGGTATAAACAGCATTTCTTATCTTGCTGGCCATTTTGGGATTGGGCTTTCGAAATTAAGAGTAATTAGAGTGTCAGATTGTCACAACATGAATTATATTTTGTCTGTTGGTGGTTTAGTTCCGTCTTTGGATAGCCTAGAAGAAGTTACAGTAACCTCTTGTAATCATGTGGTGGATCTCTTTAGATGTGAGAGTTCAAGCCAGACTTCAGCTCTTGTAGATACCTCTGCTTTGAACTTGAAGATAGTGAAATTAAATAACCTTCGAAGATTTAAGGCCCTGTCGGAACCACATTTTACTTGGCAGCAATTAGAGCACCTTGAAGTGATCAAGTGTGATCTAGTCAAGAAATTGCCCTTCAGTTCTACCCAAAATCTGAATACCATCAAGGAAATAAGAGGAGAATCACAGTGGTGGGACCAATTGGAGTGGGACGACGAAGAAACCAAGTCAAATCTGCAGCAATATTTCACTCCCGTTGCACCTGATCAGACAGTTCATTTCAAAGCTAGCTTTGGAGCTCAAGACTGGTTGGAACTTGAACTAGCTCAGAAAGTTTGTTTTGGGTGATGATTTCATTATCTTTATTTTTTTAAAATGTTGAGAGATAATCATTGTGTTATTTTTTGGGGTCTCCATTCTTAGAGTTGTGTTATCATATTGCTGTTTTTTTTTTATTTGAATGCTTTTGTTGAGTGATGATTTTTTTCAATTTTAAAACTGCTTGATTTTTAGCTGTCTGATTCGTGTGTGTGTGTGTGTGTGTGTCTCTGTGTGTGTGTTTTCTTCCCTTTTCTGGTAAACAGAAGGCAAAGGAAGGACAGATCAAAAAAATTCATGTTAGGGTCTGCTTGTTTCATGTAGTATTTATAGTAAGAAAAGGAAAACCCTTTTTTTTAAAAAAAACAATGTTATGCTTCAGAAATTTTAATCCCAAATTTTGGATCTTTATGCTCTGTGAGATGTACTGCATGCATGCCATGTGGTACCTCTTGTCACAGCTGCATGTGTTTGAGAACCATTTGGGTACAAAATTAGGAAGCATATCATTACTCCAAATTTAAACGTTAAGTTGGGTGTTCTCAAATACTTAGCTCTTGTTGTGGTAGTGGTCATGATACCACATGTACTATTCTGTGGTGCCACTTCTATAATACTTGGGATATTCTAAATTTAGGAACCATAGCACACGCAGTGATATGTGGTATACATGTCAAAATATTTGGAACAATATTAACGATACACTCGCACATTATTCCCACACTTTTTCACACCCAATAATCCTGACCCCTTGATTTCAATGGACTTCATGTGGGATCTATACGGGGTCTACTGGAATCAAGCGTCATGATTGTGGGGTGTGTAAAAATATGTGGAAGTGTGTGTATCATTACACTATTGGGAAACCTAATTTGAGATGAAAAATTAGTAGCCATAGCTTACTTATTTGCCTAATGCATCATATTTCAACTGTGGTAGTGACACTCTGAACAATGAATATGATTCTCAAAAAAAAAAGTGCTCAAATATATCTTTTCCACCAAACGAAATTTCCAATCTATAAATATATACTAAAGCTGGGACTAAAGGCCTTCATCTACCCTATCCACATGACGTTTATGTGGCAATCTCCTTTGCCCTCAATGTTGTGCTTAAGTGGCACCCTCCCTTTTTTCCCTTCTTATATATTCTAGTATTTTATTAGGCTTTATACATATTTATAGATGGGAGTGCTATAATGTTTAGTTTTTGGGGATTAGGCATAGCTATTAAAAGCCTAGATACATGGTGTTGTGTGTATGTGAGTTAGAAAAGTAATTGAACTCGTTTTGTCTTGTATTCAGTATTGCCATAGACATGTAACTCAAAGGTTCCCCTGGAAGTTAGAGCTACTCGCATTGAAATTATTTAATCTTCCTACATAAAATGGTCATGTAAGATTTTGGACTTAACCCATGCTTTCTAAGAAAAATCTTGACTTCCTAGCAAAATAAAAATAAAAAAAATTAAAAACAAAAATAAAAAAAATTAAAAAATCAAAATAAAAAGAAAAAAGAAAAATCTTGACCTTCCAGGTATGGTTGTCTCCCCGTGTCTGCGTTTTTTTAGTTGCTAACTTGTGGGTTAAATTCATATGCGATGATGGTGATTCTATGTTTTGTTCAATCTTCTTTTCTTTCTTTTTATGTTTATTTTTTATTTATTGAGCAATGTTCTTTCTTCTTGGATAAGGGTTTGATGTTTGTTTTTCCTTCCTTCGGCTTTTGTTTTGTAGTTTTTCTCTACCGGTAGAACTTGCTTAGTTCCTGTGGTTGTGGTTTGATATATTTGTTTAATTACATGCATAGCTTTTGATACAAATTTAAAACATGTTAGGATTGAATTCTATGCACACACAATTTAAGTCAACAAAAAAATTTGTTTAAATGCTCAAAGGAGTTGTTTTTTCTTTTCTTCTTGTCCTTTATAGGTGACCAGCTATTATTTAATATAGGTTATAGCAACCGAATGGTGAAAAAATTACTGATAGTCATGGGTTTCTTTTACCCTACACTTATTTCATCACTATCAAGAGTGAACAATTTTGTGAACTTCTATTTTTTTATTTTTTTATTGTTAGAATGGTTGATTTTATGTTGGAATTGACTGATTTTATGATGACATGATTATTATCTTTATTAGTCATGTTGACCATCTTTATTGTCTTTAATTATCTTTTATTTCATTTTTATTACCTTTCCTTTTATTCTCTCTTTGTAAAGCTATATATACATGGGGATAAATATGAATAAAATTATTATTTTTTTTCCTTTTTTCAAGTTGGTATCAAAGCCTAACTCGATTTTGGCATTGTTTCTCCACTTCCACCTTCGGCGGGTGGCGACACATCACCCGCCGGTCCTCGCTTTGCTTTCGGCTTTAAGACTCAGTTCGAAGACCCGCCGACTCCACTCTTCCCCTATGGGTGTCGCTCATCCCTCGATCAGCCTCCAGGCCATGTCCAGCCCTCAGTCAACCCCTTCGGGCCTTGTCCAGCCCTAGGCCAGCCCCATTCGGGTCTTGTCCAACCTTCGGTTAGTCCTTTGAGGGAGAGTGGTGGAGTATATTATGGTAGCTTGAACCTTCAAGATTTGGGTCTATTGTTGCAACCACTGTCACTTGTTTTTGAACAAGAAGTTGGCTTTTATGGTGATTTATTGTGTATGATCATTCCCACAGTCTCACACTCTATTGGTGGATGGTGTTTCCCACTCTTGCCAACTTCCATGAACAGTCATGTTATGTCACACCCCAACCCGCCCCCACGGATTAGGACACGTGTAACAAGACTATACGCACCCAAAATACACTAATAAGCAAGAACCATGTTAGTTATTAAGGAAAAACATGATTTGAAGTAACTTAAAACTACTATGCTGGGATAAAATAGTCCAAGGGCAAAATGGTCATTAATAAAATATGATAAAATTTTACATCAAAAGATAGCTCTTTGAGTCCCGGTTTCAATGCAAAAAACGGCGCATGAATTCGAATTTTTTACAAAGAGTTATGCCCGTTTCCGTAAAAGTTGACGAAAAATACCTTTGAAATCACTGTCTTGTGCAGAGAGGCATTCGACCGGTCGAGCGGGTCAATTCGACCGGTCCAGATACCCTCTGAACCATATTTTCCCCCATTTAACATTCTAAGAAGTCCCCAAACACACAAGTCACTTGGGGCTACTTCCCAACCAACTTAGAACTACCGAAAAGTGCACAAAAGTATCGAAAACTTATCAAATCACGCAACCGTTGGAAGATTTCAATTCATTCCAACTAAATTCCAGAAAGTAACTAACTCAAGTTCTTGCCAAGAACTAACATATACATGAAAACATTTTTGAGGAAGAGTTTGAAGCTTTATTAAACAAGCTTGAGCCAAATAACACTAGTATAACTAGTACCAATTAGGAAATTCCGTGAAAAATACCTACCAACCTTTGTAATTGAAAGTGAAGTTTTCATAGGTCAATGGGACCCCAAGGGTACCCTCTTGGCCTTTTAAAAAGTAAAACAAACCATGGGAACATTTAGAATTAAAGGGCTGACAGTGGGTTTTTTGAGGTCGAACGGGTCCCTTCGACCGGTCGAAAGTCCCTCTGCAGAACCATTTCTGCAGCAGTAACTTTCAACCTGTTTATATAACATTTTGAAATTAAAACCCACCCAAACACTTTTAAAAACTTGTAAACCTTCTTAAACATGAACCTAATACACATTGGGATACTTTCCACCACTTTTAACTCGTACTCAAGCTCAATTGAAACAAAATAGGATATTAAAGCCCAAATCTTGGCTTAACTTGCATGAACATAGAATTTTATCAGAAAAAAGTTCAAAAGCTTTACATACGACTTAGTTATAAACAGCACTTGTCCAAAATGGTTGCGACATACACTCGGACTTGCCGGAGTGGTCCAACTCAACTAACATACGAAATCCATAGTTTAACCAAAAGGAATTACATAAGTTCCTCTAAGTTAATTCCAACTTCCACAACTATAAGCGTTATAACTTAAGTGCCACAAGTCCAAACCATAATTTACATCATACTATAAGATTTAACATATACAACAATATCCTAAGCCCTTGCCCACTCCCAAGCTCGATTCACCTCATTTTCGTACCTTGCTCCGAACCTGCGGTGGTTGTTATGTACCACAACAGAAATAGGAAAAACGGTTTTCTCAAGCATTTCGCTTAGTGAATAATCTAAACATGGCTGAATGTTTAACATGTGCAATGCAACAATCAACATATAAATCATATTTGTAATCGCCGAGTCACAGGTTCAATGATTCATTCAGACCCGAAGACCTCCCTTGGTCCCGTGGCCACTTCTATTCCTTGGACTTCCGTATTTCTCGGATTCTTCCTCTTCACCACCCTTATTACTCCCAACAATGAATCATTTTTCCGGTGCTCATTGAGTACCACAAAACCATATAAAGCACATAAACATGTAGGCACATATATTCGTCATAAAATTGACATGCAATTCACATTTTAGTAACTACATGTCTTCTAAACATGAATAATTAACAGAATAAGAACAATCTTTTGATTTCTAAATATAAACTATCATCACTAACATCATTGAAGTCTTGAACATAGTTAAACACAACCATTCTTTAGTGTAGAAAACTCACCTTAGCAAGATCTACCCAAATTCAAGCTAGAAATGAAGAATTTCTTCATAAATCTTGCTCAATTCTTACCCAAAGTAAATCCTACATAGTTTTGGTACAACAAAAATCATTTATCAAGAACAGTTGTCGAAAAAACGTTGCCGAAAATGAAAACAATTTACGTGCATGTTATCCTGTTACCTCCACGTGTCCAAAAGTGGTCTCGGATCGTAAATCTGGCGAACGGCGGCGACGGAACGGCGCAAAACGTCGTCGGTGACGGTTCCGTCTTCTTTCTCGGTGAGCTCTCCTCTTTTCTTTGCTGTAATTCCAGCAAATATGAGACAAGTCTCGTGTTTTGACACACCCACTCATGCACAAGCATGAGGTGTCACCCCATTTTTCCTTCTTTTCGTTTATACCCTCGAAATTTCTTAAGTTCCTATTATGAAATCCCCCAAATATTCCATTAACTACCCAATTATCTAATGAGTGTTTGTCTAAGTTTTGTATAGGTCTCAACGTGGGTCCCATATATTTTATAAAGTTGCTATCGTACCTACTAATTATAAGTCTTTTTCAGTTATACCCTTATTTGGGTATCCAAACTAATACTAACTGCTAACACATATATTATCATATAATATGAAAGCATTTAAACAAATAATCATTTAAACATATAAATGCATTTAATCATCTAAAATGCAAATATTTTTATTCAGGCCCTGGATTGGATCCCACCTTCAAACCTGTCCCTCCTCACTGGGGACTTTTTCCAACTAGTGTCCTTTATTGAACACTTTTCACGGGCGAGTCCAAGCCTCCCCTTATTCCATAATATACACTAATTTTATTAATTAATGCATATAACATGATAATTAACCCGTTCTCCGGGTACGGGTGTTACATTTCTCCCTCCCTAAAAGGGAGTTTGGTCCCCAAACTTATTCTTACCTCAATAATCGAATAAGTGCAGGTACTTTGCTCGAATCTCATCCTCTCGTTTCCAAGTAGCTTCTTCAATTGAATGGCTTCGCCCTTGTACTATCACAAGTGGTATCACCTTGGTTCGCTATAATCTGATCCTTCATATCAAGGATTCGCACCGAATATTCAACACACGTTAGATATTCCCGAATAACATGGCTCGAATCCGTTACACAATGTCAAAGCATTAAAACATGAAATGCATATACTAAATGCCATTGATCTCAATTTACCACAACTACTATCTTCACATTACCAAATTCCCAAACAGTAATCTACTATGAACTTCCACTATTTTCTTCATCATGTATTCAATTCTGTAAGTAATTTCCCAAATTCTGCATGCCATACCTATTTCTTGTTCATAAGAAGAACATTGTCAAACTTCACATATCAAGATAATACCAGAAATATTAAATTGTGTGTCCGATAATTCCCTTCATAGAATTTCAATCTTCTGCAAGTATAAGTAATTATCACTTCAGTATATACCCAATTTTCCATAATGAACTTCATTGCTGCGAATAAATTCTTCGGTGCCAATAATACTAATGCAATCATCATTTTAATTCTTACCGATACCCATAGAAACTCCATTCTTCCACTTAGTACTTTCGAGAACACGATACTCATCCCAGTACATTGTTAGTTATTGTGACCCCATACATACCTGAATATAATTTGAACTTACCCTTATACATATGTCAAGAAGTTCATACTCACCTTATTAGATGTTAAGCTCCATCTTTCTGTTGATCCCCTCTTTTCAATTAATAGATTTCAACTCATTCTGAGGAGGAAAAATATTGGTGCTACCTGTCACCCACTAAACCCATTATATATTCACAAAGAAGTTACTCACTATATTTTATTTATATGCATTGTATACTCACGACAGTGCTCCGCCAGTGACATGGTTGATTACACGCATTTCCTCACTAAATGCTTCTTCCCAACAGATTTCCAATTCTTTTAACTTCACCGTCACTATTTGATTAAAACCTTTGATGATGATTCGATTATTACCAATGCAACAATTTAACTTCCTCGGTACCGTTAAACCACATATGAGATGATAACATTCTCCGTTACAAAATTTTCCTCGCTAAGTAACTCCAAAGTAAGTAATCATTTTACATTTGTCTCAAACTGTATGTCAAAACAAAGCTTTTCAAGTTAGAAACCTAACGGTGAAAACGATGGGTGGAAACGAACTTCCTAAACCATGCTTTTTTTTTCTTTTTATTATATATATATATATAGTTTGCAAAATTGTCACCAAGTCAGAGGAATTTTGGATTGTACCTTCCCTTTTATTTAATAAAATGATTTCAGGATTCCCTTTCCAAATGGGGTAAACTCCAAACATATCTAGGTCATTCTAAATCAGTTGGAGATAGTTCTCAACCCTTTTTAAAACCATTTAAACACTTTTGTTTTTTTTTTTTTTCAAACATTCCACACATTCACAAATCAAAGCTATAACACTTCCTTTTGAAATTTGGAACTAATAGAGTTAAACTCCACCACTAGTACACATGTAAGATCTTCTAAGGTAAAAGTTAAGTCTATTACGCAACGCTATCTAGTCTAACCGGAAATGATTCGTTGACTCCATGGTTTAGTACTCAAAATTATGATACAAAATATTACTTTGATTACAACTACACTGATCTCTTTGAACATGGTTATGTGGCTACAACTGATTCCATCATACGTAAACTACGGCTATACTTCATATGTATTATAATCATGCACGGCATGGAAATCTCTTACCAAACCCATACTCATTCATGTCTCCTCTCAAAGAAAGACTCTGGAGAAAGAAGAAAGACTCTGGAGAAAGACAATAAGAATACCCAAATAGAAGCGTAACATATTGAGTTGAGAGATTCCTCAACACCCTATATATGCACACCCATGTAACCTCTGAATATCTTTCCGTTAAACTGTAAATTCGTAGATGTCCGAATTACCACTCCAATCCAAGAATATACATATATCCTATAATACTGCACATTTCCTTTCCTCTGTTTACGGATTTTCGATACTCTCCAATACTTCCAGACGGTTCATACAAACTATAGCATGTCTTCGAACCGAAGAATAACACTCTCCAATGATGATAATCAGTACATCACCATATACAAAATAGAAGAGAAATATCCATTATATGATAGATGTTCCCGGAATATAGAAATAGAATGCCTGAGTACAACCAAATAACCATAATATCGATACTATAAGAATTCTAGAATACCATAATCTTAGATATCACGTACCAACACTGTAAGAATTCCAGAATTCCATTGATAATAGAAGACCCTTTGAAATAATGTACCTAAATTTATACGAAAAGAATCTTATTCAGTATAATACCTAATGATACATCATATACGGAAAGAAGTCTGTACGTACCCATACCATACGGAATGCTCAACTCAAGACTCCACCCCGTAACGATACCCTTGTAACCAATACTACCTAAGCACTATTCCAGTTCTACTTCTCTTACCCCTGGCATACTAAAGCCAAATCTCAGGTCTAGAGATTCTCCAATATTATCCTTGATTACTCAAGAATTGCTATGATATAATAAATCTGTATCCCTTGTGATAATAGAATTACTCATAAGACAATAAGTAATAATTTTACCGGTTGCTTGAAGTACGTGGCAGCTCGAACATAAGTTAGGAGCTTCTATCCTCTTGTTGTTCTTTGTCTTTTGACGGTTGAAGTGATCCTGGAGTAGTCTTAGGTATCGAAGAACTTGGACCTTCTTGTCGTCTATTAGAATAGTTGTGTGCCCGGTGACCCGGTGACCCGGTTAACCCCATTTATAGCACCTACCCTTAAACTTTGTACTCACGCTTGGATAATTCCTTGCGATATGCTCAACCCATCTACAAATATAACAGACTATAATGTAGCGACATTCACCCCAGTATTGCTTATTACACATTGTACGACGAGGTTTTCTCTCCCTCTGTGTACTACTTGTTGATGAACTTTCTACATTTGCTCTTTTACATTTACCTGGACTTTCACTTACATTTTCTCCCGATTTCTTACCTTCTTGATGTTGCCGGAACTCTGTTGGTTCCATTCTTACCTCAGGATTATGGTTTTAATGTTCTTCCTCGACTGAAGATGCTCTGATTTCTACTGCCCTCACTACTGTTTTAACAACTCGTTCCACTTGGTCCACTCTTACCGGAGATGTTTATCTCTTTCCGGGATCCATTACTAGACAATGATGCCTAGCATCCATAAGATCATTCCCATGCATGCTACTATAAATAACATGCTATGCATGCTAAATAACTTTTTAAGCATGCTAAATAAACGTGTATGCATGTTCGTGCAACTATGTGTCGTTGTGTGCACACTATGCGTCGTACATCTCTCGTCCCAAAGGCTCTAGCCTACTGCTCTGATACCAAAACCTGTCACACCCCAACCCGCCCCCACGGATTAGGACACGTGTAACAAGACTGTACGCATCCAAAATACACTAATAAGAAAGAACCATGTTAGTTATTAAGGAAAAACATGATTTGAAGTAACTTAAAACTACTATGCTGAGATCAAAATAGCCCAAGGACAAAATGGTCATTAATAAAATATGACAAAATTTTACATCAAAAGATAGCTCTTTGAGTCCCAGTTCCAATGCAAAAAACAGCGCATAAATGCAAATTTTCTACAAAGAGTTATGCCCGTTTCCTTAAAAGTTAACGAAAAATACCTTTGAAATCACTGTCTTGTGCAGAGGGGCATTCGACCGGTGCAGATACCCTCTGAACCAGATTTTTCCCCATTTAACATTCTAAGAAGTTCCCAAACACACAAGTCACTTGGGGCTACTTCCCAACCAACTTAGAACTACCGAAAAGTGCACAAAAACATCGAAAACTCGTCAAATCACGCAACCGTTGGAAGATTTCAATTCATTCCAACTAAATTCCAGAAAGTAACTAACTCAAGTTCTTTCCAAGAACTAGCATATACATGAAAACATTTTTGAGGAAGAGTTTGAAGCTTTATTAAACAAGCTTGAGCCAAATAACACTAGTATAACTAGTACCAATTAAGAAATTCCGTGAAAAATACTTACCAACATTTGTAATTGAAAGTGAAGTTTTTATAGGTCAATGGGACCCCAAGGGTACCCTCTTGGCCTTTTAAAAAGTAAAACAAACCATGGGAACATTTAGAATTAAAGGGCTGACAGTGGGTTTTTCGACCGGTCAAACAGGTCCCTTCGACCGGTCGAAAGTCCATCTGCAGAACCATTTCTACAGCAGTAACTTTCAACCTGTTTATATAATATTTTGAAATTAAAACCCACTAAAACACTTTTGAAAACTTGTAAACCTTCTTAAACATGAACCTAATACACATTGGGGTACTTTCCACCACTTCTAACTCGTACTCAAGCTCAATTGAAACAAAATAGGATATTAAAGCCCAAATCTTGGCTTAACTTGCATGAACATAGAATTTTATCAGAAAAGAGTTCAAAAGCTTTACATACGACTTAGTTATAAACAACACTTGTCCAAAATAGTTGCGACATACACTCGGACTTGCCTGAGTGGTCCAACTCAACTAACATACGAAATTCATAGTTTAACCAAAAGGAATTACATAAGTTCCTCTAAGTTAATTCCAACTTCCACAACTATAAGCGTTATAACTTAAGTGCCACAAGTCCAAACCATAATTTACATCATACTATAAGATTTAACATATACAACAATATCCTAAGCCCTTGCCCACTCCCAAGCTCGATTCACCTCATTTTCGTACCTTGCTCTGAACCTGCAATGGTTGTTATGTACCACAACAGAAATAGGAAAAACGGTTTTCTCAAGCATTTCGCTTAGTGAATTATCTAAACATGGCTGAATGTTTAACATGTGCAATGCAACAATCAACATATAAATCATATTTGTAATCGCCGAGTCACAGGTTCAATGATTCATTCAGACCCGAAGACCTCCCTTGGTCCCGTGGCCACTTCTATTCCTTGGACTTCCGTATTTCTCGGATTCTTCCTCTTCACCACCCTTATTACTCCCAACAATGAATCATTTTTCCGGTGCTCATTGAGTACCACAAAACCATATAAAGCACATAAACATGTAGGCACATATATTCGTCATAAAATTGACATGCAATTCACATTTTAGTAACTACATGTCTTCTAAACATGAATAATTAACAGAATAAGAACAATCTTTTGATTTCTAAATATAAACTATCATCTCTAACATCATTGAAGTCTTGAACATAGTTAAACACAACCATTCTTTAGTGTAGAAAACTCACCTTAGCAAGATCTACTCAAATTCAAGCTAGAAATGAAGAATTTCTTCACAAATCTTGCTCAATTCTTACCCAAAGTAAATCCTACATAGTTTTGGTACAACAAAAATCATTTATCAAGAACGGTTGCCGAAAATGAAAACAATTTACGTGCATATGATCATCTTACCTCCACGAGTCCAAAAGTGGTCTCGGATCGTAAATCCGGCGAACGGCGGCGACGAAACGGCGCAAAACGTCGTCGGTGACGGTTCCGTCTTCTCTCTCGGTGAGCTCTACTCTTTTCTTTGCTTTAATTCCAGCAAATATGAGACAAGTCTCATGTTTTGACACACCCACTCATGCACAAGCATGAGGTGTCACCCCATTTTTCCTTCTTTTCGTTTATACCCTCGAAATTTCTTAAGTTCCTATTTTGAAATCCCCCAAACATTCCATTAACTACCCAATTATCTAATGAGTGTTTGTCTAAGCTCCGTATAGGTCCCAACGTGGGTCCCATATATTTTATAAAGTTGCTATCGTACCTACTAATTATAAGTCTTTTTCAGTTATACCCTTATTTGGGTATCCAAACTAATACTAATTGCTAACACATATATTATCATATAATATGAAAGCATTTAAACAAATAATCATTTAAACATATAAATGCATTTAATCATCTAAAATGCAAATATTTTTATTCAGGCCCTGCACTGGGTTCCACCTTCAAACCTGTTCCACCTTCAAAACTATCCTTTATTGAACACTTTTCACGGGCGAGTCCAAGCCTCCCCTTATTCCATAATATACACTAATTATATTAATTAATGCATATAACATGATAATTAACCCGTTCTCCGGGTACCGGTGTTACATGTTATAACCTGATTGTTCCGAGCTTCTGTGGTTTATTTCCACATTCAGTTTGTGCGGTAGTGTTGAAATGGCTGATTTTATGTTGGAATTGACTGATATTATGATGACATGATTCTTATATTTATTGGTCATGTTGATCATCTTTATTGTCTTTAGTTCTCTTTTATTTCATTTTTATTACATTTCCTTTTATTTTCTCTTTGTAAAGCTATATAAACATGGAGATGAATATGAATAAAATTATCTTTTTTTTTTTTTTTTTTCCTTTTTTCAAGTTTTATTGTTGATAACAACCGTGCATAAAACGGGTGATTGCCCAGTACATATGGTAGATTTAACGCACCAATAAATTTATTCAACGAGATGGTGGTAGTGTTTGCTCATGCCTCAAATCATATGTTGCTCTATATGTACAAAAACCAAAAACACCATCAACTTAGAATCAGAAGAATTTAGGAAAAATGATAATTTTATTCATATTCATCTCCATGTATATATAGCTTTACAAAGTGAGAATAAAAAGAAAGGCAATAAAAATGAAAGAAAAGATAATTAAAGACGATAAAGATGGTCAACATGACCAATAAAGATAAAAATCATGTCATCATAAAATCAGCCAATTCCAACACTACCCCGCAAACTGAAGGTGAAAATAAATCACAGAAGTTTGGAACAATAAGGTTATAACAAGACTGTTCATGAAAGTTGGCAAGAGTGGGAAACACCATCCACCAATAGAGTGTGAGATTGTGGGAATGATCATCTACAGTAAATCACCAGAAAATCCAACTTCTTGTTAAAAAAAACAAGTAACAGTGGTTGCAACAATAGACCCAAATCTTGAAGGTTCAAGCCACCATAATATACTCCACCTCTCCCCCTCAAAGGACTAGCCGAAGGCTGGACAAGACCCGAATGGGGCTGGCCTAGGGCTGGACAAGGCCCGAAGGGGCTGACCGAGGACCGAGGGCTGGACATGGCCCGAAGGCTGACGAGGGCTGGACGACACACATAGGGGAAGAGTGGAGTCAGCGTAGGGACGGTCTCGAACTGAGTTTTAAAGTCGAAAGCAAAGCGAGGACCGGCGGGTGACGGGTCGCCACCCGCCGAAGGTGGAAGCGGGGAAACAATGCCAAAATCGAGTTAGGCTTTGATACCAAGAAGAATTTAGGGAAAATGATAATATTATTCATATTCATCCCCATGTATATATAGCTTTACAAAGAGAGAATAAAAGGAAAGGCAATAAAAATGAAATAAAAGATATTTAAAGACAATAAAGATGATCAACATGACCAATAAAGATAAGAATCATGTCATCATAAAATCAGCCAATTCCAACATAAAATCAGTCATTCCAACAATCAAACCTCAATGCTCTAGAGGAGGAGATGAAGCTGGTGAGTCGAAGAAAAGACGTGAAACTAGAACTTGAAGCTGAAGCAGAGAATGAGGGTCAATTTCCAAAACCTGCAGTGGAAAAGTGGCTAAAAAAGGTTCAGCAGATGGAGGTTGAAGTGAACAAAATAAGGGAAGATAGAAGAAAAAGGAAACAAGAAGTGTTGTCTGAAATTTAAATTCTGCAAGGAAGTGGCGAAAGAGCTCTCGAGTGCAGGTTTAACGACTTCTCAGAGATGGAAATAGTTCTGGTGATGTAACTTAAAACTCCGAAACTTCTAAGAGATTATACACAGCTTTTGTTTCCAATACAAGTGTTGATTGATTTCTGATATATGATAGAAATGGCTGTGAAAAAGATAAACAAAGATTACCCGACTTAATTATCTAAATTCATTTGTGGAGCCACTTGCAGGTTGGAATGGGCTATAGCCACCCCAAAATTTTAGAAAATATTGTTTTATGTGTCATAATTTTGGTCAACTGTAGTCTAGCCTACACCATTACTTCTTACTTTTCGATACCCCACACCAGAAGTTGAAAAAATTCTAGGCACTGCCCTTGGTTTCATCAACTGATGTATCAGGCATAATGTTAAAATTAAATACAATACTTTTGTTTCTTTGTATTGCAATCAAAGAAGAGTTTCGTGTAACTACGTCATCCCGTGACTTTTTCAAGGAGCTCTTTTATGTCTCTGGCGGTACTCTACATGAAATAGACCAGTTCATCTTTCTACTAATGTACTCAAGGACCAAGGTGAGACTATGCATGACAAGATCGCTCCATCTTAAATAAAAAACATGTCGTTGGATGAAATTGTGTATATCTAACACTCTAAAAAGCCTCAATGCAAAACAAATTCGCCTTTCTAACCAAGCAATTGGAAGGACACTTTTATTGTTAAGTGGATCAACAAGGCCCTTTTTTTCTTTTAAAATCTCTTGAAAGCGAAGAAACAGTGTTTAAAACTCATTCAACTAGAGCATCTCCAGTAGTCTTAAAAAAAAACTTTTTCAAACTTGTACTATAGTGACGTATGTGACACGTTGAAAATCCACATTTTGTTTAAAAGTGTAGAACATCTCCAAAAACCCTTCAAAACTAAAGCATTTAGGCTATGAGTCTCTTGTATTTTAATAAAATAACACATTAAAAAAGAAAAAAAAAAAAAATGAGCTCTCCACTTAGCAGAACTAAAAGGCTCCTACACATTTGAAGAGTGTTCAAATTCTGGTTTTCCTCGTTGACCTAGTGTACTAGGAAATTCTGGTTCAGAGTCAAGTTCAAAATTTTTTTTTTTTCCTTCCAAGTGTTATCCGGCCTAAAGTAGGCATCTCATTCAAAGTACAACCAGAGCTAATCCAGCAGTCAGTACGAGGGCGCCACCAATTAGAGGTGACTAAACATTCGAAAAGTTCACCAGAATTATACACCAAGCTAACTGGAGCGGCTAAAAACTTAACCCCAATTGTAGGAAACAACTTCCATAAAAATTGTTGGTTTTGGCACTATATCTAGAGGAAAGAATTCATGATCCCTCCTGAGAACAAGGACAGAAAATATAACAAAGTATAACACAAAAACAAATAGCACCAACTTAAATACAAAACCCAGGATTGGTCCTCGCAACTATTCAAAGCATGCTAATTACATTCTGACTTAGAAGTCGCAATAGCCGAGTCTTTTTCTTAGAGTACATAACAACCAATTAAGGCACAAAAAAAACGAGTAAAAACAAACTATTTTATCTCCCTTTTATAACCTCTCGCATTGTTCATACAAATGGATACATCTTTCCACAGTTCCATAAAAGTGAAGTGTTGCACATTCCCGACCAACTCAAAGACCTCACACTGGTGGTGATGCAGTTATGCACCTCCAGCGCGATCTTACCACTCCTGAACTCGTCAACAATAACGCAAAACAGTGTAACAAATGAAATTTATATTAATAAAACAGGAAGACGACGCAACAAAAGAGTTGCATAGTCATGCTATTATTTACATATTCAAGCTAATTATGGGATTTATATATTCCGAGTTTGTTATTTACAAAGTCAACAGAAGATGAAACCTCAACAACATAGCCACAATTCTGCATCACTGTCAAGCCAACTATGCCTCTCCTTTCTACATTCCCACCCCCATTATTAACACTGTTAAGGGACCGGGTCCTCCCAGGGGAACAAAAGAATAGCTGCACACCTGAGAAATTCAAAACACAATGCATGAAACTTCAGCACTTGGACATGTAAACTAATTAAACACGCAATTCATGTTCTTGTAACAAAGATGAAACATATAAAGGCGGAAACAAATAACTGAAAGTAACCAAAGCATCACAGGAACACCAGCTAAGTAACATACTCTTTTACATGGATACTCCTTAATAGGTTGAAAGTAACCGTGTCAGACACTCAACATTCGGGCATGGGTATGGGAAATGTGTCCCACAATACTGGTTGGACACATACCAATAGCTACTTGTTTTATACTATGCTAAAGTCTCTAATTCTGCCCCTTTTGCTACATTGTTTCGAAATGGATGAAATGCTCAAGTTACACTCTTATAGGAAAATTAAAACTCTATTTCCTCAATATAGAAAATGCATTAAATTTATTGTCATGTCCCCGTGTCCTTCCATTCATCAATTTGGGTGAGTCTGACACTTAGACACATATCAGCACCCGACACACGTAACCGAGTCCATGTAACATAGGAGATGTATAATTAGAAATTTAGAAGTGAAAAGTGTTGATGGTCTAAACACCGTAGAACTAAAATTGGGGTTGTAGGGGAGTTGGGGGAGGGACCATTGAAGGTGAGTTCAAGAATGTGAGTGAAAACAAAAATTCTAAAACCAAGTTCAGATAAATCATTATGTACTAAATCGCTCATAGTTTGTCTTCCCATGGCATATGGTCAGCAGGCATCAAGTCTTGGAATCAAGGCATGATAGCGCTATATACATTGAATCAAATATCCATAAGATAAATAGAACATAATATACTGTGGAGAAAAGGAAAAACTAGGAGTGATGACAAACTTTGAACTGTGATATATATATATAATAATAATAAATAAATGAAAGGGAAAAAAAAAAAAAAAGAAAAGAGAGCGAATGTTAGGTGTGACATGCACATTTATGAACTATTATCGACATGATGAAACATGCATGGCAAATAATATGTGATTAAAATAGCTAACACCAGCTCGACAGCTCGTCTAATTACAACTGACAAGTAATGCCAAAGGCCCAAAGCAAACACACAACTAATACAAGACAATGCTAACTATCGTATACATCGCACAAAATTTAAATCAGGAACTGAAAGTTACCTCTAATCAAACTCATCGCCTTTATCTTCAAACTGATTCTCGACTTTCAGGCCTTCTATGTTATTATTTACAAACTTTGGTCGGGCCTGCATCGCTGAGCTTTCTCTATTATTTACAATCTCAAGCCGAGTTTTGGATTTAGGGCTGTCATTAGTATTTACAATGCCCCAGGTTGCTTCTGTTGGCATCTGAAGACCATCCCAACTACTTTCTTTAATGCCATTGCGAAATTCAGCCACTGCCACACCACCTTCGGTCATTGAGTCGAGAGAGCCAGAGCTATCACTTGACACAAGCCTGCCATTTTCAGACAGTACAGACCTCGGACACAGCGGTCGCCCACCGTTGTCGCTATCTACCATGGGAACCCTGAATAAGATAAGAGCATAGCACCTATCAACTATTCACATTACTAAAAAGAGAGAAAATACAAACAGCATAACATGACGTAAACCAAGACAAACAGATTAATAATGCCAAGTAATATAACAAAGGTGGATTCCATGAATTACCATTTACTAAAGGAAAATGAACTTTTCCTGCTTTCTACAATGCTCTATTTGGTAGGGAAATGACTTTTTTGTAGTACATATGTGATATGTCTATATTGAGATACTGCAGATATATATATATATAGAGAGAGATATAAAAATAAATAAAATAAAAAAGAGGGGTAGAGATGGAGATAGAAACTCAATAAAGTGAGTAATTTCGTATGGGGTTCTGTCTACCTCTAACACATTTCCTGATATGCAAAACACCATCTGCAACTTAAAAGTGACAAGTGAGACTTCCTTTTTAGAAAAAGTAAAAATTGCATGATAGCATAATGGCATCATCTTTCATATATGTTGAAAAACAAGAAGATAGTGTAATTACAAGTGGTGAGAATGCATTCCGAAGATGACATTGCAAACACACCCTTGAGTTATTTATATTCCTGCTCTATTTATAGACAATTTTCTTAACAGAGATACCAAGTTACATCAATACAAGACACAAATAGAAACAAGCACTAAAAAATCGTGAACAAAAACGAAGTTCCAACGTAACCAACACCTCAACATGAAGAATAAAGAACAAGAAATGCAACCACAGAAACTCACAGACCTTGCCAGCTGTACTTTCGGAGTCTTCAGATAGTCAAAGACTGGAATCAAATCTTTTGACCTTGCTTCAATCATGCGAATTGGAATTCTTTCGACCTCAATTTCCCCTACAGAAACATTTTCCTCATCCATTCTAATTCCATCTATTGTCATAGACTGAAAGTATATCTGCCAAAGTAAAGACAAGATTAAAATGTCAGTTGTAAACACCAATAGAAGTGGATTTGGAATAGAAAACACTCTTTCAAGTAATTTACAACAAAATACCCATTCAGGAAAGGGAGGGAAAAAAAACACCCTTTCCAGTTTCTTGCACAACATGGGAATACCTGAGGTCTAGCCCACAATGGGATCCGGGCTTGATGCATCTGAAGCTCAGCTTCGGAAATATACATGTGATGTCTGTCATGAGCAGTTATCTTCTCTTTTGTGACTGTACCTCCCTCCTCTGGATAGACACTATTTTCCTTTTTCATTCCTTCAGGAAATATTTTATTACTGTCGGGATTTCCATTCCCATTTTCACCATATATATCGATATTATCTTCTCGCTCTCTTCGGCTTTGTCTCTGACAAATATTCCACTTCTGGATTGCCTCAACTACTAATCTTTCCTCACTCTCTGGAACTGATTCATAAGAAGCAGCACTTGATCCAGACACAACTGTCGCCAAATCTAAGCCAGGAGATATCCGAAATGCGTATTGTATTACACAGCCAATAGGAGAGAAAACAAGCAGGTGGTATTTTGCCTTTAAAGAGCTGGGACCCACATAGGAATCCTTACCCTTGACCTTGTGGAAAGCTGAAGCAATAGCCCCAGTAAGAGAACCACTTACAGTGTTTCTCCAACCATTACTTCCACTTCTAATTCTACCAACAACGGAGAGTGTAATTGGAGGCCCAGTCACACAATGCTCTGAAGGCTTGGCCATAACAGAAGATCCAATAATTTTAGTAGTAACACAAGTATCAGCACCGTGAAAAGTCACTGACCCCCCTGAAGGAGAAATAGTAAATAGATGGCCCGTCCCTCTTGAGGAACTTACCATAATCCAGTGGCTGTCATCACTGAAACTAATATCTTGTATAACCTGAAAAATTATTACCAATAAGTAAAAAATCAGAGCTCGTTTATTTGTCGACAATGACGAAAATAAGTGCAAGTTTGGGATTGACTTAGGCATTAATGTTTAGGCAGAAGCAGAAGCAGAAGCCCTAATCACAAGGGCGCCATGGGATAAAGCACCTCTGGACCTGCTTAAGCCAAAACATGCTTCTTAAAATCAATTCAAACAGGTTCATATATGCGTTTTGGGTCCAAGAAGAACGCTTGGTCCAAAACAAGCGTTTGAGACGTGATTCCAAATGGGGCATAAGAGAGAGGGTAAAATAAAAATACTGCTCTTACTGCATTTGTTAAGCCGCGTTGCAACCTATAAAGATGTGTATAAGGCGCGCCGGAATCAGATGCAGAGGAACTTCCAGATGACACGGGCGTTATTCGGAAAACATTTATGTTATGGCCCTGAACAGAAGCAGTAACCAGAAGAGTCCCACTGGGATCAAAGCACAGTGACGAAATAGGGCTCTTGTGTGCTCTAAACTGGGCAATAACAGACTTGCTGACAATGTCTCTAACAATTACCTGATAAATCAAAGGGCACAACCAGAATGTGACATCAGAAAGATATGCAACTATTAAATCAATTGTGCTCATATCAATTCACTTCACAGACAAACTTTTCCATGAGAAACACAAAAATGATTAAGGCTTAGTTTGGCCCCCATGTGGCTTTTTAAAAGTAGCTTATGAAATTTATTATTAGGTTGTTTGATAATTTTGTAGAAGTGATACATTACTCTTCAAAAAAACATCATGAAACCAAAAGGCAACCTTGAGCTTTTAAAAGCTCCATTCTAGAGCTTTCAAAAGCTCCCTCCAAAAAAGCTCTAAGTTCAATTTTTACAAAGCTCATAAACTAGTTACCAAATGAATTAACATGAAATTGTGCTTTAAAAAAGGAGAAGCACCAAAATGGGGGCCAAACTAAGCCTAATAAATATTAAGAGCCAGATGCTGGTAAAAAATGTGAAGCATTTTCTGTCAATGAATTTGATGAAAATCATGGAAATAATAAAGCAAAATCAATCACTCAAAATTTCTCCGGACAAAAGTTGGATTCAGTAAATGAAGTAAGAAAGTACTAAGTTCACAATACGGACATGTAATTTAATCCAACATGCAAAATGGAGTTATAAGGGGGTGCTTGGGAAGGAAAAAAACCAGTTTTGTAGTCCATAAGTGAACCGGTTCTCCAAATTCATGTGGTTGGTGAATGTCCATTATCTATTACACAAGAGTCTATAACCAATCTAATATTGCTCCCAAAAGAGGTTCTTTGTCAAACCAACATAAACTTCATTCTCATTAAAACTAGAGAGAAAATGCGAACAAGGACTGAATCAAATCATACTAGAGCATTCCTAAAAAGGCGCTAATACTTAAAATATTGTCAACACTAAAACAATAAAGGACGTACGCTGACACAGACAGAGAACAGGCAAACAAAGTTACTTCAGCAAAACGCCATAAGCAAAACAATACTTTAGAGAAAGATACAATACCATTCCAACATTAACTGCATCTGGCAAATGGCTACTGACAGTTCCGTTGAGTTTCAAGCCAGGACTGCCAGATTGTGGTGAATTCTTGCCATCAGGTAAGAGCTCAGAGTAATATCTGGACAGCTTTTTATAACCCATGTCTCCAAGCGACACAATCCCAGCTGCAAGTTGCTTGCTCGATTCTTTTGCGTAATGTGCAACCAGGCTCCCATTTGAAGTAGAACCAGAGAAACTAGCAGACGGGCATAGATGCTGCGGACAGACACGACCAGAATTTGAAACTGCGACTGGACTTCCACTGTAAGCCAACCACCTGGGACCCACTGCAAGAGGTCCATGGCCTGTACTCCCAGATCCACTAAAACCCGCAACTATAGGATTTGTAAGGATAGTGTACTCTCTCTCCAACGTTGCAGCATCAAAACAATGGATCTGTAATATAGGCTTACATTATTCTCAAGCTCTAACAAACATCAATGTCAAATAGTGAACAGGATGGTTTGCCAAAAGTATAAATCGTGAATCATTAATTCACTTTTTTTAAAAATAAAATAATATGAATTCACTTTTTTAGAAAATAAAATAATATGTATACTGTATATACAAATGAAAAACGCATGTATAATGCTTAAACAAAGAGTAATGCTATGGTTCCCAAATTTGGGATATCCCGAATGCTGTGTTCTGTGGTACCACACGCAGTGGTCTGCGGTACCACGACCATTGCCATATCATGTGGTACAAATGTCCAAGCATTTGGGAACCAAATTTGGGATTCAAATTTTGGAAGCATAGAATTACTCTTAAAATAAATAAAATAACAGTTTAACACAGTTTATGCAAAAAGTTGAAAGTTTTCCAGTTATAAACTAAAAAAACTTCAAAGTTATTAATTATGAATCATGAACTGCATGCAATCGCGAATTGTATTGAGTTGTATGATATTCGAATTGAGTCAATTGACTCGTGCACCCACAGATTTTAACCACCATGCTAATACGATTAAAATTTAAGAAATTGAAAACTAAACTAGTAACCTACCTGAGCTGCTTGTAAAACAGCAACAACTCGAGAGCTGCACCGTACTGAATAAACTGCTGATCTGAACTTCAGCACGTGCACATACGATTGAGATCTCAAAGAATAAAATCGAACTATAGTAGGCACAAAACTAACATTCACTGGATCGTTGAAATTTTTGTAGCTCCCACCAAAAGAAGTGACCACCCCATCCTGAATATTACCACTTCCAGGAATGGACTCATCGGCACAAAGTACCAGCAACGGACGACTGTCTGCAAAATTGTCTCCAGATCTATTTGATGCAATTGGTTTTGGTAACATTTGCATAAAAGAAACAGGACCATCACATTTGGAAACTAGGTCACGCACGTTATCTGCTTCTTCAACATCCCAAACCTGGAAACAGAACCTGTACCCCAACAAGAGAACTCGCCTAGAGATGTCTCCCTCACATTCTAACTTGTCAAACCCAGCCCATTGTACCTTTATTTTGTGAAAAATCAAACGTGAAATGAGTCATCCAGCTACTAGACCTAACTAGATGAATTCCAAGTGAAAGAAACAAACATATATTTTAGAAGGATCTACTATCAATTAGAGGTAGGAAGTAGCACAATTTCCAATGGAGAATCTGGGAAGGGAGGACAACTAACAGCACCATAAGTATAATTGAATGGTCAATCACGTTTAGCACACATCAATATGCAATGAATTTCATTGCTGTCATGTACACAGTGCTAGAAATTTATTGAAAATATATCAAGTCCAAAACATAGAACTCTTCAAACTCCAACCAGTACAAAATTTTCACATTTGGTGCTATTCAAAACACATATCTTGCAAAACTCCAATTTTTTTTCCAACTTCCCATCAATTTGTCACATTTAATGAAAATGTAGACTTTCTTAAATGGTGTTAAAAATTCACTAAATGCAGGTGACATAAGTGCTTCAAATCAACTAACTATCCACTCAGCAATGCACATTAATTCGACTTATGCCCGTGTATTACAGTTCAGCAACATTCCATTCTGAACCTTCAAACAAAATCTTTCAACATACCATTATACTTACTACACAATCCCAACATACCATTCATGTCTCATATTTCACTCACCAATCTAGCGTATTTAACTTGCATACACTTGCATCCATGGCCAAACATATTAAGTTCCTCGGGATAGATTTCGAGATCCTCTCATTCTCTTAAAATCACCACTACGGTAACTTTAATTTTTAGTTACCCCATCTTATTAAGTTCACACCTTAGACATCAAACGGTCATCATCGGCCAATTATAAACGGGCCTAATCTCCTAGGCGATTTTTACTTACGCCTAGGGTAAAATCATGGTGGCTGCCTAGGCCGATTTTTAGAGCACTAACAGTGATTACTTACAAAAACTTGGTGCATCTTTTTGTAAAACCCTTTGTCAGCATGCAACATGCACTAGGTTTCTCTACTATGCTCTTAAATTTCTAGAACCAACCAATGTCTTAAAAAAGACGCACCATTTTCTTACAAATGTTGGTGCATCTTACTTGTGATACCCTTTGATAGCATGCTACATGCATGAGGTCTCTATATTGGATCCCAAATTTATAAAATGAACCACTATTTTGATAGGTATTATTTGAGACACTTAACAACTTTAGTCAAAATATACATTTATTATTGAGCAAGAAAGCATGCATTAAGAAATGTATGTCCACTTTGTAGTGTGCTCTCTAACAACTACGGACATGTATGATTTTGGATGCATGTGGGCTCAAGCCAATATTAAGGAATTGCTTTACTTGATTCAAAGTTTCTAAAGCCCTTCACAATTTTTGAATTATGAAAACCATTTCAAGCATTTGACATCTTTAGACTTCATAGCATTCCGTGGATATATTCAAAATTTGCTCCGAATCTCCAAAATTTGGTGGGCATGTATATCACAAATGTCCTTTAAATAATGACCATACAAACTCACAACCTCTCCAACATGTTTTCAAAATTTAAAGTGCAAACAACCCTGGGCGCTGTCTATAAACTATTACAGTATAAGTTATAACAACTTGCCTTCATCAAGGTTCCAGAAAAGGAAGAAGAGCTTCAAGGTTCCCATACTTGACTTTGGAGCAAACATAAAAGTCCACCTATCAACTAGGAAGCACTGACACTTCAAATGGAGTGCCGTATTTGTGTCCGATACAGACACGCGGGCGACACGCCTCCTACACATGTCGGACACAAACATGTCTGGAATTTTTTCTTTTTTTAAAAAAATCTGACACGGCACCGACACACCATCAACCCGGCTCCGACACTTTTCCGACACGGTTTGGTTATTTAAATTTTTAAGGGAAATCTTGAATTTTGGGGCGAGAGCTCTAATATATAAAATTAGGTTCCAAAAAGAGGTTTATTTTGAAAAGTTAAAACATTTTATGATAAAATAAAAGGAATACTATAAAGTTGAAGGACTTATAATAAATCGTGGTAGTATTGTTACGATAATTTCATGTTGTATTGAGGTAATTTACATAACATCTTAGTTCTTAGTTATTTTAAGAATTTTGTAATTTTGTGTTACATGGTTACATATATATATATGTATAATTAATATTTTCCATGTCGCCGCCGTATCATGTCGCGTTTTTTCTAGTATTTTCCGTGTCCCCGTTTCATGTCATGTCTGAGTCGCCGTATTCGTGTCGATGCTTCTTAGCCAATTATCCCCTATGATCCCTAGTGAATATCAATGATATAAGTATCTCATGATATGTATAAAAGATTCTATCTCATCATAAATTTTGAAACTAGACCAACATGTATTGCTATACTTTGTTACCGTCTTAACCATATCTATGATTGGCATGTAATTATAAGCTCTTATATAAACCAAGAAAATATAATACCATTGCTCCAATGGTAGATTTAAAAACAATGAAGTTTTAAGGAATAACAGAACGAAATACAGTACTAATGACAGCAATGCAATGTTAACAAAAATAGGCCCAATATAAGTAATAATTAATGACTCATACACATGGGAAAAAATAAATATTATGTTTTCTGTACTCCAAAATGCAATCAAACATGGAAACACAAAAGACCAAATTTTAAATTAACAGGAAAAACATGTTTGAAGCTCAAAGCTGTCTAATAATTGCACGAGGTGGGGGGGGAGGGGGGGGGGGGGGGAGTTGGGGGTGTGGCTGCGAATCTATAATAACATTCCTTCGAAATAAAATGAAAGGTGATTCTTATTTACTAAATAAAGTGCATCTAACCTGAAAACAAACAACCAGTAGTGACAAGTCCACTGCATCTGAGAAAGTGGAACCCTAATGACTCATGGAACATCACATAACCTGAAACTGTCTAATAAAAAAATTACACGCAGTCCACCTACAACCTAATTCAATTTATCTTTGACAACTGAACAAAACTGCAAACATATCAAAAGTTGTAAGAACACGTGGTAGGTCCTCCTAAGAAATCTAATTAAGGGGATCTTAAATCACTCAATAAACTACATACAACTAAAAATTGTCACCACTATGAGAATGAACATGTGGTAAGGCATATGAAGAATCTAACGACGCAGAAGCCATAACTCGACAAACAACATATGACCAAATTTTATGCGCCTACTGGAACAAACACGTGGTTTGATTCCACTGGTAATTGAATATATTTATCCACAACAGCTCAAAACACGAATATCCCAGAATTTGTCGGATTATCAGATCAAACACGTGTTAAGTCCTCCTGGAAATGTAACAATAATATCCTCAATATCTCAATTCAAGAGCATCAATGGATACTCGTCAAACCACACATGGTCCTCTCCCTAATCCAATTAGCATACCTTCATTACTCAATTGACCTGGGAAAAAAACCCACATGGCACAACACAGAGCAAAACGTCCATCCATGCACGGCAAATATGAAAATTTTCCATGCACGACAAGGTAATCCAGAACTATCATTTTCCCAGCTACTGTCTGATAACCAGCTTTTTGCAAAGGAAACTCATGTGCAGCCTAGTACTAAGTTGAATAACATGTATACAGCAATACAAACCTTCCTAAACCAGACTTAAAACTCATGATTGATCAGATGGTTCAAAGTTCAAACTCTATCATTTAGAAGTACCGTTCCACAGATTTGGAACAAAACCTAATAGTTTTCCTAAACAGAAATCTTAATCAATTCCTTTCCCTGAGATAACAAAGCATAATTGCATGCTGAAAATTTAGTGTCACATATAAGAGCAAATACAACACAGAACAAAAAAAAAAAAAAGGAACACATAAATAAATGATAACAGTTGTGTGTGTGTGGATAAATAAATGTCCTCATAGTCGATATAAGAAATGAAATAGATACAAGTCACATATATACCTGATCGCTGCTGGCATCATTATCTCTGTCCACTATCGCCGAGGCAGCTGATGCTGCCGATCGAACGGTTGAAGCAACTGTTGAAGCACCAGAGGAGACGATCTTCAAGTAGCTAGATAGAGCACGAAACGACGTCGGAATAAACCCATTGGTCCGACCAGACCTGGGCACACCTCCCTGTGGTTTCTGGCCATCATTCCTCATCCCCAGAAGTACTCAGAGACCTCTCCAAACAAGAAGAAGAGAACACAGAAATAACAAAAAGTCTCTGATTCTCCAAACTCTGTACACTGAACATAACCTCTCTCTCTCCCTCTCTCTCTTAAACGCCTCAAGAGTACAAAATTATGATAAACGTAGAACCCTAAACTTCACAACCTCAAACTCACAGGTGTCTCCATATCTGTCCAACACCGAATCTTTAACAAAACTTCGAAAACTCCCAAAACACGCCAACTACTACCAGAATCAGAACAAAAACGGCTTCAATTTTGCGTCATGTTCTATGTTTACTTTATTTTTATTTTTTTGTACACCAAAATCAAGCGGAAAACGTACAAACTGCTTCCGAAAACAATACAAAACAACAAATTTCGAACCTGTTTTTGTGTGATAATATATACAAATTGAAGGCACTCAACTATCAAATCAACAAATATGAAAAGGCTACAGCTTTTTTAATATGATTACGAATCAAACGAATTTCCAAAAATCTAAACAAAAACAAAGAATTTTTTTTTATTCTCGAAAAAAAAATTATATATATATATATATGAAGACGGAATTAGAAATTTAGAATCGAATTGAGATTGTTAGGGTTTTGCAGTGAGAAAACCGATTTGTGCTGTTCGCAGCAAGTAGTTTTTGATGTCCGTGGGTAAACGAGGACCGATTGGTTTTTTATGTAATGACGATGATGATGGTGTACAGATATAGACAGAGAGAGAGAGAGAGAAAAGGAAAGGGTTGGATCGATTGAGATCGGATAATAAGGTAGGGGGGAGAAAAAAATAAAAGACTCCGTTTACGTCTCTCTCTAGAAATGGCTTTTGTTAAATGTGTAGTCCAAACAAGACCTCCCCACACGTCTTGTCTTTCTCTCAATTCTCCGTCAATTTAATTTCAATTGTCACCACCCCTTATTACTCTCTCACCTATTTTTAGACTAAATATTATATGTAATGATTATTTTTATGGTGTGATATCACAAAATAATAAAATTCCTTCATTTATATATTTAATTCCATATTTTTATGAGAATCCTCATCCATATAAATACACTTTTCAAATGAGAAATGTAAGAAAGGATAAATGCTAAGGTGGTATCCCATTATCGTATGACAGTCCAATTATGTCGTATGACAATAGACTTGTAAAAAGAGATGCGGTAATTTATACTAGGAAATTTCACTCAAAAGTATACTAAAATATAACTTTCTGATTAAAGGTCCAAAATCCATTTTTTTTGGGGTAAAAGTCCTTCAAAAGAAAATTTTAGAATTCAAGGATTTTTTTTTTTTTTTTAACAATAGAAATTTTATTAAGTAGCCAAAAGGCCAATGGGATACAAATAAGAACTTCCTCCCAGTACCCTTAAAGCCCTCACCAGCATATAAAGCAATTTCTAAGAACAAACCACCCCCAGACCCAGTGAACAAACAAAAATAATCTGCTAGAACCCCCCAAAAACAATCCCCCTAATATGCTACACAACCAATACACAATTACCAACATAACATTCAGGTCATCCCTCCTAGACACTGCCTACCAAGCCTAAAAATCAACCCCACAAGAGACCTAAACACCTTGAACATAGTGACCTGCAGCAGAAAGACATACAAAGTAACCACCCTGATGACTGAAAACTGATAAGTGCCAACCCACTTCGAGATATTGAGCCAGAGATAGCAGCACAAACAATTAACTATGGCCCAATTGATACATAGCAGTGAATCAAAACTAGCGACCATCCAAGAAGCTCCCCGAACAACCCCGTGCCTCCAAAAATGCATTTAACTGCGTTAAACAGCAATCCAATCCATAACTAAACCAGCAGAGAAAACCACTCCTAACTTAGCAATCCAACCACCACCCCCACAGCATTGTACCACTCATCCCACTCCTCACGTCTCCCCTCCTACCCTTACCCTCTATCTAGGTTGCCACCCCTCCACAGATTGACACCAGCACCACCTTCCCTTCCCACATTCCCCCCCTCCAATTTACTCCCTCATTTTTCCATCCCAAAGAAAATACAATAGCATTTATAACTCCATAATAAGCAAATTACAGAACGGATCAAAGTACACAACCCCGATCTTCCGCATTTGTTGAATCTAAATTCGTATTGTTAGGGACCAAAGTCAAGCCCAGTTTAGCACACACCCTTCAGATATCTGCCCAAACACCACCAAAAGAACCATCCCAGCCGAGGAACACCAAAAACACACACGGACCCCGAAATGAAAACTCACGCCAAATCCAAATATGCAAAGGAGAGAACGCACACCGAACGCCCAAAAACAAAAACTCGGCTGACTAAACACTAACTCACACACCCGACCCCTCTAGCCCAGTTTAGCATACTAAGAAGTTACAACCCAGACCTCCCCTCTCTCAACCCTTCTTTCAACCCAAAGGTGACTTTACTCACAATCCCCATAAATGAAAGGAAAAGAAAAGAAAAGAAAGAAACCCCCCAAACACACACCAACCAATTACTTCCATTAATCATGTAAAAACCCGACACACCGCTGTAACCATTACAAACATAAACCCCCTCCCACCACCTTACACCAACCAGACCCATAAACAGCCCCAGCAAAATCAACCCTCGGCCAAAAAGCATTTCACCCCTACCCCCCAAGAACTCTGAAGCCACACACCGCAGACCCCCAAGAACTTAAGACCTAAGGTAGAAGAAAACCCAACCATCACCCCTAAGCCCCACCCCAGACCCAAAAAACCCCCCTTAGAACCAGACAGTAGAGGGATGAGGACAAGACATGCCTTTTCTTGCCAATGAATCCGCAATTTGATTAGCCTCCCTCAACGTGTGAACAATCTCCACTTGATCGCCAATCTTCGAGACGAGGCTTTGGATTTCATTGAAGAATTGAGAGTATTTCCAGATGCTACAGTTTCGGTCATTCACCCAATCCACTGCAATTCTTGAATCGCTCTCAATGATCACCAATTTGAAGTGTTGTGTCCATTCTTTACCCCAAAATAGCCTTAAAGCTTCAAGAATAGCTAATAGCTCTGCTAAGTTTGAATCCACAATACCCACATTCTTATAAAAGAATCCAAGTATAATGCCACTAGAGTCTCTTATCACACCCCCAATACCCCCTGGCCCAGGCTTTCCCAAAGCTGATCCATCGACATTGAATTTTAAGTACCCTTTTTCAGGAGGCGACCACCAGCTTGTCGGCCTTCTCTTCTTTGGATAGTCAATTGACACTGCCTTAACCACATCAATCAGCATGTCGGACACACTTACGCTACAGACCCCATGCTTAGCTTTGAACCACCATAATAGCCGAATCTTTATGATGTCCATGATTTTTTTCATGGCAAAACAAAGCACCTCTGAAGCAACACTCGTTCCTTACCAACCAAATAGACCACAAAACAACAAAGAGAACAAGTTGCCAGGCCTCTAGTGACTTATAATCTGAGCAGAGAGCCTCCCATTGAACATACCATTGGGCTATCGATTGTGGACATACACATGAAATTCCCCACCACCGCAGAACTTCGCACCAAATTCTCCAGGCCGATTTACAGCTGAGAAATAAATGATCAACATTTTCTCTGTGATCATTAAAAAAGAGCAACATCCTTCTGAATCATTTACTAATCCAAGTTTCATGAGTTCGTCCTTGACCGCTAACTTGCCAATTAATAATTGCCAAACAAAAATTTCCACCTTTGGAGGGGCCAGAGATTTCCAAACAGCATCCGAATTTTGTACTTGTACATCTCTGAGGTTTTCAATGGCCTTACAAAAAGATTTAACCGTAAAGGAACCACTAGGATTAAACCTCCACACCACTCTATCCTTTCTTCCTCTATTTAGAAAAAACAAATTCAGCAAAAGCATCAACTCATTCCACTGATGAATCTCCCAATCGAACAAATTCCTCCTCAGTGGAATACTCCAAATCCAATCGAAGGAATTCCAGGAGCCATATCTAGAGATAGAACCAGCTTTGTGTATAGATAGAGCAAAGATTCTTGGGAAGGAAATTCTTAATGGTTGATCTACTAACCAGCAGTCCTCCCAGAAAACGAACCATCTCTCCATTCCCAACTGCCACCCCGAACCCTTCTAGAATCCCTGTAGCATAAAAATCGTTGCTCGAAAGTACTTTTTGGATTCCAGAAAGAAAGGGAGATAAGTTTCTACGGTTCCTTAAAAAAGGAATGAATTCAAGCTTGTGGATTCCATATTTTGCCATCAAAACCCTCTTCCAGAGTCCATCTTCTGACGATTCAAATCTCCAAATCCACTTAGCTAACAAAGCACTATTCATATCAGTAATTCTTCCCAACCCCAACCCACCTTTGTTTTTGCTACGACAAACTCTATCCCAACTAACCCAATGAATTTTCCTCTTCTCATCAGAACCTCCCCAAAGGAATCTTCTCTGAATCATCTCGATTTTTTGAGCCACTGCCGTGGGCACTTTAAAAACTGACATAAAGTACAATGGAAGGCTTTTTAAAACCGATTTAATTAAAACCACTCTACCAGCCATTGATATTAAATTCCTCTTCCAACCGGAGAGTTTGGATTCGTACTTAGAGATAACAGAATTCCAAGTTGCAATTCTACAAGGATTCGCCCCGAGGGGCAACCCCAAGTAATTGATCGGCAAGTGCCCTATTTTGCATCTAACAGCATCTGCCCAAATTCCAAGAACCTCATCCTGAATACCATAACCAATGATACAACTTTTAAAGAAGTTGACTTTAAGCCCCGATACCAGTTCAAAACATCTCAAAGTTTTTTTGATGTTCAGTAGGTGGTCAAGGTTTGGTTTACAAAAGAAAAGTGTATCATCTGCGAATTGTAAATGCGAGATAGACTCATTACTCGACCCAATTTGAATACCTTCAACCAACCCAACCTCCATGGTCTTCTTCATCATAGCATTTAAACCCTCCGCCACCATTACAAACTGAAAGGGCGATAAGGGATCCCCTTGTCTCAACCCCTTCTTTAATGGAATTAGGTTCCCTGGGGAACCATTGATCAATACTGATACAGAAGCAGAACATAGACACCCTTTGATCCACAATCTCCACTTATCACCAAGACCCATACCACCCATAATTGAATCCAGAAATCCCCAGTCAACCTTATCGTAAGCCATCTCAAAATCAATCTTAAATAATAAGCCCCGTCTCTCCTTTTCTTCATACAATCAACCATTTCAATTGCCATTACCATGCTATCAAGAATTTGTCGACCTTTAACAAAAGCTGATTGGCTTTCGCTAATCATCGAGCCCATAACATCTCGGAGTCTATTTGCTAGAACTTTACCTAAAATCTTGTAGACACTACTAATCAGACTAATGGGTCTGAAATCTCCCAACCCTGTCGGTTGATCCTTCTTTGGAATAAGAGCAATAAATGAAGAGTTGAGCCTCTTATCAATTGAACCGGATGAATGAAACTCGGCCAGAAACCTCATCACATCACCTTTAACGACATCCCACTTTTTCTTAAAAAAATTGAAGTTGAACCCATCAGGCCCTGGAGCTTTGTTCCCATCGCACATATCGATAGCCTTCCAGACTTCTTGTTTACTAAATTCTCTTTCTAACCGACCTTTTTGGGAATTAGAAATCTGTTTGAACGTATACCCCAATAAGGTCGATCTAGGGCTAAAAGAATCTGCATAAAGGTTACTAAAATAATTATGCACCTCCATCTTGATTCAATCCGGCGATTGAACAGTAACCCCATCCACAATAATTCTACTTAAATGGTTCATCCTCCTTCTAGCTGAAGACATCGAATGGAAAAATGCTGTGTTTTTGTCACCCACTTTCAGCCACTTAACTCTTGATTTTTGCCTCCATTTGCATTCTTTAAGTCTATAAGCCTTCCATAGATCAAGAGTCAAACTCCATCTCTCTTTCCTCTCTTCTACATCAAGACCCTGAGTTTCTTGTTTGATATCCAATTGATTAATCTAATCTTCAAGGACTATAATAGATTTAGCGGCGTCGCATAGAGCAGAACGCCTCCATTCCTTAATTCTATCTTTTACAGAGCATAACTTACTCCAAACAATCCTTCCTACATTTCCTTGAACATCGGACACTGCCCAAGCTGAATCAATGACCTCCTTAAAACCCCCTAAATCCCACCAGTGATCAAAAAATTTGAAAGGAATCGGGCCCCCAGTTCAGATTGTCTTCTCCAAGAATAACTGGATTATGATCAGATAAACCTTTTGGCAAGCTCCACGACTTGATGTTGGGGAAATAGGAAACCTATTCACCCGTGATAAGGAATCGGTCCAGCCTACTCTTGTTAGACCATGTAAATAATCTATCTGTTAATCTTACGTCGGATAATTCTGCTTCGTTGATAAACTCGTTAAAATCGTTACAACCTCTAGAGCTCCAAACTCCCCCCACTCTCTCTCTCTTTCGTTGGAAACAACATTAAAATCGCCCCCAAAGTACCATGGAATTTGGTTTCTCGATTTCAAAGCCCGTAATTCATCCCACATGACCTTTCTTTCCGAATCATCGTTAGACGCATAGACATTGCAAAAAATGCATTCCACATTGTCGTCTTTTAAAACTCCCCAGAGAACAATGAATCTAAATCTAACTATTGATTCTGTGACCTCGAAGAAATTCGTATTCCACAAACAAATAATACCCCCAGAAGCTCCTACTGAGTAAGAAAGAATTGATTGATTCAACAATCTCCCACCCAATCTTCTAACAAGCCACTTCTTGTCTTCATGAATTTTTGACTCTTGAATGAAGAGCATATCAGGCTTGATTGTCCTAACCATTCTACGTACAGCACTCCTTTTTTCCTCCCTTCCCAACCCCCTAACATTCCAAGATATAATCTTCATTAAAGAACCTTGCTACACTCCTAGAGAAAGACCAATGAACTACTTGTGTTTTAAGTAGTTCTCCCAATCCTCCTTGCCCATCTCAGCTATTTTATTAATGATTTCCGTATCTTCTCCTTCAAAAGCAAGGCTAATTTTCTTCGCATGTGCCCAAGTTGTCGACGCCTCAGCCATCATCGCCTGATTCTCATCTCTAGGCATCCCAACAGGAACAGATTTCGGATCTGATAATTGCTCAATCTCCTCATCAACTTCCGTACGGCTAACGGAATTAGTGATTGCTGAAGCCCTGCAAACTTTATGCCTACCTCTTCCCCCTTTTGGGCTATTCACCACCGATCTGTTTAGGATACGAATGAACCTGTTTTCCAGAAAAAAATGCTTCAATTTCTTCTTTTTATACCTCCTCCGTTCTGGCTTCGAGACCTCACCATCGATCTCCCAAGTCTCCTGCAGTTGTGTATCTTCCACCACCATTTCATCAAGATTTCCTTCATCCGAACTTTGTATCTGAACCTGGGCTCCTGCATTCAGCTGACTTTCCGACTCGATCATATCCAATCCTTGAGTTTTTTCCACCCCTGATCCTTTAAAACTCTCCAAATTAGTTCCACCAGCCCTAGCGGTGGAGGCTGGGGAAATTTCCTGGTAAGTTTCGATGTGAAGGCTTTTGTTATGAACATCTTCTGAGGCTACTAAATCCCTTGACCCAGACTGTGATTGTGGGCCAGGCCCAGATTTTCTTATTTCCTTAACCATACCATTGACTCCCTTTGAGTTGTCCAGAGGCCCACTCTCTAAAGTAAACCCACGCTCGTGAAGACCTACAGCCGGCCTCTCTTCGCATCTGACCCAGACTGAAAATGATCTAGGCCCATCACAAAGCCTACCACTGTCCCAGGCGGCACCTGACAAACATCTATCTTGTTTATAGGGAATAAGGTTGCTTTTTTCATGAGTACAGCTAGCAACCAGCCGATTTTTAAACTCGAAAATTGCAACAGAGCCGCCCTCACATATCTTCATCTCTTTATCCGATGCAATCACAAATTTTCCTAGGTGGTACATCCCCTGTGCCAACCTACCTTGAGCACCCGAAAAGTCTCTTGCTTCCACATGCCTCTCTACAAACCAACCATTGCTTACCACGTCATCTAATACTTCCACCTCAGCAACCTTCTTGCCATTTCGAATTTTCGATCTTCGTTTCCAGACCTCGTCGGAGAAATTTTCAGATATCTTCTCGAAGCCTGTCACCTTAGGTGAAGTACACCGATCCTTCATGGACTCTAGATTTTCGTGGCATCCCTGATCTTCCATCAACCATTCTACTAATTAGTTTCTACATCTACCACCATAACCAAGTTTATGAGGCGAATGACCCAATTCTTCCTCTACGTAGACGTCGAAGCAAGAATCATCAACTTTGATCTTAACCCTTTCTGCAATTTTCCCATGATTAGCAGTAATGCATAAGATCCGACCAATATCCAATCTATTTTTCATAAGGGTGTCATCATCCACCATTACAGTTTTCCCTACAAAGTTCCCAATAGCAAGGAAAACTTTTTCACACCAAATATGCAAGGGGACCCCATAGCATCTGAGACAACAAGACCTCGATTTTCCCACGTTGTTTGGTTCCCATGGCTTAAGAGAGGAAAACCATTTGTGTCCCCATGAATTCCCATTATCCAGCAAGGCAACCATGTCTGACTTCTCCTTAAAGCATAAAAGAAGCATATCTCCTCCCATAGGAGTGATCAAGCATTTGGGTATTCCTTTCTTGTTCAGTTGTTCTTTAATTTTGATGATTTGAGAGGGATCTCTTAAAACCCCAACCACAGCCTTATTCAGCCATGAATATTCTTCCGGATTAGTCTGAATTTCTAGAACAAAATTTGCATCATCAGTCACTGAGTCCCCATTGTTGTCTTCAGCCTCCAGCTCGCCATCTATCATTGCTCCCCTCACTCCATCGAATTTCATCCCTTTTGCCACAGCAGCGTACGTACGACCATCCCTTCCATTGAATCTCGTTGGTTTTATCATAGCTTTCGATTCTGCCATTCCTACCCTAGCTCCTAGGGTTCTTGAACTGAAGTTTTTAAGGACACCTCTTTTATCCCATCCGAACGAAGCCAGCTTTACAATCAATTTCCTTCCCCACAGTATTGCTCCATTATACATCTGTATCACTCTTCTAGCTTCGTACATTGTGGAAAACCTTACAAACCCATATCTATCTTCCCGCTCCTTCCTCATTTTGTAAGGAATAAAGACATCCCTCACCGTTACACCTCCTGAGAAAAAACGCCCCAAGCTTCTGTATTCCATTTTAGGGTGTAGATTGTCCACGAACACTGTTATCCAATCCTTTGCCCCTGGTTTTTGTACGTGCTTCAAACCCATTTAGCTAAACTTTGCTTGTTCTTGGTACATGGTAGAAGTTATAGCTGACAAATAACTAGAATTCCGGGATAATCAGGCTACCTTATTCAACCAGAGAGATAGAGAATATGGGTGCTTTTCTTTCCCCTGTTATTCAAAATGTATGATTGAAAATTCACAAAAACAATGACATTTTGATAATTAATTATGTAAGAATTTTGAATTTTTGAATAAATAATTGTGTAAAATTTCGTAATAGAACAATTTGATTAAATTTTTTTTTTCATTCTAACGATTTACTTTAATTAAATGTCATTAATTATGAACTTTTTTATTAAAATTAAGGGTAAATTATAACACAAATAAACTTTAAAACTCAACAGACTCACTCCTAAACTATCCTAAAATGAATAAACTCACTCCTGAAGAGAGGTTTTATTGTCAAAAAATAATAGTTTAGGGAGAGTTTGTTCAGTTTTAAAGTTTAGGGGGTGTTAGTGAAAAACAATCATAGTTCAGGGGATGCTATTGTAATTTACCCTAAAATTAAAAACAAGTGGTGCTTAAACTCAAATAATAGAATATCATAGGCTTTTTACCAAATTTCTATAAATGGGTACTTCAAGCTAGGGAAAGGATAATGATTACTCTCGCGTATGTAAAATCTAATCTTACTCGCTTAAACACAAGTCAAATTGGTAGAGGTGTCTAACCAAAAAAAAAAGTAAAATTGGTCGAGGTGCCAAACAGGTCGGATCGAATTGGGCCTGGCCCAGTCAAAGAGGGCCCTATTGGGCTCTTGGGATGGGTCGGGCAATCTTGGGAATCGGGTCAGGCCAGGCTTAGAATGAGAAGGGTGCGTTCCCTCGGATTGGTGTCCCAAGCCCACTAGGGCTGGGGTTAGGGTGACGGAGTGTTTGAATTTAAAATTTGAATTAATGATTTTTGGGAAAAAAATTGGTTGGAAAAGTTTGGGTGTATCATATGTAAACTTTACATTTGTTATTAAACTTTACTCTTTATTATTATTTTATAAACTTTACTACTCCGTATTATTATTATTATTATTATTATTATTATTATTATTATTATTATTATTATTATTATTATTACTGCTATTATTATTATTATGTAAAATTGGTTGGGAAAGTTAGGTACATAAGTATATCATATGTAAACGTAACATTTATTATTAAACTTTACTCTTTATTATTATTTTATAAAAAATAAAGATTGATGATGCCAAAAATTGGTAAGAGTAAAGTAAAGCAATTTTAGGAGAGAGAGAGAGAGAGTGAGAGACTATTTTTTGTATGTGGTTCGGCCCTGTTAATGAAGGTACCTACGTCCACGTGTGTGTCTGAGCACGTTCACTAGCAGATCACCGGCGGGCCTGGTGAGCCAACAAAGAGGGGCGGCACTACCAGTAATACCGGCCGGGTCTATGCATATAATGGTGAATTTTGTAGAGGTGCTGTGTAGACTAAAGAGTTGGCCGCCCCTCAATGGGGGGTGAGAGATCTCTTTTATAGATGTAAGAGACCTACTCATACATGGATAAGGAAATATAATCCCATTAGGATGTGATTGACACCAATCAAGTATGTTTCCTAATTGTATTAGGATTGATTGTCATTAATTGTGGGGGTTTCCTAATTGGATTAGGAAATAGATGCACTTTCCATTAGTCTTCTAGCTTGAGTAGGAAACTGCCCATAATTTTGGGCGTATCAGTTGCCCCCCATTTCCAAGATTGGCCAGATGCTATATCGGGGCAAGTTTGGAAATTAGTCGATGCCACTTGCCACTGTATGAGTGCTTGAGGAAGCTGTCTCGGGGCTTCTGAGCCTGGTGAGTCCTCGGGAACTGGCTGAGAGTTGAGACCCTGCCTAGCTCGGGACTTTTAGGTGCTCGGGAACTGACCGGGAGTTGAGACCCGGCCTGATTCGGAGTCTTTGAATGCTCGGGAAGTGACCGAGAGTTGAGACTCGGCCTACTTCGGAGTCTTTTTGCTTGAGTTAGCTCCCAGGATGGTTATCTTCTGCCCGTAAACCTTCGTCAAGATTGTGGGTAGAAAGATTTTACCATGTTGGAAAAGCCGACCTAAAGCGTACTGCTCTAGGGTCTTTTTTTATGTTAGCTCCCCAGGATGGTTGTCTTCCGCCCAATTAGTCTTCGTCAAGACTGTTGGGAGAAGAGCTTGACCATGTTGGCGGAGCCGACCTAAATCACGGTGCTTTAGGGTCCTTTTGCTCCTCTATCGTCGGCCAACCTAAGAGATTTTAGTCACCTCTATCGTCGGTCTGGACCTAAGTGGAGTTAATGCCTCTGAGTACTGTAGGTGCTCGGGTTGTCCAAGATTTTGACTTAGTTATCCGCGAGGCCTGTAAATACCCGGTGTGATTACCTGTTTAGTTCACTACGCCATCTTGCCCCCCAAGCTTTCGCTAAGACGAAGGTCTCACAAAGGCTATGAACTGTAGGTAACCGACCTGGAACATGGTGGTTGCAGGGTCTTTTGAAGCTTGCCATCATCAGCCACCTAGGAGGTTTGCCTCCATTGCTGGTTGGACCTAAGCGAAGCCGGTGCCTCGGTCGTGACCCCGAGGTCTTTGGTGCCTGGGTTCGGAGCCCGAGGTCTTTTAGTGCCTGAGTTCGGAGCTCGAGGTCTTTTTGGTCCCTCGGGGTTAGGCCCGAGGTCTTTTTATATGCCTCGGGGTTAGGCCCGAGGTCTTTTTATATGCCTCGGGGTTAGGCCCGAGGTCTTTTTATATGCCTCGGGGTTAGGCCCGAGGTCTTTGGATGAGCTCTCTGACAATCGGTGGAGCCTCACGTAGTGATCAGGCAAGTACCACTGTAGTCGGGCTCATCTAGAATGATGGAGACAGGGGGTCGGATCAGGATCGTCGGGCTCCTAATTTTTATGTACTGGAGGCAAAACCGGAACTGCTTGATCCTGACCGATGTGAACTGGAGGTCGAGTCGGGACTGTCGAACCATGCTTGTTGTGAGCTGGAGGTCCGGTCGGGACTGTCTGACCCGGACTGCTGTGAACCGGTGGTCGAGTCAGGATTGCCGGACTCAGACCGCTGTGAACTGGAAGAACTGTCAGAACTCCCGAGCTGATCTCGCTTTCGCTTACTTCTGGAAGACTCGTTGCTTTCTTGCCCGGTGTACTTGATCTTCAGAAACTCTTCAGTGTTGATGTATTTTCCAACCCTCTCTGCGAGTTCAACCAAGGTTACCGGTCGATTTTTGTGGAACGACGCGGCGCACTTGGTGTGTTGAACTCCCGAGCAGAAGGCTATGATGGCAATTGTCTCGTTCAAATTGCGAATTTGAAGCTTCTGTTGGTTGAAACGGTCGGTGAACTCCTTGAGGGACTCATTACTCTGTTGTCTAACTGTCAGTAGCTGCATGTCTGGCTTTGGCCGCTCATGCATACCGGCGAACTGGTTGATGAACTGCTTGCTGAGTTGTTTGAAACTGCAGACCGATCGGGGCTCCAAGGAGTAGAACCACTGCATGGCCGGGCCTTTCAAAGTGCTGGGGAAGGCTAGGCAGTGTAGCTCATCGGAGTTGGTGGCTAGGGCCATCTGAACCTTGTAGGTCCGGACGTGATCGACCGGGCTTCCCGAGCCGTTGTATGAATCTAGCCGAGGCCGCTTGAATTTGCGCGGGATGGAGAACCTCGTGATCTGGCTGGAGAATGGTGATTCTGTCTCGGTATTGGCTTGATTCTGAGCATGATTTTGACCAAGCTTCTTGGCCACTCCGTCGATCTGTCTCTGCAAGTCCTTGATTCGGGCTTCCACTCTTTCCCGACCGGTATCTGAGGAACTGGTCGGATCTGAGGAACTGGTCGGATCTGAGGAACTGGTCGGGTTGGTGGAAGAGGCTTCTTCTTCATGGTAGGGTGCTGTCCTCTGGGATCGGGCTCGGCTGTGACCCCGGGTAACCGTTCGCTTAGGGACGACTCGGCTCTTGACCGAGTGACCCAAGACTGATTCCCGGGCCATCTGCTCCTGCCTTTCCCCTCGGGCAGCAGGCCCACTGCTGATGTCTTTTATATCCTCAACACGGGACGGGTTGGCTCGAGCCCGTTGTCTGGTTAAGATCGGTTCTCGACCGTACGCAACGTTCCCGGGTCGTTTCCCGGCCATTGGAGGATTGCTTTGCTGGGCTAGCAGTGCTTCGATCTGTTGCTGGATTTGACGCTGACCCTCCGAGAGTTGTGTGAGGGTTGCGGTGATTTGCTCAGATGTCAGGACTGCTGCCGTCGACGACGGGGCCGAAGGAACATCCCGGTCGGACTGCTGCGCAGCCTTCTTACCCTTCTTTGGTGGCATATTGATCAGTCAAGAATTTGTTGTTGAGAAGAATTGTCGTTTCCCACAGACGGCGCCAAGCTGATGATGCCAAAAATTGGTAAGAGTAAAGTAAAGCAATTTTAGGAGAGAGAGAGAGAGTGAGAGACTATTTTTTGTATGTGGTTCGGCCCTGTTAATGAAGGTACCTACGTCCACGTGTGTGTCTGAGCACGTTCACTAGCAGATCACCGGCGGGCCTGGTGAGCCAACAAAGAGGGGCGGCACTACCAGTAATACCGGCCGGGTCTATGCATATAATGGTGAATTTTGTAGAGGTGCTGTGTAGACTAAAGAGTTGGCCGCCCCTCAATGGGGGGTGAGAGATCTCTTTTATAGATGTAAGAGACCTACTCATACATGGATAAGGAAATATAATCCCATTGGGATGTGATTGACACCAATCAAGTATGTTTCCTAATTGTATTAGGATTGATTGTCATTAATTGTGGGAGTTTCCTAATTGGATTAGGAAATAGATGCACTTTCCATTAGTCTTCTAGCTTGAGTAGGAAACTGCCCATAATTTTGGGCGTATCAAAGATTACTTAAGAAAATTATTTAATATTCAATAAAAATTAAAGATTACTAACAAAAACTAAACATTAAAGATTACTAATATTTGTCATTTGAATTAAATTCTATTAAAAACTAAAGATTATTACATTACTAAACATTAATTCAAAAAATAAAAAGTTGAGATTACATTTTAACAAATTGATATTTTTTGAAGCCGTTCATAGTTTATACTCACTAGTATGATAATAGTCTAATGCACGAAAAACAATGATGCTTTTATTCATTTTTTATTTTTCAATTTTCATCAACAAAATGGGCCGTTATACATATATATATCATGTTTAATTATAATCAGTCCATAAATCAAAAGTGTATGTAATTTGCATATTAAAAGTAGAAAAGTCATCAATAATTTTGTTTTGGTTTGTTGAAAAATATATTGTATATCACTTCTAAGGGTATTTCTAGTAATAGGTTGGTAGGCAGGTTGTAAAAAAATTTGAATAAAATGTATAAAAACACTCTTCTTCAACTAAAGTAAAAGGCATATCGGATGCACAAACAAATCTGGCCCAAGCCTTCTCTTATTTTTTTTTTTTGTTATAAAGAAAAGTTCCATAACTTGTGCTAGTAGAAGCAGAAATTTGGGATTGTATTGGGCCGCCCGCCCTCTTCAGCGGTGCCTGCCTCCCATGCAAGATTATGTTTGCCAATGATGTGCCTTTTAAGTGTCTTATTTCCACCACCTTTATAACAAAATTCATGTTTACATATATTAGAAATTGCTTGAGACTTATCCTCACTTTTTGTAAAAATAACCAAACTTTTGATTTTAATTTTCTTTTAGTGATGGAATTCGAAGGAGTTGAATTAGACCCCATAATTTCGACTTTGTCATCATCCTCCTCCAATTCCAAATCATTAATCTCATTTCTTTCCCTATAATCTAAAATTTTAAAGTCATAAGTTAGCCCTTATCTATTTTTTGAAGATCTTGAATGAGATGCCATTTTTTTTTTTTTTGAAAAAAAAAAAGTAGGGGAAAAAAATATAAAATATTTCAAATAACAACAATTAAATAAGCAAGAAGTGAAACAATAAATGAATTTACCTCAACTTGTAGTAGTAGAAGAAGAAGTGAAGAACTATGAATAATAAATATACTTAAGAGTTGTAGAAGTACTAAAAGAATTTTGAATCACCAATTTGAACTTGAATCACCAACTTGTAGCATTTTTTTTTAATTTGCTTGTAAGTAACGAAGTAAGTAGAGAGAAAGTATAGATAATTGATTTTGGTATGAGAAAATATGTTATGGGTGATTTGGGATTTATAGAAAACGATTTCGGAAGTCAAAAATTAATTTTACATTTTTACCCCCAAAACTAGTCGTTTTATAGCCGTTAGAGGGATATAAAGTGGAAAAAAAAAATAAATAAAAAAAAAATTCCCAAACTAGCCGTTGGGCGCCAGGCAGGCCATCCGGGCTGGGTCAGGCTAGGCCACAATGGCTAGATATTTGCGCCCTCGGGCCTGGCCGAGCTTCGGGCTAGGTGCCGGGGCCTGACCGGCCCATGGACACCAAATGGGGTGTCCACCCCGGATCGGTGGCAGCGGACAGGGCCTCGCTATCCTGGCCTTTGTACCAGGCTGGGTTGGGCTTTTGGCCAAGAAAAAGCAGGCTGAGCCAACTCGACCAAATTGACACCTCTACAAATTGGCACTTGGAGGACACGTGGTAGTTAGACGAAGTGAGTATATAGTGGGGTTACTAAAAGTCATGCTGAGGAAGAGTGAGGTGCTTTTCTTGACATATTGATAAATGGGGAGTGACGAGAGATTTGATGAAATTTGGTTAAAAACATGCAGACTACGACACTTATGGTGGTTTGCGAGGTAGGGAAGAGGCGTTCGGTATGGTAATCGATGGCAGTGGAATCCATTGATAATGTACAACTTTCTTTGCGGAAAAGCATTTTCAAATGTCTATCTTTGAAATTTGAAAAAATATATATATTTATCATTCCCCGATATTTTTAGTTTGTTATATATCACGATAATCTCATTCCCAAATTTTAAATTCCTCAATGAATTGTGACACACACTGTGATAGTGATCGATGGTACCACACGCAACACCATGTGGTACAACTTGAGAAAGTGATTGAAAAACCAAATTTTGGGATTCAAATTTGGGAAGCACATCATGGAGTAAAATTGGTTAAATCAAATTTGGATTTCAAATTTAAGAAGGAGAAGGTCATTCAAAACATAATTTTGATATTTTTATGTTCACATCTCCTTTACGACAAAGTGTTTGGCTATTTATCCTTCAAAGGATATTTGTGTAATTTTGTGTGCGAGTGTGCCAGGCAAGCAAGTTGCCAATGTAATTGTGTGAGTGTGTAAGCCAAATGCGCCTCACAAGGCCAATTGTGACCGTTCGAATGCCTTAATTAAAAGGACTTCTATAATGTAGAATTAACAAAGAGTTGTAAAATATAATCTAAATTATCTATGAACTAAAGACTGTAAAACAATAAAAGAAAGAATCTACTTCATTGAGAACGAAGTAAGGTACAGATCCTAACCTCGAAGAGTACTTCGAAGTGATATTCTACTCCAAAGGAAAAGGAAAGATATGACAACTGAAATGGATTCTGAAGAGTTGTTTGCGTGATTGTGTGCATCCTACTCATTCCATTCCCTATCTAATTTATAGACCTTCGAAATAACTACTTCCTCTATTCATCACGTGCTCCAACTGTTACTTCAAACTGTTGGATAAAAATTGATTTTGGCCATGTTTGAGGTCAAATAAATGTGGGACCCATTTAGAGTTTGAATGGGGTCTTTGTGGGTTTGTGTTCTCCTCCATGAGGAGATGAACTTTAGATATTTACATGTCCAAAAATCATTGCTGAGTGAATGAGAAATTAATCCATTGAATACATATAGATAATGTACATGCATGGAAAATGTACATACATGAATGAATTTATAGTTGCATTTATTCTCATTCATGGATAATGCACATTCATAGATGAATTGCATTTATTCTCATTCATGGATAATGCACATTCATAAATGAATCATGCATATACATGGATGAATCTATAGATTCATAATGTACATACATGGATGAATCCACAAATACATAATGTACATCTAATAGATCCTCTATCCCCTTAATCCTATATATTCTAAGCTTTCTCTTTAGAAATTCATAGTCAGGAAAAACAAGAGCTCTTTCATTCATTCCTGAGAGAATTACAAACATAGTTGGTTCGCTGGAGCAGTCGAACACTGTGCTTGTCTACTGCTGGTAATTACTGTTGTATCCTAGGAGACAGATGCCTGAGATATCCTCAAGCACTTCTGGTGAGGCGACGAATCTATTTTAAGGAAACTGTGAAGTATCACATGCCTCGGTTTTATCAATTTTCAGTTTCTGCTTTGTTTATATATTCTGTAATTTTCCTATTTTCTTAAGTTGTAATTCAGAATCTGTTTCTATTTTTCCAATTATATCAATGTAATTTTTCCAAAAATCTTAAAACATATTTATTTCATATATTTTATTAACAAAACAGATTCGGGTTTGGAAAAACAGAATTACTTTTGAAAATAGGAAAACATTTTTGTTTTTGGAATACAAAAACTGCTACTGTAATTCACATTTCTGCCCAAAACGGTGCAAAATCAGGAAAAAAAGCATTAGACAAAAAGTCTGCAGAATTGCGTTTTGCTTGGGACCTTAGCGAGCAGAATCTTAAAATTCATTCGTCTTCCTTACAATTCTTTGAAAACAAATTCTGCCACTATTAAAATTAAAAGGGAAAAATATTAGATTTAATTTTTTTCTCCTTTGATTATTTTTCTGAAATGGCAAATGAGAACGTAAACACTACTACTGTTGCAACCGATGGTGCTACTGGCTCCAACAACGTGTTGATTGTTTTGATACTTGTGAAGGTTCCTTCAGTCCAGGTTCCTGTGAACCACGGGGAGAAACCCGAGAAATTCCAAGGCGTGGATTTCAAGAGGTGGCAGCAAAAGATGTTGTTCTACCTTACCACCTTGAACCTTGCGAGGTTCTTGAAGGAAGAGGCTCCTGTGCCTAATGAAAATGAACAAAATCGGGAGATCGTCTTACAAGTAGCTTCTGTTATTGATGCTTGGAAGCATTCAGATTTTTTGTGCAGAAATTATGTTCTGAATGGCTTGAACGATACACTCTATAATGTGTATAGCGTCAAGACCACTGCTAAGGAACTGTCGGAGTCCTTAGACAGAAAGTACAAAATTGAGGATGTCGGGTCAAAGAAATTTGTAGTGCGGAGATTCCTCGACTATAAGATTGTGGATTCAAAGACTGTGATCAGTCAAGTTTAAGAGCTGCAAGTGATCTTGCATGAAATCTATGTTGAAAGGATGACCTTGAGCGAAACTTTTCAAGTTGCTGCTATAATTGAAAAGCTACCCACTACTTGGAAGGACTTCAAGAGCTATTTGAAGCACAAGCGAAAGGAGGTGAAGATTGAAAATCTCATCGTCAGGCTTCGAATTAAAGAAGACATCAAAGGGGCTGACTGTCACGCCCCGACGTAGCATAAATATGGAAAGCATTTAATTTTATTTATGGACCCGTAGGTCGCGACAGTTTGAAGGATCGAATCCGTCCCAAACGTCGAATAACATAAAACCATAAATCAGAGTAGAGCAATCAAGGCTTACAAAATTTTTCTAACTTAAGAAATATTACAGCACGGGATCACCTAAAGGCACAGACCGCCTTGAAACAAAATAATATCTGTCATCTATTATGTCATCCTTATTACAAATCCAGTTCATAACTTAAAACGTAAGATAATGATAAACAATTTCTCTCCATATGCAGCCTTTCTCAATTAGCATTGTCATAAGGTCCTTCCTGATTATAACCTGAAAATCCTAGACACGAATGTCCAGGACGCATCAACGTCGTCAGCTTCGAGAAGCTGGTGAGTATTAAAAACATATGCTCGAATGTAAAACATACTCATTCACCATTTTCCAATTTCCATTATTCAACAGGTGAATATCATAAAAGTGAGTCCGCATGATGAACTAATAAAAAATAACATTAGTAAACTTTCTCTCATGTTACATGTGACCGTGTATGAAAATAATGCACCCACTCATCTTACCGATTCTTTTCTCTCGACAAACACATGAACCCACTTTTTTTTTTTTTTGCTTAAACACATGAACCCACTTTCTCACTCTAGTATCTTTGAAATACTCCGATAGCCACACTTTAGCACAGGGGTACCAGGGAGTGTCCAGTTTGCCTCACACTTTAGTACGGGGTACCAGGGAGTGTCCAATGCCTCACACTTTAGTACCTAATCCGCCTCGCAAATACCAGAGGAAACCTCATATAGTATCCAGACTAGTGTACTAGGGAGTGTCCGTAGGCCACACTTTAGCATTACCATGGGTGCCAGGGAATGTCCAAGTTCGGCATCACACACTTTAGCGCTACCATGGGCGCTAGCGAGTGTCTAATTTTGCCACCGTAGCATGTCAACGACACTCTAGCCGCAGTCTAAAAAACATCACACTTTGGTACACAATTACCAGGGAGTGTCCACCACACAAACTTGACCATATACTCTTTCCACACTGACCAAAACCCACATGCATGTACCACTGACTCCTCATGTATGACATGTGTCTATATTCAGAAGTATAAATCATCGAAACATGAAACAACGAGCGTACGAGGGTAAAGAAGTCATAATTTATTTCCTTTTATAATCTAAACGAAATAAATAGGGTTCTGATTTAGTAAGATTCCCAAACAGAACCTTAACAACCTTTAAAAGTTGGTCCAAACAGTCCTTTAACAGAAAACAGACAAAAATTGAAAACTGCTAGGTCGCGCGCGCAGGCTGCTCGCGCGAGTCGCTCACGTGGGCCGCTCGGGCGGTTATTCCATTTTTTTTTTATTTTCTTTATAAAACCTTTTCTCTCTATCAGAAATCACACACCTCTCGCGCACAGGCCGCTTGTGCGAGGGGTCGCTCGCACGGGCCACTGGCGCTATCTGCCTAGTTTTCATTTTTCTTTTTAAAACTTTTCTTTTTTCCTAGAAACGCACACCTCGCGCGCGTGGGCCGCTTGCGTGACCCTCGCTCGTGCGATCGCGCGCGCGAGGTGAAGCTAAGGCTTTATCTTCTTCGTGAAAACACCCCTGTTTCAAAATTTCGAGGTCTTTTTGACCCATTTTGCAATCCGAACATTCATAGGACATGTAATATATGAATCTCTTCAGTTTTTCGCAAGGATTAAGAATCTACGATCAATTTTACATAAATCGATCCGTAGCTCTCGGATTTTACGAAAAATCGAAAGTTGTCAAAATTAATTTTCTAATATACTTTCTCCTATGAACAAAATAAGCTTCAATATTTTAACCATAGTCTATATATACTGTAATCTTTCATATTCATCTTTAAAAACCAATTTTGGTTGAGGTTGGAAAATCATGTTTTTCAAGCTCAAGCTCCATGGTTAAAATTGACAATGGTGGTTCACAATTTCAAACCATACAAGTAGTAAACAAGTAGGAAATTACATGAGGAGTGAGTTGATGATACTCACTGAGATTGAATATAGAGAAATTGTTGAGAAAGAGCAAGAATTTAAGCAAACCCAAGTGAAGCTCCTAGCTATGGTGGTTGAGCTTTCTCTCTCTAGGAATTCTGAAATTCTCTGAACTCTGTCTATTGAAACTCTCAGAATTCAATTTTGCAGTGAATGTGAAGAAGATGTGTGTGTGTTGTATATAAAGAAAAAATAACTAAGACTACTTGGAGCCCAAGTTTTGAAATGTGAAATTCACTCTACAAACTAAATTTGATTAACAAAATACATAATATTTGAAATACACAGGTCATATACACAGAAATTATACATACGTATATACCCAATCACATATTGAAAGGGTGGTTTATATAGGTAGGGGGTCAAGTGTGGTTGTTTGGCAAAATAGCTTATAAGCACAAAATTAACACACTCCAAATAGACCTAGCCAAACAAGACATAGGCAAGTAGTCTATGAATCACTTATATTGTTTGGCAAAACTAACTTATGGCACTACACTAAACAAGTACCAAAAGCATTCCCAAACAGACTTAGCAATGATGAGTTGCCATAAATGGAAAAGCACATGTCACCTCATGATTGGTGGAGAATCCCATATTGTAGGATTCCAACGCGGCGCGGTGATCACCACAAAAATACAGCAAATTTATTTTAACGTAAGAAATTATTTTCCGGTTTTATAAAAATACTGTTTGAGTCAAAAGTAAATGTTTTCACCATTTTGAATTATAGATTTTGAACTCTAACACAGGTATTTCTAAGTTTATAAAATTGCAGTTTGTTCTCAAAAGAAATTAATACATGAAATAAAATTAATAATTAGGTTCAACACGTGAGGGTTGTAATTAAAATAAAAGCAACCAATACATATTGATTTTAAATATGACAATGCAAATACAGATTAATTATGGAAATGTTAATTTAAGGTTAAATGGAAATGCAGTTTGTTACATCCTTCCTCCCTTAAATAGGATTTCGTCCTCGAAATCAAGACTGACTAGTCCTGAAACAACTTCGGGTACTTCTTCCTCGTATCAGCTTCAACTTCCCATGAGGCTTCATTCTCGTTATGGTTATTTTATTGAACCTTCACCAAGGGAATGCCCTTTTTCCTAAGCTTCTTGATACTCTGATCCAGAATCTTCACAGGCCTCTCCTTGTAAGAAACATTATGACTCGTCTCAATATCGCCATAACTAACCACATGTGAGGGATCTCGTATATACTTTCTTAGCATACTCACATGGAATACATTGTGAACCCCACACATCTTTGGTGGTAGCGCAAGTCGATAAGCCACTTTCCCAACGCGATCCAGAATCTCGAACGGTCTGATGAAACTCGGGGCTAATTTCATCTCTTGAGACCAAAACGCACCACTCCTTGGGTCGGTGAAACCTTAAGAAGTACATGATTTCTGACAGTGAATTCTAAATCTTTTCGGCGTCGATCGGCATAACTCTTATACCTGCTCTGTGCGGTTCTCATCCTTTCCTTGACCAAGGAGATTTTCTCGTTGGTTTTTTTAATCAAATCTGGTCCCAACAACTCTGTATCTCTGACTTCTGCCCAATACAACGGAGAACGACATGGTCGTCCGTACAATGCTTTGAACGGAGCTATCCCAATACTCGTGTGATAACTATTATTATAGGTAAATTCGACCAAAGGCAAGTGTGTCTCCCAAGATTCTTCAAAATCGATGACACAAGCCCTAAGCATATCCTCTATGATCTGATTAGCACGTTCCGTTTGCCCATCTGTCTAAGGGTGAAAAGCAGTACTCATCTTGAGCGAGGTTCCCATAGCTTCTTGTAGACTTTCCCAAAATCCAGAAGTAAAACGTGCGTTGCGGTCTGACACAATTGACACAGGTGCACCGTGAAGTCGCACAACTTGTTGTATATACATCCGGCTCATCTTTTCTACCGGGTATGTCATACTGTAAGCAATGAAATGAGCTGACTTTGTCAGTCTATCCACGATGACCCAGATGGCATCATAATTTTGTTGAGATCGAGGCAATCCCACTATAAAATCCATGGTTATGTGATCCCACTTCCAACCTGGAATAGGTAATGGCTGCAACAATCCCGAAGGCCTCGGATGTTCGGCTTTGACTTGTTGACACGTCAAACACTTAGATACAAATTCAGCCACATCCTTCTTCATATCTTCCCATCAGAAATTTCTCTTCAAATCTTTTTACATTTTTGTTCCTCCCGGGTGAACTGTGTATCTTGACTTATGTGCTTCTCCCAGAATATCATTTCTCAAATCTCTACAGTCTGGTACACATAATCTGTTTCTGCATCTGTATCCTCCATCCTTTCTCACCTTCCATTCTGTTGGGTCCTTCTCTGACATCTTCATAAACCATGTCCGAAACTTCTCATCTTCTTTCTATGCTTCCATAATGCGGTCGATAAGAATAGGCTGTAGGATAAGACATCCAAAAAGTTTCCCTACTCTATCCTCAGTATTCTGCACCTCGAACTCGGCCAATGTCTCCAATGCTCGCCATTCTCTAACCATTAAAGAGGTAATTGTCCCACGAGTTTGCCGACTCAAAGCATTAGCAACCACATTAGCTTTACTAGGGTGGTATTCTAACGTGAAGTCGTAATCTTTAATCAGCTCCATCCATCTGCATTGCCTCATGTTCAACTCTTTCTATGTGAACAAGTATTTCAAACTCTTGTGATCGGAGAACAAATCAAACTTCTCATCGTAGAGATAGTGTCTCCAGATTTTGAGTGCAAAAACAACTGCTACCAATTCCAAATCATGAATGGCGTAGTTCAACTCATTTAGTTTTAGCTGTCTCGATCTATAGGCTATAACTCTGCCATCTTGCGTAAGCATACACCCCAATCCTTGATATGATGCGTTGGTGAAGATAGTGAACTTATCATCAGGCTTGGGTATAGCTAGTACCGGTGCGGTAGTGAGTCTCTTTTTCAACTCAAGAAAGGCGCATTCATGCTTTTCTGTCCACTCAAATTTTAAATTCTTCTTCGTTAGTCCAGTCAATGGTGTAGCTATTTTAGAGAACCCCTCCACAAATCTCCTGTAATAGCCTGCGAGTCCAAGAAAACTTCTAACTTCTGCAGGGTTGCTCGGTCTAGCCCAATTTGATACAGCATCTGTCTTGGATGAATCCACCGAAATTCTCTGAGACGACACATTGTGTCCCAAAAATTTCACTTCTTGTAACCAGAACTCACACTTACTAAATTTGGCATACAGTTGGTGATCCATGAGCGTCTGCATTGCTATCTGCAGACGTTGCTCGTGTTTTTCTTCTGACTTAGAATAGATCAAGATATCATCAATGAAAATGATGACAAACTGATCCAAATAAGGATTGAACACTCTGTTCATTAGATCCATAAACACCACCAGGGCATTCGTCATTCCAAACTGCATCACCAAAAACTCATAGTGACCATATTAGGTTCTAAAAGTAGTCTTAGGTATATCTTCTTTCCGTACCCTCAACTGATGATATCTCGACCGTAGATCTATCTTGAAGAATGTTGTAGCTCCCTGTAGTTGATCAAACAAATCATCGATCCAAGGTAAGGGATACTTGTTCTTGATAGTCACTCTGTTCAATTCTCTGTAGTCGATACACAATCAAAGCGTCCCATCCTTCTTCTTTACCAATAACACTGGTGCTCCCCAAGGCGATGTACTTGGACGTACAAAACCCAGATTCTCGAACTCTTGAACTTGTTCCTTCAACTTTGATAGTTCGGCGGGGGCCATTCTTTAGGGAACCTTCGTGATTGGTGCGATACCTGGTATAAGCTCAATGCAGAACTCTATACTTCTCTCGGGCGGCAGACCAGAAATGTCTTGAAATACTTCCTCGAAGTCCTTGACTACAGGTATAGACAACACTGTTACTTTTGTACTGACGACTTCGATGTTGGCTAAACACCTCGTGAGGAACATATCTCCCGAAGGGTTACATTGGAAATCAAAGGATTGATTCCCATTGTCGGAGAATGTAATTCTCTTCCTCGCATAATTCAAAGTTGCTTGGTTCTGAGTGAGACAATCCATCCCTAAGATAAATTCAAACTCCTTCATCGATAGGACAATCAATCTAGATGGAATCTCACAGTCTCCTATCCGTAGAGGATAGTCCTTCCACATATGTCATAACTTGACCGTGGCTCCCAAAGGTGAGGTAGCCCTCAAAGCTTTCTCTAAGTGATGAGGCAAAATACACAATCTCTGAATAGTATTAACATATATGAATGATAGCACAGCACCCGTATCAAATAAAACTTTAACATGGGAGTTAAACAAGGTTAATGTACCTTCCACTGTTTGCTAATCAGGTTGAGCTTCTCCATAATCCCCTTCTTCATAAATTGTTCCATCATATCCTGTGGCATTAGGAATAACAGCATTCAAGCGAGTCTGACCCTGTTGATCATAAGTCACCTGCTTAGGAGCAGTGCAAAATTTACTGATGTGACCTGGTTCACCACAGTTATAGCAAATTATCCCTTGCTATGTAGCACGCCTCGGTGCCTTGAAGTCTCGAGCCAGATGACCAGGGTTGCCACAATTAAAGCACTTCCCAGCACTACTTCCTTCACCAACTCGAGGTTGAGTCGGATAGGTGATAGCTTGGGGTTTCTTGCTCCCATCAAAATTTCTCTTTTGCCCCTGGGTATGATAAGTTGGTGGCTTATTTCCAAGGCTACCCCTCTGAGGCGGTCGGAATTTGAATTATTTGTGGTTCACTCGAGCATCTTCCTCCAGATTAGTGGCCAGACCAACTAGCCTCTCGAAAGACTTATCTAGGTGGCCGAGAGTCAGGCGACGAATTTGCGGTGTCAGCCCTTGGTTATACTTACGGATCCTCTTTTCCTCAGTATCAACCATATGAGGGGCAAACCGAGACAGTCTCTTGAACTGAGTGGTGTACTCCTGCACGTATTTAGTTCCCTGAGTCAAATCCATGAATTCTTTCTCCCTCCTGTGCTTCTCTGTAACCGGAAAATACTTTTCTAGAAATTTTTCCTTAAATACAGTCCACATCATTCCCATAGCAGCTGTGTTTCCAATGGTGGCTATCACCGAGTCCTACCAATCAACGACAACATCGGTTAATTGGAAGACAGCTAACCTTCTCTTATCTACTTCACTACACTGAACAGCTTCGAACATACGGTCCATTTGCCTTAACCGTTGTTCAGCTTTCCAAGGTTCTGCAGTACCCGCAAACTACTCGGGCCTTAGTGCACAGAATCTCTCCAGCAACTTATCCCCAGTTTGATGGTCTCGTCGGTTCTCATTTATATTACTAATCCTCTCGAGCGTCTGACAAAAGCCTCAAACATTCCCATGGGATCAGCAGTCATAGGGGCTTCCTTAATCAAATTCCTGTTTCTCCTTTATCTTCTAGCCATTCTAAATGCATGTCAATGATGCAAGAATGAGAAACATAAATGAAATAGATATATGAAGCAGTTATATCTATTAGTTTAAATGACAACAATATTCAAAAGAGTATTTATATATATATAACTTCTTGTCAGGTTGATACAAAAAGCGTGTATGATCAGGTCAATGCCTACCCTATCTATATGGGTTACGACGTACTTTGTCCATATAAGAGTTAAGTTTCACAAAAATGGGGTCATTGCCCTACACTCCAATGCATGTAAATACAGCTTGCAAAAAGAGATAGAGCTGCTAGTCCAAAAATAGTTAATATATACAAGGTCATATCCAAATCATCAATCATCTCCGTGGGCAGCTATGAGTAAATCCAAGGAGTCGACTGGGTAAAATCGCTGAACCTACCAACAAGATCATAATCACTGCTCTGAGAGGCTGGTGATAGAGCAGGCCCTGGGGCATCTGCCTCAACTGACAACTCCTCGGGCAGAACTAGCTCAAGGGCTAGCTCCTCCTCAAGGTCGGCAGCAAGGTCATCTAGACCTATGCCGTCCTTCCCTACAACCTCCTTGGCAACAGGGATAACCATAACATCATTGCCATCATCAACCTCAACCACGGGAACTACCGGCGGGGGCATCTCCAATTGTGCGAGGTGAGCGTGCATAACCTAGATCTCAAGGGGAAGATAGAAAGCATCACTATTAACCAGCCTTAACATCTCGACTAGCACTAACCACTGAGCGTCTGCAAAGTAAAAAAGCTCAAGATGAATACGGGTCAAGTTAACAATACCAACAACATGGACCTGGTGCCACAGATCCGATACTATAGTTGTCGTAGCTAGCTGGTCAATGGCGGTGTGATATAAGTCAAGGAAAGCTGGGACTACTGCCCCTGGAGTCACAAAATGTCCTCCAAACCCGTCTGACACATAGAGTGGCTGAGCTGGATCCATAACTGAGAAAAGGTACTAACTTAAGTCAGGACAGAAATAATCTTAGGCGTTTGGGTTCCGGGTTTGTCCTCCTATTGTATCATCGGGTTTGTAACACTTAACGAAATGTGGAATCAGGTCTATACTGGTATACCCTAACCTGGCTAAACGATTCTGAGATAACCTGGCTCTGATACCACTAAATCCTGTCACGCCATAACGTAGCATAAATATGGAAAGCGTTTAATTTCTTTTATGGACCCGTAGGTCGCGACAATTTGAAGGATCGAATCCGTCCCAAACATTGAACAACATAAAACCATAAATCAAAGTAGAGCAATCAAGGCTTACAAAAGTTTTCTAACTTAAGAAATATTACAGCACGTGATCACCTAAAGGCACAGACCGCCTTGAAACAAAATAATATCTGTTATCTATTACAGTCATCCTTATTACAAATCCAGTTCATAACTTAAAACGTAAGATAATGATAAACAATATCTCTCCATATGCAGCCTTTCTCAATTAGCATAGTCATAAGGTCCCTCCTGATTATAACTTGAAAAGCCTAGACACGAATGTCCAGGACACATCAACGTCGTCAGCTTTGAGAAGCTGGTGAGTATTAAAAACATATGCTCGAATGTAAAACATACTCATTCACCATTTTCCAATTTCCAATATTCAACAGGTGGATATCATAGAAGTGAGTCCGCATGATGAACTAATAAAAAATAACATTAGTAAGCTTTCTCTCATGTTACATGTGACCGTGTATGAAAACAATGCACCCACTCATCTTACTGACTCTTTTCTCTCGACAAACACTTGAACCCACTTTCTCACTCTAGTATCTTTGAAATACTCCGATAGCCACACTTTAGCACAGGGGTACCAAGGAGTGTTCAGTTTGCCTCACACTTTAGTACGGGGTACCAGGGAGTGTCCAATGCCTCACACTTTAGTACCTAATCTGCCTCACAAATACCGGAGGAAACCTCACATAGTATCCAGACTCGGGTACTAGGGAGTGTCTGTAGGCCACACTTTAACACTACCATGGGTGCCTGGGAATGTCTATGTTCGGTGTCACACACTTTAGCGCTACCATGGGCGTCAGGGAGTGTCCAGTTCTGCCACTGTCGCATTTTAAAGACACTCTAGCCGCAATCTCAAAAACATCACACTTTGGTACACAATTACCAGGGAGTGTCCACCACACAAACTTGACCACATACTATTTCCACACTGACCAAAACCCACGTGCATGTACCACACTGACTCCTCATGTATGACATGTGTCTATATTTAGAAGTGTAAATCATCGAAACATGAAACAACGAGCGTACGAGGGTAAAGAAGTCATAATTTATTTCCTTTTATAATCTAAATGAAATAAACAGGGTTCTGTTTAGTAAGATTCCCAAACAGAACCTTAATAGCCTTTAAAAGTTGGTCCAAATAGTCCCTTAACAGAAAACAGACAAAAATTGAAAACTGCTAGGTTGCGCGCGATGGCCGCTCGCGCGATTATTCTATTTTTTTATTTTCTTTATAAAACCTTTTCTATCTGTCAAAAATCACACACCTCGCGTACACGGGTCGCTCGCGCGGGCCACTCGTGCGATCTACCTTGTTTTCATTTTTCTTTTTAAAACTTTTATTTTTGCCTAGAAAAGCACACCTCACGCGCGCGGGACGCTCGCGCGATCGCGCACGCGAGGTGAAGCTGAGGCTTCATCTTCTTCGTGAAAACACCCCTGTTTCAAAATTTCAAGGTCTTTTTGACCCATTTTGCAATTTGAACATTCATAGGACATGTAATATATGAATCTCTTCGATTTTTTGCAATGATTAAGAGTCTACGATCAATTTACATGAATCGATCCGTAGCTCTCGGATTTTACGAAAAATTGAAAGGTGTCAAAATTAATTTTCTAATATACTTTCTCCTATGAACAAAATAAGCTTCAATACTTTAACCATAGTCTATATATACTGTAATCTTTCATATTCATCTTTAAAAACCAATTTTGGTTGAGGTTGAAAATCATGTTTTTCAAGCTCAAGCTCCATGGCTAAAATTGACAATGGTGGTTCACAATTTCAAACCATACAAGTAGTAAACAAGTAGGAAATTACGTGAGGAGTGAGTTAATGATACTCACTGAGATTGAATATAGAGAAATTGTTGAGAAAGAGCAAGAATTTAAGCAAACCCAAGTGAAGCTCCTAGCTATGGTGGTTGAGCTTTCTCTCTCTAAGAATTCTGAAATTCTCTGAACTCTCTCTACTGAAACTCTCAGAATTCAATTTTGCAGTGAATGTGAAGAAGATGTGTGTGTTGTATATAAAGAAAAACAAACTAAGACTACTTGGAGCCCAAGTTGTGAAATGTGAAATGCACTCTACAAACTAAATTTGATTAACAAAATACATAATATTTGAAATACACAGCTCATATACACAGAAATTATACATACGTATATACCCAATCACATATTGAAAGGGTGGTTTATATAGGTAGGGGGTCAAGTGTGGTTGTTTGGCAAAATAGCTTATAAGCACAGGATTAACACACACCAAATAGACCTAGCCAAACAAGACATAGGCAAGTAGTCTAGGAATCACTTATATTGTTTGGCAAAACTAACTTATGGCACTACACTAAACAAGCACCAAAAGCATTCCCAAACAAACTTAGCAATGATGAGTTGCCATAAATGGAAAAGCACATTTCACCTCATGATTGGTGGAGAATCCCATATTGTTGGAGTCCAACGCGACGCAGACATTTTTGAACATAAATTGGTATTTTTGCGGCGCGGTGATCACCACAAAAATACAGCAAATTTATTTTAACGTAAGAAATTATTTCCTGGTTTTACAAAAATATTGTTTGAGTCAAAAGTAAATGTTTTCACAATTTTTAATTACATATTTTGAACTCTAACACAGGTATTTCTAAGTTTATAAAATTGCAGTTTGTTGCCAAAAGAAATTAATACATGAAATAAAATTAATAATTAGGTTCAACACGTAAGGGTTGTAATTAAAATAAATGCAACCAATACATATTGATTTTAAATATGACAATGCAAATACAGATCAATTATGGAAATGTCAATTTAAGATTAAATGGAAATACAGGTTGTTACACTGACAGGAATTTGGAGAACATTGTGGCCAAGGCTAATATGGTTGAGCATGGTCAAAGTTCATATGGGAAAAAGAAATTCCTTCTGGAAAAGAGTACAAAATGGAGCCAAAAGGTGGTATCGTCAAGAGCCTAAATTTCAGTTTCAAGGGAAATGCTATACTGAACCTCCATATTGACACAAGTCAAAAATGTGAAACTCATGTTGAAGTAAAATTAACAAAGACTTCGTTGCAATCAGTTGAAAGAAGCACTGAACCATTGGAATTAATCCACACTGATGTATGTGATTTAAAAATGGTTCAATCTAGAGGTGGCAATAAGTATTTTATTACTTTTGTTGATGATTGCACTAAATACTATTATATGTATTTGCTAAGAAGTAAGGATGAAGCTTTGAATAAGTTCATTCTATACAAGACAGAGGTTGAGAATCAACTTGGCAAAAAGATTAAGGTGTTAAGAAGTGATAGAGGTGGTGAATATATAGCACCGTATGGTGACTATTGTGCACAAAATGGAATTATTCACCAAACCACTGCACCTTATTCGCCTCCATCAAATGGAGTTGTTGGAAGGAAAAATCGTACCTTAAAAGAAATGATGAATACTATGTTAATTAGTTCTAGATTGCCACAGAACTTGTGGGGGGAGGCAATTCTCTCTGCAAATTACATTTTAAATAAGGTACTTCAAAAGAAAGTTGATCAAACCCCGTATAAACAGTGGAATGCTCGAAAACCTTCCTATAAGTTCTTATGAATGTGGGGGTGTCTTGCAAAGGTTCTTGTACCTACTCCTAAGAAAGAAAGGATAGGTCCGAAAACTATTGAGTATTTATTAATTGGCTATGGACATAATAGTAGTGCATATCGGTTTCTTGTATATAAATCTAAAAACCCAGTTATACACAAGAACACGATCATGGAATCTAGAAATGCGTCGTTCTTTAAGAATATATTTCCTTGTAAAGAGGAATATAGTTCTAAAAAATGCACATTTGAGACTGTTGGGGAAAGTAGAAAAACCCAAGAAGAGAATGTTGATGTTGAGCCTAGACGTGGGAAACGAGCTAGGACCTCAAAATCTTTTGGTCCAGACTTTCTAACTTATGTTATAGAAAGTGAGCCTCAAATAATGAAGCTATTAGATCACCAGATGGTCCATTATAGAAAGAAGTAATCAAGAGTGAAATTGATTTTATCCTACAAAACCATAGTTGGGAACTGGTAGATCTTCCTCCTGGTTGTAAGCCATTGGGTTACAAATAGATTTAAAAAAAAAGAAAATGAAGGCAGATGGCACTATTGATAAATATAAGGCAAGGTTTGTCATTAAAGGGTATAGACAAAAGGAGGGTCTAGACTACTTTGATACGCATTCTCCTGTTACGAGAATAACATCCATTTGTATGATTATTGCGATCGTAGCTTTGCGAGATCTTAAAATACATCAAATGGATGTTAAGATTGCCTTCCTTAATGGATATTTGAATGAAGAAATCTACATGGAACAACCTAAAGGATTTTCTGCTCCAGGGTAAGAAAATAAAGTATGTAAGCTTGTCAAATCATTGTATGGCTTAAAGCAACCTCCAAAACAATGGCATGAAAAATTTAACAATGTTATTCTCTCTAGTTGATTTAAAATCAATGAGTGTAATAAATGTGTTTATGTCAAAGACACGAATGAAGGCTATGTCATCTTATGTCTATATGTTGATGACATGCTCATAGTGGGTAGTAATGATAAGATCATTAAATCTACTAAGAAAATGTTGAATTCTAAATTTGACATGAAAGATATGGGACTTGCTGATGTTATATTGGGCATCAAGATCTCTAGAAATACAAATGGACTTGTTTTGTCACAGTCACATTATGTAGACAAGATTCTAGAGAAGTTTAACAAGTCTGATACTAGTGTAGCCAGGACGCTTGTGGACTTAAGTCTACACCTATCTAAGAATACTGGTGAGAGTGTTTCTCAACTAGAATATTCTCGAGTGATAGGAAGTTTAATGTACCTAATGAGTTGTACAAGGCCTAACATTGCTTATTTAGTTACTAGACTGAGTAGATACACTAGTAATCCTAGTGTTGAACACTGGAAAGGGATAGTAAGGGTACTGTGGTATTTACGATATACATGTGATTAGGGATTGTACTACTTGAGATATCCAGCTATATTGGAAGGATACAGTGATGCAAACTGGATATTCGATATGAAAGATTCAAAATCTATAAGTAGATATGTTCTCACGCTTGGTGGTGCAGGTGTGTCATGGAAATCTTCAAAATAAACTTGTATTGCTAGATTGGCAATGGAATCTGAATTCATTGTGCTAGACAAGGCGGCTGAATGGCTTCGCCATTTTGTAGAAGATATTCCTAGATGGTCAAAACCTGTGCCAGCTATTTGCATACACTGCGATAGCCAATCTGCTATTGGAAGGGCACAAAGTACTCTCATATTCGTTATAGACACAATACCATTAAATAACTACTCTCAAGTGGGGTTGTATCGATTGACTATGTAAAGTCAAAGGACAATATTGCGGATCCGCTAACCAAAGGGTTGAATCGAGAGTTAGTTAATAAGTTATCTAAAGGAATGGGACTAAGCCTATGACATTACAAGGTATCAGAATGGAAACCCAACCTAGTTGACTGGAGATCCCAAGATCTAGGTTCAAAGGGACAACCTAATTCCATGTACTTTAGGAGAATCACTGAGGAGGAATGCTCTCCTGCCCATTTCTATGATACAACAGTGATACCTGCATGAGTTAAGGATAAGCTTAGCTTTTAATGACAATGTACGTTAGTATTGCCAAGCGAAGTATAGCAGGATACTCTAAATAAGTCACCTATGTGAATGTGAAGTGGGGTCGCTTCTAAAAGAATTTGAGAAAGGCAAAATTCTTTAATAAACATTCACTAAACCATGCGAGTGTTCAAGGCCAAAATGAACACAAGTGTAAGAACTAAACTATGTTAATGAAAGCTCCTGTGTTTACACTAACGGCATTTAGTTCAAGACTTCACGTTCACTAATCCGCCAGTAAATCTAATAGACTATCACATGGGAAGGTTCAAAGCCAAAAGCTATCTATCTCTTTGCAGGAGTGATTCGTTGTGCTCTCTCTATCCGAGTCTCGGGTGTCTCTCATTGTTTTCGATTAATTTCAATCATGTGGGGGATTGTTGGATAAAAATTGATTTTGGCCATGTTTGAGACCAAATAAATGTGGGACCCATTTAGAGTTTGAATGGGGTCTTTGTGGGTTTGTGTTCTCCTCCATGAGGAGATGAACTTTGGATATTTACATATCCAAAAATCATTGTTGAGTGAATGACAAATTAATTCATTGAATACATATAGATAATATACATACATGGAAAATGTACATACATGAATGAATTTATAGTTGCATTTATTCTCATTCATGGATAATTCACATTCATAAATGAATCATGTATATACATGGATGAATCTATAGATTCATAATGTACATACATGGATGAATCCATAAATATATAATGTACATCCAATGAATCCTCTCTCCCCTTAGTCCTATATATTATGAGCTTTCTCTTCAGAAATTCATAGTCAGGAAAAACAAGACCTCTTTCCTTCCTTCCAATATTCATTCCGGAGAGAGTTAAAAACATAGTTGGTTCGCCGGAGCAGTCGAACACCGTGCTTGTCTACTATTTGTAATTACCGCTATATCCTGGGAGAAAGACGCCTGAGATATCTTCAAGCACTTCTGGTGAGGTGGTGAATCTGTTTTAAGGAAATTTTGAACTATCATAGGCCTTGGTTTGATCAATTTTCAGTTTCTGCTTTGTTTATATATTCTGTAATTTTCCTATTTTCTTAAGTTGTAATTCAGAATCTGTTTATGTTTTTCTAATTATATCAATGTAATTTTTCCAACACAAACTACCTTGATCTTTCCTCGACACGTTTCTCAGCAGTTGCCTTTTGAATTCAAACATTGCTGAATGACAAACTGCACGCACCTAGGTTGTCCATTTGAATCCTTCTACGTGTTATTCCTTTGTCTTTACACATCACATAATGTGGCTGTCCCTTCACTCTCCATGTGTCAATATACTACTGGACTGGATTTTTATGGTACAAACATACCCCCCGCGATAATTACCTTTTGAACATAAGTGTAGTTGGTGGTTTCTTGATAACTGCTAGCAACTTGCACATTAACACATTCTCCATGAAATTCTATGATCATGATTCGTGATTTTGATCTAAATTCCACCAACTGCTTCTTATAAAGCCTCAATCACTCTTCAAGTTTTATCATTCCTTTTAATCTGTCTTTGAACACCTTTATCACTTTGTCACTATCTCGAACATATGGACCAAGAATGGAGTCTAGACAATTTTCCACTTGACCTTCTTGAGGATGTCAAAGCTGCTACAAAACTTAAACAACTTGAAACTTCAACAACTTGGATTGAAATTACCCCAATCGAATCACCTCCTAGCCATTACACTCTTTTTGGCTGGAAGAAATGGGCTGCTCACATTACACCTTCTAATCCTCAAGACGCTTCTACTTCAAAGCCTAATTATGGTGATTACAAATTCCCTCTTTTGCTTGGGAAATGCCAAATTCGAAAGGAGAGGGTTTAGGATTTTATACTAGTGTGAAGCTCAAAACCTCTATTACCACCCCTTCAGTAGTGTATCCTGAATTTAACTACTTCGAAGTGGCTGAATATGTTGTTCGAAGTCGAATAATCAATCCTTACTACCCTTTCTCGAACAATCTCACACCCGTACAAAATCTTCTCAACGACTGGCTTATTTCCTCTACAAGCCCTCCTAGTCTTCAATTCAAATGGGAGAAGAATAAACTTCCTCAAGGAAGACCTCCTGTGCACACCTTTGTAAGGGCTACTCATGAAAAGTTTTCTGCTGAGCACTACTCTACCTAATTTTTGAGCAAAGGCCATGTTCACACAGGAATATGAAGAAAAGTTCTTCTCTGTGATTATACTCAATTAGGCTTTCCTACCACTACAGTCAAAGCCTTCGATGCCATCAAGAAGTCACTAAACAACCCCATCCGTTCAATGGACCAATTACATTTTGTAATCACACTTACCCCATCCTTGATCCAAAGCCTATTCACCTTGTCCAAGCTATGAGGCTCCTTGTTGCTTTTTCCAACCTCCCTTTGTCCATTCTACAAACACCGAGAGCATGTCTTAACTTTGAATGGGCATGTCACATCCTAAGTAGAGAAACCTATGGTCCTTCCATAAATGTGCAAGCCCAGATTCGATTCACTCTCCACACCCTTCGAACTCACGTGAAATGGTATGCCTATCATGCACAAGGTTGGAACCGTCTAGAACACTTGGAAACCATGTATGATCAAGCCAGAGCATACCGTCGTGAGCTATTAGAAGAGATAAATTTTTTCAAAGAGACGTATGTCTTTGGCAGTGGACGGACTACAAATAATGAAGATCAACCTGTCTATACCCAAAAAGAAATCAAGGCTCAAATGAGAATCTATCGAAGGAAAGCCAATTAAGAAGGTTTATACTTCACTTCGAGGTGAAGACCACCAAGCTCTCGAGATCCATAAATTGAAATCAGCCCTCGAAATTGAGAGAGATTATTTTTTGTACTACTGGGATCTTTTTCATAACCTTGGAACTTTGGTTTTCCTCATGCTTATCAAGTCAGTTTGTAAAAAATAGGAAAACCCTTGGTATTGTAAATAGTTGGTTATGAAATATATGCAATGTTTTGATTAGAACTGATTCAGTTTCTCCCACTAACTCACGACTCTTATTTGCAATTAGCATAATAGCTAGTAAAAAATAAACAGTCACAATTGCTTAAGTGGGCCTACCCATGACTGTAAAAGAACTTCGAAATCCCAGAGCAAAGGAATTCTTCACATTTCTTTTCAACTTCTTCTTCTTCCAAACCCTATTTTCTCTAATTCTCTCTAAACTCATCTTTGTCCCGACACTCTGTTTTCCCGAAGTTAATTTCCACACCAGTCATGGTAGAATCTAGTGATTATATCAAATTGATTTATGAAAACTTTGAAAAATCCATAGCAGAAGAACATGCCCAATACCATATCCCAGGTAGTGGATCTTCCCTTATCGTTGAAACCCTGTTTCCCACTATCTTATCTGATTCAAACCCTTCTATCACAGTAGGCCCTGCTTTCTCATCCCCTTCTCTCAAACTTTCTATTTATTATCCTAGGTTTTGGAAACAAAGATTAGGGTATCAAGAACCCCTTCAAATCCCAACCAACGAATTCAGGTACCATCATTGACCCTAATCTTCTAACGACCAATGGATGAAATGGGTAAATAGGATTTTTACTTTTAAGGGGGCTGACCTAGAGGATATAGGAATCCTTCAAGGGATTACCCTTAGCAAAATCAATGTCCAATTTGACCCTTTCTTCATTCCAAGTGTTGTAAACTTTTAGAATCCTATTTACAACCATTTTCAACTCCAATCTGGTCCCATAGGACCAACAGTACTCGATATATGCCATCTCCTTGGTTTTCTTCCCCATGGAGAAGACGTACATCCTTTCATTGTTGAGTCTGAAATTGATTTCTCCATTAAAACAAACCCAAAATCCCTAGGTTATAATCTCTTTTTAGACACCCATATGAGAACCGAGGGTGTAGTAACTGATTCTGAACTCTATTGTTTTAATCTTTATTGGCTTTCGAGGCACATTTGTACACTGGGTCTCAAAGGGTTGTCACTGAGTTTGATTTTCTGCCAAAGCCCTTTTGAGCAAGCATAGATTAGCCTTAGCACCCTTTTTCTTAGGCCATCTGTATTGTACCCATACTGACCTTCAAAGTTTTCCTTTTAATCCTTCTTAGGGTGGTCTTATTTGGGTGCTTCAATTGTGGCTTCGAGCCTATTTCCCTTCAGTCCTAAAACTCCTCCAAACAACCCCATTAGGTATGGCATCTACTTAGCTGCCTTAACTTCCACTCACAGAAAATTTGCAGACTTGGCTACATTTTTCTTCAATCTTCCAGAGAATAGGTCTCGTAATCTCTACCAACCTTTCTCTCTCTTATATAGTACCACAGACAGAACTCCACTCTCCCCTACTTGGCTTTGCCAAATTCTCACTTGAAAAGCCCATTCCAATGATCTGAAGCAAGTTTGGGAAAGTTTTCTGATAGCTAGAGACCTGTTTGTTGGGAGTAAAGCCTCATCCAAATCTTTTGGGGAGATATACCTTTCCTCTCAATTTTTGAGACAATTTGGGCTTGCCTAGTCCATTCCTTGCCATTTCAAGAGCTCAACCAACCCCTTTATAGCTTTGAAATCCCCAAAGGTTTCAGAATTCATAATCACTGCATCCTTGGTCTCTTATCAAGACAAGGTTTGAACTCTTGAATTTACTAATCTCCCAACAGTACTAGGCAAGACTAGTGCTTTCAAAACATGGTGGCTAACACAGAATGGCTGGGTTAATGGACAAGATCCATCTACTAAATGCCTTGGATTCTGAAGAAAAAGGTAGATTACATTACTCTTATTTGTCAATTCTTTAAACTCTTTGAATCTTTTCAAACCTCTTAAAACTACTCTTGTTCTTTGTAGGCTCTACTGCTACTGGGAATCTGGGACTTCCAGTTCTTCCAAGGTACATGTACCTCAAAGGGTTTCGATCCTAAGAATTCCATAACCCAAAGCCAAAATGCCACCTCATCCAAAGCCAATAGGGGTGGCCACTTCAAAGTCTTCCAAAGTAACCAAAAGAAAACCTCTTACTCCCAAGCCGAAGAGAAAATTTGTGTAGGCTGAGGAAGATGATGCACCTTTAGAAACTCCACCACCTCCATTAAATGTAGACACTCTTGAAGACCTAAATCAAGGAGATGATTCACCTATCATTCATCTTCAAAAAAGAAAAAGAGTACTTTGAACTAGTTCTCCCATCAAGGCAACACCATTCTTGATGGTGAAACCAATAGAGGTTGAAGACACCCCCCATTCACCAAATGCACTATCTATGACAGAAGAAACCAATACAGTAGCACTCATTCTATCAAAGACTACTCAGGTAATTTAATATCTTCAAACTCAATTCACTCAAAGTAACTTCAAATATACAGTGAATCTAAGCAACCTTTTGTTTCAGGTTAAAGATTCCAAAGCTGCTGGTTCTCCAAAAGAAACAACTCCTAAAAGCACAAAGAGTCCTACCCCCCGAGCATCTACTCCTTCTTCACAACCAATAAATATCCCACCTTCCATTTTCTCCTAGAATGTACCTCCTAAAATGTCCGCAGAAGAACTAGAATATTTCAAGAAGACATTGAGGACTGTAGTAAGGTTGCACGGTCCCAAATCAAGTCCGAAGATTGGGGATGTGGAAGACCGAATTGAGAAGCTCATCAAAAGATCTCTTGAACTTAAACCTATTAACCCCGACGTCCTAGGTGTTACCTCTTTCCTCAGACCTTTCAATTGAGCTCCCTTTCAAAATTTTCTTGGACCAAGAGATGAAGACTGCATTCAAGCTTCTTTGCCTCACTCTTCTCACCAAGGACAAAGTCAGTGTCAAAGACAAGCAATCAGTTAATGAACTTTTCGGTTCATTAGAATTTCATTGTAATACCTGTATTTCCCATTTCTTTTTATCAATAAATTTTCTGTATTTTCAGACTGTTATGGTAAGATTACACTATAACTATTATTTTCGATTTCGTATTATTAATCTTAACTTTATTTTTTTTTTCGATGTCTCTTAATTTTATTAATATTAGTTATACTGTATTTTATTAATTATTATATCAACGCGTGCATTAAACTCGGACTAAATTTAGAACCCAAAATAGATTAACACGCGAACCTATAACAATACCAGTGTTTTACATAATTCCGTGCACGTATGTATTTTGAGATGGTCACATCAGTTAATCACTTAAATTATGGGAAAGGACCTAACCACTCTTGTACCCTAACCAACTCTCATATCACCCATGCTCCCTTACACCCTGCCCCAACCACCAATCCCACCCCAACACTCCAATCCCCTCACCTCTACAGCTACCCCATCACACACTATGAAATACATATGTGTGTATAGTGTGTTGAGTATGTGGAGAGAGAGAGAGAGAGAGAGAGAAAGAGAGAGAGAGAGAGTGCTGGAAAGGGAAGGGAGAGTGAGTGAGGTAGGGTGGCTGTATGTGTACCGAGAATGAGAGAGGGAATGAGTGGTGCATATGATGTATTTGTGTGTGAGTGTTGTGTTATGTGTATGGTATGTCAGTGGTGTGTGTAGTGTGTTCGTGTGAGTTGTGAGTGAGGAGTGGTTGTGTATGTAATAAGTGTTAAGTGTTGTGCTGGTGTAGTAGGTTGACTTATCTACTGTACACACACACACACATATATATATATATATATATATACTAGAATTAATACTCATGCGATGCACGGGAAAACAAAAGAAGGTACAATAATATATTTGAAAGTGAATTAAGAATATCTAAGGTTATAGTTATGTACGTTCATTACCTTGTTATGTCTAGGATCTTCATTGTTTATTTTCATACTTATCCATGGTTTTCCACACATATTAGTAGATTTTGACCATTCACATATTATTACATTCGATTATTCCTTGAGAGGGCTTTTGGAATATCAGTACTTGTATAGGCTCTATAAGACACGAAGATAAAAAAAAAAAAAAAACAGATTTAAGTTTTGCTTATTTAGACTAAATTTTTTTTGACAATTTTGCTTATTTTCCTTATGGATATAAGGGCCCTTGTGGATTAAATGGCAATATTTTCAAAGCAACTATATTATCCATTTTCATTACTTCCGTTGCATCAATTGGTCATTCCATTTGGTGGTTTAGTTGAACAACATTCCATAAACATATACATATTATATGTAACAACAAATACAGGAATGCCTACATCCAACTGTTGGAAAATTATATTGATATAATTGGAAAAACATAAACAGATTCTGAATTACAATTTAAGAAAATAGGAAAATTACAGAAAAATATAAACAAAGCATAAACTGAAAACTTGATCAAACCGAGGCGTGTGATAGTTCATAGTTTTCTTAAAACAGATTCGTCGCTTCACCGGATGTGCTTAAGGAAATCGTCGGCGTCTGTCTCTCAGGATACAACGGCTTCTAACAGTAGTACTTGCATAGTGTACAACTGCTCTGGCGAACCAACTACGTATGTGTCTCTCTTTATGGAAATTGAAATTGATAAACTGGAAGGAGGAAGAACAGTCTGTGTAATAACTGTGTATAGACTGAGGGAGAGACATATATGTATATAGGGATTAATTGGATGAATTTAATTTGTGATTTATCACGGAGTCTTTTCAGTCTCTATAACTCTTTCAGAAATCCCAAAGGTTTTTGCAATGTTAAACATGTGCAAAAATTCCAAGGGTCTCTCAATACAGAAATAGAAAAAGCCAAAACTTAAGGGGTCTAGAAAGAAAAATTCTGTGCGGGTCGCATCTGCACCCACGACCATGGCTCGGCAAGGCCGGCCGGTCGGACAGACGGCGGCTGTGCCCTGCGTATGCACGCGTGTGTGGAGTAAACCCAAAGGGCCTTAGGTCCTCCCCCTTCCACAAAAGTGGGTACCCTTTGGGGCCTAAACCCAAAACATGAAGTAGCCTTATAAATACACTAAAGACTTCTTCTAGTTTTTCTATGTGGGACAAGGCAAGTTGTGAACCTTTTCCATTTCAACAATTCCTTGTAAGGGGCAACCTTTGAGCATTAATTTCTTATTCACCCATTAATAGTTTTGCACATGTGAATATCTAAACTTCATCTCCTCATGGAGGAGAACACAAATCCACAAGGACCCCACTTAAACTCTAAGTGGGTCCCACTTTTATTTGACCCTAAAATTGGCCAAAACTGAACTTTAATCCAATAATCCCCCACATGAATGAAATTAATCGAAATGATGTGAGACAGCGAATACTCAAGAGAGAGAGCACTACGGATCATTCCTGCTGAAGGATAGGTAGCTTTTGGCTTTGAACCTTCCCTTGTGATAGTCTATTAGATTTACTGGCTGACCAGTGAACGTGTAGTCTTGAACTGATTGCCGTTAGTGTAAATAACCGACAAATCTCACACAGGAGCTTTCCAAACATAGTTTAGTTCTTACATATGTGTTCATTTTGGCCTTGAACACTCGCCTAGTTCAGTGAATGTTTATCAAAGAATTTTTCCTTTCTCAAATTCTTTTAGAAGCGGCCCCATTTCACATTCACATAGGTGACTTATTTAGAGTATCCTGCTATACTCCGCTTGGTTATACCAAAGCACATAGTCATTAAAAGCTATGCTTACCCTCACACTATGCAGGTATCACTATTTATCATAGAAATGGGCAGAAGAACATTTTTCCTCAGTGATTCTCTTAAGGTACATGAAATTAGGTTGTCCCTTTGAACCTAGATCTTGGGATCTCCAGTCAACTAGGTTGGGTGTTTCCATTCCAGTCCCTCGTAACGTCATAGGCTTTAGTCCCATTCTTCTAGAAGATTTATTAACTAACTCTCGATTTAACCCTTTGGTTAGCAGATCCGCAATATTGTCCTTTGACTTTACATAGTCAATCGAGACAATCCCACTTGAGAGTAGTTGTTTAATGGTATTGTGTCTACGACGAATATGTCTAGACTTACCATTATACATATTACTTTGTGCCCTTCCAATAACAGATTGGCTATCGCAGTGTATGCAAATAGCTGGCACAGGTTTTGACCATCTAGGAATATCTTCTACAAAATGGTAAAGCCATTCAGCCACCTTATCTAGCGCAATGAATTCAGATTCCATTGCCAATCTAGCGATACAAGTTTATTTTGAAGATTTCCATGACACACCTGCACCACCAAGCGTGAGAACCTATCCACTTATAGATTTTGAATCTTTCAGATCGAATATCTAGTTTGCATCACTGTATCCTTCCAATATAGCTAGGAATCAAAGTTTTAATGGTTAGATCTCTGGGAATAAAACACATACTAGACATCACTTAGGAATTTCCAACTCTCTGTCCAGATATTTTGTATGATTTTCTAAAAATAGTAAAAAAATTTAAAAGGCTCTAATCTTTATAGGGGGGGTCTTATTATCACATGAAACTTCATAGAAAAAATTATTTGGGGTCATCAACACTCGATTAGGGTTCTGATTTAATCATTTCAAAAGGGTATTGCTATTTTGAAACTTTGGACAGATTGTTGTTGTTTCCCAAAACCCATGACCAAACCATTCTTAACCATAGAATCTTACTAAAACAAAAATTACAGTGGTAGAATTTTGAGTATAGACACTTTCCCGTTGGTTTCATTCAGTTCCAATGGTTCAATGTTTAAATAAAAATCTTTGATGAAAAGTGGTCGACGAACTCACTGCACCTTTTGTCTAGTTCATCTTTCATTTACTAATTTTAACTACAAAGCCATTAAACTTGGCCTTAGTTAAACTAATCCTCCTACCATTTGATGGTCATGGGAGACTAATGACTCTCATAATTGATAGACTTCAATGAAGTATGGAGATGCTTCATGAAGTCCTAGAATAACAAAATCAAACCATGGACATGGGTTTGAACTTGTCAACCAAAATGCTCATTATCAATCCTAATCTTCTTATAAACTATGAACTTATAAGAAGACCAAGAGATTTCAGATAAAAGGATTCGAATGAGACATTGAAAGTCTCACAAATCCCAAGAGATGAACACAACCAAATGTAGAGACTCAACATTAAAACATTAGCTAAGTTAACATGTATTTAAAGGATGATTTAGTCCAGAGTTTACCCGTAAATATCCTCAACTTGGTGATTTGGAGGAATTCCACAAGTTAATCAAGCTCTTCAACTCTAACTCACACACCAACTTCTTTTTTTCAAACTACAAAGCAACTCTTAAGTATATTTAGAAAGTTTTCTAGAGGTTTAAGAGAAGAAGAATCAAGATAAGGTTAGGAGATTAAAAAAACTCATCCCCATGTAATGGGATATTCACCCTCCTTATATAGGCAATTTTTAAGAGGGTATTTCAGTCATTTCAGGGGCAAAAACATTGATTTCGTATATCCTTTTGATGGTACAAAATGTGCTATATTACAACTGTCTGCCCAAAAATGCGGTACTCACTGGAGATGGAAGTGGCACTTTGTGAGTGCCGGAACGACACTCGATGAAAGCCGTCGCGGCATTCACTGATTATCGCATCGACATTCAGAGAATGCCGCGGACACCTCCAGGGACTGCTGTTTCTTAAATTTTGTGACACTTGAAGGAAATTGGCGATAGTCACTAACTGCCGTGCGACACTTACTGTATGCCGGATGACAGTTAGAGAGTACTACACCGGCAACCCGAGAGTGTCACAGAAGTGCGCCTTGTGCCGTTTTCCTTATTTTCTCTTTGCCCTTCTCTTTTTCTTCTTTCTTTCCTTTTGTTTGGATTGACGAGCCTTTTGAAGAGCTTAATTCACCTTTAGAAGCCCTAGATTAGTCAGACATTGTCATCATCGAATCTTAGAGGTAATACTCCCCTAAGTTTAATAGTTTGGTCAAAATCAAGGTTTCTACAATTTTTCCCTCTTTGGCAGAGCTTGCGAAGCAACGCGTGTCACAAGCGAATGTCAAAGCTTGTGTGAAGACAAGCCTTTGACCGGGTTATTGAACTTAGGTAAAAACAAAAATTGCATTGCAAAAAATGGCCGTGCAAATGGTTCATGTTGGTCGTGCTCAATAGTGAGCTGCCTACGTATCCTTTCAAGAATTAGACCGAGATGTAGTTCGGGCCAGGTACAAACACACATAAACACAAGTAACCATACGGATGAATGCACCTATCCTGTCGTGATGCGCGTGCTCATACAATGATGACTGTTGATGTAATTACATGCTCTGTAAATGATGGGGTTTCAAAATCGTGCCACCTCGATGTAGCTAGATGCAATTCATGCCCTGTGCTACTCAATGCTCGTAGTTACTCAAATTCAAAGCTAATTTATTTTCAAAGTTCGAAGTTTTGTAACTAACGGGTCGATCCTCTCTTAGGTGTGTGGCCATCTCGGTCGGATGAACAAACGTGACATGACTGGGCGGCGCTTCGTGACTTAAGCCCCGGTGCCAACATGGGTTTGCTCTTTCATATGTCTTCTCAAAATGATCCGCAACCCTTCAGCCTCGTCGGATGTGTTTGCTCTATGTCATGCGCTTATTACATGAGGTATGACGCATGATGCAGTAATCTGAGGGAAATACTAAAAGCGGGGCCTATGCAAATCTGTTGAGAGGGCCGAGAATATAAATCCGTTATATTCCCAAAAAGCAGGGCCTACGTAAATCTGTTGCGAGGGCAGAGAATATAAATCCGTTATATTCCCAAAAAATGGGTCCTACGCGAAGCTGTTACGAGGGCTGAGAGTATAAATCCATTATATTCCCAAAAAGTGGGGCCTACGCAAATTTGTTGCGAGGGTCAAGAATATAAATTCGTTACATTCCCAAAAGTGGGGCCTACGCAAATCTGTTACGAGGGCCGAGAATATAAATTCGTTATATTCCCAAAAAGCAGGGCCTACGTAAATCTTTTGTGAGGGCCGAGAATATAAATCTGTTACATTCCCAAAAGCGGGGCCTATGCAAATTTGTTGCGAGGGCCGAGAATATAAATCCGTTATATTCCCAAAAAGCGGGGCCTACGCGAATCTGTTGTGAGGGCCGAGAATATAAATCCGTTATATTCCCAAAAGTGGGGCCTACACAAATCTGTTACGAGGGCCAAGAATATAAATTCGTTGTATTCCCAAAAAGCGGGGCTAATCATATTTAGATTATACGGGAGTCGAGCAGACCCAAATCCCTTTAATTTTTTTCGAAATCAGGAGTCAAACAGACTCAAATTTAAATTCAAACAAACTCAAATCCATCCAATTTTCAAAACTTGGAGTCGAACAGACTCAAATTTATTTCAATTTTCAAAACTTGGAGTCGAACAGACTTAATTTTATTTCAAATTCACGAAACGGGAACCAATTTGGTCTTAAAAATTATTTTTGGGTGCGAAAAGCAAAATGAGGGTTAATTTCGGGGGTTAAATTCAATTTTCGGGACTCAAGTTCAAATTTTTTTTTTTTGGGGGGGGGGGGGAATAAAATATCTCTCAACCGCCTTACTTGCAGCACACGCCTTGAGACATGGCCGTCCGTGACTGCCGTCACGGCATTTAGCGAGTGCTGCTCGACACTCTATTAACTACCGGGCACGAAAAACTAAGTGCCACGTTTAAGCGGCAGACTACTTGTACGCTGGTTTTCTTTTTATTTTTTCTCATTCTTTACAAATCATCCCTACGGAAATCCCTCTGGAGATTTTTTCTTTTTTTCCTTGCGTTGATCTACATGATCCGTAGGTAAATTCCTCTCGATCAAAATCTCCCCTTTAATTTTTGTTGTTTTCTCGATTTATTCCAAAGTTTAACTCTCAGTTTACTCTCTCTTCCTTGCTAGGTTATGGCTAGCGGCTCGCGGAGCAGGAAGAAAGCCAAGTACGCAGCCACTCCCCACCGCGATCCTATGTTCCTGCTGTGGGATCCAGACGAGCATCTATCCGCCCGAGCACTTCAGTGAAAGGTATACACGCCTTCGCTCTCTCTTTTCTCTTCCAATTAATATCCATGAATCTCATCAATGAGGTGACATTATATTCTCCCATGCACGACAAAACTCCTCATGTTTCTTATGAATGCAATGTGACTGCTGTTCTTGTAGAACTATGTTTATTCATCCATGTTCAGTATCGTTGTTCCTCATCTCATTTTATCTTCATATTTTCCTTTCAGAAAGCTCATGAATGCGATGTATATCAATCAAAACTTTATACAACCCCTCCTAAACACGACTTTTATGCTCTTGAATCTTTCGAGCGCTGCCCGTACTCTTTTTTATTCATTATTATCGTTGACATTACTTTTTATTTCCTTTTGTCCTTGTAATTGCATCGACTGCTCTTTTTTACTGATTTTATTATTCATTTCCTTTTATTCCTTATTTCCATTCCCTTCTAATGCCCTTTACAAACCTTATGAATGAGTGTATGATGACGAAAACTTTTCAGAAATACGAGTGCCATGTTTGGATTGTTTTCAACTTCTCTTATCCATTATTTACTTCTGCTTTATTCCATTACTTCCATTTTCATTTCATTATATTACTTTTATTTCTTCATTTCATCCCTTTCTTTCTTTCATTCATTTGCTTACTGATATCAAACTTTGTAACTTTTGCAGCTTCAGTCTGATGTGCTGAAAGGGCAGGGTAGCTTGGCCCATGGCTATGCGTGGTACAAGGACCTGAATCAGACTGTGAAGGATTTCATAGATGCTGCGAGCTTTGGGGACTTCGTCAAGCTCCTGACGAAGAGCTCCAATGACTTGAGACAGATACACACCCTTTCTAAGAGGTGGTCACCACTAACACCTTCCACTTTGATTTTGAGGAGATGACGATGACCCTGTTTGATTTCTCCATGATCAGTGGGATCCCCTTCAGGGAGGAGTGCCTCCGTTACGTGGACACGGTGACGGAGTGGGACTGGGTTGAGCCACTTTAAGGAGTCATCCCTGAGGAGTTCTGGTCACAGCCAAGTGGTTCATGGACACGTTCAAAGGCCACTAGGGCTTTTCAGATGAGCAGATGACCCGGGGCTTTATCATGTATATGATGGGGTGCTCCCTGGTGAGCACCAAGGGGGCTCAGATTTCTGTGGCATTGGTAGGGTCCCTGGAGCACATGGGAGAGATCTATTAGTATGACTGGGATAGTGCAGGATTAACCATCCTATACAAGCACATGGGGGACAAATCCCGAGATCGGCCAGCCTCCACTGTCAGCTTTTGGAGGGCATGAGAGGTATACTTCTCCTTTTTGCTGATTTTTATTTAAACCTTGCACTTTCCTTTCAGTTTCTTATTTATGAATCCTGAAACTTATGATTTTTCCCTTTTCTTGCAGATTTGGTCCCACGAGTATCTACACATGATGTCGCCCGATACACGGCCGACGGATCCCCAGTTATTGAAGTGGGAGAAAGAGCGGGTTGAGAGGAAAATCAGGGCTCACGACTTTATCTCATTCAGGAATTTCCTGACGAATCTACGAGAGCCACATGTTCGATGGTAACCCTGGCTTAACGTGCTTCCCGATGCTTCCTAGGGGATACAGCAGTCGATTGGGTACGACCCGCAGAGGATTCTACTGGATGGCCCAGATGCTTAGGAGTGGTATATGGGGGAGAGGGTGACCAGGCAGTCGCTGGTGGCTGAGTCATTCTTCGTGCCACGTCCTCCACGCGAGTCTATGAGGGCTACGGGGACCCTCCAGGGCTCCGCACTCACGGTTGCCTTAGCTGGGCTCTCTATTCAGGACTTCGTGGAGCCTCCAGATGGATATGCGGTTTTCCGGGCTGCCAAGCTGACGCTGAACTTCCCTCTGATGGAAGTGACTCGGATAAGTCCCTTCTAACTTTTTAAATTTTCTTTTAGTTCTTAATTATGCATGTACACATTCTCACTGGATTCAATTTTTCTTCTTCGTAGCCCGTTCCCACTGCAACTCGGGCTCCAACTCTACCGCCTTGGGATTGGAGCCTTAGGACGGATTCCTATGGTGAGCAGACCATGACTATGGTCCCCAGATATCAGGTGGGTGCTCCCTCCATTCCACTCCAGTACGACCATGTCCTGCGGGACTATGTAGAGGAGGGCTTGCTCTATGCTCATAGCGTGAGAGAGTGGATTTATGGCCGAGAGTGGAGGGTAATCTCTAAAACTTGCCTTTTGGTTTAAATTTTGCATTCTCATTCTAACATTCTAACCTTTCTTCCCTTGACTCAGGCTGACGGGGCGCGGGCAGCTACTGAGGCTCATGTGAGAGCCCTAGTAAAAATAAATGCTCCTTTTTTACTTATGCTCATTTTTAGCACTTCAACTTTTAAATATGACTTGGTAATTTGATCGGTTTTCTCCGTTCAGGAGGGACAGAATTGGGCTTTGGCCCGGCAGGTAGGAGAGCTTCAACAACGGCTTTAGCAGTTCGGCATTAGCTTTAGTGATGCCCCTGGGGGTAAAGGTGCTGGACGAGGTAGAGGTAGTAGTGGCGGCCAAGGTGGAGGCAGAGGCAGGTGCAGAGGCAAAGCGAGTGGGACAGAGTCAGAGGAGGAGCCCTTCAGACGCGTTACGCGTCAGACTCGAGGCTGGGGCTGGGGTTGACTTAGCCCTTCTTCTCTCTCTTTTTAATTATGAGTGTTTTGGGGAGGATTCACATACTTGGATGACTGTATCACACACACATATATATTTTTTTGCTCATGGCTTTCATATAGCCGCGATAGGATAGGCATCTGCATCACTTTTTTTCCCGCATACTTTCTTTTTGATGATTGCGAACATGCCTTGGCCCTGCATTTTATCTTTTACTGCTTTTTTCTTCTTTTTTTTTTGGTTATGACCATGGCTTGGTTCTGTGCTTTTATCAATATGAATTCTGCGAATGCTATCGCTTCTATTACTCTTTTATATGAATGAATGAATGAATGTGACCATAGCTTGGTCTTGTTGCACGTGCTGTATGATGCGCACATTTTTACTATTTTTATTCATTTTTCATTTGCAGGTGGGCTGAAAACATTACAAACAAACCCTAGCCAAAATAAAACTCCACGCGACACTCTGTTAGTCCTCTGCGACACTCGGTGAGTGCCATAGCAGCAGTCCATGATTGTCGTACGTCAATTGCTGACTATTGTGAAGCATTCTAACGAGTGTCGCGACACTTTATCGTGTGCCCCGGGTGGGTAGGGGCAGATTCTCTCCTATTTATACCCCCCCTTTACCCCAAAACTCCGTAGAACACTCTTTTCTTTTACCCATTTCCATCCCCTTCCTTCTCAAATGGCCCCTATTAGTTCCCAAATCCTCTTCCCATGGATGGATACTTTCTCTGGCATTGACAGGCTCAACTTCGAGTGCTTCTGACTAAACGACCTCTTCTTTTTTTGATGGATGACTCTAAACGAAGGCCTACTTCAAGCTGCTATTCAGTGTAGGGATCCCTCATTGCATGTCTTTCGCTTTGGCTCTTAGGAGGTCTGCCCCTTGTTTGAGGAGTTTAGCGTTATTCTGCACACGGATCCTTTTGCCGAGTTGACAGTTCCTTGGTTCAAGCCGGGTATGTTCAGGACTTTGCCGCTCTTCTCTGTATACCTTGGAATACAGTGGGCTCTTTTGTTCGTGATAAATAGATTGATTTCGAGCGCCTTTCCTCCATTTATGCTCCCATGGGGGACCCTTATGACAGTGGGCATCAGATTATTTAGCGTAGTGCACTATCGATAGCTATGCTTTCTTACTTCCTCTTTCAATTTTCTTCTAATGTGCTCATACCCATTGTGTGTGGCCTGCGGGAGATGAAGAGCGTAGTTATGCTGGTCCTTGGCAAAACCTTGATTGGTTTAGACCATGCCCATACTGTTGAGGCTATGTTATCTTCGGAGGCACCCTTTGTCTTACACGTTTGGCTCATGGAGTGTCTTGATCTCTTCATACACCCCTCACACCTTCATAGGCCACTTCCCTATGACCATATGGAGGTTCATTGCCTATTCCATTCAGCCGATGCTTGGCTTGGTTGGCTCCGAGGCCTTTCTACTGGTGATATCTGTTAGGTTTGCCCGCAGTGGTCTTACCTTTCTGTTGCTGTACGACTTCCGAGACGGCCTAGTATTTGGTTACTTGGCTTACATGCTACCACTTTCTATATTCCTGGTCGGGTGGTTTGTCAGTACGGGCTTCTCTAGGATATCATTGAGGTTATTACTGCTGATTCACAAGGAGTTCGATCATGCGCCCTTCCATTGTGAAGGCTTTCACCGAGGCTTGGTATGATAGGGTGTCAGCTCCTTTCTGGGGAGTTCCTGCATCGCTCGTACCTACTACTGAGTACCTTATTCAGATCCAGACTCTGATCTAGAGACAGACTTCATAGACATCCATGGATGAAAGTAAAACAACAGGTCAAAGCTTTATTTTACAAAATTTCTGACAAGTCCTGCCTATCCTTTTACGCTTTTGAATGTGACTTTTGTTATTTCTCTTCCCGAAGAGTGTTTTCATTTTTAAGAAATGTTCTAACATGTTTAATCAAAGTGTTCATTCTTCTGATTAATCTTTTGAGTTATGAAAATTTTCCTTTTAATGTCTTTTCTTGGCTCTTTACTTTGCTTTTGGGTCTTGCCTAAAGTTTTAAACATTCTATACCTCGAATTTCCATTTGTTATTTTATAGTACTTATTTTAATAGCCAGGAGATCCAAAGACGAGTTTAAAGCAAATATCTGGGTTTTTCGGATAGCAAACGAAGTTTGTCCCTGGTCTTGGGGCTTCGAAGTGGTTCTGGGCAAACGCAAGGTTGCCCCTAGTTTAGCACATGGTTTTTCTTTTTAGGTTTTCATGGACCGAAGGCTTTCGAGAGCCCGCCTACTTATCCCTGAATGGGTATCAAGTCCGCAGTAGTTCGGTTTAAGGCTTGACAGAAAGTGCCATTTAAGCAATTATTAGCGATCGAACCGAGCAGGTTGCCTACGTATCCCCTAGCAGGAATCAGGTCAAGCATAGTTCATCAATGTAGGACGTTTTGAAAGAAGGGGTTTCAAGCAAAATACTTTTTAAGGTGATCGAGGTTAATTGGTTGTTTAAATTCAATCCTGTTTAGGTCCATAAGATAAGCCGCTCCTCCAAAGAAGACAATCTTAATGATGTATGGCTCGACCCAGTTGGGTTTGAATTTTCCACTGGGGTCATAACAGGCACTTTCAGTTCTTTGAGGACCAGGTCGCCCTCAGCAAGCTTCCTTGGACGAACCTTTTTGTTGAAAGCACGAGCTATCCTCTTTTGATATCCCCGAGTATGGTTTATTAGAGCCAACCTCTTCTCATCAAGAAACATCAATTCCTCATACCTCCCCCGTGTCCATTCTAACTCAGTTATTTCACATTCGACCAAAACCCTCAGGAAAGGTATCTCTACCTCGATTGGAAGGACTGCTTCCATTTCGTAAACCAAAGAATAAGGCGGACATGGCTCCTGTGGAGGTTCTCACAGAGGTTTGGTGCCCCCATAGTGCAAATGGCAGCTTCTCATGCCAATCCTTATATGCGTCCATCATTTTCCTCAAGATCACTTTGACACTTTTATTTGTTGCCTCTACCGCCCCATTCATTTGCGGTCTATACGGAGATAACTGATGATAGGTGATTTTATATTTTTCTAACAGCTGGATGACTTCCCCTTAGAAATGACTGTCGTGATCAGAAACGAACTCATTTGGGACCACATATCTGCAAATTATGTTCTGATACGAACCACGCCAATAATGTGACAAAACCCGTAACACGAATAATGCCTCGGACCGTTCTACTGTCAGATTCAAATGGAAACCGTGACCCAACACCTATAATAGATGCGAACCTTGGTATAAAGGATGAAGACGCCACAATCAAGGATGGAAAACTCGATTGATAAGTCCAGGTATGAACGCCACAGAGTGAATCTGATAAATTCAAATAGTTCTTCAAAGAACCAAAGAGAAAACTCTCACAATATTATTAATGATCAAAACTGAATATTACAAACCCTAAAACTGTTTAAATAGCTGAGGCTTATAGTTGGGCCCTTTTAAGCCTACGAAATATTATGGCCCAATATAATTCACCCCAAAACTAAAATAAAAGGAAACTACTGAATATAAAAAGTCCCTAAGTTGGCATGCAAGCCTATAATTTATTCTAGAGCTTGAATCATGGGCACCCAGCCTTGTGGATCACTAGTATCCTCCTTTGGGCCACTCAGATTAGTCTCAACCCAAATTTGTTGACCCAGCCCATTGAGATTGTCCTTGAACCGTTTTGCTCGTGCCGTTGTAACTGGACCAATTGGCACGTGGTTCGGGTCCGCATTCCACCTTGTGCTAGCCGCCATGTTCTCATCATTCCCCTCCTCTTGAAAAGGATTTGTCCTCAAATCATCACCTACATCAAAAGGAGATAAATCAACAACATTAAAGTAGTACTAACATTATACTCACCAGGAAACTCTAGCTTGTAGGCATTGTCATTGATGCGCTCAAGAACTTGAAAAGGGCCATCGCCTTGGGGAAGCAATTTAGAACGCCTTTGTGCAGGAAGTATTTCTTTTCGCATGTGTACCCAAACCCAATCTCCGGATTCAAAGATGATATTGCGTCGCCCTTTGTTAGCTTGCGTTGCATATTGCTCCGTTCTTCGCTCAATATTGAGCCTTGCTTTCTCATGAATCTGCTTAACAAAATCTGCTTTCTTTTTGCCATCTAAATTAACATGCTCAGTCACAGGTAAAGGAGATAAATCCAAAGGAGTTAAAGGATTAAAACCATACACAATTTCAAAGGGTGAAAATTTAGTAGCAGAATAGATAGTACGATTATAAGCAAACTCAACATGTGGTAAACATTCTTCCCATGTTTTGATGTTCGTTTTAATAATAGCCCTTAACAAAGTAGATAAAGTCCTATTTACTACTTCGGTTTGACCTTCAGTTTGTGGATGACAAGTAGTAGAAAATAATAACTTAGTCCCCAACTTACACCACAAGGTCTTCCAAAAGTAACTCAAGAACTTAGCATCTTTATCCGAAACAATGGTTCTAGGCATACAATGTAATCTCACAATCTCCTTAAAGAACAACATGTGAAGCATCATCAGTTTTGTGACATGGAATAAAATGTGCCATCTTGGAAAATCTATCCACAACCACAAAAATTGAGTCTCGACCGTGTTTAGTCCTAGGTAAACCTAACACAAAATCCATTGAAATATCAATCCATGGTTCACTAGGAATTGGAAGAGGTATGTATAAGCCATGGGGTTGTACTCTAGATTTCGCTCGCCTACATGTGACACATTTACCACAAATTCTCTCAACATCTTGTTTCATGCGTGGCCAATAGAAGTGTTCTTTTAAAACGGCTAATGTTTTAACTACCCCAAAATGTCCCATTAACCCTCCCCTATGTGACTCTCGCACAAGCAACTCTCTCACTGAACAAGTTGGAATGCATAATTTATTTTCTCGAAATAAAAACCCTCATGCCTATAGAATTTATTATGGGCTGTTTTTTCACAAGATTCAAATTCTTCACTAAAATCGAGATCTAAAGGATACAATTCTTTAATATGCTCAAAACCAAGAATCTTAGCATCATGTGTAGAGATTAGAATGTACCTTCGAGAAAGTGCATCGGCAACGATGTTCTCCTTACCTTGTTTATATCGAATGACGTATGGAAATGTCTCAATGAATTCAACCCATCGTGCATGCCTCTTGTTCAGCTTGTGTTGGACTTTAAGGTGCTTTAAAGACTCATGATCGGTGTGAATCACGAACTCTTTAGGCCACAAGTAATGCTGCCATGTCTCCAAAGCTCGAACCAATGCATACATCTCTTTGTCATACGTGGGATAGTTTAAGGCAGCCCCACTTAACTTCTCATTAAAATATGCAATCGGTCTTCCTTCTTGCATAAGCACGGCGCCAATACCTAAACCTGAAGCATCACATTTAATTTTGAAAGTTTTTATAAAGTTAGGTAAAGCAAGTAAAGGTGAATGAGTTAACTTCTCCTTGAGTAATTGAAATGCCTTCTCTTGCTCTTCCCCCCATTTAAACCCAACATTTTTCTTGATGACTTCGGTTATCGGTGCAGCTATACTACTGAAGTCTTTCACGAACCTCCTGTAAAAACTAGCAAGTCCATGAAAACTTCGCACATTACTTACACTAGATGGGCTTGGCCATTCTTGGATAGCACGAATCTTTTCTTCATCAATATGTATTCCTTGTGCACACACTACAAAACCAAGAAACACAAGCTTATCGGTGCAAAAAGTGCACTTCTTTAGGTTAGCAAACAACTTTTCATTTCTAAGTACATCTAACACAAGTTTTAAATGCTTCAAATGCTCTTCCAAGTTTTTGCTATAAATCAGGATATCATCAAAATAAACAACTACAAATTTTCCAATGAAAGCAGCAAAACATGGTTCATCAATCTCATAAAAGTACTAGGAGCATTAGTTAATCCAAAAGGCATAACTAACCATTCATACAAACCATATTTTGTTTTAAATGCAGTTTTCCATTCATCACCTTCTTTCATTCTAATTTGATGATACCCACTTTTCAAATCAATCTTAGAAAATATACAAGAACCATGCAACTCATCTAACATATCATCTAAGCGAGGAATAGGATGTCGATACTTTACTGTTATGTTGTTGACGGCTCGACAATCAACGCACATTCTCCACGTCCCATCCTTCTTAGGAACCAAAATCACCGGAACGGTGCATGGACTCATACTTTCTCTTACGTACCCCTTTTCCATCAACTCACTAACCTGCTTTTGTAGCTCCTTTATCTCCTCAGGATTGCTTCTATAGGCTGGTCGGTTTGGAATGGTAGCACCGGGCACGAAATCAATTTGATGTTCAATCCCTCGAATAGGGGGTAAACCATGTGAAACCTCCTCGGGAAAGATATCACCAAACTACTGCAAAAGAGAAACAACAGAACTAGGCAAAGATGAGTCAATTTGGTTAGTGTTTAAAAATGCCTCTTTGTACAAAAGTACAATCATAGGCTGATTTGAAAACAACGCTCGTTTGATCTCACTCGCTTTTGTATAAAAATTCTTTTTTGGGTTTCCCTCTAATTTCCCTTAATGGCTGCATTTTTCTTTTCTTTTTCTCTCTCATTTTTCTCACTCATTTTCTTTTGTTCACTCTCTTTCTTTTGATCACTCTCCCTTTGCAACCTCACTTGATCTTCATAAACTTGCTTCGGTGTTAAAGGCACTAAGGTGATTGTTCTTTGATTAAGCATGAACGAGTATTTATTTGTGAAACAATCATGCTTAACACGTCGATCAAATTGCCATGGCCTCCCTAACAACAAGTGTCCAGCTTGCATCGGAACCACATCACTCAAAACTTCATCTTCATATTTCCCAATACGAAAAGAAACTAACACCTATTTAGTCACCCTTACTTCACCACTATCATTGAGCCATTGCAATTTATAAGGTCGTGGATGCTTGATTGTTGGCAGCCCTAATTTTTCCACCAAAGTTGTGCTAGCAACGTTAGTGCAACTCCCCCCATCTATGATGACACTACACACCTTATCTTTGACATGACATCTCGTATGAAAGATGTTCTCCCGTTGCGCCTCATCATCTTCCTTAACCTGCATATTTAGAGCTCTCCTTGCCACTAACAAATCCCCTTGGGCAGCATACTCTTCATCATCGGTATCCTCCAATAGTGGCACAGATTTGTTGTCATCTTCATCTTCAGTTTCAATCTCACCATTATCTCGCAACACCATAACTCTCTTGTTCGGACATTGGCTAGCTATGTGTCCCCTACCTTGGCACTTAAAACACTTAATATCACGGTTCCGAGAAGTAGACAAATCAGACTTACCTTGATTTCCATGGCTGGCCACCTCTTGTTTTTGCTCAGTTTTTTGCTTCACCAAAGGCTGCTTCTCATCTCTTTTCCAATTATTTGGTTTCCAAGCGGATGTATTGGAATTTTGGCTTGGATTTTGGCTTGGATGTGTGGTGCTGCCCCTCCTCTTAAATTGATTCTCAATTTTAATAGCCATGTGTACCATATCCTCCAACTCAACATAGTGTTGCAATTCCACTGCATTGGCAATTTCCCGATTCAACCCAACTAAGAATCTAGCCATTGCAGCCTCTCGATCTTCCTCTACATTCGCTCGAATCATAGCAACTTCCATCTCCTTATAATATTCTTCCACACTCCTATTACCTTGCCTCAAACTTTGCAACTTGTTGTACAACTCTCGGTAATAATAGCTTGGAATGAACCGCTTCCTCATCACAGTTTTTATATCCTCCCACGTCTCTATTGGACGCTCCCTATTTCTTCTCCTATTCAACACCAATTGATCCCACCAAATGATAGCATAATCAAAAAATTCAATGGCAGCAAGTTTTACCTTCTTAGCCTCAGAGTAATGGTGGCAATCAAATACTAATTCTACCTTCTTCTCCCATTCTAGATAGGCTTCCGGATCATTCTTCCCTTGAAACGAAGGAATCTTCATCTTAATACCACCCAAATTATTATCTTCCCGGTTCCTAACTTCTCTAAACCTAACTTCTCTACCCCGACCACCATATCTCCTATGATTATCTATTGACTCTTGATCATTTTCTTCGTCAAAGTCTTCCCAAAAATACTCCTCTTCTTCAACTCTCACTCCCCTCGGTTGAACTCTCTCTCTTCTACGTCCATGAGGAGCATTGTTTTGTGGCTGCTCCACACGTGCATTCTCTACTCTATCTAACCATTCATGAACTTGTTCCATCTTTGTCCTCAATACCCTCCTCATTTCACCCATTAATGCCTCCAATAGTAGTTTCTGATCAGTCTCTCCCGAAACCTCCCCGACATTAATTTTATCTTTATGGGCCATATTTCGCTGCAAAATAAAGATTAGATAAAAAAAATACAGGACCTCACAACTCTCGCTCACGTGTTTCACTCAACTAGGATGTATCACTCGAGTTCACTCGTGTTTAAACTAAAAAATCAAGTTGGCTTTTACCCGCTTATGTGCTCACCACTCTTGCCTTTTTCCACTCGTAGTAATTCTCACTCGGTTCTTATGAAACTGCTCAAACAATGACCAGAATTTCTTAGTAACAATCCACACCCAAACTAGACCAATCAAATTTGGAAGTTGAAAGCACGACTGAAACGAACGTGGATGACTAGGTTTCCAATAGCACAAAAAAAATGAAATTTTCAGAAATTTTTTTTCACACTATGGAGTAAGGTCAGATTCGGACTCCTAAGACCCCAAATATCGTAAAACAAAAATAAAATTTTAAGCCGTGTTTTTGTATTTTTTTTCTGCGGCTTACCAATCTCTTCTCTTCTTTTCTCTTCTCTTCTTTTCTTTTCTTTTCTTTTCTTTTCTTTTTGAAAGATCACGTTCGAATCACACAGATCGTGAAAAATAAGACCGATATTACCAATTTACCAAACACGAAATAAACAGGATTAAGAATCACTGATATAGATGACAATGACACGAAAGGTACTGAAATAGAACAATACGAATCAGTTTTAGAAACCCTAGTGAAACAAGAAGTGCGAATCACAGATCTAAAATTCCCAAATCTGAATCCGAACACTTTTTTTTGATGATTTATCAAATCTCTTCTCGACTGAAATACGAAAATACTGAAATACAAATACGAAGAGAAACCGTAGATCTGAATTTTCCAGATCTGACTCTAATTTTTTTTTGATACGGTTCAGAAACGAGATCGAATAAGAAAACGAAAAATAGAAACAAAAAGACGAAGAAAAAATAGAACCAGAAGAAACGAATAAGAATAGAAACGAAAAAAGATAGGATAAACCTGAGACTAGAACTGTGCTCTGATACCAACTGATACGAACCACGCCAATAATGTGACGAAACCCGTAACACGAATAATGCCTCGGACCGTTCTACTGTCAGATTCAAATGAAAACCACGACCCAACACCTATAATAGATGCGAACCTTGGTATAAAGGATGAAGACGCCACAATTAAGGATGGACAACTCGATTGATAAGTCCAAGTATGAATGCCACAGAGTAAATCTGATAAGTTCAAATAGTTCTTCAAAGAACCATAGAGAAAACTCTCACAATATTATTAATGATCAAAACTGAATATTACAAACCCTAAAACTGTTTAAATAGCTGAGGCTTATAGTTGGGCCCTTTTAAGCCTACGAAATATTATGACCCAATATAATTCTCCCCAAAACTAAAATAAAAGGAAACTACTGAATATAAAAAGTCCCTAAGTTGGCATGCAAGCCTATAATTTATTCTAGAGCTTGAATCATGGACACCCAGCCTTGTGGATCACTAATATCCTCCTTTGGGCCACTCAGATTAGTCTCAACCCAAATTTGTTGACCCAGCCCATTGAGATTGTCCTTGAACCATTTTGCTCGTGCCCTTGTAACTAGACCAATTGGCACGTGATTCGGGTCCGCATTCCACCTTGTGCTAGCCGCCATGTTCTCATCATGTTCTTTTCAATGAAGCTCACCACATCCTTAGCCTTCAAAGTCGCATACGACGTGGCTTCCACCCACTTAGTGAAATAATCGATGGCTACAATTATGTATCGGTGTCCATTGGAGGCCTTCAAAACTATCTCACCAATAATATCAATACCCCAGATGGAAAACGGCCAAGGCGTAGTCATTCTATAGAGCTGGGATGGTGGGGTATGCATTAAATTTGCATAGATATGGAATTTATGGCACCTCCGAACATATTCACAGCAGTCTTTGTCCAAGGTCGTCCAATAATACCCTTGCCGGATTATCTTCTTTGCCAGCATGTGCCCGTTCATGTAGGGCCCGCACACTCCTTCATATATTTCTTCCATCATTCTTTTAGTCTCTTTCCCGTATAGGCACTCCAAATTATACCTGGTGTACGACTTCTTCCATAGTTTATCCACATCATAAACTGAGCGGAGAATCTTCAAATTGCTTTTCTGTCTTTTTTTAAGGCTCCTTCGAGGTATTCTCCCTCCTTAATGAAATTCCAGACATCCTTGTATCATAGCACTTCATCTTCATCTTCTAGGGCTGCGATCATCTCAAACGAGGGTTGATTCCTTATCTCTATGGATAGTGGGATCATGGTGATTCCTGAAGGAATTTGTATCATTGAAGCTAAGGTAGCTAAGGAGTTGGCCAGCTGATTCTCTTCACGGGGGAGGTAATAGAATGATATTTTCTCGAGCTGCATCTTTAAACTTTCCAGATAGTCATGGTAGGGTCTTAATTTCTTGTGCTTCACCCTCCAATCACCTCGGACTTGAGATATGATCAAATTAGAATCTCCGAAAAGATCGATCTTCTCAACTTCAAGGCCAGTGCCGCTTCCATTCTGACTATACATGCTTCGTACTCTACCGTGTTATTGGTTGAATTATACCTAAGCTTGATAGCTAGCGGTGTAGGAGTTCCATCTGGTGCCACAAGGATGATTCCGACCCCATAGCCTAACTGACTAGTAGCTCCGTTAAAATACATTTTCCCCAAATTATCCTCTCTCCCCATCACTCCTTCGTCTGGAAACCAAAACTCACCCTTTTCTTCTGATTCTATTGCAAGATCAGCCAAGTACTCGGTGACAGCTCTTCCTTTCACGGAATTGGTAGTGACTTACTTGATATTGAATTCAGCTAGCATCATGGTCCACTGGGAAATCCTACTGGTCAACACGGTCTTTTTAAATAGGTATTTGAGTGGGTCCATTCGGGAAATCAGGGTTATGGGAAAGGCTAACATGTAGTGCCTAAGGCGACGGGTGCACCAGACCAAAGCCCAACAAGCTTTTTCTAAAGGTGAATATTTTAACTCGTATCCGGTCATCCTTTTGCTCAAGTAATAAATGGCTCTTTCTACATGCCCCTCTTCTCCTTCTTGGGCTAACATATACCCCATTGAATCTTTGGACACAGAAAGGTATAGCAGTAAAGGTTTTCCAGGTAAGGGTGGTAATAAGACAGGCGGGTTTTGAAGGTAGGTTTTGATCTTTTCGAAGGCTTGTTGGCATAAGGTATCCCATTCGAACTTCTCTCCTTTTCTAAGCAGCTTAAACAAAGGGTCACAAGTTAGGATAAGTTTTGAGATGAAGCAGCTTATGAACTGTATTCTACCTCGAAATCCCCTTAATTCTTTCTAATTCTTGGGCGGCTGCATTTTGATTATGGCCTTTATTTTGGTTGGGTCCACCTCTATCCGTCTCTGAGTGATGCAACAACTTTCCGGTAGTGACTCCGAAGGTGCACTTCTGAGGGTTCAGCCTCATTATAAATTCTCTTAACCTTCTGAAGAACTTTTTTAATGCATCCAAATGTCCTTTACTCTCCTTAGATTTCACAATCATATCGTCCACATACACTTCTACCTCCTTACGGATCATATCGTGCAACAACGTTGTAGTGGCCCGTTGGTAAGTTGCGCCCGTATTTTTGAGCCCAAACGGCATCACCCTATAGCAGTATGTGCCCCATGGTATGATGAAAGTGGTTTTCTCCCTATCCTCGGGTGCCATTAGAATCTGGTTATACCCTAAGAACCCATCCATAAAAGATAGGAGTTCATGTCCCGCTGTATTGTCCACTAACACATCAATGTGAGGTAAAGGGAAATCGTCCTTAGGGTTGGCTTTGTTTAGATCCTGAAAGTTGACACAGACCCTAACACGACCGTCCTTTTTTAGGACATGCATATATTGGCGATCCATTCTGGATACTCGGTGACCATTAAGAATCCGGCTCTCAATTGCTTTTCAACTTCCTCTTTGACTTTGAGTGCCCATTCAGGCCTCATTCGCCTCAATTTTTGTTTTACAGGTTTTGAATTGGGAAAGAGGGGGATATGATGTTGGACTATTTCTGGATGATACCTGGCATAATGCTGTAAGACTATATAAAAACATCTTTGAATTCATTTAATAGATTGATTAATTCTTTGCTTTCTTCTTTGCTAAGTGTAGAGTCAATAAAAACATTTTGAGGATTATCTTCGTTTCCTAGATTAATCGTTAGAGTATTCTCAATGATTTTACATGCGGATTCTTTTTCTTTTTCGATTAATTTTTGCAATTCATTTGGTATTGCATGATCATTACATTCATAACATTCATTAAGCACATTCGAGTAGGCAGAATTAGTCATACTTTCATTGATTTTCTTTGGAGTGATTACAACAGACATGAAAATTAAAAGACGCCTCATTTAGGCCATTACAGACTCCGGGTGTGGGGGATACCTATCACTAGACTCAAAGACCCACTCTTTCTTGCTTTTTCCTCCCAGATCAGTGATGAAGCATTCCTCCAGATCCCCTGTCTTGGTAATCTCCTCCATCTCTTCTTTTTCTGGTTCTTCCTCTTGTACCCAACCCTCAGCACGTTCTTTTCCAGCCTTGTCTTCCACGACCCCTTCTTGGCCCGTTCCCTCTATTTTTGTGCTTTCTTCGCCCAACAGGTTCTTCATGACTGAGCCATCCAGCGGACCAATCCAATCTTTAACAGTAGTTGGCTTCACAGGCACCTGTAGATATGGATCATGATATTCAGAGAATTCTTGGGGGAAGAAGATCTCAAACCCTGGCTTTAAACAATTGTCTTTCTGATCCACCCATGGTTCTGGGAAGCTACAAAAGGGGAAATCCTCTCCCTCCTTCACAAAGTATCCATTGAGCGTCTTCAGGTAAGGGTCCAATGGTGCGTCAGTTGCCTTCTTCTTCTCTCTCAGCTCTTTCTTTGATGGTTGATAACCCAGACCATGAGTGTGAGTCTGAGTGAGGATCCTTGGAAATTCTGGCAGGCCTTGATGATTCTTACCCAACCCCATACCTGGAAAGAAACCCATCTTTTTCATAATCCCGACGACCAACAGACTCGCGTACTGATCAAAGTAAAGCGACAGGAACTCTCTCGGCTTCTCTTCTTCCAACATGTTAATAAACTCGAACCCCCCAGACTTGTCTCCTCTTCTTAAAATTGTACTTCAAGAATTGGCACGCTTGATGAAGCTTCAGACGGACGGACCCAACTGTCTTTGAGAATATCACAGACCTTGCTTTTCCAAATGCATTTAACTTTCTGATGAACTGTGGATGGTATGACACCCAGACTATCCAACCATGGCCTCCCTAGCAGCAAATTGAAAGAAGCAGGGATGTCAATGACTTAAAATTCAGCTTCTTTTTCCTAGGGCCCGACAACGAGATGAAGGAGGATTATTCCCATGACTGTCCTCTGAGTGTTGTCATACGCCCTCACCTTCTGTTCAGATGGTACGAACGTTGATTCATCCAAACCCATGCGTTTAGCTATTCAGAATGGACACACATTTAGAGCGGACCCATTGTCAACAAGACAGGCAGGCACAATGTTTTCCAAGCATTCAATAGTGACATATAGCGATTTATTGTGAAAAGGTCCTCTAGGAGGTAGGTCATCCGATGAGAAGGTAATAGCCAGAGCCGGAATCCTATTGATCATCCCCACGAGGTCTTCTAGTGCTGTGTCGATAGAAACATCGAATTGGTTCAAAGAATCTAGAACTGCCTGCCTATGACATTTAGAAGTGATCAGTAAACTCCAGATGCTGATGTTAGCCTGAGTCTTTCTCATTTGCTTTAAAACCCTATCTTTTTCTTCTTCTTCATTCATTTTCCCTTTTCCTTTATCCAATTCTCTCCCCGGGTGATCCTCCTCCAGCTCATGAGGCTTGAAATGTCTCCCTGACCGAATTAGATGGCTGACTTCTTCCTTTGCCCACAGTTTATCAACATTGAAAATAACCTTCAAACTTTCTTTCCCTGCTCCTTCCCCATCGCTCTCGTACCATAAGTCATCTCTCACCTGACCCACATTGATGTTGCCAGTTTTTTGGTCCTACCAATCCAGTTGCTTTGTCGTTCCCTGATTCTCAAGCATACAAATTATCGGATCCCTTAGAACCTGATAAGGCTTCTCAAGCGTACAAATTATCGAAGATCGTCTCTTCTACCCCCAAGAAATAAAGGCCTTGTGGTGGCGGTATAGCATGATGGTTCGACAGCGGATTCCTAGTGACATTAGGAGTCTTGACAGGCGGCTCGGATATCACCTTGTTATCAATGAGGTCCTGTATTTTGTGCCTTACCTTGTACACTGATCCCTAAAATGACCCTTCTGTTGGTGAAACTTACAATAGAGATCTTCTCAGAAGGTTGGTGGAAGTGGACTTGGTAAAGATCGAGGCTCTAACGGACGAAGATGCCCATTTGTTATCAGCCTATCAAGAGTGGTTGACAGTGATACCCCCAAGTCTGAAAACTTCCTCGGCTGTTTGTCCCCTCCTCTTCTTGGTGTTATGTTGAATTTTCTCTTCGGCCCACTCAACGCGTTGACATCGGTAGGGCCAGAGTGACCCCCCGAATTTCCCCATTCGACCCGTAATTGGGCCTCCTACATTGATTTGGTTGTTCCTCTTTCTTGATTACCCCTTCTTAGATCGCATCCTCTATCCTTGTTCCTACGTCAAAAACCTCAGCAAAGGTGTTGATCGACTGGAATCTCATTTTCACTTGGTAAATAGGTTGAAGGTTTTTCATTAACATTCGGATCTGATCTTTCTCGGACGGCCTCTGTACCATCTTAGCTACTTTTTCCCTCCATCTACTCAAATACTCAGCAAATGACTCCTTGTTTCCCTGCCTGGTGGTCCCCAAATCCCGGACTGTGACATCTAAGTCTTGGTTGTACTCATACTGTGCCACGAATGCTTTGATCACTTCTTCTCAGACCCGGGTTTTGCTTGGTTCAAGAGTGAGGTACCAGGATAAGGCGGCTCCAGTTAAAGTCTGCTGAAATAAGATAGCCATCATGGCAGTGCTCAGTCCAATGGGTTGGAAAGCTCCGATACACATTCTCACATAGTTGTGAGGATTCTCTGTGCCATCAAACTTATCAAAAACTGGCATTTTAAAACTGGCAAACAGTGTTTCACGAACCCCATTGTATAGACCTTCCAACTCCATCAGGTAAGTATCGACCCCTTGATCCTTGCGCATTACCCTTTCCAGCCTCTCTATCTTTTCGGTCATTATCCTCTCTTTTTCCCTTTCTACCCTTTCTCTTTCTACTCTGGGGGCCTCAGGCCTTGGCATTTCTGGTTCATTATACCAACCTTCTTCCCTAACTGGCGGGTTATTGTTCGGTGGATTCATAACCGATGGCGGGCATGCTATCGCTTCTATCATGACCATCATTCGGTTCATATGCTCAGCCTGTCGCCTCATCTATCCCGCTTGCTGTTCTACCAATGTCCTTAACTCTGCTACTTCCCCATCGTTCCTTTCATCTGCCATTTCTCTGTCTTCTTCTCTTCTTACTAACCTTGCAGTGGGACCTCTAAACCAAATCGTGCCCAAACTAGATGCTATATTTGCCCTATAGAAGGAAATATTTTTCAAAAGATCTTTCTATTTTTCTATTTTTTTTTTATCAAAATCCCTTATAAATTTTGAAAGATTTTTGATGAGATGAGATAGTTCACATGTCACACGAATGCGATCCATGTATGCCTACTCTATATGCAAAAAAAAAGAGGGAAAATTATAATCCTAGCAAATAGACACATAAGCATATAAAATTCTCATTCATGTTAAATGCGTCAATTTCACCTCTCATTGTGATCCTCACTACCTTTTCAAAAAATCATTTTTGGAAAGTTTTCTCGGATGATAAATTTTATTTTGAGAACATTTCTTTAAACATTCTTTGACAAAGGTGATTGGATTGAAATTCTGTTTTGAAATTCTTTTGAAAATCATTTTCTCAAAAAAAAAAAAAAAAAACAATTCCCAAGTTTTTCATTTTTTTTTTTGAAGATGTGAAATATATTTTAACAACGATTAGCTTGGAGCTTTAGTCAAAAGTGAACTTAAAAGATCAATGATTGGATTAGCTTGGAGCTTTGATTGAAAATTTTTGAACAAGGATGGAAAAAATCCGTTTTCTTTCAAAAGATAGGTTTCAAGTTCTTTGGGTAAAAAGGATCATATGATTGGATTATCGCTGTACTTTTCATGAATTCGGATACATACAAGGTCAATGATGCTTAACTAAACATGATATAAGAGGTGTAATCTTATAATCGGAATTTTGGCATGTTCTTAAATGTCATGGGACATGAAGAGGGATTGCTCAAAAAGTGATTAAGAGGTTACACATCTTTTATCAAGTGAGTATCGTCATCATCTCAAGTAATCCCTTTCGAGCATACAAAACTCCCCAGCATATAACCTTAATCAAGAATTTATTTCTAAAGATTTAAAAGGTTCTATAGAAACTACTATGCAAAGGCTGGGCTTTGGTCAAATAAGGGTCCCTTGACACACATCCGATAGGATGCTTAATATACCAAATCATGGTACGAGATCAAGGGTGATCACACAGTCCCATGATTACTTGACCGACCGGGTTGCCCCGAGCCTCCAAGGTCATAGGTCCGTGTAATCGACTAGCGAGACATGCAAGAGAAATGCAATAGGCACACAAAGATTAATTAATTTGATTAAAAGGATGCTTTCAAGTCTAATCCTCGAGTGAACCCAAAATTAGAAATTCTGGTCTGCGAAACCAGAGATTCTGGGTTCGATCTCCAGCAGAGTCGCCAGAGTCGCCAGATTGTGGATATCGCATATTTCTTTACCCATAGCTTTAGTTTAAAACCTTTTTCAAATTCAAATTAAAAAACAATGAGTCATCACTTAATTTTTAAAAGGAAAATTAAGAAACCACTTTTAAAGGAAACCGACACTACACCAAAACAGCGAATTTGTCACCCTTACTTTCGCTAACTTTGTCACTGTCTTCAGCAGCGACAATTTTGTCACTGCTCATAACAATGACAATAGAGTTGGTGACAAAAGTAACATATTATCACCTCCCATAGCAGTGACAATAATAGTCACTGTCAAAAACAGTGACAAATCTAGCCCAAATGAAGTATTTTGTAGGGCTCTTTCTTTCCCTCCTAATTTTTCCATATCCCCCTAAAAATTTTCCCATATCCCTCTTACTTTCTAAAGGGCACTCTCACGAAACCCTTCAGCCTCTTTCTTGTCTTCCCACCCCCCCATCTCAACTCTGACCACCTCTTCGGCCATATCTCGAGATCCCCCTCACCCTCTCTCAGCTCCAACCACCTCTCACGGAGCTCCGACCACCTCTCTCTTACCGTCGCCCTCTCTCACACCGTAGCCCTCTCTCTCTCGTCCCCTATCCCTCTCTCTCTCTCTCAAGATGCCTCTCACCTCATCCCCCTCTCTCTCTCTCTACAAGAAACCCTAGAAATGCTTTTGAATCTTGCATTCATGTTCATATTTGGATAAATTCAAGTTTAGGTTTGATCTTTGTGTTCGAGATGATTGTGTTCGAGATTTGCGTGATTTATTGGGAATTTTAGCTATGTAATCGTAGCTCAGTTCTTCGTCAGTAGGTAATGTACATTTCTCATCTTATGTTTTTCTTGTTGAGGTTTTAATTTTCTTTTTGAATAATTTCTGATAACGTTCTGGTTCTGCTCCTTTCTGCACTCTGTCTCTTCATCTCTTTTCATTCACAATCAATTTCCCCAAATTTCTCTCTTCTTAAAGTCTCCAATATCCATGACTACAAACAACACCCAGCGGCAGTTACAATAACCACTACACCACTGCCTCCTAGGATTATCGCTCTCAGGTATACCTCTGTATAATCTCTTTCTCTCTTTGTATATGTATCTTTCTCTCTCTACATATATACATATATATATGTATATATATGTATACACTCTTTATGTTTATATATATCTGTCGAGAGAGATCAAATTGCTGGTGGGTTTTGTTGAAGAGATTAGAAGACTGTCTCGAGTTTTATTTTTATTTTTATTTATTTATTTATTTTTCATTTCAACCTAATAATTTTAGGGTTTGAAGTGATGAGATTTGTGGCCTGATTAGTGAAAATATGACATAACTCTTAAGAGTTTGTATTTTGGTTTTTAATTTTTGTACAATATATAATTAGCTCGGCTAACAATGACAGAGTTGTCAATGCAATAAATTTTTTTCTTCTCTGGACCAAAAAGAAATTACATTTTAAAGAGTTAGCTGATAATTCATTCTCCTTTTGGCTGTTATAAAGGGTAACTCTGTGTTTACTATTTAATTTGTGGCTACACAAAATTGCACTTAGAATCTGTCTTTCCAATGATCATTATAGTTTTACTTTTTTCCAAGCAGTAAACAAACAGTGATTGCTATCAGCACAAGTGTATGGTCATTTGTAGTGGTAGTGTTGCTTCTGTCTGGTATTTTCTATTGGAGGGCAAGGAAAACAAAAGAGAGAGGTACATAAATTAAGATCTACTAATTCTTAATTGAAAATTCAAAATTCTATTGCCAAGCAAAATTAATTAATTATATTGTCTTGCAGAGGAAAAAGAAGATACTCAAGAGATCCACATTCTTGGGTTGGGTGGAGGAAGATTTAGTTCATATGATTACACTGATGATGGAAAATTATTGGGAGGAGAGAAGACGGTGAAGTCCCAGGATTTTCCTTCTGTCCGCCTAGATTTCATACTTACAGCCACTAATCATTTCTCTAAAGAAAATAAGGTTGGACAAGGGGGATTTGGTCCAGTGTACAAGGTAATCATGGAAGTGTGATTTTTAATGTTTTCGTATAAGGGGTTGTTTGGGAATGAACATAACAAGTTTTGTTGTTCACAAGTGAACTTTTGCACAATAGTCGGTTCGGTTTGTACTTAAAATCACTCTTAAAATTGATTACTATTACTAACATGATATGTTGGTTTTTGTAAGAACCAATAGAAATAGGAATGAGACTGAACCTGATTTGTTTTGTGCTTTCCCAAGCAGGCGGTAATTGTCGTCCTTTTTCTTTTCTTTTCTTGCCTTTCACAAAAACTTGAAATCAAACAGAACATGAATTGGTTTTTTTTTAATAGAATAAACATAGCATAAATTCAACTTTTAACCGAATACAACATTTTCTAATGATAGTCATTGAATGGCTAGAAAACCGTTTACATACAGGGTATACTAGCAGATGGTAAAGAAGTTGCAGTGAAGAGGGTGTCAATAGCTTCAGGCCAAGGACTAGAAGAGTTCAAGAACGAAGTGACTCTGATTGCGAAACTACAACATAGGAATCTTGTGAGACTCTTGGGTTGCTGCTTGGAGGGACGCAAATTGTTGCTCATCTACGAGTACATGCCCAACAAAAGCTTAGATGTCTTTCTGTTTGGTTTGACTCTCAAACTTCAAACTCATATAGTTATAATCATACTTGATTAGTACGGTCAAGCGGCTTTCTAAATGGATTATTGGTTCAATAATTGGGTACTTGGTTGGAGTACCAGATAAAATTTTGGAAATTTTAATAATGAGAAACAATGATTAAAAGGCCAAACTAATGGGAAGTGTTAGATAGAAAACTACATTACTATCTATATATATATAGATATATGGGGGAGAGAGTGCCTGCTGCAGCAGTATGCGTGCAGCCTATGTGCTACTGGTGTGCTGTACTAGACAGTGTGCTGCCTTGCCTGTGCTGCATGTGCAGCTGGGCAGTGTGTGTGCAACATATGTGCTGCTGGTGTGCTAGGCTGAAGCGCCTGAGCGGCTGGCTTATACAACCTGTGCTGCACTGGGAAGTGTGCTGCCTTTCTATGCTGCGTGTGCAGCAGGGCAGTTTACTAATGATTGGTTTACTAAATATATAAGCAAGCAACATTTATTACAAGCATCCTAATAACTCAAGAAGATTAAACCATAATATTATTGATCAGTTCAGTTTTTTTTCTTCCTGTTTTAATTTCTACCCAATAAGAAACACCAATGCAGAAGTAAAGTACCTCAGCTATATCTTCAGGAAACTTTTCTGATGTGAACTAAGAACCAGCACCAGTTTCATTGTAGTAAAGGCCAAACTTTTTCATTTGAAAAAACATAATCTATCATTTACATATAAATGGCTGCTCACCATCTGGACTAGTTTAGTCCATGTGTCTCAAACTAATTATACCTACTGTGTCTCAAACTAATGTATGAACAGGTTCAATTGTTTTTGGGAACTCATTCTTTAATAAACCAAGTTATCGATCTTTTCGTGAACTAGTGGTTACAGGAAATTGGCCAGACTAATCTTCTATGGTCCCATGCAAAAAACCCATTTTTGTGCCAATATATCAAAGCTAATTGAAAATAACTCTATTGTCCCTTAATACCCTTCCAAACTTAAAATGTAAACCTATTAAAGTTTAGTGACAAGGTTGGTCTCATAGTCAACTCAACCCACTACCAAAATTGGCGGCAGAAAGTGGAGAGTTATCACTTATAATCAATGAGGTGTGGACTACAGAGGGTAAGCTCGAACATTTAACTACCTATATAGTGCATATAGTACATATATCAGTGGAAAAATAAGAAGAGAGAGAGAGAGAGAGAGAGAGAGAGAGAGAGAGAGAGAGAGGTGATTTGGGAGAAATAAGGCAAGACTCAAGACATGATTGGGGAGGCATGATGAGAGAGAGAGAGAGAGAGAGAGAGAGAGAGAGAGAGACGTGGAGCAATGTGCATGCAGCCTGTGTCCTGCTGCCTGCTGCCTGCTGGTGTGCTGCACTAGGCAGTGTACTGCCTTGCCTGTGCTGCGTGTGCAGCTGGGCATTGTGCTGCCTTGTCTGTGCTGTTTGTGCTACAGTTATGTGCTGCAATCTACATAAGTTCATCAGGAACATGACATCTAAGACACAATCAATGAAGTTTCATTCTCCACACTCCAGCCGAGGACATCCAATGGCATGAATCTGTATATGAATATAGTAATGACAATTGAAAGATAAAAATAAAAGAAATATAAACAGCTAAAACTTGAGAATACTAAACGTTTTTTTTCCCATACATTTTCAAGTCTAAAGATTGGAGACGAGTGTTGGTCACATAGGTCCTCTCACTCACACGGATGGTGAGTTTTAAGAGTAAAAAATTTCAAACAAGAGGGTGCAATTCTATAACTTCTCGTGATGTTATTGCATGTTAGTCATTTGTATTATAGTTAATGAACTATTACTTCCAGTAAGTCAAGTAACAACTCTAATGGGTTGTTCACTCAATGTTCTTGAAACCATATGACAAAAGATTTACAGATTGATGTTTCCTTGCTTCGTTGGAAGTTTAAAAAATATTTCAAAATTGTTCTCCATAACCTAACATTATGACTTGACTAAACAAAAATGACATCGTCAACATCTCAACAATCATAAGGAATCAGGTGTTGCATTAAGCGAGCATAGTCTTAGGCTCTAGTTCCAAACCACATAATTCTCTTTTTATATTGTGATTTGTTTTCTCTTCATGTTACTCCATATCCTATTTTTTACTTGCACAACATCCTGGGTTTCCTTGAGTTTAAAAAAAATATATTAATTAAGGACGAACTAAATTTTGCTAGGGAAACTTGATTTCTATAATGAGGTTAGTAGGAACTAATATCATTCCTTGCTATACATGTCATCGCTATAATTTTCTCAGTTCAAAGAAAAAATAGAGATACCAATCTCGCTAATTTTACAAGTGCCGTCATTTAAAAGTTAATACAAAATGTGATTCTAAATGTCTTCACAATTCCTTATTAGGAGAAGTCTCTTCTTTGACTTCAATTATTAAGCAATAACGAAAAACAAATGAAGAAAATTCAATTCCCCAAAAAGGTATAAAAAATATTCTGTATGCAATTGACTTGAAAGTTGAAAATTGATTTTGGCAAAAAAGGAGTACTTGACATATTCTACCCAAATTGAAGTTATGGTTTTTCTACTATTGTTGGGTATGTATTCATAGGTTGAAATTTTGGTGAGGTCCTCTTTACATAGGATACTCTGTCAAAATTTTGGTAACATCCTTTGTTACATCTTTTGTTAATTTTCCTTTCAGGTAGTCACGGATATTCTTCACCTGCATGGACAGATACTGGCTGCATTTAAAGGTAACTATGACACATTTGAGAGGACACGAGAGGAGCAACTTAAGAACTAGCAAAAAGCATTCGAGTCAAATGAACGTTCAAGGGCCCACATGCAGGTTAGGCTAATGCCTGAGTGAAGCTATAAATCCATTAGTTCTGAGTGAAGCTGTATATAAATTTGTTTATTTTGGGGTTTCTATCTTTATCAGATTAGGCTAATGCCTTTGATCTGATCTAAAATTGTATCTTTGGATTTGTTTCCCATCTGTTAGATAGCCCTGTTTTGTATGTGTAAGAGGAACTTTGGAAATAATTTGGGGTGAAATTGAGAGCCAAGCCAAGCTGACTAAGTCTTGACTGGGTTAATTAGGAGCCTTGTGCAAGCTCAGCTTGGACTTGCTTGTAGTCTGGTTGCTGATAGTCACACACTGCTCGGCAGGTTGAGCAATCTTTCAACCTTAATTCGGCTTGTTTCATATATTTATTGCTGGCTTTAGCAAATAAGTCTTAGCTAGCGGGTTTCTGAGTAAAAAAAAAAGAAAGATGCTAGGCTGGACCAATGGTGCATTGTTAATTATTTAACAATGTCAAATGTCACCGAAATATTTCTATTCAATCGTTTGAGCTTGATATAGCTAGTACTTTTCTTACCCTATTTCAAATTAACCAATTAAGCTTCTTTAATGTTCTTGCCTCAATTTGTAGATGCTAGGCTTTCCAATTTTGATTCACAAATTTAGTTCCCAAATGCTTTAATAGTTACAACATATGATAACAGTGATTGGTGGTACCACAGTACCACTTACCATTGCATGTTGTATGCAAAGTATTTAGGAACCAACTTTAATTTGTTTGATTTTGCATGTTCTTACACATTGAATTGTGTAGATTTTGCATGTTTTTAGACATTGAGTGTTGCATCTATCAATTTGCAGGGACAAACCCCGTTGTATCATGCCATGCTCATAGATTTTATCATGAATCTGGCAGCATGAAACCTTATAGAAAATTAAAGCTTCAAGTATAAAAAAAAAAAAAAAAGATAAGCTGAGCTCCTATCCTTTGCAATGCAGGTTCTTTCAAGTCCTTTTTCCTTGGAGATCCTTTCTATAGGTAAGCTAAGCTCCTATCCTTTGCTTAAGCATTCTTGCTTTTATTAATTTGAATGGGTTAGAGGGGAGGATTTAGCTCTCCTTTTAGATATTAGTATAGATTTGTTTTTGCATATCTCAATTATCATATTCTTTTTTCTCTCTTTTCATGCTAAATGTTCTCGATTATCATATTGTATAAAAATTAAATATAAAATACACTTTAACTGCCATATTAGTCTGATAAAAAAACACTTTTACAATATTTTTTTTGGGTCTTGGTTTCTGTATGATTTTCATTCTCATAAGTTCATCCTATTCGGTTTTAGTGTTTGAATTGATTGAAAAGCTGAAAGAAGAGGTTGCGGTGCCGGTAAAAAAATCTGCAGGTTTGGTTTTTATCTTTTATTCATAATCTTATATACTTCCTTTGGACGTCAATTTCTAGGATATTGTGAACCATCTTTATTTTATAAAAGGTAAATATCACCTATACCCCCTCACGTTTCAGTAATATCACATACAACCCGGAGTTTGAAGTGCGTGTCACCTAGACCCTCTTCGTCAATTCACCGTTAAAAAAGTGACGGACTGACATAAATAAAAAAATTGACTTTTTTGTGAGTGGAAGTTGAAGTTAGGACCAGGAGTATCACTCGATTTTGAATAGCTCAATGGTATATATTGACTACATTACATGCTATATACAATTTGGTCATTTTATACGCTTCTAACGAATTTTTTTGTGATGCTAATTTTTGTGAGTTAATTGAGGAACTTTTTTGGTGTATGTTGATATCTTGTTTATTTGACATCCCATAGCAGATATTTTATTGATTTTGATTCTACGAGATACGACTGATTGAGCATAAAGAGTGATTACACTTAGTAATTGGGTGTGTTTGTCTAAGTGGACTAGAATAAATATGAGCATAAATATGTCCAAAGCTTATTTAAGATTTCACTTAGTAATTGAGGTACGGTTGATTGAGCAAAAAAATTGTTTTTGCGTAATTGAGGTGGGTTTTGCTCTGATTGGAATGGGATATGAGTATCGAATAAATTGATATTTTTCTCTAAAATTGATTTTTATGTTTTAATTTTGCAGGAAAGCAAGCTTCGATGGTCTTCGTTTATTGTTGTGTTTTTTGTGCTCTGATGATAAGACGTCACTTTTTTTTTTTTGTTGTATTTTTTTTGTACAATTTTTTATTTTTTATTTTTTATTTATGGTTTTAAGTAATTATGACAGTAAACTAAAGTGTGTTCATAGGGATTGAATTATCCAATGTTGTAATAATTCCGATGTGCACTAAAGTTTGTTCACAGGGAATGAATTATCCAATGTTGTAATAATTCCGGCGTGCACTGATTGTTGAACTATGTTGTTCGATGAATTAAATTTTGTTTACAAATATCCATTGTTAATTTTGAGTATGATTCATGTTTGGCACAAAATCCATTTTCAAGCTATATATTTTGGATTGCAATTGTATAGATTCTAAAAGAAAGTTATTGTCACCAACATTGTCACCACTAATAGTAGTGACAATTAAAATTATTGTCACCAACATTGTCACTGCTCGAGCAGTGACAAAATTAAAATTATTGTCACTAACTTTGTCACCACTAATAGCAGTGACAAAATTAAACTTATTGTCACCGCTAAGAGCAGTGACAAATTTTAAAACTTATTGTCACCGCTAAGGCCCTTTGTCACATCCCAAAGCAGTGACAAATCGACCATTCTGGTGCAGTGCGATCTTTTTTTGAAACCAGAGATTAACTAGGTCCGGGGATTATGGAATGAGAGAGGAAGGAGCCCGACGGACTAAAACACCCTCTCTCATCCTATCTCGCGATAGACCTCTACTCAACATCCTTTTAATCAAACTATTAATCTAAGTATGCCCTCAACTAATACATAGATATAAATATACATTACACAAGCATGTCGAAATGGTATAAAATTGCTAAAGACAAAATATCATTCAAAACCAAGAAGTTCATTTAGCAAGCAATATGATACGCAAAATAGAGAACTAGAGAACTTACCCGAGGTCTAGCCGCGAATATTTAAACGTGCAATGCATACAAAAGTTGAAATCTTAATAAAAAGGGTCTCTAGTCACATATACACATAAGGCAAGTTTTAATTCTAATGTGTCGCACATAAGGTCAAAAAATCAATGAAATTAAGGAATAATTAAACTAAGGGAAAGTCGAGAGATCATACCGCATCGGCGCTACAAAACAAAGGTTAGTCCACATAATATACAAGATATAAAGTTAGATGACAATCCTAGACCTCTAGCTTAAATCTATCAAATATAGTTGAATCTAAAGCAACGAATCCTAATTACAAGCATCGAGCCACATGGATGAATGTATACATGAACAAGAATAAATTATGAAATACTCATTGATTTAGATCATCTAAACTTTGAATTCAAGCATTACTAGTCACTATTGAAACATGGTTGGAGCCTTAACTCATGAAAATATCATTTGAGCTTTTATTTACAAAGTTTACTAAATCTGTCACAAAATTCTAGAAATTCCAGAGAGTAGACCTGGACTTTAGGAATTTGAAAAGCATACTTCCAATTGCTTGATCTTGATGATTTTTAGTCACAAGGTGCCTTTGTGAGTCTAGTTTCTAACCCAAAAAGAAAATCAAAGTTCCAACGGTTAGATCTCTGGGAATCAAACACATACTAGACATCACTCAGGAATTTCCAACTCTCTATCCAGATATTTTGTATGATTTTCTAAAAATAGTAAAAAAATCTAAAAGGCTCTAATCTTTTTAGAGGGTCTTATTAACACATGAAACTTTATAGAGAAAATTATTTGGGGTCATCAACACTCGATTAGAGTTCTGATTTAATCATTTCAAAAGGGTATTGCTATTTTGAAACTTTGGACAGATTGTTGTTGTTTCCCAAAACCCATGACCAAACCACTCTTAATCATAGAATCTTACTAAAACAAAAATTACAGTGGTAGAATTTTGAGTTATAGACACTTTCCCGTTGGTTTCATTCAGTTCCAACAGTTTGATGTTTAACTAAAAATCTTTGATGAAAAGTGGTCGATGAACTCACTGCACCTTTTGTCTAGTTCATCTTTCATTTACTAATTTTAACTACAAAGCCATTAAACTTGGCCTTAGTTAAACTAATCCTCCTACCATTTGATGGTTATGGGAGACTAATGACTCTCATAATTGATAGACTTCGATGAAGTATGGAGAAGCTTCATGAAGTCCTAGAATAATAAAATCAAACCATGGAGATGGGCTTGAACTTGTCAACCGAAATGCTCATTACCAATCCTAATCTTCTTATAAACTATGAACTTATAAGAAGACCAAGAGATTTCAAATCAAAGGATTCGAATGGGACATTGAAAGTCTTATAAATTCGAAGAGATGAACACAACCAAAAGTAAAGATTCAACATTAAAACATTAGCTAAGTTAACATGTATTTAAATGATGATTTAGTCTAGAGTTTACCTCTAAATATCCTCAACTTGATGATTTGGAGGAATTCCACAAGTTAATCAAGCTCTTCAACTCTAACTCGCACACCAACTTCTTTTTTTCAAACTACAAAAGCAACTCTTAAGTATATTTAGAACATTTTCTAGAGATTTAAGAGAAGGAGAATCAAGATAAGGTTGGGAGATTCAAAAAACTCATCCCCATGTAATGGGATATTCACCCTCCTTATATAGGCAATTTTTAAGAGGGTATTTCAGTCATTTCAGGGGCAAAAATACTGATTTCGTATGTCCTTTTGATGGTACAACTATCTGCCCAAAAACGCGGCACTCACTGGAGATGGAAGCGGCACTTGGTTAGTGCCGGAACGACACTCGATGAAAGCCGTCGCAGCATTCACTGATTGTCGCATCGGCATTCAGAGAATGCCGCTGACACCTCCAGGGACTACCCTTTTTTAAATTTTGTGACACTTGAAGGAAATTGGCGGCAGTCACTAACTGCCATGCGACACTTACTGTATGCCGGACGGCAGTCAGAGAGTACCGCACCGGCAACCCGAGAGTGTAGCAGAAGTGCGCCATGTGCCATTTTCATTATTTTCTCTTTGCCCTTCTCTTTTTCTTCTTTCTTTCCTTTTGTTTGGATTGACGAGCCTTTTGAAGAGCTTGATTCACCTTTGGAAGCCCTAGATTAGTTGGACATTATCATCATCGGATCTTAGAGGTAATACTCCCCTAAGTTTAATAGTTCGGTCAAAATCGGGGTGTCTATAGGATGCTCACTCGACAATCAATAAAGTATAGGGCCTATAACAGCTAACTACTCTTTAGAAATTATACCGTCGAGCCATTTAAGGGCACAACGAGTGCGATACATGAAACTAAAATGAATATGTAATAAACTTATCATGCTATGCGAGGGACACCCATTCAACTATAGAGACCATGTAGAGCCAGTAAAGGCAAACTGCTCTCATAGGGGAAACATTGTAGAGCCACTAAAGGTGAACCACATATGCATTGCACATCCATTGTTATGGAATATGGATACCCTTGAAATTGTGGGGATAAACTTATGAAATCCTGAGAGATGTGAAAATTTTCCCTAGTTTAGACATTCATGCTTGCAAGCATTTTCTATTATTCTGCTCTAACTTTTACCTAAGCGCCCTTTCAAGTTTTCAACCTAGCGAGCCTTATTTTGTTTTTTTGGTTCATCTATACGAGTTACTTCTTCATACCTCTTCGTTTATCAAACTCTATATCATCTCACTGTGGTTATCTTCCAGGAGTAAAGCGCATTTTTTTTTCACTTCATGTTTTCCGTAATAGTCAATATCAACATGTGGTTCTATTAATCTTTTCATCAATGAATAAGGCGTATTTCTCCATTCCTCTTCCCACAATAATCAATATCAACCTATGGGTTCCTTATTCTCTTTGCTCCCTCTTTTTTTTTTTTTTTTTCATTTTCTCTTTATATCTTTTCGATTTCTCCTTTGCTTCTTTTCTTTTCTTCTCTTCCATTTCTTGTCCTTTCTCCCTCTCTCTCTCTCTCTCTCTCTCTCTCTCTGAGATGCATTCTACTCTTCTCCGAGTTCATGTGGATATTACAATTTTCTCTTACCCACAGCGTTTTTAGAAAAAAAAAATCATTTTCAATTTTCAAAATACAAAACATGAGTCGCCACTTAATTTTTAAAAGGAAAAATTAAGAAACCATATTGAAACAAACTGATCTTTTTGGAAACCAGAGATTTCTAGGTTCGGGGATTATAGAATGAGAGGGGAAGGAGCCTGGCGGACTAAAACACCCCCCTCATCCTATCTCCTGATAGGCCTCTACTCAACATCCTTTTAATCAAATTATTAACCTAAGCGTGCCCTCAATTAATACATATATGTATAAATATACGTTACAAAAGCATGTCTAAAAGGGTGTAAGATTGCAAATGATAAAATATCACTCAAAACAACATATTTCAATTAGCAAGCAATATGATGTGCATTTAGGGAAATAGGAAACTTACCCGGGATCCAGTCGCAAATATTTAAATGTGTAATGCATACATAAGTAGAAACCCTAACAAAAAGGTCTCTAATATACATATATACACATAAGGCAAATCTTAATTCTAAGGTATCGCACATGAAGTCAAAAATCAATAAAATTAAGAAATAATTAAGTTAGAGAAGAGTCAAGAGATCATACCTCATCGGCGCTACAAAACAAGGGTTAGTCCATATGCTTTAGAAAGGATATATAATATCAAATAACCATCCCTGAATGTCTAGCTTAATTCTATCAAGTAGAAGAAATGACACAGTTATGAATTCTAAGTACAAGTATCAGTCTATATGGATGAGTGTATATGATTATATGGATAGGAACAAGAACAAGCTATTGGACTTTTCTTTGATTTGGATCATTTCGCCTCTGTATTTAAGTTTAGCTAATCATTATTAAAGCATGGCTTAGGCCCTAGGTCATGGAAAGATCATTTGAGCCATTATATGCAAAGTATACCAAATCTATCCAAAAATTTTGAAAATTACAGAGAACAAATCAAGGCTTTAAAAATTGGAAAAGCATAGTTCCCATGGTTTGATGTCAATGAATTTTGGACACAAGATGCCCCTGTGAGTATAATTTCCAACCCAAAAAGAAAAATCGAAGATCAAAGGTTCAATCTTTGGGAATTGGACGAACACTAGACATCATTGAGAACTTCACACCTCTCTGTCCAGAGTTCTTGTATGATTTTCTAAAAATAGTAAAAAAGTAAAAAAAATCTTAAAGGCTCTAACCTTTTTAGGGGATCTCATTAACACATTAAACTTCATAGAAAAAATTATTTGTGGTCAAGGATGCTTGATTGAGGCTCTGATTTATTCATTTCAAAAAGTGTTACAGTTCTGAAACTCAAGACAGATTGTAGCTGTTTCACAAAACCCACGACCAAACCATCTTAAACATGAAATCTCATTAAAACAAAAAATGCAGTGGTAAAACTTCATGTTATGGAAATTTTCCAATTGGTTTTATTCAATTCCAACGGCCCATTATTTAACTAAAAATCTTTGATCAAAAGTGGTTGGTGAACCTACTGCACATTTGTCAAGTTTATCTTTTACTTGCTAACTTCAACTACCAAGGCATTAAGTTTGGCTTAATTTAAACCACTTCTCCTACAATTTGATGGTCATTGGAGGTTAATGACACTTATACTTGTAGATTTCAATGAAATATGGAGAAACTTCATGAAATCTCAAGAATAATAAACCCAAACCATGGTGATAGACTTGGATTCATTAACTAATCATACTAAGTATCAACTTTAATCCCCTTGTAAGTCATGAGCTTACAAGAAGGCTAAAGGATTTCAAGTCAAGGGATTCAAGTAAGACATTGAAGGTCTGATGAATCCCAAGAGATGAATGAGATGAAAGGAAGTGGCTCAAAGTTCGAACATCGGCCAAATTAACATAAATTTAAAGACTAATTAGTCTAGAGACTACCTCCAAATTTCCTCAACTTGTGATTTTGAAAGAGTTTCACAAGTTAATCAAGCTCTTCAACTCTAACTCACACACAACTCCTTCTTTAAACACTTATAAAGGTGACTCTTAAGTATGTTTAGAAAATTTTCTAGAGGTTTAAGGCAAAGAGAGGGTCAAGATAAGGTGAGGGATTCTAGAATTCATTCCTTGTAATAGGATATTCACCCCCTTTATATAGGTAATTTTTAGAAGGGTATTTCAGTATTTTTACAGTGAAAAACTCTAATCTCGTACGTCCTTTTGATGGTACAAAATGTGCTATATTACAACTATCTGCTAGAAAATGCGGTACTCATCGGAGATGGAAGTGGCATTCAATGATTGCCGGAGCGGCACTCACTGAATGCCGGTGCGGCACTCAATGAATGCCGGCACGACACTCAAAGAATGCCACGGACAACTCTGCGGAGTTCCATCTTTTCTGGAATTCCAAATTTTGCAGCATTTGATGTACATTTATGGCTCTTACTGATAGCTGTTGCGGCTCTCACTGACTACCGGTCCGGCAATCAGAGAGTGCCGCACCGGCAACCCGTAACAGCCATAGATTCTGCCATATGCCGTACTTTCTACTTCCCTTGTCCTTTCTTTTTTCTTTTTTCCTTTTTCTTTTGTTTCGAGTTGAGGAGTCTGTCGAAGAGCTTGAATCACTTTTGGAAGTATTAGATTAGTCGGACATTGTCATCATCGGATCTGGAGGCAGCACTCCCCTTAATTTGACGTTTGGTCAAAATCGGGGTGTCTACAATTTCCCCTTCTTCGACAGAGCTTGTGAAGTAACCCGTATCACAAGTGAACGTCGAAGCTTGTGTGAAGACAAACCTTTGACCAAACTGACGAATTTAGGTAAAAATAAAACGCGTTGCAAAAAGAAGGCAGGCGCGCGGTAAGGTTCCAGTTGGTCGTGCTCAATGATTATCTGCCTACGTATTGACTCAGGAATCAGACCGAGACATAGTTCGGGTAGGGATAAAACACATACACAAGCATAAATAGTCATACGAATGAATGCACTAACTTATCGTGATGCACGTGGTCTATAAATGATGTGATTTTAAAACTTGCAGTCCTGACGCTTTTAGATGCAATCCATGCCCTATACTACTCAATGCTCATGTTAATTCTCCTCAAGATGCGTGGCCATTTATGCCGAAAAGACGAACGCAATTGACTGGACGGCGCTTCGCGACTTAGGCCCCAGTGTCAATGCGGGTTTGCTCTATCTCATGTTCTCTTTACACGATGCATGCTGCATGATGCAATAATCGAAGAAGACTGAACATTGGTCGATGCAAATCCATTGCAAGGATTAAGAAGGTAAGATTTTTTTTCAAATTTTGGCCAACGCAAATCTGTTGCAAGGACTGAGAACACAAATCCGTTGCGAGAACCGAGAACACAAATCCGTTACATTCTCTAATTTTTATCATTGTAAATTTATTACGAGAATCGAGAATATAAATCTGTTATATTCTCAAAGCGAGGCCAACGTAAATCCGTTGCGAGGACGGAGAACGCAAATCCGTTACATTATCCAATTTTTATCATCGTAAATATGTTACGAGAATATAAATCTATTACATTCTCAAAGCGAGGCCAACGTAAATTCGTTGTGAGGACCGAGATCGCAAATCAGTTGCGAGGATCGAGAATGCAAATCCGTTACATTTTCCAATTTTTATCATCGTAAATCTGTTATAAGAGTCGAGAATATGAATCTGTTATATTCTCAAAGCGAGGCCAATACAAATCCGTTGCGAGGACCAAGAACGCAAATCCGTTACATTCTCCAATTTTATCATCGTAAATCTGTTACGAGAATCGAGAATATAAATCTTTTATATTCTCAAAGCGAGGCCAACACAAATCCGTTGCGAGGGAGAATGTAAATCCGTTACATTCTCTAGTTTTTATCTATTACGAGAATGGAGAACATAAATCTGTTATATTCTCAAAGCAAGACCATCGCAAATCCGTTGCGAGGACGGAGAACGTAAATCCGTTACATTCTCTAATTTTATCATCGTAAATCTGTTACGAGAATCGAAAATATAAATATGTTATATTCTCAAAGCGAGGCCAACGCAAATCCGTTACATTCTCCAATTTTTATCATCGTAAATCTGTTACGAGAATATAAATTTGTTATATTCTCAAAGCGAGGCCAATGCAAATTCGTTGCGAGGACCGAGAATGCAAATCAGTTACGAGGATCGAGAATGTAAATCCGTTACATTCTCTAATTTTTATCATCGTAAATCTGTTACGAGAATCGAGAATATAAATCTGTTATATTCTTAAAGCGAGGCCAACGCAAATCTGTTGCGAGGACCGAGAATGCAAATCCGTTACATTCTCCAATTTTATCATCGTAAATCTGTTACGAGAGTCGAGAATGTAAATCTTTTATATTCTCAAAGCGAGGCCAACGCAAATCCGTCGCGAGGACGGAGAATGCAAATTCGTTACATTTTCTAATTTTTATCATCGTAAATCTGTACGAGAATCGAGAACATAAATCTATTATATTCTCAAAGCGAGGCCATAACAAATTCGTTGCGAGGACGGAGAACGCAAATCCGTTATATTCTCTAATTTTATCATCGTAAATCTGTTACGAGAATCAAAAATATAAATATGTTATATTCTCAAAGCGAGGCCAATGCAAATCCATTGCGAGGACGGAGAACGCAAATCCGTTACATTCTCCAATTTTTATCATCATAAATCTGTTATGAGAATCGAGAACATAAATCTATTATATTCTCAAAGTGAGGACAACACAAATCCGTTGCGAGGACGGAGAACGCAAATTCGTTACATTTTCCAATTTTTATTCAAATTTTAAAAATCTGTAGTCAATTAGGCTCAAATCAACTCAAATTTTGAAACCGAGAGTCCATCTGACTTGATTCAATTCAATTTTCAAAACTCAGGAGTCAATCAGACTCAAATCAATTTAATTCGGTTCGATTTCTAAAATAGGAGTTAGTCAGACTCCATTTAATTTTCAATTTCTAAAACCCGAGAGTCAATCTAACTCAAATCAAATCAATTTCACAAAAATCGGAGTTAATTTGACTCAATTCAAAATTTCTAAAATCTGGAGTCAATTCGAATCAAGATTTCAATTTCACAAAAATCGGAGTCAATTTGACTCCTTTCTATCATCAAGATCCTATCTTTTGGTTAAATTCATGATTGAAAACTATAGCATTTAATGTGTTGCTATGTTTTCCTTTTTAGCCTTTCAAAAAACTTGATTTTTCTCACTCTTTCTTGCAGATCTGTTCCTATGGCTAGCGGTTCAGGCTCCCAGGACCTCCAAGGAAGAGACATAAGCCCTCCCCAGGTCACGATCCTTTACTCCTCCTCGCTGACCCCGAATTGTGCCTCTCAGCACGTGCCTTTATCAAAGGGGTAAAAATCTAGACTTCACTTTGCATTTCTACTTCTCTAGATGATCAATGCAATGTATGATGCTTAATGCATGTATGAACATGATTTTAATCTTGCGCGCTTTGCGGATTTTTGATTCCCTTAACACATTGTTATGATCATGTTTAGGACATTAGGACCACATGTAGGATTTACACTTTTGTTTATCCTTGTTATCCTGGTTTCATTGATTTTGTGCCGAGACCATGTCCCAAATTTTCATTATTATTATTCACTCGAACCCCAAATCTCATATTTTACATCCACGGAGACACTTGGACTCAATTCAAATTCATTCATTTTTTTTTTTGACAAAAGGAGTCACGCAGACTCAAAAATTCAGTTTTCTGACAAAAGGAGTCACGCAGACTAAAAAATTCAATTTTCTGAGAAAAGGAGTAATGCGGACTCAAAAATTCAAAAGGAGTCACGTGGACCCAAAAATTCAATTTTCTAACAAAAGGAGTAACGCAGACTCAAAAATTCAAAGGGAGTCACATGGACTCAAAACTTCAATTTTCTAATAGAGGGAGTCAAAATTTAATATTTTACAAGACAAAGGGGGTCATGTGGACTCAAAAAATTCAATTTTCTTACGCAAGGACTCAAAAATTCACATTTTAAAACAAAAGAGTCATTTGGATCCATGGACCCACATTTCCACAACAACGGAGTCACTCGGATCAACGAAATTCACTTTTTCTCATCTTACATAAACGGAGTCACACGGACTCAACAAAAATTCACTTTTTATACAAATGGAATCATACAGACTCAATCAAATTCATATTTCATACAAATGGAGTCATACAGACTCAACAAATATATATATATTATACGAATGGAGTCACATGGACTCAACAAATTCACTTTTTATACAAATGACACGGACTCAAAGAATTTCTTATTTAAAAAATCGAGGGTTAATTTATAACCTTTCAAATTTTCTTAATTGGAATCAATTTTGACTCAACAAGAATCTCAATTTTGACAAAATCTGGAGTTCATCAGACTCGAAGAATTTCTTATTTCACAAAATTGGGAGACGAATCGAACTCAAGGAATTTTCAAAATTTTCTAAAAATAGGAGTCGAATCAGACTCAATTCAATTTTTTTTTACAATCGAGAGCCAGTCAGACTCAAATTAATTTAAGTTTTTAAAATTGGGAATTAAACAGACTCTATTCATTTTTTTTTTCAAAACGGGAGTCTGACAGACTCAAATTATTTCAAATTTCAAAATCTGGAGTTAGCCGAACTCAAAATAATTTCTAATTCCAAAATTGGGAGTCAACCAGACTCAACTCAATTCAATTCAAAATCTAGAGTCAGTCAGACTCGAATCAATTCAATTCCAAAAATCCATAGTCCTTTAGACTTAACTTAATTTTCTAAAATCGAGATTCAATTAGACTCAAACAAATTCCCTTCTTAGTAAAACAAATTTCATTCAATTTATTTTCAAAAATTCGGAGTCCATCAGACTCAAATCTTATTCAAATTTTCTAAAATCAGGAATCGATCAGACTCAAAGCATTCAAATTCTTCAAAAATTGGGAGGTAATTCGACTCAACAAGGATTTAAAATTTACAAAATCTGGAGTTCATCAGACTCGAAGAATTTCTTATTTCACAAATTGGGAGTCGAATCGAACTCAAGGAATTTTCAAAATTTTTTAAAAATAGGAGTCGAATCAGACTCAAAGAATTTCCATTTCACTTAATTTTTTTGGAGTCGGATTAGTCTCGAGGAATTTTCAAAATTTCTAAAAACAGGAGTCGAATCAGACTCAAAGAATTTCCATTTCACATACTTTTTTGGGAGTCGGATCAGACTCGAGGAATTTTCAAAATTTCTAAAAACAGGAGTCGAATTAGTCTCAAAGAATTTTTTATTTCCAAAAATTGAGAGTTAATTTAGACTCAAAACATTTCAAATTTGCTAACAGAGATTGTCATAGACGACTAATAGAGATCATCACAGAAGACTGACAGGGATTGTCATTGAGGCCTAATAGATTGCCGTAAAGAAGATGCCATTGAGGACTAACGCTTAGAAAGAGAATCTGCCAATGAGGACTAACACTTATGAAGCGAAGCTGCCAATGAGGACTAACGCTTATGAAGAGGAGCTGCCATTGAGGACTAACGCTTGTTCGGGAGTCTCCTCGTGCTCACTTCAGACTCAAAGAATTGATTTCACAAAAGTTCGGGAGTTCGCAGACTCAGAGAGTTGATTTTTTTCAAAATTTGGGGAGTCTTCAGACTCAAAGAATTTGAACGGAGCTGATAGAAATGATAATTTTTTGCATTTGTGTACCTTTGGAAGAAAAACATCGATTCTGTCAAAAGAGGGAAGTTACCTTTGCCCCTAGTCTTGGACTCTTCTTATATTACCACTTTAGCATTATGTTGTGATAGTGTTCGAAATCTCTGCTCGTATTGCCATTAGGATGCTCATGGAGACTTTTCAAATCTTTATTCATCATCTTAAACCCACACATTTGAGACCATTTATTGACTTATCAAAGGAGGACAGACCTGACAAAGCCAGTTACTCAAGATGACTAACTCAAACTCTACATTTGCGCTTTCATTGTGAATAATGTATCATCTCACCTTTCATTTATTCATCATCTTACAAATGGTAGTGCTTTGCTGATAAATCTAAACTTTGAAAACTTCCCCTTTTTGATTTAGCGAATTCTTTTTCCATCTAGAATGTGCTTCAAATTAGTGCTTTAGCTTAGAGAGTGAAAGGCACTCTATTTCAATCCTTTCAAAACAAACTTGATTACTTGAGAACTTTGCCTCTGACATAGAGGGATTTTGGTAAACAAAGTTTGCCCCTAGTTTGAATAGGACTCGGAGGCATTACTTTTGGGATTAAATGAGGTGTTCAACAAATGAAGTTTGCCCCTGGCTTGGCGATATATATATGGCTCTAGGCAAACGTAAGTTTGCCCCTAGTCTGAAGGAAGGAAACCTAAGGCGCAGAAAGGGTGATGCTTATAGTTTAGGGATGTTTATGGACCGAGAACCTTGGGAGGTTCGTGAATCAGGTACAAAGTAGTTCGGCTAAAGTTTGAAAGAAAGTGCCAGATAATAGCAAGGGTGTCGACAGAACCGAATAGGTTGCCTATGTATCCCCTAGTGGGAATTAGGTTGAGCATAGTTCATCGACTCCAGAGGTCTTGAAAGAATAAGGCTTCAAGAATTTGTGGGCTTTTCGAGCCATGTTTCCATATGGGTCCAATGAGTGCTCTTTCTTGGGAAGATTTTCTAAAACGGACCCCTTGTGGTAGCTTTTGAACAGGATGATGAGAACATGAACTACTTCTCCCCTTTTTTTTGTTTTTGGTTTGTTGCGGTTGATTAAGATAGAAGGAGGATTACATCACTCGACTCAATAAAAAGACTTGAAAAATAAACTCGATAACCGACAGACTCAAAGACTCGACTGGACTTGACACTTAACTCCTACTTGTCATGACTCGATTACCAGACTAGACTTAACTTGGTCTCGACTGGAGTGTTGTAGATGATTTTCAATTTATTGGGTCCCCAAGAGCACCCACATTTGATTCGGCAGCAATATTACCAAACACTATCACTTCACTATCATCATTTGGACTTTTGGGTTCGCCTTTCCCCAACAACCTGTGTAAAATATCATCCATGTCCGTGGCCCAATTTTTAGTGGGACAATATTCATCTGACTCATACTAAGTGTTGTCAATGTTCGTTCCAAATTTGTTGATTAGGCCAGGGCCAGTTTGTTGTTGCGTTGTAATACCTGTATTTTTATTATATTTTATTTATATAATTTCCAGTCCCAAATTATATTTATAATATTTTTACAGTAATTAATATCATTTTTGAACTTGTAATTATACCTGTGTTGACCAACCTTGATTGTATCCTAAACCAACCCCCAAACAACCCCTTCAACTTAGAGGTGTGTGTGCATGCCGACATAGAGAGAGAGATAGTAAAGTGAGTGTGATGTAGGGTGATGAGTGAGTTGTGTAGAGTGTCCATGTGTTTGTGAGATGGGTGTGTAGTGTGTAGAGTGATTGAGTGTTGTATAGGGTAGGTGTGTGCATGTGTAAGTCGTGTGTGTTGTGTGTGACAGTGGTGTTGTGTGGTGTCATGTATGTTTGTGTGTTGTGTGTCTGTGTGTGTAGTATGTTGTATTAATATATAATATATGTTGAGTGTATTAATATATATATATTAACTCTCCCCTATATATATAGAGACACCCTCCATTAGTTGGTTAGGAAAAAGAGAAAATAGAGAGCGAGAGATAGCTGAGAGAGTAAAAGAGAAGGAAAAAGAAAGCTTACCCTTGTGCCACACCGCGACCTCGAACCCACGGTGAGTTCCTAACTCACTTGGTATATCAGATTAATGTTCGTGTCATTATTTTCTAATCATTACTATCATTATTATTATTCTAGAAAATCTTGTGCCTAACATGTGGTGCCCTTAATCTAGGTCCGTATTATCATTGTTATTATTGCTACTACTATTTATTGTTATCATTATTATCTTGTTAGATAGCCGTTAAAACTCATATTTTAACATGTGGTGTCCTTAACCCAGGTCCGTATTATAATTGCTATATTATCATTATTATTGTTATTATTATTATGATTATTATATTCTGCTTATTATTATTATTATGGTCAAGTTAACCTCGTGATTAACATATGTACCCTAAAAATATTAATGTCCGTTTTATTATTCCGTTAATAATAATGATATTATTATTGTTATCATTATTATTAGTATTATTATTATTGTTTAAACTTCAGGCTTTAATATGTTGTAACCCGAACATATCATCCCACTACTTTATTAATATTATTACTAATATTAATAATATTATTGTTATCACTTTTCGGTTAACCTCATGTTAATATGTTCTACCCCGAACATACTATCTCCGTTATTATTATTATTATTATTATTATTATTATTATTATTATTATTATTATTATTATTATTGTTGCTCGTTATTATTATCAGTCTGGTTAACCTCATACTTTAACGTGTGGTACTACGAGCTTAGGTTCCGTACTATATTTCAAGAATAAAATTGTACCTGTTTAATTAACTTGTACCTCATGCATAACATATGATACACCTCATGTAGCAGTCAGTGTTGTAACGTCAATTCGACGTGTACGGGTATAGAGTTGAACGGTCGTGGAGAACAAGTCCGTATGCATTTGGAAATACGTGTAGTCGACCGCGGAGGTCCGAAAGTTGATATATATTGAGTCGGTACTGTCAAATGGAATTACAGGATCGCATGTCGGCGATGATTGCTATTGTAGCCACGGAGAGGCAAGCACGATAGCAGAGTAACCATGTTGATAAGAATATATTGAGAAATGAATAAACATGGTTAGCCTGTAAGGCAAGATTACTACGGTAGTCGAGACGATTAACGATAGTAAAGTAACCGTTTCGCAAACTGGCGACGATATTCGCAAGGCAGGGTCCCGAGGACCTAGAATACATGGTTAGCTTGTAAAGCGAGATTACTACTATGGCTATGGACGACAGACAATGATAGTAAAGTAACCATAGCTCGACCCACTGGGCGAGTCACTCTAAGCCAACAGTGTTACACTGGTAATGTAACAAAGTTAAGTAAGTCGGATGTTAAGTCGAGTGAAGTTGAATATATCGATGATGCATAGTTTCACGTATGGTCTCATTTTAATTTGCTCAACCTACGTAACTAGTCATTGTGTACTTTCAGATACATATTTTATATTAGGAGTGTTTGTGGACCGCTGCGAATGGAGGAGGAGATCCTGACGCTCTCCCTCGATAGTGTCCCGGGACGGATCCCAAGGAGCACACTTCAGGGAAAACTAGGACTTCCTCACGCGATCCTAGAGACAAAGAGTCGCCACCTAATTTTTATCGGGAATTAGGAAACCCAAGTTTGACTCGCCCAAAATTGAATAAGGTTACTCGCCCTTCATTACCAGAAACAAGGTTCGGGGGTCTTGGTACGAGAGGGGAAGGAGCCCAAGCAGGACTAAAGCACCCCCTCCTCGCCCTACCGAATGGTAGGCCTTGATTCAAATATCCTTGTTATTAATTCATAATAGATGTTGTTTCCTCAAACATACTAGATAGATATATACATGGCAAAAAGAAACATCTAATGAAAATCATTTCAAGAGACTAAATCAAGTAGAAAGCGGATGCTCATGCAATACAAGGGAGAAGTATACTCACAGTGGCTAGTCCCGCCCGGGACCGATGCAAATAAAGTAAACATGTCATGATATGCAAAGGGAACGAGAAGACTTACATTGGTTGACTCAAGCGGAGTCGCGAAAGCAAAAAGAATGGAAACGTGCAATGCAATCATGCAACAATCCTAGATAAGATGTCTCTAACAAATAATCATATAAACGGAGACTTATCCTAAAGGAAATGTGTCGTTGAAATCAAAGTTGTAAACCTAGAAAAATTCTAAGAGAAAGGATAGAGATAGTACATGATACATGGGCACTAAGCCACATGTAGACGAGGCAAACCACAAATCGAAGTCCGGGTCCGAGGCACTTAATTCTCTGCACTAATACACCAAAGAATACCCAAGCATTGCAAAAATACAAGCAAACAAATGATATGCATGAATTATGAAAGGAAAATGTCATCAATCAAATTTCCAGATTCAGCAACCTCTAATGAATCCTATCAAAAGTGGTCTTAAACATGAGCTGGGTAAAAACCCTTTTACAGAAAGTTAGATACATGTCTTAGGGAACTTCTCCAAAAAGTAGGACCTCAATATCAATTTTGATGTGTGGGAAATAAATGTTTTGGGAACAGTGGATCAGGACTGTCCACTGTTCTTGTAAAAATCATAATTAAATCTACAAAATTCATATGAAGCTCTATTTGGTGTCAAAAGAAAGCTATTTCATTGTAGTATATGACAAAAATAAACCCATGGACATTCTGTAATCATAAGATGTCTGAAAAAGTGTTTTAAACAGACTCTGTTATTCTGGAAATTTGGTATCATTTGACAAATGAATGCAAATCATAAAAGAAATATAATAGAAGTTCATGAATCATGTTAACCAAGTTGATTTAAGCTTTTGATCTCTCATCCATTTATCCTAGGTGATTTCTAAACCAAGTTTTATTCATCAATTGTTGTTGAGTGATCAAGGTATGACCATTTTGTATACATAATCATATTTGTAATTAAACTTAGAAAATTCCAGAATAGTTGTATCAACTTTAAACGCTTAGAAAACGATCCTAACTCGATCGTATGCTCACGATTTTACATCGGCATATAGATATATGAGTTAGGAATCATCCCCAAAAAGCGGAACGTCGATAACTATTATAGATTTTCTGAAATTCAAGCACAAAGAGACGATGTTCAAATCTGTCAACCGATTTCTCAACAATTTCTAAAAATAGTATATGAATCCTAAAAGCTCTCAAAACGGACCGGATGAAAGCTAATTCATCAAAGTTTACCCAGAAAATTTGAAATCCATCAAACTATGGGTTTTGATGGACCAAATCTAATGGACAAAACCAATCTGCTTTGCTGAATTTTTATCTAGTTCATTTTAAAGTGTGAGGAAAACATTTTAGTGATAGTTGAAGCTTATTAGAGAGATCAAACTCATAGATCAACTTAATTATCATGTTTCCCAATCAATTTAGCCCTCAAGTTCTATGAAGAACTTTTAGATCAAGGATCAAAGGGACTTATAAATATCATGTTGGAGATGAAATTCAATAGGAATTCTAGGTAATAGGAATAATCAAGAGATAGGTATGAACATAGAAATCATCCTTCTCATAGATCATATTTCCAAACCATCATGGAATTCAAAATAGATATATGTATATATATATAATCATGTATGCATGAATCTAAACTAAAATTGAAGAATGAAACCAAAATTGAAAATCAAAGTGAAAAACAATCTCTAATTGTAAATTATCAATAAAAATCAAAGAGATTTGGATCTAACTATGTGAGTGTGTGAAGAACATGAGAGGAAGAAGATGAGTGTTCTAATAAGTAGAAATAGAACTAAGTTAGATCCAAATCTTATAGATCTATATATACAAAGTAGGAATTAGAGATGAACTATAGTGTTTACCTCTTGGAGGATTCTCAATTACAAGACCAAAATTGATTTGAAGATCTTCTTCTTCAAGTGTTATTCAAGTGTTCTTCAAGTACTCATCCATGGAAGTTGAGGGAAGCAATTGATGTTCAAATTGTGGTCTAATTAGCCTAAGTTAATCTAAATTCAATTCATAATTTTCTCTCTCTAGAATTCACCTAAATTGAAAGTATATTCAAAGTATACTTATCTCTCTTGTATGTGCTTCTATGTGTGTTTGTATCTCCAAGTATATTCAAGTGTATCTCTTCCAAGTGTCTAGTGTGTTAAGATGTGATCTCATATGAGATGTATGAGATCTTATATAGAGTTTTGAAGACTTAGCTCTTAAGTTTCAGGGTTAAAACAGGATTTTTAGAGCTTAAAAGAGGGTTAAAATGGCCATTTCGGAGCCAAAACGCAATTTCCAGGCAATTTCCTCGCAGTGGGAAGCTTCTAGAAGGGTCTGGAACTCAAAAAGCTCCGTGGAGGACACAAATGGAAGTGGCGGTTATGGTGGGACCCGCCACCCCCATACCCAAAACCGCCACTTACTATTCTTGCTCCTCTGGTCACCCACAAACCCTGTTTCAAAAATCACGCGCACTGCTTTTCCAGATTTCTGTAAAAATGCTTTTTGGTGTCCGAAATCGTCCGTTTACGTACCGTTGGAAAGCTGTCAGGTTGAATTTCAGTATAAAAATATTTCCAGAGGTTTTATAATGAGAATTGAAGTCCAATTGAAGTCCGGAAGTCCTCCGGAACTTTCGTCGTCTTTTTGAAATCAAATGACGTCTTTTCCAAAATTGCTTCCAAATGTGCGTTGATTTCGAACTTTTCTTTAAAATTGAATCTCTGGATACCTAGAATACTGCGTTTAGAACACTTAATGTTCATATAACCCTGAGAGAATATGAATTCTGAGAGATGATTTTGACAAAACCGGGATTTATCCATGGAAAAGGGCTTTTCTGAGCTTGAAGTCACTTTCCGAAGTCCGATCTTCTGATTGTGTGGAATCCAGTACCTTCCACGGGGTACTTTTCATCATCGAATCCTCCAAGACGTTGTCCACCCTAAATCCTATCAGTGTGGTCAAAATTGGGTGTCTACAGTTTGCCCCTCTTTGGCAGAGCTTGTTGTGAACAACGTGAACTGCAAGTGAGTGCCAAAGCCTTGAAGGCACCCAAATAACCATACTGAGAGGTTTTAGGAAAAACAAAAAATTCGCAAAATCAAGAAATTCAAAATCTGAAAAAAAAATCAAGAAATTACAAATGCAAGAATGCAATGCAATGCTGGGTAGAGGCGGCTAAGTTGAAGCTGATGCTGGTCGTGCTCCGCTGGAGCTGCCTACGTATCCTTTCCAGGAATCAGACCAGGGCGTAGTTCAAGCGCGCGAGAAGACGGAAAACAAACAAACAACAACAATGCGGATGAAATGCTCCTATCCTAGGATGCTGGTGCAATATGAAAACATGAAATGTGAAAGTGCTGGAGGAATCATCCTCAAGGGTTCCCTAGATGCAAAATCTAATGCAAAGGATGCAACGACTCTCTCTCACAGTCGAATATGCTAAAGGTATCTTGGATGATTCTCGAGGTTTTTGTCAAAGTTATTCTTCTGATCTTAAGGCTCGTAGGCGTCATCTGTATCCTGGACGACTCTTGAAATAGCGAAGTATCTTGGATGAATTCTGAGTCATGTCAAACAACTGGACGATTGCTGGTGTAGAGTCCTTCTGCTGGGGACGATTACTGATGTAGAGTCCTTCTGCTGGGGACGATTGTTGATGTAGAGTCCTTCTGCTGGGGACGATTGCTGAAATAGGTCCTTCTTCTGTGGACGATTGCTGATGTAGAGTCCTTCTGCTGGGGACGATTTGCTGATGTAGAGTCCTTTTGCTGGGGACGATTGCTGGTGTAGAGTCCTTCTGCTGGGGACGATTGCTGATGTAGAGTCCTTCTGCTGGGGACGATTGCTGAAACAGGTCCTTCTTCTGTGGACGATTGCTGATGTAGAGTCCTTTTGCTGGGGACGATTGCTGATGTAGAGTCCTTCTGCTGGGGACGATTGCTGATGTAGAGTCCTTTTGCTGGGGACGATTGCTGATGTAGAGTCCTTTTGCTGGGGACAAATCTTCTGAAACAGGTCTCTCTGCCGGAGACAAATCTTCTGCTCTTCTGAAACAGGTCCTTCTTCTAGACAAATCTTCTGTAACAGGTCTGGAAACAAGTCTTCTGAAACAGGTCTCTCTGCCGGAGACAAATCTTCTGTTCTTCTGAAACAGGCCCTTTTTCCGAGGACAAATCTTCTGTGGCAGGTCTAGAAACAAATCTTCTGAAACAGGTCTCTCTGCCGGAGACAAATCCTCTGTTCTTCTAAAACAGGCCCTTCTTCTGAGGACAAATCTTCTGTTCTGATGCACGGATTCTGAGAGATACACAAATTCTGAGAGATGACCCTTCTTCTGAGAGCAACCCACGGATACACGATTCTGATTTTGAGAGAAACCCTACATTCTGGAGGCAACCCTGATATGCGATGCTGAGAAATACATGATTCTGAGAGAAACCCTACATTCTGGAGGCAACCCTGGATACACGATTCTGATTCTGAGAGAAACCCTACATTCTGGAGGCAACCCACGATTCTGAGAGAAACCCTACATTCTGAGAGCAACCCACGGATACACGATTCTTGGCATAAACCTTGTATTCTGGAGGCGACCCACGATTCTGATTCTGAGAGAAACCCTACATTCTGGAGGCAACCCTGGATACATGATGCTTGGCATAATCCTTGTATTCTGGAGGCGATTTTGATGCTCAAATTCTGAGAGATACCCTTTATCTGGAGGCAACCCGTGGATACATGATGCTTGCGAGAAACTTAATTCTGAAAGTTCTCTACTGGGGAGATCCTATGATTCTGAGAGATGCACGAATTCTGTTATACCTTGACAATATCTGGAAATTCTCTGCTTGAGGAGATATCTGAGGTTTCTGGGACGCGAGCACATATTCTGGAGGCCCTGCTGATTCTTTCTGAGACTCATATTAGTGCTTTGACCAACGCAATCATTCTTGCAACACGTCAGGCTTACTCTAACCCTTTCTGAACATCTCGCATTCTGACCCATCTTCTGAAAGTCCTTTCTGGATGTAATTCTCAAGCGACAGTAGACTCAAATGTCCATTTTCTAAGACAACTCATAATCAATCCCAAAACGACGGGAGTTTGCCGTTTCTCGGCCACTTTCAGGCTGCGGTGCCTTTGATTCTTCTCATCTGGGGGACTTTTTTCAATTCTTGAATGGATTTTTACCAAGATTCAAATCTCCAGAGGTCCTCTAGACCAATTCCAACAAGTTTTAAGCACTCTCAAGGCTTATATATCAAAAATGGACCAATCCGGGATCAAATCAAGAGTTCCGGGGGTCAAAACGCGAATATAGAGCAAAATCATATCTCTAGGAGGGCCTTTCGTCAAGAGGTAACCCATTCTTTAATTACTCCTTTGTTTCACATCTTCATACGTGTCTCTTTATTCTTGCGATTCCTTAGAAATCATCCTTTTTCTTTTTAGAATGTGGTTGGTCATCTTAGAGGTCATGGTAGCCATGGAAAATGCCTTGAATGGTTTAATGAATTGTCGGAGTCGCGTCCCCAAGTAGTAGCCAATATCAAGCAAGCGGGCTTTGGGTCGTTTGTAACCTTATTGGAGAGATCGACTAATGATTTGGCCATGATTCAAGCTCTTGCTGAAAGGTGGTGGGATTCCACAAATACTTTTCACATGCCTTTTGGGGAGATAACCATGACCCCTCTTGATTTTGCAATGATAACCGGCATCTCATTTGGCGGGCATCGTCTTGCCTTTGCAAAGAACATCCATAGACATCCTACTATCATTGAGCGTCTCCTAGGCATCATCCCATCCCAGAGAGATCTTCACGGATCGAGCGTAGGCATCACATGGTTCATCAACAACTTCAGGCCTTCTGAAAGAGCGGCTCAATTTACCGATATGCAGCTTACCCGTGCTTTCATCTTGTATTTGCTTGGTTGCTCTCTTCTTTCTACTCGAGCTGAGCGGATTACATTGAATATGCTTGATAGTCTTCGAAATCTTGAGGAGATTGCAGATTTTGATTGGGGCTCTGCTGGTTTAGCCATTCTGTATAGTCATATGGGGGAGCATTCTCGAGGCAAATCCCCTGGATTCGGCGGATTCTGGAGAGCTTGGGAGGTACTGAAAATATTTTCATTTCCAGTTTTTATCATTTGATGTTCTGCTGTTTTGACCACTGCTTTATTTTCTCTTGTAGGTGTGGGCCTTTGAGTATTTCTCCATGACGACTCCATCATTCCGGGAGGAAGAGATTCATATTTTTCCACGGGCTCTGAAGTGGCGTCGCCAAGCCGTAGGTACCAAGAATGATGCTCATAATGTTATTTCTTGCCGGGATTTTCTTACCCGTCTCAGATTCAACCAAGTTAACTGGCATCCTTGGGCTACAAATGGAGATGTGACTGAGATTGGCTTAGCTAGACAGATGACTGGAGAGAGGATTCTTCTTGAGGGTCCCTCTGTTCTTGAGTGGTATCTTGGAGAGAGAGTAGCTCCTCAGACTGATTTGGAGGATCGTCTCTTAGTGCCACAGGATCCGCCTTCTTGTATGAGGTCGGCGCAGAATTTGGAAGATGAAGATCTTATTAATGCTTTGAACGGAATTCCTTCAGCCTCTTTTACTCTGTTTGAGGAGAACTATGACGTCTTCAGGGTTACTCATCTGATGCCTAATTTCCCGCTCTCGGATGACCCGCAGGTATTTCACGACTTCTTCATTTCTGATCGAATGCTTGCTTTATCTTATTTCTCATCATCATTTGCAGGGGAGTTCTTTTGTGGATGGCCCTGGTCGACCTCTACCTCTCATTCCTCCTTGTGATTGGCGAGCCTCGACCATGCTACGCGGAGTTATATCTTCTGTAGAGATCCCCCGTGATCTTGTAGAGCCTCAGCTAGTTTCAGAACAACATGAGTCCGTTCCCCGAGCCGTTTTCAATGAAGAGCGAGCTTATGCACAGAATCTGAGGGCTTGGAGCCTTGCTCGTGAGGGACATGTAAGTAATTTCTGAACTCATTACCTCTGATTCTTCTGATCTTTCTGACCATATCTTTCTTCTCTTTGCAGTGGGATGGCATGTGCCAGACTTACATAGACCGTGATGCGGCCCTGGTAAATTTCTTGACCTTTTCTTCTTATCTCATTGCTTTTTCAAACCCCTATACTGATTCTTTTCTTCCACAGGTGGCTCAAGTTAGGCAGCTTCAATCACAGTTGGAGCGGATGAATGCAGGCCCTTCTGGTGGGGCTGGTGGGTCTAGGCGAAGGCGCCAAATTGAAGATGATGATAGCTCTACGGCCTCAGATATGCCTGCTCGGTACCCACGGGCTACTCGTCGTTGCTGATGATGATCATATGCACCCATGACTATCTTTCTGTTTTTCTTGCTTTCTATGCTGAGACTGATGTTGATGTATTCTGTCTGAGACTTGATGGGCTTGTACTCTTGACTTTGCTTGATGCTGCTTTATGCTATCCTTCTGTTTCGCTTTGCATCCCTTGTCACGAGACTGATTTGATTGACACTTTGCACACTGACACACAGGACTCGATTTTACAGGGAAAGGAAATTTCTGACGATTCCTCTTTCTCGACAATGTCTTTTGACTTGGATATTTGAATTTTCTAAGGATTTGCATGTTTTGAAAATGAGATTTTATCTTGTAGCAGGATATTGTGTTGGCTTTGCATGTAATCTTGAAGCTTTTGAAAATTTTCCACATAATGTTTCAGTCTTGACATTAGATTCACATCTTTAGATTGCTAAAAAACTTTTCAACTTAATATCAAGAATTACCAGATTTTTCACTTAGGTGCTTTAATTCTGATAGCCAAGTGATCCAGAGAGGACAGGTAGCGAGGTATGGGCAAACGACAGTTTGCCCCTAGTTGATAGAGATAAATGGAAGTTTGGGCAAACGCAGTTTGCCCCTAGTGTGGTAGTGATATCTTGAGGCTTTGGGCAAACTTGAAAGTTTGCCCCTAGTTTGCAAGGTTCAGGGATCGAGAGCCAGGAAAGCTCGCCTACTTATCCCCAAGTGGGAATCAGATCCAAAGTAGTTCGGCCAGGTCTTGAAAGAAAGTATGGTTGAGGGTTTCAGGAGCAGTGACCGAACCGAGCAGGTTGCCTACATATCCCCAAGTGGGAATCAGGTCAAGTGTAGTTCCTCGAATGCTGGAAGTTTTGAAAGAACAGGTTTTGAAAGAAAAGGCTTTTAAGCATAGTATCTCTTGAGACGGTCAATGTTGATTGGCTGATTGAACTCAACTCCATCTAGATCCATCAGGTATGCCGCTCCTCCAGAGAGAAGCTTCTTGATGACGTATGGGCCAACCCAATTTGGCTTGAATTTCCCTCTAGGATCGAAAACGGGTGCTTTTAAGGCTTTAAGCACAAGGTCGCCTTCCTCAAGTTTTCTTGGACGGACCTTCTTGTTGAATGCTCGAGCTATTCTTCTCTGATACACATGCACATGATCAATTGCGGCCAACCTTTTCTCATCAAGTAACATTAGCTCCTCATATCTATCTCTTAGCCAATCAAATTCTGGAATCTCGGATTCTGCCACAACTCTCAAAGATGGTAGTTCTATTTCAACTGGGAGTACTGCTTCCATTCCGTAAGCCAATGAATAAGGAGTGGCTCTTGTAGATGTTCGGATAGATGTTCTGTATCCCCACAGTGCATACGGTAACTTCTCATGCCAATCTCGGTATGTATCAGTCATCTTTCTTAGGATCGTCTTCAAATTCTTATTAGCTGCTTCAACTGCCCCATTTGTTTGTGGCCTATACGGCGCTGACATGTGGTGCATGATCTTGTATTCTTCTAGTAGATCCAAAACCTCTTTCTGGAAGTGACTGCCATGATCGGATATCAACTCATGAGGGACCCCGTATCGGCAGATTATATTTCTTCTGATAAATCTGGCCACATCTTTAGCCTTCAATGTCGCATAAGACTCTGCTTCCACCCATTTTGTGAAATAATCAATTGCTACCAGGATGTATTGATGCCCATTAGACGCCTTCGGGGTTACTTCTCCAATAACATCTATTCCCCAAACTGAGAATGGCCAAGGGGTAGTCATGTTGTATAGCAGTGACGGCGGCACATGCTTCATATTGGCATGGATCTGACATTTGTGACATTTTCTGACATATTCATAGCAGTCCTTGTCCATAGTAGTCCAATAATATCCTTGTCGGATGATCTTCTTAGCTAACATGTGTCCACTCATATGAGGACCACACACCCCTTCGTGAATTTGCTCCATCATCTTTCTCGCACTGTTTCCATATAGACATGTCAAGTTGAATCCATTGTAAGATCTCTTCAATAGACTTCCACCACAAATCATGAACTGAGCCGAGAATCTTCTTATGGCTCTCTTGTCTTTCTCGGAGGCGCTTTCCGGATATTCCCCATTTTCAATGAAGTTCCACACGTCGGTGTACCACGGAAGTTCTTCTGCTTCTTCTATTTCCCCAATCATCTCATAAGACGGCTTTTCCCTTTGTTCAATCATCAAAGGAGTTAGCTTTATCCCCACAGGAATCTCAATCATTGACGCTAAAGTAGCCAAAGAGTCTGCTAGCTGATTTTCTTCTCGAGGCAGGTAGAAGAACGTGATATGCAAGAAACGAGTTCGTAAAGAATCAAGATACTCATGATAGGGTTTTAACTTCTCTTCCTTGACTTTCCAATCTCCTCGAACTTGGGATATGATCAAATTGGAATCCCCGAATACATCAAGTTTCCTTACCTCCAAAGTCAATGCGGCTTCTAGCCCCAAGATACAAGCTTCATACTCAGCAGTGTTGTTGGTGGAAGTGTACTTCAGCTTAATAGAGAACGGGGTATGTGCTCCTTCAGGGGATACAAGGATGATTCCTACTCCATATCCTTTTTGGTTTGCAGCTCCATCAAAGTACATTTTCCACACATCTTCTTTTAATTCCATCAATCCTTCGTCAGGGAACATGAACTCTCCTTCGTTTTCCAGATTTATCGGATGTTCTGCTAAATGTTCTGCGACAGCCCTTCCTTTAACAGATTTACTCGTAGCATGTATCAAGTCAAACTCAGATAGCATCAATGTCCATCGGGAGATTCTTCCGGTCAATGCTGGTTTTTCAAATAGGTACTTCAAAGGATCCATTCGGGAGATTAAAACAACAGGGAAGGCCAACATATAATGCCTCAGACGACGAGTGGCCCAAACCAAAGCCCAACATGTCTTTTCTAACGGAGAATACTTCAATTCGTATCCAGTCATCCTTTTACTTAAGTAGTAAATGGCTTTCTCTGTACGCCCTTCATCTCCTTCTTGGGCTAACATGCATCCCATAGCATTCTCTGACACGGATAAGTACAACAGCAAAGGCTTCCCTGACTTCGGGGGTGAAAGAACCGGTGGGTTTGATAAATAAGCCTTGATCTTGTCAAAAGCTTCTTGACATTGATTGTCCCATTCGAATTTCTTCCCTTTTCTCAACAAGCTGAAAAGCGGATCGCAAGTAGCAGTGAGCTTAGATATGAAGCGGCTGATGAATTGGATTCTTCCCAGAAATCCTCTTACTTCCTTTTCATTTGTCGGAGGCGGCATATCCATAATAGCCTTGATCTTTGTGGGGTCAACCTCAATTCCTCTCTGTGTGATGAGAAATCCTAGCAGCTTTCCGGTGGTAACTCCAAAAGTACATTTCTGTGGATTCAATCTCATTCTGTATTTCCTTAATCTTTCAAAGAACTTGGCGAGTGCTGTTAAATGCCCACTTCTTTCTTTGGACTTAACAATCATATCATCCACATAAACTTCTACCTCTTTATGGATCATGTCATGTAACAAAGTAGTAGCAGCTCTCTGATAGGTCGCTCCGGCATTCTTTAACCCAAATGGCATTACTCGGTAGCAATACGTCCCCCAGTGAGTTGTGAATGTAGTCTTTTCTCTGTCTTCGGGTGCCATTAAAATCTGATTGTACCCTGAGAAACCATCCATGAATGATAACAACTCATGCCCCGCGGTGCTATCCACCAGAACATCTATGTGTGGAAGCGGAAAATCATCCTTAGGACTAGCCTTGTTTAGATCTCTGAAGTCAACACATACACGGATCCTTCCATCCTTCTTTGGCACATGAACTATATTGGCTATCCATTCCGGATATTGGGTTACCATCAGGAATCCAGCTTTCAATTGTTTCTCAACTTCTTCTTTGATCTTCAAAGTCCATTCGGGTCTCATGCGTCTCAACTTTTGCTTAACAGGTTTTGAATTTGGAAAGAGAGGGATGTGGTGTTGGACAATCTCTGGATCGATGCCTGGCATATCTTGGTAGGACCAAGCGAAAACATCTTTAAATTCTTTTAATAAGTTGATTAGTTCATTGCTTTCTTGTGAAGTGAGCGTGGTGCCAATATGAACATTTTGTGGATTATCTTCATTATCCAAGTTTATTAGCAAAGTTTCTTCAATAATCTTGCATGCAGATTCATTTTCATTTTCAATTAATCTTTGCAAATCCTCAGAAATTTCAAAATCAAGATCATCAGACACAGAAGAGTAAGCAAAATCCTCGTTCATTTCATTAACATTTTTGGGTACATCAAAAGCAAAAGCGGACTCAACATCATGGCTCATATTGGCCTTTACAGACTTCCGGGGAAATGGGGGAGGGGATTTGTTGACTTCCGATTCTATCACCCAATTGTTCAGAGCTCCCTCTATTGGCTTGATTTCTTTCACATTTCCCAGTGCTTCTTCGGCATCCATCAGCATGTTCAGCTCTTCATCCATTAGCATGTTCAAATCATCACTTGTCATCAGCTCAGCCCAGTCCTTCCTTTCTTTCTTGATAGGCGGAGTATACAAGAACGGATCCTCATAGTCGGAGAACTCATGTTTGAAGAAAATCTCAAATCCAGGCTTAATGTTCTTGGTAGCCGGATCATACCATGGTTCAGGGAACCCACAGAAGGGAAAGTCATCGCCTTCTTTCACGAAGTATCCATTCAGGATTCTTGGCCCAGAAACAATCATCGGCCCTTTTCCTTTTGTCATCTTCTTCTTATCTTCTTCAGTCAATTGATACCCAAGCCCAGATTTATCTTTCTGTTCGTGGAAGTTCGATGGTTCAGTTATTCCTTGTTGACGACGACCTAGTCCCATTCCAGGAAAATAGTTCATCTTCCGCACCATATGAGCCACTTTAGGATTGGCATACTGGTCAAAGTACAATGGCATGACTTCAGGGATCCAATTCTGTCCCACTTCTTCTTGTAGATCTTTGGCAACCGGGTTTCCCTTCTCGAACATCTTTCTATATTCGCGTCCGGTGATGAACGGCTTCTTTTTCTTGATCGGAGTGATTTCTTCGCCCCAGACAGATGCATCCGGAAGTTTCTTCTCATAGCTGAGTCGATCCCAAACGGATTTCTTTTTCTTAGCTCCTTCATTTATCATTCCCACAAAGTTGAATCCTCCCAATTCATTTTCTTCTTCCGGTGTTTGGACTTCTAGCACAGGACCATGGCTTGTCCCTTCTTCTTTGATCCAGCTATCCCCAAAGATTGTTACCACATCCTCTTTCCAGATGAACTTGACTTTCTGGTGGAGAGTGGAGGCGACTGCATCATTCACATGTAACCACGGACGTCCCAATAGCAGATTAAAGCTAGCCGGAATATCAATCACTTGGAAATCAGCTTCTTTGTTTAATGGCCCGACTTCAATTTTCAACTTAATCATTCCCACAATGGCCCTTTTGGTGTTATCATAGGCCCTCACAGTTTGTGTTGATGGCAAGAGTTCTGAAATAGACAACCCCATTCTGAGAGCTGTTTGGAGAGGACATACATTCAAGGCTGACCCATTATCTACCAAGCAGACCGGTACTCTATTCCCCAGGCAATGTACAGTGATGCAGAGAGCTCTGTTGTGGTGTGCCCCTTCCGGCGGTAAATCTTCATCTGTGAATGTGATTACAGGCTTACAAGGCTTTGAAGAGATCATGTTTACTAGATCTTCGGGAGTAGTATTGACAGAAACATCCAAACGATTGAGAGTATCGAGCATGGCCTGCCTGTGTTTGTGAGAGGTCATAAGTAATCCCCATACTGAGATCCAAGCTTGTGTTTTCTTCAATTGCTTTAGGATTTCATCTTCTTCTTCGCTCACGGCTCCTTTACCAGCCTCTTTTGCTTTGACGACTTCTTTCTCATTCCATGTTTCTTTTCCACGATTTTCTAACTCATGAGGCTTGAAATGACGTCCGGAACGGGTCAAGTGGTTTGCTTCATTGGTGATCCAGATAGACTCAAGTTCTTTGGCTAACTTTTCGGTGCCAACAGTGATTTTCCAAACAGAATCATCGGGGATTATGGTATTATTAACGGAATCATCCTCATCATCATACCACCAATCTTCTTCTTCTTCCATCATTGCAATAAGATCGTCATCTTTGATTTCAAGGTTCTCGACAGGCTTTAGCAATTCTTCTATCGGCTCAGTGCTTTGTTTCTCGGTGACTGCTTCTATGGGCTTTTCTTCCTCATACCAGATCGAGTCGTCGGTGATGGCATTGGGATCCCACCATTCAATTGTAAGATTTCCGTTGGCTATTTCTTCTTCAAAAGCCAGTGCTTCTTCAACCCATTCTTCCTCTTCCATATTCCTCAAGATGCAAATTGCAGCGTCTTCCGGAAGTTGAACATCCATAGCTGGTTGATTCGAGGATGTGATGTAGATCTTTGGGTTATAAATCTGAGATCCTTCTTCTACAAAGTTAACATTTGGCATGTTCCCCTTATGATTAGGGAGAGGATTCTTCTGAACATTTGGCTGAGAGGGAGGAGGGGAGATGACCCCTTTTTCAATCAAGTCTTCAATTTCATGGCGAAGTCTCCAGCATCTATCTGTGCTATGTCCACGGCCTTGATGAAAGTCACAAAAGAACTCTGTTTTGAAACCCGGTGGAAGTGGATTTGGCTCTGGTTTAGGTTCCAATTTCTGCAAGTACCCTTTTTCTATCATTCTTTCAAGTGCGGTGCTTAGTGGCATCCCCAAGTCGGAAAATTCTCTTTTCTCTCTCGACTGTTTCTGATTTTGACTTCCTCTTGCATTAGCCATACTTCGACGCTCTTTCTGAAAAGGCTGAGGAGATAGTGTGTTGACGTCAGCAGACTGATGATAGACTGGCCTTTCTGTCTTTCTGTATCGATTGCTCGTGCTTTCTTTCTTGATCTTTCCATCTCTAATGGCATCTTCTATCAAAGTTCCCACATCAAACAGCTGTTCGAAACTCACAATGGACTGAAATTCTAGCCTTTCCAAGTATTCGGGCTGTAGATTCTTGATGATCATTCGGACCTGATCTTTTTCCGCTGGCCTGCTAGTCATTTGAGCAGCTTTAGCTCTCCAACGAGTAAGGAAACCTGCGAAGGATTCCCTGTACTCTTGTCGGGTGGTTTCTAGATCTCTTGCAGTTACATCAAACAACTGGTTATATGAATATTGAGCCACGAAAGCTTTGGCCAATGCCTCCCAATCTCTGGTTATGGCTGGTTCCAACGTCAAGTACCATGAAAGTGCTGCTCCACTCAAAACTCTTGGAAACAATAGAGCGAAGAGGTCAGATCCAATGCCCATGGGCTGCAAAGTTCCTACATAAAGCCTCAGATAGCTCTTTGGATTTCCGGTTCCATTGAAAAATTCAATATGCGGCATCTTAAACTTCTCTGGGAGTTTGGCTTTTGGAGCGTCACACAACCCTTCAACATCGAACAAATACTCATCCACCCCTTTGCTCTTTCTGATCACACTCTCTAGTTTGTCGATCTTGGCCAACTTGTCCTGAATTTCCTGATCTAGCTGAACCTTTGGTTGAACTGTCTCCCCAAAATCTTCTTCTTCATGATGCTCTGGAGGTGGTGGTGGTGGATTAGTTAGCTGCTCAATCATTCTCATCATAGTGGCAAGTTGTTCTCGATTCTGCTCCCTGCTCTGATCCAAGGCAGCTTGCATTGCGGCCAATCTGGCTTCCATATCCGCTTCGTATGTCATATCTTCAACCCTAGTCGACTCGGCTGTTCCTTCTTCTAACCCTGATCTGATCAAACGGCTGTTCGGAGCTCTGACCCAGAAAGGAGTACAACTTTTCGGTCCTATCTTTTCTTATCTGGTTTATTTAGGGATTTTCAAATAATCAGGTATCTTTATTGCAAAAGAATTTTTCAAAGAATGATATAAGAAGGTGGATTTACAAAGATGGAAATCATAAATGGAAAATCATTTCCTTTTTCAAAAACATTTTTCTTAAAATCAAAAGAAATCTTTTCAAGCTTTCAAAATTCTGAGGAAAACAAATCTTTTCTTTTGAAAGTATATTAGAGGCGTCGCACTCGTGAGTCGTATATGCAATGCTCGTGTAGTGCATGCAATGCAGATGAAATGCAATCTAATCTAAATGCAATGCACCTTAATCTAGCTTAGACCTAGCATATCAGCACATAAGCACATAAGATTCCTTGAGTATGCTAATCACCCTACTAATCCAATCATTATCCAAGGATTTTGAGTTTTGAAATTCTTGATGGTTCAGGTTTGAAAATTGAAATCATGAAAATCTTTGAAAGAGATGGGGAGATTTGTAATTTTCAAAAGAATTTTTGAACCATCAATGCTTGTGGTGAGAAATCATGATTCTTAAAAAATTGAGGTGGGAATTTTGAAATTCTAAGATCTGAGAGGAAGATTTTGAAATTGAATCATCATGATTTCTTGAAGACCAAAGTAAAATTTTTTTTTTTGAAATTCTCTAAAATCTAGGAGAATTTGAAATTGAATCATCAAAGTGTGATCATGATTTCTGGAAATAGGAATTTTGAAATTCTCTAAAATCTAAGGAGAATTTTGGAAAGATTTTGTGAAAGTGAATCTCAAAGCAAATTTTCAAAAGGGATATTCTTGGAATTTTCAAAAGACTTGGGGTTTTTCAAAGAAGTGCTCATAATTTCAAAAATTTTCAAAATTGTCCTCAAATAGTGATTGGATGTTCGGATAAAGACCATACTACCCTAGAGGAATCCACCATACAAGGTTTGATGATGCCTTCGCATACACGTCCTCATCATCCACATAATCCCTTACGGGCAAGCGCAAATAATTCATCACATTGTCCTAATCAAAGATGATAATCAAGATCCTAATTGAAGGGTTCTATAGAAACTATATGCAAAGGCCGGGTTTTAGTCTCATAAAGGGTCCATTAGCAAGCTCAACGGTGTGGTTGACCGCCTCCCCGAGGGCGTGCCGTTCACACATGGGCTCTATATACCGCACGCGGTACAAGGCTAACGGTGACTACATGCTACCAAAACTCTTGACAAATAGAGGAAAGAGGGCCCTCTATCTTCAAGGCAATGATCTCAAGCAGTCGCGGTGAAAGAACAATGCAAGTGCAAATGCAGGCAGAAACAACATGATTATTGAATTAATAACAAGGATATTCATTGGTTCAAGTCAAACCCTCGAAGAACAAGAAACCATCGGTTTCATGTTCAAATCCCCAGTGGAGTCGCCAGATTGTGGACCGCTGCGAATGGAGGAGGAGATCCTGACGCTCTCCCTCGATAGTGTCCCGGGACGGATCCCAAGGAGCACACTTCAGGGAAAACTAGGACTTCCTCACGCGATCCTAGAGACAAAGAGTCGCCACCTAATTTTTATCGGGAATTAGGAAACCCAAGTTTGACTCGCCCAAAATTGAATAAGGTTACTCGCCCTTCATTACCAGAAACAAGGTTCGGGGGTCTTGGTACGAGAGGGGAAGGAGCCCAAGCAGGACTAAAGCACCCCCTCCTCGCCCTACCGAATGGTAGGCCTTGATTCAAATATCCTTGTTATTAATTCATAATAGATGTTGTTTCCTCAAACATACTAGATAGATATATACATGGCAAAAAGAAACATCTAATGAAAATCATTTCAAGAGACTAAATCAAGTAGAAAGCGGATGCTCATGCAATACAAGGGAGAAGTATACTCACAGTGGCTAGTCCCGCCCGGGACCGATGCAAATAAAGTAAACATGTCATGATATGCAAAGGGAACGAGAAGACTTACATTGGTTGACTCAAGCGGAGTCGCGAAAGCAAAAAGAATGGAAACGTGCAATGCAATCATGCAACAATCCTAGATAAGATGTCTCTAACAAATAATCATATAAACGGAGACTTATCCTAAAGGAAATGTGTCGTTGAAATCAAAGTTGTAAACCTAGAAAAATTCTAAGAGAAAGGATAGAGATAGTACATGATACATGGGCACTAAGCCACATGTAGACGAGGCAAACCACAAATCGAAGTCCGGGTCCGAGGCACTTAATTCTCTGCACTAATACACCAAAGAATACCCAAGCATTGCAAAAATACAAGCAAACAAATGATATGCATGAATTATGAAAGGAAAATGTCATCAATCAAATTTCCAGATTCAGCAACCTCTAATGAATCCTATCAAAAGTGGTCTTAAACATGAGCTGGGTAAAAACCCTTTTACAGAAAGTTAGATACATGTCTTAGGGAACTTCTCCAAAAAGTAGGACCTCAATATCAATTTTGATGTGTGGGAAATAAATGTTTTGGGAACAGTGGATCAGGACTGTCCACTGTTCTTGTAAAAATCATAATTAAATCTACAAAATTCATATGAAGCTCTATTTGGTGTCAAAAGAAAGCTATTTCATTGTAGTATATGACAAAAATAAACCCATGGACATTCTGTAATCATAAGATGTCTGAAAAAGTGTTTTAAACAGACTCTGTTATTCTGGAAATTTGGTATCATTTGACAAATGAATGCAAATCATAAAAGAAATATAATAGAAGTTCATGAATCATGTTAACCAAGTTGATTTAAGCTTTTGATCTCTCATCCATTTATCCTAGGTGATTTCTAAACCAAGTTTTATTCATCAATTGTTGTTGAGTGATCAAGGTATGACCATTTTGTATACATAATCATATTTGTAATTAAACTTAGAAAATTCCAGAATAGTTGTATCAACTTTAAACGCTTAGAAAACGATCCTAACTCGATCGTATGCTCACGATTTTACATCGGCATATAGATATATGAGTTAGGAATCATCCCCAAAAAGCGGAACGTCGATAACTATTATAGATTTTCTGAAATTCAAGCACAAAGAGACGATGTTCAAATCTGTCAACCGATTTCTCAACAATTTCTAAAAATAGTATATGAATCCTAAAAGCTCTCAAAACGGACCGGATGAAAGCTAATTCATCAAAGTTTACCCAGAAAATTTGAAATCCATCAAACTATGGGTTTTGATGGACCAAATCTAATGGACAAAACCAATCTGCTTTGCTGAATTTTTATCTAGTTCATTTTAAAGTGTGAGGAAAACATTTTAGTGATAGTTGAAGCTTATTAGAGAGATCAAACTCATAGATCAACTTAATTATCATGATTCCCAATCAATTTAGCCCTCAAGTTCTATGAAGAACTTTTAGATCAAGGATCAAAGGGACTTATAAATATCATGTTGGAGATGAAATTCAATAGGAATTCTAGGTAATAGGAATAATCAAGAGATAGGTATGAACATAGAAATCATCCTTCTCATAGATCATATTTCCAAACCATCATGGAATTCAAAATAGATATATGTATATATATATAATCATGTATGCATGAATCTAAACTAAAATTGAAGAATGAAACCAAAATTGAAAATCAAAGTGAAAAACAATCTCTAATTGTAAATTATCAATAAAAATCAAAGAGATTTGGATCTAACTATGTGAGTGTGTGAAGAACATGAGAGGAAGAAGATGAGTGTTCTAATAAGTAGAAATAGAACTAAGTTAGATCCAAATCTTATAGATCTATATATACAAAGTAGGAATTAGAGATGAACTATAGTGTTTACCTCTTGGAGGATTCTCAATTACAAGACCAAAATTGATTTGAAGATCTTCTTCTTCAAGTGTTATTCAAGTGTTCTTCAAGCACTCATCCATGGAAGTTGAGGGAAGCAATTGATGTTCAAATTGTGGTCTAATTAGCCTAAGTTAATCTAAATTCAATTCATAATTTTCTCTCTCTAGAATTCACCTAAATTGAAAGTATATTCAAAGTATACTTATCTCTCTTGTATGTGCTTCTATGTGTGTTTGTATCTCCAAGTATATTCAAGTGTATCTCTTCCAAGTGTCTAGTGTGTTAAGATGTGATCTCATATGAGATGTATGAGATCTTATATAGAGTTTTGAAGACTTAGCTCTTAAGTTTCAGGGTTAAAACAGGATTTTTAGAGCTTAAAAGAGGGTTAAAATGGCCATTTCGGAGCCAAAACGCAATTTCCAGGCAATTTCCTCGCAGTGGGAAGCTTCTAGAAGGGTCTGGAACTCAAAAAGCTCCGTGGAGGACACAAATGGAAGTGGCGGTTATGGTGGGACCCGCCACCCCCATACCCAAAACCGCCACTTACTATTCTTGCTCCTCTGGTCACCCACAAACCCTGTTTCAAAAATCACGCGCACTGCTTTTCCAGATTTCTGTAAAAATGCTTTTTGGTGTCCGAAATCGTCCGTTTACGTACCGTTGGAAAGCTGTCAGGTTGAATTTCAGTATAAAAATATTTCCAGAGGTTTTATAATGAGAATTGAAGTCCAATTGAAGTCCGGAAGTCCTCCGGAACTTTCGTCGTCTTTTTGAAATCAAATGACGTCTTTTCCAAAATTGCTTCCAAATGTGCGTTGATTTCGAACTTTTCTTTAAAATTGAATCTCTGGATACCTAGAATACTGCGTTTAGAACACTTAATGTTCATATAACCCTGAGAGAATATGAATTCTGAGAGATGATTTTGACAAAACCGAGATTTATCCATGGAAAAGGGCTTTTCTGAGCTTGAAGTCACTTTCCGAAGTCCGATCTTCTGATTGTGTGGAATCCAGTACCTTCCACGGGGTACTTTTCATCATCGAATCCTCCAAGACGTTGTCCACCCTAAATCCTATCAGTGTGGTCAAAATTGGGTGTCTACAGTGTTTGGTTAGGATGCTCACTTAGCTTTTATTAAAGCTAACGACATACTACGCCCTGGACATTCCCATGTCTGGATTATACAGGATATGATTGTCTGGAGGAGGACTATCCGGGAGGAGGCTACCAAGAGGAAGCCTTTGAAGGGGAAGCCTACTATGCTGAAGGTCACGGCTACGCTAGTTAGAGGCATGACTTCAAGAAAGAATACTTAGTTGTTCTTTATAGTTTTTTGTATAATTCATACTAAGTTGTAAATTGGCGTCACACGCTTTACACGTCCTTTTGTCTTTACATATGAAGATGTAAATAGCGTCCAACGCCTTAATCTCTTTTGTTCTTTTATCTTTGGATAACTACGAACTCTGATGTAATAGCTAGTAATCTTTTAATGTATATTCAGTTTACGCGTCCGTTTAAGTTACTCTTTTATTTATCTAGCATGTTTGTGGACAATCAGTTAATGTAACTAGTCATGGATTACGGACCCAGAAAGGAAAATTTAATTTGCTGCTAATTTCTGCTGCTCTGGGGCATGACAGGATTTTTGGTATCAGAGCACTAAGGTTTACTTAGATATGCTCACTAATTGTCCCCCACCATCTATTTCTAGTATTTGAGATTCCTGAGATATGAGTATTAAGATAAGTTCGTCATTCTAACGTTAGATAGTTTCCTTGTAGGTTAGCATGGATCCAAGCTTTCATAAGTTCGTGGATGATCCCTATGGAGGCTACGTGATTCGTGGGGACACTGTGGAGCCGGCTGACCTAGAGTCTTATTACGAGTGCATACGCCGTACGGCCAGCCAGTACCTAAAGGAGAATGTATGGAGAGCCCTGGATGTTACTGGATGGACTCACCCTACTGAGATTCGTATGGATGCATACCATTACACGAGGACTCATGAGACTATTTATCACGAGATGGCTTGTTCGGTCTAGAGCAAGCCAGAGATGGATGTTATCGAGTTACGGGCTATCTTAGCGAGGCTTGACCCCCTACCTATACTTATGGCTGCACCAGCTCAGGTAGTACCACCAGCATCAGTACAACCAGTACCAGTACCAGCACCAGGACCACCAGTACCAGCGCCACCAGTACCAGTACCAGCACCACCAGTACTACCACCACCATCACCGGTACCTGTAGCACTAGTACCAGAGCCAGTGGAGCCCGAGCCGATAGGGGACGACGAGGATCCTATTGAGGATATAGAGCCTAGTGATGAGGATGTGGACGAGGACGGAGAGGAGGAGCCTGTAGACGATGATGATGATCCGGAGGATGACCCAGAGGAAGATCCCGAGGAGCCAGAGCCCGCAGGTATGGATGTATTAGCTGGAGGGGACATTGTACTAGAGGTAGATGACGATGCTGAGGATGAGGGACCTGAGGAGGTAGTTATACCTGAGTTACTAGCAGGGCCTATATTTCAGATGGCAACTATTGTCAACCGGACAGTAAATTTGGTAGCAGGGATAGCTGCACAGCCAGAGGGATTCATCATAGGAGAGATCAAGCTAGCAGAGGCTATTGCTATAGCTGAGGGATTTGCCGCTGCAGCTACTGATGCTGCTGAGCCAGCAGTAGACGCTATGGATGAGGACGACGAGGAGGACAACGAGGAGATGATGGTCGAGGAGTGAGATTTTTCTTTCGTGGTTGAAGCTCCCATATATGGATCAGACGTGGATGACTACTGAGTCAAAAATTTTGGGGGCTTAGATTTTCTAGTATATATATGACAAGACACGTTGTCCACTTTATTTTGAGGATTTTAGGGATAGCTATTTGACCATAGCTCTTTTGTATAGTTAGCAGCCACTTTTAGTGGCATTGTAAATAGTTAACTCGAGTGCTGTATTGACTTATGTCCCTTGTGGTATATAGTTTACTAGTGTGTACTTCATGATACATCTTTGGGATATATATATATACGAGTATTATCTTTTGGTATATACTGTGGCCCAATAATCTTGAGGTTTTATTTTTACTATTGTTGCTACCTTGTTAAATTTCATATCTCGACGTATATGTTTCGGTGATAACTTGTAGATGTGTGCGTATATTCTAGTAGTAACCAATACATGTCTGTGTAGGTACACCAACACACGAATTACTATGGCAGGGAAAAATAGGAATACTCGTAACAATTCCGCTGGGCAAATTGAGGCTACACCCGCAGTTACTGATCCCACTAGTCTATTTGAGGCCTTTGTATGGAGACTAGAACGCATCAACAACAACGATAACAACAACGCGAATAAAAGGAACAACCCCGTACCACCTCCGAGACTTATAAAGGATAGAGTGGTAAAGCGTTTTCGTCATTTTTGTCCTAAGAAGTTCGACGGAGATGCTGAGCCATGGCATGCGGAACAGTGGCTCCACGAAATGGAGTTGATCTTTGACACACTGGGATGTACAGAGATCGAGAAGCATCGACTGGCTATGTTCCAATTAACGTACACAGTAGCCGATTGGTGGGAATCGAAGAAAGCAACGGTAGGAGAAGCGGCAGTAAGAAGAATGCCTTGGGCTATATTCAAAGAGTTGTTCCTTGAGAATTACTTTCCACAGATAGAGAGGAGCAAGAAAGAGAGGGAGTTCATTGAGCTGACACAAGGAAATCAAACTATGAGGTAATACACAGTACAGTTTGAACGGTTGTCCGGCTTTGCCCACCACATGATTGATACCCCGGAGAAGAAAAACTGACAGTACCACCAAGGCCTATCGCTACCACTTCAATGCATGACTCTCAACAATCAAGGCCTGACGTTCAAAGCCATGGTAAGTATGGCAATCAGCCACGAGGAAATCAATGGTCGAGAACGAGGACGTTTTGGAAATCGACCACTGTTCCGAAACAACCAAGGTAACCAAGGACCGAGACCACCAATGAGATCCCAAGGGAATAAGCGTAATTGGACTGGTGAAAGGAAACCACAACTTACATTCCCTTAGAACTGACCAGGTGCACCCCAGGCACAACCCCCAAGAGAACCACCTGCTACCACTAGAGCCAATAGTGATGGATGCTTTAATTGTGGGAAACCCGGACACAGGTCAAAGGACTGTCGAGCCCCAAGGAGAATCCGAGAGGACACCTTATGCTACAACTGTGGCTAAAATGGTCACTTATCCAGGATTGTCGAGCGCCTCAAGGCGGATACTATGGAGCATCTACTCATGGTCAACCCAAGCAAGCCCATCTAAATGCCATTATCCCAGAGGAAGCCGGATTCGATGAAGGAGAATAGCAAAATATGGAAGGTACCCTCACATTGTTTAATAGTCAAGTTAAAGCTTTATTCGATATTGGTGCTTCAAACTTCTTTATTTCTATTAAGATTGTACAACGGTTGGGTTTAATACCCCAGACGCTTGATGCAGCTCTGAACGTTATGTCCCCCTTAGGAGTGAACATTATGTTGGGGAAAGTATGTATGGATTGCACTTTGAACATGGAAGATAAGAACCTTCCTGCTGATCTAATAGTTCTGTCGATGAAGGAATTCAACTTAATCTTAGGAATTGATTGGCTCATGAAATACCATGCCAAATTAGAATGTGTTAGCAAGTCTATTACTTTTTCGATACCTAGAAGCCAACCATTTAAATTCCAATGCGATCCCTTATGCGACGCCTTCCTCACCAGATGTCTAGCTACCCTTGGAAGTGTAAGTTCAAAAATTTTGATTACACAAATCCCTGTGGTTCAAGACTTTGAGGATGTATTTTAGGAAATCTTAAGGCTACCACCCAAGAGAGACATCGACTTTTGTATTGAGCTGGTACCCGGTAACCTACTGATATCTAAGACCCCATATCGGATGGCCCCAATGAAAATGCAAGAATTAAAGAAGCAAGTCCAGGAACTTGAAGATCTTGGATTCGTACAACCAAGCACGTTGCCTTGGGGAGCGCCGGTGCTATTTGTTAAGAAAAAGGATGGGACACTTTGACTCTGTATCGACTATAGAGAGTTGAATAAGGTCACAATCAAGAACCAATATCCACTTCCCAGAATCGATGACCTATTCGATCAATTATATGGAGCGACGACCTTCTCCAAGTTAGATCTACGATCCGGATTCCACCAATTGTTGGTTCGACCCAAAGACGTATCAAAGACAGCTTTCAGAACAAGATACGGGCACTTATGGATATCGTTTTTTTCTTACCCACAGCTTTTCTTTTGAAATCTCTTTCAATTTCAAAATATAAAACACGAGTCGCCACTTAATTTTTAAAAGGAAAATTAAGAAACCATTTTTTTAAAAGCAAACTGATCTTTTTAGAAACCAGAAATTGACTAGGTCCGGGGATTATGGAATGAGAGAGGAAGGAGCCCGGCGGACTAAAACACCCTCTCTCACCCTATCTCGCGATAGGCCTCTACTCAACATCCTTTTAATCGAATTATTAATCTAAATGTGCCCTCAACTAATACATATGTATATATACACATTACAAAAGTATGTCCAAAGGGTGTAAGATTGCTAATGGTGAAAATAACATTCAAAATCAAATAATTCACTTAGCAAGCAAGATGATATGCAACAAAGGACAAGAGAACTTACCCGAGATCCAACCGCGGTATTAAATGTGCAATGCACACAAAAATGAAAATCCTAAGAAAAGGTCTCTTATCACATATACACATAAGGCAAAACTTAATTCTAAGGTGTCGCGCATTAAGTCGAAAAATTGATAAAATCAAGAATTAAAATAAACTAAAGAGGAGTTCAAAAAATCATACCTTAATAGCGCTACAAGGCAAAGGGTTAGTCCACATGATATACAAGAGATAAAGTTGGATCTTAAATAACAATCCTAGACTTCTAGCTTAAATCTATCAAATGTAATTAAATCTAAAGCAAACAAGTCCTAATTACAAGCATCAAGTCACATGGATAAATATGTACAAGAACAAGAATGAACTATGAATTATTCATTGACTTGAATCATTTGGTCTCTGGATTTAAGCTTAACTAATTATTCTCAAAGCATGGTTTAAGCCATAGGTCATAGAAAAGTCATTTGGACCATTATTTACAAAGTTGGTCAAATTTGTCATAAAATTCTGAAAATTGCAGAGAGGAGACCAGAACTTCAAAGAAATAAAAGGGATGCTTCCCGTGGTTTGATCTTGATGATATTTGGACACAAGATGCCTCTGTGTGTCTAGTTTCTAACCCAAAAAGAAAATCAAAGTTTCAACGGTTAGATCTCTGGGAAAAGGATAAAAAATTGACATCACTCAGAGATGTACAACTCTCTATCCAGAGATTTTGTTTGATTTTTTAAAAATAGTAAAAAAATCAGAAAGACTCTAATATTTTTAGGATATCTTATTAACACATTAAACTTCTGATAAAAACTATTTGGAGCCAAGAATGCTTGATTAAGGTTCTGATTTACTCATTTTGAAATTGATTTTCTGTTCCGAAACTCTGGATAGAATATGGTTGTCTTACAAAACCTATGACCAAACCATGTTATCCATGAGATCCTACTAAAACAGAAATTACAGTGGTAGAACTTTGAGTTATAGACACTTTCCCATTGGTTTCATTCAGTTCTAATGGTTTGATGTTTAACTAAAAATCTTTGATTAAACTGGTTCATGAATTCACTGCACCATTTTTGGACTTATCATCCTTCTTGTTCTATCAACCAAGCCATGGATATTGGCTTGTCTCAAACCTAACTCTCCTTTCCTTTGATGGTCATTGGAGATCAACACATGACTAAAACTCATGAGTTTCGAAGGAATATAGAAAAGATTCCATGAAAACTCCAAGTTAGAGAACCCAAACCATGGTAGGGCTTTGGATTCAACTATTTGTTCTTGATAAGATGATGGTCAACTTTAAATCTCATGTGAAGCATAAGCTTACATGAGACTAAAAGATCAAAATCATGAGATTCAAATGAGGTATGGAAAACCTCCAAGTATCTCAAGAGAGAAGTACAAACAAGCATGACTATTACTCATGAGTTTTCAAGGAATATAAAAGAGATTCCATGAAACTTCAAGTTAGAGAACCCAAACCATGGTGGGGGTTTGGATTCATCTACTTGTTCTTTCATAAAAGATGATAAACTTTGACTCCCATATGAAGCATAAGATTACATGAGACTAAGAGATCAAGCTCATGAGATTCATGTGAGGTATGGAGGACCTCCAAGATTCTCAAGAGAGAAGTACAAAAAAAAAAAGAAGAATAAAAGAACTAAGAAGCTAAGACTTCCAAGTTTACTAACAAAACTTTAAAAAACTTAATCAAGAAGAACTATATGATTTGAAGGTTAAAAGTTCAAAAGAAAGAAAACACAACTTAGGATTAGAGGATCACCTCCAAGCTATCCTCAAACTCTTTTATATTGAAGATCTTCCAAGTTCTTCTTCAAATTCTCAAAAGCTCTCTTTTCCCAAAATTCTTTTGTTTTCTCCTTGAAATTCCCCTCTCCCAAAAATGTGTAGTAGTCTCAAAATTCTTTCTCTTCTAATAATCCCCCCCCCCCAAAAAAAAAAAAAAGATCCCTTGTAATGGAGTATTCACCCTCTATTTATAGGCAAATTTTAGAGGGTTATTTTGGTATTTTCAAGCCAAAAACCCTAATTTTAGATGTACTTTTGAGGGTACAAAATGTGCAATATTATAGCTGGCTGTAAAAAATGCGGCACTCAATGGAGATAGAAGCGGTACTCACTGAGTGCCGGAACGACACTCACTGAATGCCGGCGCGACATTCACTGAATGCCGGTGCGGCACTCAATGAATGCCGCAGACAACTCCATGGACTACCGTCTTTTTTGAAACTCTGATTTTCGCAGCACTTGATGTGTTTTTGCGGCAGTTACGGACTGCCGGTCCGGTAGACACAGAGTACCGCTTCGGCACTACGTGACTGCCGCAGCCCACACCATGTGCCGTTCTATTCCTTTTTCTTTTCTTTCTTTTTTGTTTGAATTGAAGAGTCTTTTGAATAGCATGAATCCCCTTAGAAGCCTTAGTTTTGTTCGAACATTGTCATCAACGGACTTGGAGGTAACACTCCCCTTAATTCGATGTTTGGTCAAAATTGGGGTGTCTACAGTTTGCCCCTCTTCGACAGAGCTTGTGGAGCAACGCGTGTCAAAAGTGAATTTCGAAGCCTGTGTGAAGACAAGCCTTTGACCAAACTGTCTGATTTAAGTAAAAACAAATGCGTTGCAAAAACGGCGGCGCAAATGGTCTATGTTGGTCGTGCTCAACGGTGAGCTACCTACGTATGCATTCAGGAATCAGACCAAGATGTAGTTTGGGCAAGGGTCAAACACACACAAGCACAAATAATCATACAGATGAATGCACCTATCTTATCGTGATGCACGTGCTCATACAATGACGGATGTCAATGCAAATTCATGCTCTATAAATGATGTGATTCAAAACCGTGCTATCCTGACGTTTATTGATGCAATCCATGCCTTACTTAATGCTCGTATTTACTCGAACCTAAAGATGAGTTATTCTTTAGAATTCAGAGTTTCTAATTCAAAATACTTGGCCATCTCAGCCAAAAGGACGAACGCTATTGACCCGGCGGTGCTTCGCGACTTAGGCCCCGCTGTCAACGCGAATTTGCTCTCTCAACGCAATCGACTGGGCAGAGTTTCGTGACTTAAGCCCCGGTGTCTTCCAAGAATCATCTGGAACCACGCTTTTTGAAAGACTGAGATGCGCTTCGCGCCTTATACTTCGGTGTCTTCCAAGAATCATCTGATCGACTAAGATGAGCTTCACGCCTTATACTCCGGTGTCGAATCAGGAACTGCGCTTTTTGAAATGACTGAGATGCGCTTCACGCCTTATACTCCGGTGTCTTCCAAGAATCATCTGATCGACTAAGATGCGCTTCGCGCCTTATACTCTGGTGTCTTCAAAGAATCATCTGATCGACTAAGAAGCGCTTCGCGCCTTATACTCCAGCGTCGAATCAGGAACCAAGCTTTTTGAAAGGACTGAGATGCGCTTCGCGCCTTATACTCCGGTGTCTTCCAAGAATCATCTGATCGACTGAGATACGTTTCGCGCCTTATACTCCGGCGTCGAATGAGTTTACTCTAAAAAATCCGCAGCCCTTTGGCCCCGTTAGATATAAAAATAATCTACAGCCTTTCGGCCCCGTCGGATATATTTTCTTACAATGATCTGCAGCTCTTTGGCCTCGTCGGATATGTTTTCTCACAATGATCTGCAGCTCTTTGGGCTCGTCGGATATGTTTTCTCACAATGATCCGCAGCCCTTCGGCCCCGTCGGATATGTTTTCTCACAATGATCCGCAGCCCTTCGACCCCGTCGGATATGTTTTCTCCGAATTCGGGGTCAATTAGACTCAAATTTATTTCATTTTGTCAAAATCGGGAATCAATCAGACTCAAATTCATTTCATTTTTCAAAATCGGGAATCAATCAGACTCAAATTCTTTTCAATTTTCAAAATTTGGAGTCAAATCGACTCAAATTCTTTTCAATTTTCAAAACTTGGAGTCGAACAGACTCAAATTCATTTTATTTTTCAAAACCTGGAGTCGAATAGACTCAAATTCATTTTATTTTTCAAAATTGGGAGTCAACCAGACTTAACTCAATTTAATTCAAAATTTGGAGTCAGTCAGACTCGAATCAGTTCAATTCCAAAAATCCGGAGTCCTTCAGACTTAATTCGATTTTCCAAAATCGAGAGTCCATTAGACTCAACAAATTCCCTTCTTAGTCAAACAAATTTCATTCCATTTACTTTCAAAATTCGGAGTCTAGTACACCAGACTCAAATTATTTCAAATTTCTAAATCGGGAGTCCGATGGACTTAAATTATTTCAAATATCTAAAGCCAGGGGGTCCAATGGACTCAAATCCACTTCAATTTCCAAAATCGAGAATTAGTTAGACTCAATTTAATTCAATTTTTCAAAATCGGTTGTCAATCGAGCTTAATTTTTTCAATTTTCGATCAGGAGTCAGCCGGACTCAAATAAACTCAATTTCACCAAGTCCGGAGTCGATTCGACTCAATTCGAGTTTAAATTCAAATGCTAAATTAGGAGTCGCCTATACTCGACTTAATTCTTTTTCTGAAATCAAGAGTCAGTCAGACTCAAACAAATTCAATTTCACCAAGTCTGGAGTCAATTTGACTCAAATCAAATTCAAATTCTAAATCAGGAATCAATTAGACTTGATTCATTTCCTATTTCGCAAAAGCGGAAAAAACCAGGAGTCAATCGGACTCAAAGAAATTCAAATTCACAAAATTGGACTTAAAGAATTATTACAAAATTGGGAGTCAATCGAACTCAAAGAATTTTTACAAAATTGGGAGTCAATCAAACTCAAAGAATTTCTATTTCACAAGATTGGGAGTCAACCAGACTCAAAAGAATTTCTAATTTCCAAAGACATGAACCAATCAGACTCAAAAGAGTTTCTAATTTCTAAAAACATGAGCCAATCAGACTCGAAAGGATTTCTAATTTCAAAAGATTGGGAGTCAACCAGACTCGAAAGAGTTTCTAATTTCCAAAAACATGAGCCAATCAGACTCAAAATAATTTCCAATTCCAAATCATGAGTCAATCATACTCAAAAGAATTTCTAATTTCAAAATCGGAGTTAAACAGACTCAAAATAATTTCAAATTTCTAGAACAGGAGTCAATTGGACTCGAATTGAATTCTATTTCACAACATCGAGAGTCAATCTGACTCAAATCTAAAATTGGGAGTCGATCCGACTCAAAGAATTTCAAATTAAAAAACAGAGTCAATCAGACTCAATTCGATTCAAAAACTCTAAAATCTGGAGTCAATCAGACTCAAATGAATTTTTCTAGAATTAGGAGTCAATCATACTCAATTCAATTCAATTTCTAAGGTCGGGTGCTAAGTTAGACTTTCATGAATCGGGAGTCAATCAGATTAAAATCTGGCGATAGTTAGATCCATTTTAGCCCAAACTTTTGAAAGTTCGGAGTCGGTTAGACTCGAAGAATTCAATTCCAACAAAATTCGGAGTTAAACAGACACACATAATTTCAAATTTCTAAAACTAGGAGTCAAATCGAATCAAGATTTCAATTTCACAAAAATCGGAGTCAATTTGACTCCTTTCTATCATCAAGATCCTATCTTTTGGTTAAATTCATGATTGAACACCACAGCATTTCATGTGTTGCTATATTTTTCTCTTAAGCCTTTCAAAAACTTGATTCTTCTCACTCTTTCTTGCAGATCTGTTCCTATGGCTAGCGGTTCAGGCTCCCTAAATCTCATATTTTACATCCACGGAGACACTTAGACTCAACAATTCAAATTCATTCAACTTTCTGACAAAAGGAGTAACACAGACTCAAAAATTCAAAGGGAGTCACGTAGACCCAAAAATTCAACTTTCTTACACAAGGAGTCATGTGGACTCAAGAATTCAATTTTCTGACAAAGGGAGTCACAATTGAAAAATTTTACAAGACAAAGGTAGTCATGAGAACTCAAAAATTCAATTTTCTTACACAAGGACTCAAAAATTCACATTTTTAAAACAAAAGAATCATTCGGATCCATGGACATGCATTTCTACAACAAATGAGTCATTCCGACTTGAAAATTTGCATTTTGCATCAACGAAGTCACTCGGACTCAACGAAATTCACGGAGTCACACAAACTCAACAAAAATTCACTTTTTATACAAATGGAATCACACAGACTCAATCAAATTCACATTTCATACAAATAGAGTCATACACACTCAACAAATATATATATATATATGTATATACATATTAATTTTTTTACACGAATGGAGTCACACGGACTCAACAAATTCACTTTTTATACAAATGGAGTCACACGGATTCAACGAATTTGTTATTTCAAAATCGAGGGTTAACATTTCAAATTTTCTTAATCAGAATCAATTTTGACTCAACAAGAATCTTAAATCTCAAATCTCAAAATCGGTGTCAAATCGCCTCAACAAAAATTCCAATTTTCAAAATCAGGAGTCAATCAGACTTAAAGAATTTCTGTTTCACAAAAATTGGGAGTCGATCGGACCCAAAGAATTTCTTCTTCACAAAACTGGGAGTCAATCAGACTCAATTTATTTCAAACTCATGAATCAGGAGTTAATTAGCCCCAAACAAATTCAAATTCTCAAAATCCAGAGTCTGGAGTTGGTTTAACTCAACTCAATTCCCATTTCCAAGTTGGGAGTCGATTCGACTTAGAGCAATTCCTATTTCCAAAGGGGAGTCGCACTGACTCAAATAATTCACATTTTACAAAAGGAGAGTCATATAATCTTGAAAATTCACATTTTCCAAACACGAAGTCACATGGACTCAAAGATCCATTTTTTTACAAATACGGAGTCACGCAGACTCGAAACATTCTTATTTTACAAACACGGAGTAACGCAGACTCAAGAACTCAATATTTTATACTCACAGAGTCACGCGGACTCACGAACTCAATATTTTACACACACGGATTCACGCGGACTAAAAAAATTCATATCTTACATATATGAAGTCACGCGGGCTCAAGAACTTATTCTTTTATATTGACGGAGTCATGCAGACCCAAGAATTCATTAATGGAGTCACATGGACTCATGAAATCATATTCTACGCAAATGGAGTCATGCAGACTCAAGAATTTCATATTTAACATTAACGGAGTCACATGAACTCAAAGAATTGATTTTACAAAGATGGAGAGTCCTTAGACTCAAAGAATTGGTTTTTTACAAAAATAGAGAGTCCTTGAACCCAAAGAATTGGTTTTTTTTTTACAAAAATGGAGAGTCCTTAAACTCAAAGAATTGGTTTTTTTTACAAAAATGGAGAGTCCTTGAACTTAAAGAATTGGTTTCACAAAAGTGGGGAGTCCTCAGACTCAAAGAATTTGAACGGAGCTGATGGGGTCACGAAGGGAGTTGTGCTACCCTAGTGGTGTTTGGAAAGCATGATTTTCCTTGCGGATCATTTGGAAGAAACACAATAATTGTGTCCAAAGAGGGAAGTCCTCTTTGCCTTGGACCATTATCATATTTCCGCTTTTAGTATTGTGTTGTGATAGTGTTTAAAACTCCTGCTTGCAATGCTCATGGGATGCTTATGGAGGCTTTTTAAATCTTTATTCATCATCTTAAACCCGCACGTTTGAGACCATTATTAACTCATCGAAGGAGGACAATCTTAACAGACGACTGACTCAAACTCTATATTATTATGAATCAATGTGCTTTCATCATGAATAATGTATCATCTCACCTTTCATCATCTTACGATGGTAGTACTTCATCGACAAATCTAAACTTTGAAGATTCTCCCTTTTCGAGTTAGCTGGTTTTTTTTTGCCTATCCAGGGTGTGCTTCAAATTAGTGCTTTAGCTTAGAGAATAAAAGACATTATATTTCAATCCATTCAAAAGAAACTTGATTACTTGAGAACTTTTCTCTGAAGAAGTTTGCCCCTAGTTTAAATAGGACTTGGAGGCATTCCTTCTGGGATTAAATAAGGTGTTCAGCAAATGAAGTTTGCCCCTGGTTTAGCAATATATATGTGGCTTCAGGCAAACTTACGCAAGTTTGCCCCTAGTCTGAAGGAAGAAAACAAAAGGCACAAAGGGTGATGCTTACGGCATAGGGATGGTTACGGATCGAGAATCTTGCAAGGTTTGCCTACTTCTCCCTGAACGGGAATCAGGTCCAGTGTAGTTCTGCCAAAGCTTAAAGAAAGTGCCAGATCATTGGTGGCGACCGAACCGAATAGGTTGCCTACGTATCCCCAAGTGGGAATCAGGTCGAGCGTAGTTCAAGTACTCTGGAGGTCTTGAAAAATAAGGCTTCAAGAATAGGCGGGCTCTTCGAGCCATGCTTTCATATGGGTCCAATGAGTGCCCTTTCTGAAATGGGTGGCTTGTGGTAGCCTTCGAACAGGATGATGAAAACATGAACTATTTCTCCATTTTATTTTCTTCTTTTCTTTTCTTTTCTTTTCTTCTCTTCCTTTTATTTTTTTATTTTTATTTTTTTTTGTGGCGGTTGATTCTTTTCACCTTTTCACTAGCCAGTCTTTCTTTACAGCTCTCATAACACATCATGTTTTAATCATACTCTATCGTACTCACAAAGTAGTATCAACCCTCCAAATCACTCTTTATCTTTCTCAAAGATATCTCTGCATTATTTTAGGCTCACTTAGCCATTGAGCCTTCCACAAAATTTTGAGACTAATTGTTACTTTCAAATCTCTCTTTTCATTTCCAATCCATGTACCAATGATGTACTTTGAAGTGCTCAAGAATTCTCAATCCCATTTATTCTTTACTTTTTCTTTTCTCTTTCCTTTCTTTTCTCTATCTCACTATCTCTGATTTTCTTCATGATTTTGACTAGCTAGGATTGGGTGTTTTGAGATCAACACGCATCTTAATTTTTCCTCTAACTTTTGCCTAGGCGCCTTTTCAGGTTTTCATCCTACCGAGCTCCTTTTTCCTTTTCTTTTTTTTTTTTACCTTTTTTTTTTGGAAGAAGAAGTTCAGTTAAAGCGTCTGGCTATCATCAAGGACCAAGTTTATGGCTTTGGATTGGTTGGGCTCATCTTTTACGCTTGGTATTTGAGAAAAGGGGATGGTGACCAAGCTTCAAGTTCCAAGTTTATCTTTTCGAGATTGAGCAAGAGCATCTTTAAATTCTTAAAGTAAAGCTAATCAATTCTCTACTCCTCCTTGGTTTTGGCACAAAATTTCCTTTGATCACTTGGGGATCCTTTTCAATGCAAAGATTTATTAGCAAAGTATTTTTCATGATTGTTTGAGGAAAAAAGTTATTTTTTTAATTATATTTTTTTTACCTTAATGATCCATACATTCACGACTTGGCACACTGAATCAAGCAAAAATGAGATTTTATTCAACTAGGATAGAAGGAGGATTACATCACTTGACTCGATTGCATCGATGAAGACTTGACAATAAACTCGATAACAGACTAACTAGAAGACTCGACTGGACTCGACATTTGACTCCAACTTAGACATGAATCGATTACAATGGACTAGACTCGACTTTGGCCTCAATTGGAGTGTCACAGATGATCTTCAATTTATTAAATTTCCAAGAGCATCCACATTTACTTTAGCAGTAGTAGTTCCAAACACTATCACCTTACTGGCATCATTTGAACCTTCGGGTTTGCCACCCGTGTTTGCGGTAACATTATCCATTCCTATGGCCAATTTCTCAGTTAAGTGGCCCTTCTTCGAATCATTAGGCTCCACAAGCTAATCAACCTCAACATAATCCTTTTCATTATCTTCTCTCTTCTAACTATTCTCACGCTTGAATTGCTATCCCAAACTGTTCTGGGTTTGATGCTATCTCGCCTATAGTCATGTTTCATTCTTAATCAATTTTGATTGATTTCAAAAGAATTCTCATTTTGTTATTATTTTTCACATTTTCTTTTGCAAATGCTTAGTGAAATGTTCATGAATGGTTCATATGTCACACGAATGCAATGCATGTGTGTCTGTGTGCCTATTCTATATGCCAAAGATAAGAAAATCCTAATCCTAACACATAAACACATAGGCACATAAACACATAAGCACATAAGATCCTCACCCATGTCAAGTGCGCCAACTTCTCCTTTCATTGTGATCTTCACTACCCTCTCAAAGGTTGGATATTCAAAAAATTTCGAAATTCATTGAAAAGCATTTCTTTAAATGATGAGATCTTTCAATAACGATTCTCAAGGATATTGAATCTTTTATTTAAAAATGAGGATGTGAAAAAATTTCTCAATAAAGATGATTGGGTTGAAATTTTGCTTTGAAATTCATTTGAAGAGCATTTATTCCAAAAACAATTCTCAAAATTTTGGATTTTTCCTTAGAAGATGATCATGCGAAAACATACCTTAACAGAGGTTAGTTTGGAGCTTTGCTTGACTAAAAAACATTTTGGGATAAAGAATGGTGGTTTATCAAAATCTTGTTTGCTCTCAAAAGTGAATTTTAAAACTTTTGGGTAGAAGGATCACACGATCGGATTATCACCGTACTTTTATTGAATTTGGATGCATACAAGGTCAATGATGCTTAGCTAACATGATATAAGAAGTATAATCTTATAATCAAGGTTCGGCATGTTCTCCAAATGTCATGGAACATGAGGAGAAATTGCTAAAAGGTGATTAAAAGATTATGCATCTTTCATCAAGCAAGTATCGTCATCATCTCAAGTAATCCCTTCCGGGCATACAAAACTTCCTAGCACATAATCCTAATGAAGAATTGATTTCCTAAGATTGAAAGGTTCTATAGAAGCTATCATGCAAAGGCTGGGTTTTAGTCAAATAAGGGACCCTTGACACAGATCCGATAGGACGCTTTATATACCAAATCATGGTACGAGATCAAGGGTGATCAGACAGTCCCATGATAACTTGACCGACCGAGTTGCCCCGAGTCTCCAAGGTCATAGTTTCGTGCAATCGACTGGCTGGACATGCAAGTGAAATGCAACAGGCACACAAAGATTGATTAATTCGATTAAAGGAATGTTTTTAAGTCTAATTCTCGAGTGAATCCAAAATCAGGAATTCTGGTCTGCGAAACCAGAGATTCTGGGTTCGATCCCTAGCAGAGTCGACAGATTGTGGATATCGCTTTTTTCTTACCCACAGATTTTCTTTTGAAATCTCTTTCAATTTCAAAATATAAAACACGAGTCATCACTTAATTTTTAAAAAGAAAATTAAGAAACCATTTTTTTAAAAGCAAACTGATTTTTTTAGAAACTAGAGATTGACTAGGTCCGGGGATTATGGAATGAGAGAGGAAGGAGCCCGGAGGACTAAAACACCCTCTCTCACCCTATCTCGCGATAGGCCTCTACTCAACATCCTTTTAATCAAATTATTAATCTAAATGTGCCCTCAACTAATACATATGTATATATATACATTACAAAAGTATGTCCACAGGGTGTAAGATTGCTAATGGTGAAAATAACATTCAAAACCACATAATTCACTTAGCAAGCAAGATGATATGCAACAGAGGACAAGAGAACTTACCCGGGATCCAGCCGCGGTATTAAACGTGCAATGCATACAAAAATGAAAATCCTAAGAAAAGGTCTGTAATCACATCTACACATAAGGCAAAACATAATTCTAAGGTGTCTTGCATTAAGTCAAAAAATGGATAAAATCAAGAAATTAAAATAAACTAAAGAGGAGTTCAAGAAATCATACCTTAATAGCGCTACGAAGCAAAGGGTTAGTCCACATGATATACAAGATACAAAGTTGGGTCTTAAATAACAATCCTAGACTTCTAGCTTAAATCTATCAAATGTAATTAAATCTAAAGCAAACAAGTCCTAATTACAAGCATCAAGCCACATGGATAATTATGTACATGAACAAGAATGAACTATGAATTATTCATTGATTTGAATCATTTGGTGTCTGGATTTAAGCTTAAATAATTATTATCAAAGCATGGTTTTAGCCCTAGGTCATAGAAAAGTCATTTGGGCCATTATTTACAAAGTTGGTCAAATCTGTCCTAAAATTCTGAAAATTGCAGAGAGCAGACTAGAACTTCAAAAAAATAAAAAGAATGCTTCCTGTGGTTTGATCTTGATGATATTTGGACACAAGATGCCTCTGTGTGTCTAGTTTCTAACCCAAAAATAAAATCAAAGTTTCAACGGTTAGATCTCTGGGAAAAGGATAAAAACCAGACATCACTCAGAGATGTACAACTCTCTATCCAGAGATTTTGTTTGATTTTTTAAAAATAGTAAAAAAATCAAAAAGACTAATTTTTTTAGGATATCTTATTAACACATTAAACTTCTTATAAAAAATTATTTGGAGCCAAGAATGCTTGATTAAGGTTCTGATTTACTCATTTTCTGTTCTGAAACTTTGGACAGAATATGGTTGTCTCACAAAACCTATGACAAAACCATGTTATCTACGAGATCGTAATAAAACAAAAATTACAGTGGTAGAACTTTGAGTTATAGACACTTTCCCATTGGTTTCATTCAGTTCCAACAGTTCGATGTTTAACTAAAAATCTTTGATTAAAACTAGTTCATGAATTCACTGCACCATTTTTGGACTTATCATCCTTTTTGTTCTATCAACCAAGTCATGGATATTGGCTTATCTCAAACCTAACTCTCATTTCCTTTGATGGTCATTGGAGATCAACACATGACTAAAACTCATGAGTTCCAAAGGAATATAGAAGATTCCATGAAAACTCCAAGTTAGAGAACCCAAACCATGGTAGGGCTTTGGATTCAACTATTTGTTCTTGATAAGATGATGGTCAACTTTAAATCTCATGTGAAGCATAAGCTTACATGAGACTAAAAGATCAAAATCATGAGATTCAAATGAGGTATGGAAGACCCCAAGTATCTCAAGAGAGAAGTACAAACAAGCGTGACTATTACTCATGAGTTTTCAAGGAATATAAAAGAGATTCCATGAAACTCCAAGTTAGAGAACCCAAACCATGGTGGGGGTTTGGATTCATCTACTTGTTCTTTCATAATATATGATCAACTTTGACTCCCATGTGAAGCATAAGATTACATGAGACTAAGAGATCAAGCTCATGAGATTCATGTGAGGTATGGAGGACCTCCAAGATTCTCAGGAGAGAAGTACAAACATAAGAAAGAAGAATAAAAGAACTAAGAAGCTAAGACATCCAAGTTTACTAACAAAACTTTAAAAAACTTAATCAAGAAGAACTAAATGATTTGAAGGTTAAAAGTTAAAAAGAAAGAAAACACAACTTAGGATTAGAGGATCACCTCCAAGCTATCCTCAAACTCCTATATTTTGAAGATCTTCCAAGCTCTTCTTCAAACTCTCAAAAGCTCTCTTTTCCCAAAATTCTTTTGTTTTTTCCTTGAAATTCCCCTCTCCAAAAAATGTGTAGTAGTCTCAAAATTCTTTATCTTCTAAAAATTCCCCCAAAAAAAAGATCCCTTGTAATGGAGTATTCACCCTCTATTTATAGGCAAATTTTAGAGGGTTATTTTGGTATTTTCAAGCCAAAAACACTAATTTTGGATGTACTTTTGAGCGTACAAAATGTGCTGTATTACAACTGGCTGCTAAAAACGCGGCACTCAATGGATATGGAAGCGGCACTCACTGAGTGCCGGAACGACACTCACTGAATGCCGGTGCAGCACTCAATGAATGCCGCGGACAACTCCATGGACTACCCTTTTTTTTTGAAACTCTGATTTTTGCGACACTTGATGTGTTTTTGCGGCAGTTACGGACTGCCGATCCGGCAAACACAGAGTACTGCTTCGGAACTGCGTGACTGCCGCAGCCCACACCATGTGCCGTTCTATTCCTTTTTCTTTTCTTTCTTTTTTGTTTGAATTGAAGAGTCTTTTGAAGAGCATGAATCACCTTGGAAGCCTTAGTTTTGTTCGAACATTGTCATCATCGGACTTGGAGGTAACACTCCCCTTAATTCGACGTTTGGTCAAAATTGGGGTGTCTACAGCACTATGAATTCCTGGTCATGCCGTTTGGACTAACAAATACCCCAGCTGTATTCATGGATTTAATAAATAGAGTGTTCAGGCCCTACTTGGATCAATTCGTGATTGTGTTCATAGACGACGTCCTAATCTACTCAAACACCAATGAGGAACACCAAAAACATGTGAGGATCGTACTACAGACGTTTTGAGACAACCATTTGTATGCGAAGTTCAGCAAGTGTGAATTTTGGCTAAAGGAAGTTAAATTCTTGGGTCACACTGTCTCATAGGATAGGATAGCGGTGGATTCAACCAAGACTGATGCTTTGTTGGATTGGAATAGACCAAACACTACAACCAAAGTTTGGAGTTTCCTTGGTTTAGTCGGATACTACCGAAGATTCGTTGAAGGATTCTCTAAGATAGCATCCCCTTTGACCAATCTGATAAGGAAGGATATGACGTACGAATGGAAAGACAAGCATGAACGTGCATTTTAAGAGCTGAAGGAAAGATTAACCTCGGTGCCAGTGCTTGTAATACCAAAGAGCGGTGAGCAATTCACCATTTATAGCGATGCATCACACCAAGGACTTGGATGTGTGCTCATGCAGGATGGAAGAGTGATAACATATGGATCATAACAACTGAAATAACATAAGATGAACTACCCTACGCAAAATCTCGAATTAGCCGTAATTGTTTTTGCTCTCAAGATTTGGAGACATTACCTTTATGGAGAAAAGTTCAACCTCTTTTCAGATCACAAGAGCTTAAGATACTTGTTCTCTCAGAAGGAGCTGAACATAAGGCAGCGACATTGGATGGAGTTGTTGAAGGATTACGATTTCACTTTGCAATGCCACCCTGGTAAAGCAAACGTAGTTGCCGATGCACTAAGCCAAAAACCTCACAAATTGTTTATATCTGTTCTTATGGTCAAAGAGTGGGGAACGTTGGAAACACTAGTCAAATTCAACTTTCAGAACGCCAAATCTAGTGAAGGATAAATTTTTGGATGTCTAGTAGTATAGCCGACGCTCATATAACGCATCCTTGAAGCTTAAGGAAAGGATGAAGGACTACTTCAATGGTTTGAGAAAGCATCAGCAAAGGACCCAGCAGAATGTAATATTGGGACAGACAGAGGATTTAGATGTCGCAATAGACTTTGTGTGCCCAACGAGGATAACCTAAGGAAGGACATACTGAATGAAGCACACAAGTCAAGAATGACGGTCCACCCTGGAGGAACCAAGATGTATAAGGACTTGAAAAGAAACTTCTGGTAGGAAGGAATGAAAGAGAGGTAGCAGATCATGTATCCAAACATTTAACCTGCAAATAAGTCAAAGCAGAACACCAAAGGCCAGCGGGGTTATTACAACCACTGCCAGTTCCTGGATGGAAATGGGAACACATTACTATGGATTTTGTTGTAGGAATGCCTAGATTGCAACAAAATCATGACGCTATTTAGGTGATCGTGGACCGACTCACCAAATCATCTCATTTCATCGCCTATAACATGACGTACCCAATTGAGAAGATGAGCAGAATGTACTTACAACAAGTCATACAACTACATGGAGTGCTTGTATCAATCATATCAGATCGCGACTCGCATTTTACATCAGGATTTTAGGAAAGCTTACAAGCAGCAATGGGAACTTCATTGAAGTTAAGTTCAACATTTCATCCCCAATTCGATGGACAAATAGAACGAGTCAACCAAGTAATGGAAGACATGCTCCGAGCTTGTGCCATAGACTTTGAGAGTTCTTGGGAGACACTCCTGCCATTGGTAGAGTTTGTGTACAACAATAACTATCATTCGAGCATCGGGATGGCACCATTTAAGGCACTATATGAAAGACCATGTCGATCACCATTATACTGGGTGAAAGTTAGAGACAACAAACTTCTAGGACTAGAAATGGTTCGAGAGATGAATGAAAAGATTAACATCATGAAAGAAAAGATGAAGGAAGCACAGAGCAGACAGAAAAGCTTCGCAGACAAACACCGTAAGGAATTGGAGTTTAGTGTTGGAGATCACGTACTTCTCAAGGTATCTCCGGTGTGAGGCGTTGTCAGATTCAGACAAAAACGAGGAAAGTTGTCACTGCGCTACATTGGACCGTTTGAAATTTTAGAGCGTGTAGGAAAAGTAGCCTACCGACTTACACTGCCACCTAAGATGTCAGGAGTATATAATGTATTTCATATCAGCATGCTTAGGAAGGTTGTACATGATCCATCACATGAGATTGACTTCACGGACATCGAGGTAAACAACAACGTGACTTATACTGAAGGACCAGTCTGAATTTTGGATTGAGGAGTCAAGAAGCTGAGGACTAAGGAAATTCCTTTGGTGAAAGTTCAGTGAAGACATCATGACGAACGCGAAGCTTCTTAGGAGTTGGAATCAGAAACGCGTGAAAAGTTTTCAGTTTTATTTAGTGACTAGCTAGCTCAGATTTTCGGGACGAAATCTTTGATGGGAGGTGGATATTGTAATACATGTATTTTTATTATATTATATATATATAATTTCCAGTCCCAAACTATATTTATAATATTTTTACAGTAATTAACATCATTTCTGAACTTGTAATTATACCTGTGTTGATCAACCATGCTTGTACCCTAAACTAACCCCCAAACAACCCCTTCAACTTAGAGGGTTGTGTGTATGGCGATCTAGAGAAAGAGAGAGTACAGTGAGTGTGAGGTAGGGTGATGAGTGAGTTGTGTAGAGTGTCCATGTGTTTGTAAGATGGGTGTGTAGTGTGTAGAGTGATTGAGTATTGTATAGGGTAGGTGTGTGCATGTGTGTGTCGTGTGTGTTGTGTGTCACAGTGGTCTTGTGTGGTGTCATGTATGTTTGTGTGTTGTGTGTCTGTGTGTGTAGTATGTTGTATTAATATATAATATATGTTGAGGGTATTAATATATATATATATATGTATATTAACTCTCCCCTATATATATAGACACCCTCCATTAGTTGGTTAGGAAAAAGAGAAAATAGAGAGCGAGAGATAGCCGAGAGAGTAAAAGAGAAGGAAAAAAGAAAGCTTACCCTTGTGCCACACCGCGACCTCGAACCCACGGTGAGTTCCTAACTCACTTGGTATATCAGATTAATGTTCGTGTCATTATTTTCTAATCATTACTATTATTATTATTATTCTAGAAAATCTTGTGCCTAACATGTGGTGCCCCTAATCTAGGTCCGTATTATCATTGTTATTATTGCTACTACTATTTATTGTTATCATTATTATCTTGTTAGTTAGCCGTTAAAACTCATATTTTAACATGTGGTGTCCTTAACCCAGGTCCGTATTATAATTGCTATATTATAATTATTATTGTTATTATTATTATGATTATTATTTTCTGCTTATTATTATTATTATGGTCAAGTTAACCTCGTGATTAACATATGTACCTTGAAAATATTAATGTAAGTTTTATTATTCTGTTAATAATAATGATATTATTATTGTTATTATTATTATTAGTATTATTATTATTGTTTAAACTTCAGGCTTTAATATGTTGTACCCCAAACATATTATCCCACTACTATTATTAGTATTATTACTAATATTAATAATATTATTGTTATCACTTTCCGATTAACCTCATGTTAATATGTTGTACCCCGAACATATTATCTCCATTATTATTATTATTATTATTATTGCTGGTCGTTATTATTATCAGTCTGGTTAACCTCATGCTTTAACGTGTGGTACTACGAGCTTAGGTTCCGTACTATATTTCAAGAATAAAATTGTACCTGTTTAATTAACTTGTACCTCGTGCATAACATATGATACACCTCATGTAGCAGTCAGTGTCGTAACGTCAAGTCGATGTCTACGGGTATAGAGTCGAACGGTCGCGGAGACCAAGTTCGTATGCATTTGGAAATACGTGTAGTCGACCACGGAGGTTCGAAAGTTGATATGTATTGAGTCGATACTGTCAAATGGAATTACAAGATCGCATGTCGGCGATGATTGCTACTATGGCCACGGAGAGGCAAGCACGATAGCAGAGTAACCATGTTGAGAAGAATACATAGAGAAATGAATAAACACGGTTAGCCTGTAAGGCAAGATTGCTACTATAGTCGAGACGACTAACGATAGTAAAGTAACTATTTTGCAAACCGGCAACGATATTCACAAGGCAAGGTACCGAGGACCTAGAGTACATGGTTAGCTTGTAAAGCAAGATTACTACTATGGCCACGGAGGGGCAGACAACGATAGTAAAGTAACCATAGCTCGACCCATTGGGCGAGTCACTCTAAACCAATGGCGTTACACTGGTAATGTAACAAAGTTAAGTAAGTCGAATGTTAAGTCAAGTGAAGTCGAATATATCGATGATGCATAGTTTCACGCACGGTCTCATTATTATTCGCTTAACCGACATAACTAGTCATTGTGTACTTTCAGATACGTGTTTTATATTAGGAGTGTTCGGTTAGGATGCTCACATAGCTTTTATTAAAGCTAACGGCATACTATGCCCTGGACATTCCCATATCTAGATTATACAGGATATGATTATCCAGAGAAGGACTATCCGGGAGGAGGCTATGAAGAGGAAGCCTTCGAAGGGGAAGCCTACTATGCTGAAGGTCACGGCTACGCCAGTTAGAGGCACAACTTCAAGAAAGAAGACTTAGTTGGTCTTTGTAGTTTTTTATCTATTCGTACTAAGTTGTAAATTGGCGTCACACACCTTACACGTCCTTTTGTTTTTACATATGAAGATGTAAATGGCGTCCAACACCTTAATCTCTTTTGATCTTTTACCTTTGGATAACTACGAACTCTGATGTAATAGCTAGTAATCTTTTAATGTATATTCAGTTTACGCTTCCGTTTAAGTTATTCTTTTATTTATCTAGCGTGTTTGTGGATAATCAATTAATGTAACCTGTCATGGCTTACGGACCCAGAAAGGAAAATTTTATTTCCTGCTAATTTCTGCTGCTCTGGGGTGTGACATGCGCACCCATGGAAGCAGCAAATCCCTTGAGGGTGCTCAGCGATGGCTGCGATTGAGAGGTCGGAGAGCAAAAAGCTTGCAAGTTATTGTGCTAAAGGCCACTTGGAGAATTTAGTGAAGGAGTGATGATTTCCTAATCAATGAGATCTTTGATTTCATGGCGAAGTCTTGTGCAAGAATCGGTCTTGTGGCCATGGGTCTGATGGAAACCATAGTACAATAATGAATTATAGTTGCGGGGTATGGGGTTAGGTGGGGGCCTTGGGCCTATTTGTGGTGGCCTTTCTTGATGAGGTGGCCAAGGGCTGTGGATAATGGTATGCCGAGGCTGGTGAAGGTTCTTGGTTTGCAGGTTTGGTTTGATCTTTGATTTGACTTTGAGTTTGAGTTGGCTTTTGGGTTCGAGGGGATTGGGTATGGGATTGAGATTGGGAATAGGTTTTAGAGATTGGTCGGTGATTTCCTAGATATGAGCTCTGGTGATAGATTGGGCTTAGGTACATTGCTAAATTTGGACATGGGCCTTGGTGCATGGGTAGGTTTGGACATGATTGTTGGTGCTTCTTTAAGCGATCTATTATTCTCTTCTCTAGCTGATCGATCTTTTTCTCATTATGGCCCATTTGATCTTTCAATAATTGAATGAACTCAAGCGTGACCCTCTCCAATTGCTTCACCCTCGAATCTTGTTGCTTGACAGTGGCCTGCAGTTTGCTCACTTTCTCCTCCAAAGCTCTCAAGGCCGCTGGTGGATTAGTCTCAACATGATGGTCCATGTTCTTCTCTAATCAAGAAAGACGAACCCAAGAAGATTAGAAGTATCCTTACTAGGGGATCTGGTTGTTCCACTCTTTCTACAAAATAGATAGGAAAAAGGTCCGCATGCAGGATCGAATAGTAAGGGATTTTTGAAGGACTTTAATCTTAATTGGGAAGAAGATGTTGTGAGTTTGTACGCTACATGTATGTAATGATATCGATTGGAGATAGTACAAAATGTACATACTCTAACAATTTAATGTAGCTAAATGCATGCACTGCACACATGGCACACACATGAAATGCAAGTGTGTGTGTGCTTATTCTATATGCCAAAGAAAAGAAAAATTATAATCCTAACACGTAAACACACAAGCACATAAAATCCTCACTCATGTCAAAAGCGCCAATTTCACCTCTCATTGTGATCCTAACTACCCTTTCAAAGGTCAGATTTTCAAAAATTTTCGAAATTCATTTGAAAAGCATTTTTTTAAATGATGAGATCTTGCAAAACAATTCTCAAGGATTTTGAATCTTTTATTTAGAAATGAGGATGTGAAAATTTTTCTTAATAATTTTGCTTTGAAATTCATTTGAAGAGCATTTCTTTCAAAAACGATTCCAAATTTTTTTTGGATTTTTCCTTTGAGTATACTTTATCAAAAATTTGTTCAGGGCTTTAAACATCAAAGATTTTTGAAAGAGCGGTTGAAACTTTGGAATAAAGATGACAAGAATTGCTTGCTTACAAAGATGGGTTTAAAATTCTTTGGGTAGAAGGATCACATGATCGGATTATCACTGTATTTTTTATGAATTCGGATGCATACTTGGTCAATGATTCTTAGCTAACAGGATACAAGAGATGTAATCTCATAATAAAAATTAAACAGATTCCCAAATGCCATGGGACATGAAGAGGAATTGCTCAAAGGTGATTAAGAGTTTACACATCTTTCATCAAGCAAGTATCCTCATCATCTCAAGTAATCCCTTCCGGGCATACAAAACTCCCTAGCACATAATCCTAATCAAGAATTAATTTTCTTAAAATTGAAAGGTTCTAACAGAAGCTATTATGCAAAGGCTGAGTTTTGGTCAAATAAGGGACCCTTGACACACATCCGATAGGATGCTTCATATACCAAATCATGGTTCGAGATCAAGGGTGATTACATAGTCCCATGATGGCTTGACCGACCGGGTTGCCCTGAGCCTCTAATGTCATAGTTTCGTGCAATCGACTAGCTAGACATGCAAGTGCAATGCAACGGGCACCCAAAAATTAATTAATTCGACTAAAAGGATCCTTTCAAGTCTAATCCTCGAGTGAACCCAAAATCAGGAATCCTGGTCTGCGAAACCAGAGATTCTGGGTTCAATCCTCAGCAGAGTCTCTAAACTGTGGATATCGCAATTTTTTCTTACCCACAGCTTTTTTAGAAAAAAAATCATTTCCACTTTTCAAAATACAAAACATGAGTCGCCACTTAATTTTTAAAAGAAAAAAATTAAGAAACCATTTTGAAGCAAACTAATCTTTTTGGAAACTAGAGATTTCTAGGTCCGAGGATTATAGAATGAGAGGGGAAGGAGTCCGGTGGACTAAAACACTCCCTCTCATCCTATCTCGCGATAGGCCTCTACTCAACATCCTTTTAATCGACTTATTAACCTAAGCGTGCCCTCAATTAATACATACATGTATAAATATACATTACAAAAGCATGTTTAAAAGGGCGTAAGATTGCAAATGATAAGATATCACTCAAAACCACATATTTCAATTAGCAAGCAATATGATGTGCATTTAGGGAACTAGGAAACTTACCCGGGATCCAGTCGCGAATATTTAAACATGTAATGCATACAAAAGTATAAATCCTAACAAAAGCGTCTCTAATATACATATATACACATAAGACAAATCCTAATTCTAAGGTGTCGCACATGAAGTCGAAAATCAATAAAATTAAGAAATAATTAAGCTAGAGAAGAGTCAAGAGATCATACCTCATCGGCGCTACAAAACAAGGGTTTGTCCACATGCTTTAGAAAGGATATATAATATCAAATAACCATCCCTGAATGTCTAGCTTAATTCTATCAAGTAGAAGAAACGACACAATTATAAATTCTAAGTACAAGTATCAATCTAGATGGATGAGTGTATATGATTACATGGATACGAACAAGAACAAGGTATTGGACTTTTCCTTGATTTGGATCATTTAGCCTCTGTATTTAAGTTTAACTAATCATTATCAAAGCATGGTTTAGGCCCTAGGTCATGGAAAGATCATTTGAGCCATTATTTGCAAAGTATACCAAATCTGTCCAAAAATTCTGAAAATTACAGAGAACAAATCAAGGCTTCAAAAATTGGAAAAGCATAGTTTCCATGGTTTTATGTCCATGAATTTTGGACATAAGATGCCCCTGTGAATTGTACAAACACTAGACATCACTCACAACTTCACAACTCTCTGTCCAAAGTTCTTGTATGATTTTCTAAAAATAGTAAAAAAAATCTAAAAGGCTCTAATCTTTTTAAGGGATCTTAATCACATTAGACTTCATACAAAAAAATTATTCGGGGTCAAGGATGCTTGATTAAGGCTCTGATTTATTCATTTCAAAAAGGTGTTACAGTTCTGAAACTCTGGACAGATTGTAGTTGTTTTACAAAACCCACGACCAAACCATCTTAAGCATGAAATCTCAATAAAACAAAAAATGCAGTGGTAAAACTTCGTGTTATGGACATTTTCCAATTGGTTTCATTCAATTCCAACGGTCCATTATTTAACTAAAACTCTTTGATCAAAAGTGGTTGGTGAACCTACTGCACATTTGTCAAGTTTATCTTTTACTTGCTAACTTCAACTACCAAGCCATTAAGTTTGGCTTAATTTAAACAACATCTCCTACCATTTGATGATCATTGGAGGTTAATGACACTTATACTTGTAGATTTCAATGAAATATGGAGAAACTTCATGAAATCTCAAGAATAATAAACTCAAACCATGGTGATAGACTTGCATTCATTAACTAATCATACTAAGTATCATCTTTAATCCCTTTGTAAGTTATGAGCTTACAAGAAGGCTAAAGGATTTCAAGTCAAGGGATTCAAGTAAGACATTGAAGGTCTCTTGAATTCCAAGAGATGAATGGAAGTGGATCAAAGTTCAATTATCATCCAAATTAACATAAATTTAAAGATTAATTAGTCTAGAGTCTACCTCCAAATATCCTCAACTTGTGATTTTGAAAGACTTTCACAAGTTAATCAAGCTCTTCAACTCTAACTCACACACAACTCCTTCTTTAAACACTTATAAAGGTGACTCGTAAGTATGTTTTGAAAATTTTCTAGAGGTTTAAGGCAAAGAGACTGTCAAGATAAGGTTAGGGATTCTAGAATTCATTCCTTGTAATGGGATATTCACCCCCTTTATGTAGGCAATTTTTAGAAGGGTATTTTAGTATTTTCACAGTGAAAAACTCTGATCTCGTACGTCCTTTTGATGGTACAAATGTGCTGTATTATAGTTGTCTACTGGAAAATGCAGCACTCATCGGAGATGGAAGCGACATTCAATGATTGTCGGAGCGGCAATTAGTGAATGCCGGCGCGGCACTCAATGAATGCCACGGACAACTCTGCAGAGTGCTGTGTTTTTTGGAATTTCAAATTTTGTGACATTTGATGTATATTTGCGACTCTTACTGACTGCCGTTGCGGCTCTCACCGACTGCCGGTCCAACAATCAGAGAGTGCCACATCGGCAACCCGTAACCGCCGCAGATTCTACCATATGCCGTACTTTCTACTTCCCTTGTCCTTTCTTTTTTCTTTCTTCCTTTTTCTTTTATTTCGAGTTGAGGAGTCTTTTGAAGAGCTTGAATCACTTTTGAAAGTACTAGATTAGTCGGACATTGTCATCATCGGATCTGGAGGCAGCACTCCCCTTAATTTGACGTTTGGTCGAAATCGGGGTTTCTACAGTCCACAGGTTTTGGAAAGTAAGTTTTGACACACAATTCCTTTATAGCTTTTGAGGTCTACGAAGTTTTTCCACATGGATGATTTTTTTCTTCTTCTTTTTCTCTTTTTTCTCTTAGGCTAAGGCATTATACTATGTGATTACCATAGCTTTGAATAAAATTCACTCCTTAATTTAGGCACCAATTACAGTCTCATTTAACAAAATTTGGGGATTGGACAGAGGCATTGATAGAAAATGAATGGGTCTTGAAGAAACATGGGATCAGTTCTGAGTATGTCTTGTAGAGCTTAGTCGAAATCATTTTAGGTTCTTTGAATAGAGCGACAACTTTTGGCTTTCATTTGGAGTTAGCAAAGAACTAATCCAAACACAATTTAGGATCTTTCTCAATACTCGAGTCATGAAGTCTTTTCTACGATTTCTTGAGTGATTCATTTTTTTTTTCGGTATTTGTCATGCAATCCACACACTCGTAATTTGGCACAACAGAATTACTAAAGGTGAAAATTCTTTTTATTGATCAAAAAGAGAAATAAATACATCACTAGCCCTTTTGTTTCTTATTTATTCGAATACTAGTTTCGAATTAACTAGATACTTGTCCAAGAAAAAATAATTCAAATTCTTAAAACTAGACAAAACTCAATCTAAACTTAGACTTATACTCAAATTCAAAAGGACTCAAACTTGACTCTATAGGTGTATCATGAACAATTTATTTGAAAATTCCTTCTTCATTAAGTGGTCCATTAGCATCCATGCTCAAGAGCGCAACATTATTACTTCATTAGCATCCTCACTGCCATCTGTAGGTCCAAATCCCCCAAATAGTAGGCTCATAGACGTGTGGTCCACATTCTCCATCAAGTCTTTAATAGTGGTCTTCTTGCCTTGGTAGATTTAAGCATGTCACATATCTTATAGCTGATAACCACAGGCTCTTTCCCTAGTTCGTGCCATGTCGAGTCGTCAGGAGATTGTCCATTCCATCACTTGATTTCTTGCAACCCAAGGTCTAGTTTATCTAAGAAGAAGAGGTCTAACTCATCATTATTTTGAAAATAACCATCATTTTCAAAGAAGTTTAATTCTTCTCCAAGGCTCAAACTACAAATCGCAGCATCTTTTGGGAGGATAACCACAGGCTCAGGGTCAGTTATAGGTATGATGTATATGGTTGGGTTATAGTCTCTAGGATTAAGGCTAATAAGGTTGTTATGTAGAAGTGAGGGAGCAACATGCTGATTTGGAAGCGAGTTTTGAGTGGCATTAGGTTCAATAGGCGAAAGTATGATGACTTTGGTGTCAATGAGGTCTTAGATTTTGTGACAAAGTTTGGTACAATGGTCAGTGGAATGGCCAGGTTCTTGGTAAAAGGCACAGTATCTAGTGGGGTTGTATCTCGGTAGCAGTGGGCTTGGAGGTGGTCTCGGGTCTAAGGGTTTAAGATGTCCTGCAATAACAAGTCGTTCAAGGACTATGGATAAGGTCATGACAAGCTTAGAAAAGGTCCTACTGCTTTAGGAGAATCTTGGGTTGGAGTTATAGCCAGGGTTTTGGCGAAGGACATTGATATCGGGTTCAATATGATTGGTGGAATGGTTCCCTCCCATAGGCTTCATTCGAGGCACATCTTCTTTCGCCCTGATCCTCCTATTTCTTAGAGCATCCTTGGGAATGCTAAGAGATCCTTCTAACCCTAGGATATAATCATTGTGCCCATGTCTTGCCTCGATTATGCTCTCTAACCTATCTTTTATAGCTCATAGAATAGATGATTGACAGAGTCAGCTACATCTAATTTCTCAGTGATTTGGGAGAGCATGTGACCTTGTAGTTCTACTATACTTTGAAGTGCATTAACCCTTCTTTCGAGATACTTTTGTGCTATTGAACCAGCCTTGATTTCAAAATGATAGGGGTATTAGACCTAAGAAGGTGTGACCTTCTTATTTCTCAGAGTTATGTTCACCTCTCTCTGTAATTTCAAATTTTAGAATTATGCTTCAACCCTAGAATGATTGTGCCCCTTTTATTATTGTTCATAAGTCCTTATTCAATTTCATTCCACCCTTTCAATTTCTTCTTGAATCCTTTTCTTTTTCAAAATTAGGAATTCCTCTCTCTTTTATCCTTTTAAAATATTTTCCAAGCAAACTATGAGTTCGTCCCTCTTCCTTGGTTTCTAAAACATGAATTATATTTCCATTTTTATTTCCAAAGCAATTTTGTTTACTAGTGATATTCTTGGGGGAAGAAATTTTGAAAAAGGAATCTTGTTTAAATGAAAAATAATTTTAAGGATTTTGACTTTTTATCATGACATGAATGAAATGCAAATGCAAGTGAGCAGCCTTATTGCAAACCATCATATAGTCATTTAAGCCCTAAACGCATCATCGAGTATTCCTTCTCATCCCGTGGCTACCATAATCAACGTCATGTTAGTTATTCCATGCTTGGAACTTCATGTGTGATGCGGTTCATGATAACATAGGTCTAATCAGGGCTAGCTCTAACGAATAGGAAGCAAACAAGATTATGATTCGTCACTCCATAGATTCGTGGCACATATTCTTAGTATAACACCTATGCACACCATCCTCATGTCATGTGGCAAGCATTTCATTTAGGCAGAGTGCTTTTAGTGTTAGACAGGGCTATATATCACGTGTCATATAGGCTTCCTTATCATGTCACATAATCCCAAAGGGAAAATAAGGCGTGTGTGTGCATATTGTAATAACAGGTCAATCCCTAAAGGATTGGGATCTATGGCTATTATATGCATCAAGGTGGGTAGAGTCTAAGGGTCTCCCAGCGAGATGTCCTATATACCCCCCATTACAGGGCTTGGTGTGGTACATTGACATGCTTTTTATACCCATAGGATGTGCTAGGGAAGGGAAGTCCTCCACGGAAGTGATCTGACGAGTTACAGGCCCTGGCTTTGGTCTGCCCAAGCTTCCTAAAACTAATGCACGTACAATCCTTATAATGTAGAGTCAAGGACCTTAAATGTTTTGGAGTCTAACCCTCTTAGTCTAGTCCCTAGAAGAGTCGCCAATTATGGCTACCTCAACTAAGTTTAAGGCCTAGAAAGACCAAGCCCACTTGATTGATCCCATTACAAATCTCATGTCAACAACGACGAGTGAGATTCACCACCCTTCATTAGCCTTTATCCAATTCGACCAATTTGGATTACTTGTTTTGGATTCCATGGGGCTTTTTATCCAACCCGAGGCAACAATCGATGCCCATGATCCATATCCGAGGCTACACAAGTGAGTAACCCAATTTATATCCCGCAAGGCTATATCCAGAGAGATCCTCACTAATAGAGTCTCCACTTGGTTTGATAAAGGAAACCAAGAAAACTAAACCTATCAAGTCCAATGGAAGAGAGCACCATCCCCATTGTCACCAAAGAACTCAGTTCGGGGGTTAAGGTACGAGAGAGGAAGGAGCTAGATCGTGCTAAAACACCCCCTCTCGCCCCATTGTGAGATGGGCCTCTACTCAACTTTCAGGGTGTTGGACTAGACATTATGTGGACTGTTTCATTTATTACTAATGCATTCCTAAGTTCAAGTTATAAACAAATAGGTAATGAAATCATGCAAGAAACTGTATAAATAGCACACAATGCATATGCTAAAGCAATAATTTAGGGACTAAACGCATTGCTACGCTCCAGTATGCATGTGAAAGGGAAATAAAAAGGAGTAAACATGCAAATCACATTCAAAACCTAGAAAAATAGGATATCTATGCATAAGTACCATATAAGGAAATTAAACTGGTTTTATTCTCCTATCATGTTTCTAGGCGATCTAGGAAAATAGTAAATAGGAGAGATGTAAGGACTTACCTGGGATAGCATAGCATTCCTTATTCAGCTTCCTAATTAGGCATGGTTAGGATAATAATAGCAAAATAATCAAATAAGGACTAACCTTATTAGTAAGAATCAAGATTGAAATAGCCATGGCTTGGCTACTAATCCCACTAGTGGTGGCTATCCCATGATTGGAATAGGGACAACTAGGAATAGCCTATCCGCAAACGGGATTGAAGGCTAACTTAGAAGCTTAGGAGATCTAAACTACTAAATAATATGAACAACTATGAATATAAAAGGAAACAAATCTAAACTAAGAACTACAAAGATCAAAACTAAGGAAAACAATAAAAACAAAGGAAGAAAAGAAGGAGAAGAAAGGTTACCCCAAGAACTTCCCTCAAAATCTTTCTACGGCAGAGCTTCGCTAGCACCGTGATCTCTAAGATCAAAACCCTAAAACTAAGAGATTAAACTATTCCCAAGAACTTTTATGACTGCTTCAGAATCCTCCAATGGGGTCTCCTTGAGCTCTCTCTAGTTCCCAGGATTTTCTGGTGCATTGGATGGAGAGGTAAAGGCCTCTATATTTCTAGTTTGGGAATTAGGCTATGTTTTTTTGTGTTTAAGCAATGTGGGATAGAAATACAAGCTTTAAAGGCTTGTTCCTATGCTAATTGATGTGTACCTAAGAGGTTTTGGATGCACTTAGCTCTAATTAGCCAAATTTGTGCTAGTTTACACAGATTGGGACCAAATGGACGATCAAGATTTGGTTTTGGGGTTAAAGGCCATAGTGGCATTCGCCGAAAGCCATGAGGTCTTCTCGAAAGCAGTGCATCTCTGGCAGAATGTCACTATGGCATTTAGCCCCAAAAGTTATTTTCCCTCTTCGAGCTTCCCAGACTTTGTTCTCTTACCTCGATTATCTAAAAGGGCTTGTGGTATACCGTAGAAAGGTATGGAAGTCTAGTTTGCAATTCTTTTGGTCTCATTAAAAAAAAATTTTATATTTGAGTTATGATAAAAAAAAAGTTGAGGCTGACTCCAAAAATGAGCTAACCAGAAATGCGTAGAAGGGCTATTTTGGCACGAAAATTCTCCTAACTGATTTTTGGCCAATATAAAGGCTTAGGGCATCATTTTAAGCTAATTTAGGAACATTCTGTAAACCTCAAGGTCTGAATTTTTCTCGGTGAAGGAAATTTTAGTCATTTTATTTGAATCGACTATCCTAACTAGGGTTTTTGTCTCTAAATTGAGTTTCTAACATACCTGAACCTTCCTAGAGTTTATTCTAATGTGTCTAAGAGACCACGTTGATTTACGAAATTTTGCTTCATAAACTGACAAATCCTGTTCTATTGATTGGGTTATTCTTAAGACGAGGTTCCTTCTGTCGAATGGAGGAACCAAAATAGAGTGTTTGTAGAAATACGCATAGTCGACTGCGGAGGTCTGAAAGTTGATATGTAGTGAGTTGGTACTATCAAATAGAATTACAGGATCGAATGTCGGCGATGATTACTACTATGGCCACAGAGAGGAAAACACGATAGCAAAGTAACAATGTTGATAAGAACAAATCGAGAAATGAATAAACGCGGTTAGCATGTAAAGCGAGATTACTACTGCAGTCACGACGACCAACGATAGTAAAGTAACCGTTTCATAAATCGACAACGATATTCATAAGCCAAGGTCCCGAGGACCTAGATTATCTGGTTAGCTTGTAAAGTGAGATTACTACTATGACCACGAAGAGGTAAACACCGATAGTAAAGTAACCATAACTCGACCTGCTGGTCAAGTCACTCTAAGCCAATGACATTACACTAATAATGTAACAAAGTCAAGTAAGTCAGATGTAAAGTCGAGTGAAGTTGAATATATCGATGATGCATAGTTCACGCACGATCTCATTATAATTCATTCAACAGTCATAACTAGTTGCTATGTACTTTCGGATACGTATTTTATATTAGGAGTATTCGGTTAGGATGCTTACTTAGCTTTTATTAAAGCTAACGACATACTACGCCTTGGACATTCCCATGTCTAGACTTTACAGGATATGACTACCCGGAGGAGCACTATCCAGAAGAAGCGTATGAAGATGAAGCCTTTGAAGGTGAAGCCTACAATGATGAAGGTCAAGGCTACGCCAGTTAGTGGCGCAGCTTAAAAAAAGAAGACTTAGTTGTTCTTTACAGATATTTGTCATTTTATACTAAGTTGTAAATTGGCGTCACACGCCTTACTTCAACGATCTTATACTTTCTTTTATCTTACACATAAAGATGTAAACGGTGTCCAACGCCTTAATCTCTTTTGTTCTTTTTATCTTTTGAAACTACAAACTCTGATATAATAGTTAGTAATCTTTTGATGTATATATTCAGTTTACACTTCTGCATAGGTTATTCTTTTATTATCTATTATGTTATGGTTAATCAGTTAATGTAACTAGTCATGGCTTACGGACCTAGAAAGAAAAATTTTATTTCCTCCTAATTTCTGGTACTCCAGGGTGTGACATTCATTGTACCATCCTATCTAGTCACTAAATAGATAGATCTCTTAGCAATGGATATGGACGAGATGGTTCAATAGAGAACAAAGGCCTCTGACATGGTAAAATAGTCCAAGACTGATAAAGAACTAATAATAGCTCTTGAAGGAAAGGCTGCCAAACTCAGAGGAGCCTTGGAAGAAGTCAAAGATCAAATTGCTACTATGAAGGCGAAGTAGGGCAAAATTCAGGAGAATCTTCAAGTTGTGGAAACTGAGCTAGCTGCATCGAACCTGAAGCAGCAACAAATTGTGGGAGAACAACAATATATCATCAACCAAGTCAAAGTGTGCAATAGGTTTTGGGACAAATTTAGGCTAAAGCCCAAAGCTTGGCTTCTATTTTGTAACCTCTTTTATTGTATTCTCTAAACTTGTTAATGTAAATCAATTATTTTTTATTATTATTTTCTTGGTTCCCAAATAGTTGGGTGACTTAACTTCAGGAATCTTCCATTAATTTTCCTTAGATGAACATAACCATTTTGTCACACCCCACAGTAGCAAAAATAGAGAAAATAAAATTCCTTTTTGGACCCGTATGCCATGACAGTTGAAAGTCACCACATTATCCATAAACCAAGTCTAATCATCAGAGTAATGGATCAAATGATGCATTGGAATATCTAAGTTCGATATATATAATCAGAGTTTACTAGCTATTATAAAACATAAGTAGCAGTAGAATTAAAGTATTACGACACCCTTGCTGATTACAAACTTAACTATTACAGTAGTGTTTGGAACATAAACATAAACTATCTACGATGATGCTCTAGGTATTTAGCTCGCATAATAGTCATCTCTAGCATAGCCTCTATATAGTAGGCTTCATCCTTACAACCCCTAGCGATGTACTCCTATCATGTATTCTCCTAAATTATGCCAGCTGGACGTAGAATATCCAGCAACATAAAATGTCATCAACTATGAAAGCTCAATAAATCAAATTCTAACAGAATATCTATAGATATGCAATATATAAAACATCATCATAAGAATCATCTCATCCTTCACATTCATGAATGCACCAACTCAATATATACCAACTGACATCGTTCCAACCAATCCTAATCATAACATGGACTCTTGGGTCCATATCTTGCATGTAGCTTTACACCTCACACTACTATACTGGCACGTAGCCCAATATGTTCCCTACTTATCAACTTGACACACAGTCCAATCGTTCTGACCAAATGCCTTGATCCATTTTGGCCAACACACCCTGATACATATCTCTTCCATAATGTATACTTCTTAGTCTGGGTCATGGACCAAAGTGACATAACCCTTAGCCTTGATCAGACTTCCCATCTCGGTAAAGGACTAAGGCAATATTCCTTTAGCCTCTATTGGATTAAGTTCATGAAGTATCCCTCTTAGTCTCAATCTTGGACTAAAGTTATATATTGTTAGCCTCTATCAGACTTCCCGTCTCAGTCTTGGACTAAGGAAATATTCCTTTAGCCTCTATCGGACTACGATGATGGCATCGGCATAACCCTCAGTCTCCGTCTTGGACTAAAGTGACCATGCCCTTAGCCTCTATCGGATCTCTCTTATATCAATCATGGACTACGGCAACATTCTGTTAGCTTCTATCGGACTAGGGTGCTAGCCATATTACAATTACCACAATTTGTATCCCTTAGCCTCTATCGAACTTCCCTATCCCAGTCTTGGACTAAGGCAATACTACCAGTATATCCCTTAGCCTCGGTCATGGACTAAAGTGACATATCCCTTAGCCTCTATCAGATCTCTTTTGTTTCAGTCTCAAACTAAGGTGATATTCTTTTAATCGCTGTTAGACTAAGGTGATATAGGCATTTCCTAAAACCACATCTGTACTCACGAAGCCTGATACGCAGTCCCAGTTTTCTCAACATATAACCAAATCCTACACACTTAACTATATCAACTCATTAAGATCTCACACCCAACATCGTACGATCTTTGCAATTGCATTCATACGCACCATCATAACTAGTATTGACCTCTATGGTCGATAGATCCACTACTATGCACGTCGGCTTCTTAATCTGATTAACAACATTATATAAACATTATGCCAATGTTTCCACTGTTTAATGCATTAAGCCCATTATTCAACGTGTGTATTATTCTGATACAACTCCCAACAATCAATGCATGATATCAAATAGCTTAACAGTTCACAATGTACCAATAACCAGAATATTTAATATTCTATCAGTTTAATCAATTAAAGTCTATTCAATTAATTAAAGTTAAGTTAGATCGATTAAAACAAGTTTGATTGATTAAAAGATCCTATTCTCATTCGATTGAAACTAGTTCAATCACTTGAGAATACATCTTCTTCCTAGAGATGAACTAGACACTCTACGCATGTTCGAGGTTCATTCCTTCTTGTCGAAACACATATATAGGAACATATCTACGCTACGAAGTGAGTATAGGCACTCATAGGTATAGTCAGTGATGCAAGCAACCTCGGGGTGGCTGCAAGTCATTGGGGTGGTCTCTCTCTTTCCTCTTTCTCTTCTTCTTCTCTCTGGTCTTTTCACTTTCTCTCCTTCTACTCCTCCTTCTCTTCTCTCTTCTGGACGAGAGTGTGTGAGGGAGTGTTTGTGTGTATATATATATGGGTGTGTGTCTATATATATGAGTGTATGTATATATGTATTCTCTCTCTCTCTAAACTCTCTCCCTAAAATTCAGCAACCCATGTGTGTGTGTGTGTATGATGTATATATATAGGGGAGGAGAGTGAATGAGAGGTGTGGAAAATAAACTTGGCTTTTAAGTTCTGTCACGTTCAATCGATTGAAAGTGTGTTTGATCAATTGAAACAAGTTCAATCGATTGAAAAGGGTATTATAAGAAAAGAAAAGACAAGCATACTGAATCTTATTTATATCAAAAGTAATATAAAAGTACAATGAAAATAGCAGGTATTACATCATGCCCCTCTAAATAAAGATTTCATCCCCGAAATCTGAACTAAGCATCACTAAACAACTCAGGATACTTCTCGTGCATCTCCGAGTCTAACTCCCAAGAAGTTTCTCCTTCATCTTAAAACTTCCATTGGATCTTCACCAACAGAATTTCCTTATTCCTCAGCTTCTTAACTCCTCAATCCAGAACTTGTACTAGTCCTTCATTGAACGAGGCATTATCATTTACCTCGATGTCTTCAAAGTTGATATCATGACTCGGATTGTGAGCATACTTCCTCAACATACTAACGTGAAAAATATTGTACACTCCTAACATCTTAGGTGGCAACATGAGTCTATAGGCAAACTTTCCTACATGTTTGAGGATTTCAAATGGTTCAATGAAATGCGGTGCTAACTTCCCTCTCTTCTGGCCGAACTTGACGATTCCTCAAACCGGAGATACTTTGTGTAGCACATGATCTCCAATATTGAATTCCAAACTTCTGCGATGTTTATCTGTGTAGCTTTTGTGCCTACTTTGCATTGTTCGCATACTTTCTTTCATAATCTTGGTCTTCTCATTAGTTTCTCGAACTAATTCTGGTCCAATTAGTTCCAACCTTTGCCCAAGATAAAGGTGATCGACAGTCATCCATACAATGCTTCAAATGGTTCCATCCCTATGCTCGAGTGGTGACTATTGTTATATGCAAACTTGACCAATGGTAGATGAGTCTCCCATAAGCTCTCAAAATCAATAGCACAAGCTCGCAACATATCCTCCATCACCTATTTAACTCGTTCATCTGTCCATCGGTCTGTGGGTAAAAAGCAGTGCTCAAGCTTAATGACGTTCCCAAAGCTGACTGTAGAATTTTCCAGAACTCTGTAGTGAATCTTGAGTCATGGTCAGATACGATATAGATGGTACACTGTGCAGTCGTATGACTTGCTATAAATACATCCAGCTCAACCATTCGACTGGGTATGACATAATATAAGCTATGAAATGCTCGATTTGGTAAGTCAGTCTACAACTACACAAATAACGTCGTGGTTTTGCTGAGATCTAGGCAAACCCACCACAAAGTCCATGGTGATATGTTTCACTTCCATCTGGGAACTGGTAAAAGTTGTAGATGTCTTGGAGGTTTCTGATGTTTTGCCTCACTTGTTTACACCTAAGACATTGAGATACATGCTCAGCAACTTCTCGTTTCATTCCTTTCTACTAGAAATTCCTCTTCATATCTTTGTACGGTGGATAGTCATTTGTGAATTGTGTGCTTCATCCAATACATCTTTTTTAAGATTTTCTTCATCAGGCACACAAAGTCTATCTCTACACCGGAGTGCTCCATCTGCACCAATACTCCAATTCTCTAGTCCTTCATAGCGGCGCTTGTAAACCATTGTTGAAGCCTGTCATCCTCTTCTGTGCTTTCAAAATACGACTAATGAGGTTGGTTGTACTACAAGACATCCAAAGTGTCATCCCTCACTTGGGTCTGAGGCATGCATATCAAATTTGGCCATTATTTCCAACGATTGCCACTCTTTAACCATAAGAGAAGCTACTACTATTCTCTAGGGTTTTTGACTCAATGCATCGCCAACTACATTCTCCTTTCTTGGGTGATATTGCATCCTAGAATTGTAGTCCTTTAAAGTTGCCTCATAGTCAACTCCCTTTGAGAGAACAAGTATCTCAAACTTTTGTGATCTAAAAATAGGTCAAACTTCTACCAGTAGAGGTAGTGCCTCTAAATCTTGAGTGCAAAGATGATTGCGGCTAGCTCAAGGTCATGCATCGGATAATTCCACTCATGGGGTTTCAATTGTCGCAATCCATATGCGATTACCTTCCCATCTTGCATGAGAATACATCCTAGTCCTTGATGTGATGCATCGCTATAGATGGTGAACTACTCGTCGCTCTTGGTATCACAAGCACTGGTTCTGTGGTTAATCTGTCCTTTAATTCCTGGAATGCGAATTCATACTTGTTACCCCACTCAAACTTCAAATCCTTCTTCGTTGGTCCTGTAAGAGGAGCTATGATCTTGGAGAGTCCTTCCACGAATCTCCGATAGTATCCAACTAAACCAAGGAAACTTTTAACTTCTGTTACAGTGGTTGGTTTATTCCAAATTCAGAACTGCGTCTATCTTTGACGAGTCTATAGCTATTCCATCTTGTGAGATGACATGTCCTAGAAACTTGACTTTCTTTAGCCAAAATTCATACTTGCTGAACTTTACATATAACTGATTATCTCGGAGGGTCAGTAGTGCGATCCTGACATGTCTCCTTAGTCTTCGAGTAGATTAGAATATTTTCTATAAATACAATAATGAACTAGTCCAAGGTGGGTCTAAATACTCTGTTCATTAGGTCCATGAATACTGTTGGGGCAATGGTTAATCCAAAAGACATGACTAAGAATTCATAATGCTCGTATCTTGTTCTGAAAGCAGTCTTTGAAATATCTTCGGGTCGAACCAACAGTTCGTGATATCCTGAACGTAGATCAATTTTTGAGAAAGTCATTGCTCCTTGTAGCTGATCAAATAAATCATTGATCCTGGGGAGTGGATATTTGTTCTTAATTGTGATCTTGTTGAGCTCCCTATAGTCGATACAAAGTCGTTGGGTTTCGTCCTTCTTCTTAACAAATAGCACTGGTGCTCCCCAAGGCGAACTGTCACACCTCAAATTTTTGGTCAACCTAAATATTTAATCCAGAGCATGTATCAAGACTAATATTCAATTTCCAAACCCTGAGAGTGATACCCTCACACAAACTAAAAGATAATTTATTGAAAACATCATTTATTACTCCTTAAATAAGGACATATGTATTTATCGTCGCTTCAAATTTTGGGACAAAATTTCTTTAAGGAGGGTAGAATGTAACAACCCTAAAATTTCTAAGTGTCTAAATAATTATTGTTTTCAATTACCAATATTATATGAGTGTGCCTATATAAGACACGTGTTTGAAAATTTTAAGTGTTTGGAGGACATATAAATTAAATCATTAGTAAGCCCGTTTAGTTTGAGTCTTACATTTGATTAATTTATATTTGTTAAAAAAATTATGGGTTGATATGTATTTTTTTTATATAGTGTTTACAGGTCTGCGAATGTGTCAAATAGTGTATCTGGTATTAAAATTAAGTATCCAGGGCATGAATACCCTTTAGGCTAGCTATTTTAGTGGTTTGGGTACATTCTGGGCTCATATGAGTCTCGTTTTTGAGCCCATAAGAAGAAAAACGGGATTATTAATATTTGTGTGAGTGTTATAATATATTTATTGTGTGTGTATTATATGTATATAAATAGATAATATATACTAGGGTTAGTTAAAACAAAACAAGAAGAAAAAAAAAGAGAGCAGTCACAAGAAAGAGAGAGAGTAAACGTGAGAGAGAGAGAGAGAGTGAGAGAGAGCAAGAGAGAAATAGAGAAGAGGAACCCTAGCCACCTAGAAGGAGAAGAAAAAGGGAAGAGAAGAGAAGGGTTAGAAGAGAGGAGGATTCATTAACTTTATTCCATGGAGTTCACCATCATCATCATCATCATCTTTCTTTTCCCAAGTCGGTGAGTAAGCATTTAGATTTGTAGGCTTGATTCGTAGTTTTGATTGATTTTTGATTTGTGTTCATTCTAGTCTGAATAAATCACATGGATGTGTGTTTATATAGATACAGATCTATAGTGATATATATATATATATATATATATCAAAGGTTGGATATGAGTTATTTGAAAAATTGAAGGAAAAAAAAAAGACTAACACAAATTCGGATTTGGGTAAAATTGAAGACAACTCTCAGATCCATTTTAGAAAATAATTCATATTAATTCATACATTTTGTTTTTAGTAAAACTGTCTGCAATAGTCAATGTAAAACGCGATTCTGCACGTGTTTTGTCTAATGATGTTTTTCCCAATTCTGCACCGTTTGGGCAAAAAATTTATATTGCAGTAGCAGTAAGTGTCAACTCTGAATTTTGAAATATGTTTATGAAAATTGTTAGAGATGTTTCTTTGTGCAGAATTATTAAGAGGAACAATTTCAACCCAGGTTGGTTTTGGGGCTGTTTAATATAAGGTTTGTTTGGGACAGTTTTAAATAGTACTACTGAGTGTTGATTTTAAATGCTATAACTTATGCTTTGTGCGGTATTAAATGATGATTATGGAAATACTACGTTGGAGACGTGAATAGAATTTTGGCGCAAGGGCCTTATCATGAATAATCAGATAATGATAATCCATGGAATAAATTATAAATTCTTGAAGTGGTTAATGACGTGATTAAATCATTATGAATGGTACTTTTGTGAATTAACGTAGATGGTAAGAAACTGGAAAAAAAATGGTTTCAAGTTCCTTAGTATTTACCGATCCTCGTTGTGTTATTTTTTTTTGGAAATCCTAATTACATGCCTTAATTCACATTTGCTAGTACTTTTTTATCCTATTTTTGTATATTTTTACTTCATTTTCTATTTTCTATCAGGATTTGGAGAAAATTAAGGATTCCAAGTTAAATGGGGTGAAAAAGCAGAAGAAAAGAAGCTGAAAATACCACATCTCGCGCGCGGCTTGATCGCGCGCGCGGCCTGCTCGCGCGAGAATCCAGCCCATCGCTCGCGCAGAAGTACAGAAATCGCTCGCGCGACCTCCCAGAATCGTGCTCGCGCGGCTCGCTCTAGCGACCTATGCAAAAAAATGAAAACGCGTATTTCACTGTACTGAAGACTCCTACGCGAACGAAACTGCGTAATTACGTCTGGAAAGCTAAGTACAACAGTTTTAGTGCGAATTGGGTTAGGAAAGCTTGCAAAACTTGCTCCAAATCTATAAATACTCAATTATAATTCAATTCTTAGGTTAGCAATTATTATACACACAATATACAACCATACTTTCAGCCATTGATGGGAGGGAAGCAAGGAGAAGAAGAAGAAGACCAAGGATTTCCATGGCCTCCTCCATCAACTACTTGCTATCTACCGCTTCTATGGACAACTAAACTCAAGATCTAGGGTTTCAATGAAACCCTAGCCAAGTAATAGGGTGTATTTTATGTTTTTATTTTAGTTTATTATGTATGGATGACAGTTACATGTTCTGAGGATTTTTATAAATAAATCGTGCTTTTAATTGATTAAATCGTTACTTTCAAAGTTTACTCTTATCTTAGATCTATTTTGATGGTAGTGTGCTCAATGATCTATGCTTGCTGTGCTTGTTTAGATTATTTACATGTAATGGTGTTTAAATTGAATTGTGCTATCAAATATCCGAATAGTCCATGCCTAGATTAGACGGATTATACCACAACCCTAGTTTAGTGTGGGATAATTCGTGCTAACCGAAGATGGATTATGTTGGTGCTTGAACCATAGTTATTTTCTTGACGGAGGAATTGGGCTTGTAGCTACAATTCCCCATTATCATCCAACTTAATAAGCTAAAGTAATTCGTAAATACCCTTATTATGAAGCTAGTGGTGGATTTGCAATCTTAGGTTCCTTAAACTTATTATAAAAATAATATTTAATTGTTTTTATAATTTAGATTTACTTTTATTGTTATTAGTTTAATTCAAATTAAATCCAAAATCCGTTTTTCTTAATTAACTAAATTTAGGTTGTAAAAATTAAAGTGTGTAGTATTCAATCTCAGTGGGTTCGACCTTTACTTCCACACTGCAAATCTTTTGAAAGTAAAGCAAAAAGTAAGCATACTTTTATATCTTGATTTTGACGAGATCAGCTCGACTTGTTGAGTGTACCCATTTTATAGTGGCTTCGTGATCAAGCTGGCCTAGGCCTTATGCTCGGCTTAATTTATAGGCATTTAGGCATATTGACCGACCTTCCATTGTGTATAGCTGGTTTGGTTGATACCCCAACCAAACTGGCACCTGTGTAGATGTTGGTAGTATGTCTGGGCACACATGGGATATATGTGTGGGCTATACCATGGAGGGTGGCCAAGTGGTGAAGCTAGAAAATTGAATAATGAATCATTCATAAAAAGTAAGTCGACCATGAGTTGGGTGACCTTAGTGGTGAACCTAGTGCAAGAACAAAATAACAGTGATTGTATAGCGTTATGCAAATGGATAAACTATTGCGAAACATGAAATTGAAAACTCGAAATGGTTACCGTGGTATAATGCGAAAGAAATTGATAAAATGATTTGGTAAGAGAGAATTGTTTATTATGATACTAAGGATTTGTGCTAACTCTCGAGGTGTAGGATGGTGGGCCCACTAACCATTGTATACAGGCTTTGGCTCACCATATTATTTAAGAGTAAGTGTTTCTTTTTACTTTGTGGGTGGAACAAACTGCTGCTGTGACTCGAGAAAACTACTACTTGTCCTCACATGTAGAACTATAGTTCTGCCTACAACTCTGTATGTGTATGTGGTCAAGAAAGGGAGGGAGTCCAGTGGATTCCCAACCTCAGGGAAATTTATTGGGTATTATTATGTTAATTGATTATTGTTGAGTTGGGGTCAAGGGGACCACGAGTGATCCCTGAGACTGGGGCATGTTGACTCATACCAGTGTTGTTATACAATACTGACCCGTGTGATGTTTATCATGGTGGGGCGTTTCTCGGGAAACATAGCCATTTTGCAGATTAAGGAATAGATCGGTATGACTGTTGGATTGCATGGATTTGCTTGAAGGCTTGAAGATCTTTACTGTTCATTTGCTATTTCATTTATTTGACATTGTGGGCCATTATTGTAGTTAGTATTGGGACGTTTAGTAACTCTGACCAGAGGTTGTAATAGATGTTATTCTTTGAAAGCTTTAATTGTAAATGAAAAGATTTTTATTATTAATGAGAATTTAGAAATGTTTATTCAGCTTCTGCTTTTCAATTTAAGTGATTTAGTTTTAGTCAAATGGATTTGAGAATTTTTGGAACCGTGTGAGTTGTTTTTTTTTTAAATGGAAATGTGGTGATTTTATTTTAAAAATAAATGGAGATTTTATTATAAATGTTTTAATTACGTTTTTAAGAGCGAATCTATTTTCATTAAAAAGTTTTAATAGGATGGGCTTCATAGTGTTCACCCCAATAGTTGGGCAGTCGAAGAGTAGTCTAGATTTAGTTCTAGGCAGATTATTTGGCTTTCCAAAAAATAGGGTGTGACAACATGCTTGGTCGAACAAACTTGAGATTCCTGAACTTGCTTCTTTAGTTCTTGCATGTCCATTGGTGGAATCCGATAAGGAGCCTTCAATTATGGTAAAGTGTCGGGCACTAACTCGATCCAGAAGTCAATCTCTCACTTAGGTGACAATCCTAGAATATTTCGAAACAGATCCTCAAAGTCTCAGACTATAGGAATCTGTGCAACAGTGAGGTCCGAACTTGAGCTCTTAATAGCTGCTAGACGGCTAGTGAGAAAAGCATCACTAGGGGGGGGGGGGGGGGGGGGGGGGGGGGGGGGTTGCACTGAAATCAAAAGGCTGACTTCTGGGTATTGAAAAGGGTATCATCTTATTGGCACAATCCAACTTAGCACAGTAATTTGTGAGCTAATCAAATCCTAAGATGATGTCAAATTCTGTCATTGATAGGACGATTAGATCCATAGGAAAAATTCTATCCTTAAGAGTTAAGGTACAATTCTTACACACTTTCCCTAACCTTACAGGGTACTAAACCCAAAAGTTTAACAATTTTGATAGCAATAAACGAGTTCGAAGCACCTCCATCAAATAAAACCTTAACTCGACTGCGAAACAATGTAAGGGTATGTCATGCCTCGGTGTTGCGATAATTAAGGGAAGTAAGATTCCTTATCGAACCCGTATCGTAACAAGTTATAGATCGTATGATTGTCCAAATACCAACATATTATAAAATATCAGAGTAATTATAGCAGCGGAAATGTTCTAAGTTCAGCGGAAGTAATATCAGAGTCTTACAATCTCCATTATACATACTTAAATATTACAGTCATCCGAACCAAAAGAAACAGAAGTCTAGAGTCCACACCGCCGATAACAACAACAACTAGAGGGAACAAATAGCTTCAGCAACACAAACTCTTCATTTTGGCAAAGCCCCATCCTTCCTGGTCAACGTTCTCCTTTCCATGGCACTTGCCCAGCGGAACAACATCTCCAACACTTAGAACTATAATAGCCGGACACGGATGTCCAGCGCCACACACCCATTAGCTTAAAGCTGAGTGAAATACTACAAAGCACACACAATATAAACACATACACCATTTATGTTATCACATAAAAGTTATCGCAACGTTATGCAAGTTCTCGCCCAAATCCCAACGTTATTTATGACAATGCAACTTTAATAATGCAATGCAATCTGCATGAATCCACCGTCCCAATAACTCACAACTGGCAGTACTAGCTCCTATGAACTCACGACCACAACACTGGCAGTACTAGCTTTTGCCCACAACCACAACAATACTGAACCGATGGTACTAGCTTCTGTCACACACTACAACACAAAACATAACACATCATGCCCAAATCAGCCTTAATACTCTCGCTTAGCCCACACTTCACCCTAATCCAATTGTATTCTTCTATATGACCACACATGACCCTCAAATACGAATTACGGCCACACAAGGACCTCTAATATATCATACGAACACACATGGCCCTCATTTCATCACCTAGCCCACAATTGGCCCAAACTCAATCAACTAGCCCAAAATTGGTCCTAACACAATGACACAAAATCTACACAACAAAACCACAACATACTGATAACAATGCCTTGTGAACATAACATAACTGACAATAACACCGTTAAGGTCACATGACCAATGCAATAATATACGGAACAACTGATAAGGTTATTCAACACAACCATGCTCTCATGCCATCAACCCACTTATCAATTTAAGTACATTATTCGCATATTAACCTTTATTATACCATTTAGTGATTCGACCAAATGCATTACTACTAATCGTCACAAAACTGATCATAACAATAATCCAACAAAAGCATCGAATTACAGATTATAAGAATCTATATAGAAATAATGAATCAAACATTTTCTTAAGCATGGTACTTCTAAGCAAGCATATAGTACAACTATAGAATTGACAAGCTCGTTAATACATATAATATACAATCTCATGTTCAATTAACCAAGCTCAGAGTTCAATACATAGCATAGACCATAATTACTTCAACATATAAATAAATAAACAAAATTCTATCAGGTTTGAGTGCTCGGACCACTTGTGCACTCCAGGCTCGAGTGCTCGCGCTTAGCAAATTTCTAGCAAACTATTTTACTTTGTAATACAACTACGATTTTGACACTAAAATTATGAAACTCAACTTAAATCACACATGCAACTTAATAAACAGATTATATATGTATATATACTCATCATACATAAATTATAACATTCACAAAATGATCTACAATCAAATGGATCATGAAATTATAAAATCTGAAGGAATAGATGAAAGTTATGGTGATCATATACTAAACCTTGTTACTACTAACACATGCAACCAAATATACAAATTATACTTGTATATATACACATTGTATATGAGTTGTAATACTCACAAAGATGATCAAACTCAAAAGGATGATAGTTTATGTTGAGAATGAAGATGAAGATGAAGATGATGAATGTGGATGTTGATCACCAAAAACTCTACATGCAAGCTCCCATGACAATAATCCTCCTTCTATACTTGATACCCCAGCATCTAGGACCTCATTGAATGCAATATGAGTGAATGGATCATGAATTTTAAGTCATGCAAGGTGAATTTGATGGGTGTTTGTGTATAATGCTTATGAACTCTCACAATTCTCTCTCACAAACACTATCTGGAAACAGAGGTTTTCTGAACGTCAAAATACAGAAATGAACTAGTATTTATAGAATTTTAGGATCCTAGGGGCAAAATAGTCTTTTCACTCTTTTTAAGCTAGAGTGCTCGCTCCTCCCGAGTGCTCGCGCCTTGAGCGCTCGCTCTGCTTGAGCACTCGAGTATAAAAGTTAAGAAATGTTTATTTTGTGACTATGAATTATGTTATGAAACTTATGAACACACATGATATGTCAAGCAGTCTCGAAATATCATTTATATACATAGAAAATATTAATAACAAATATCCATAAATTACATTCATAATAATAGAAAATACGGGTACTAAAGGGTACCTTCTATGTTCTACTGTTCAACTTCATCATATCCCACGACCTCTGGGATGATAACATTCAAATGATTTTGTCCGACTTGGCCCCGAGTAGCTAGTCTGTTGTATCCTCCATGGGGTGCTCTGTAGTTCTTACTCATGTGGCCGCGCTTGCCACAATTATAGTAGACGACTTCTAGACAATTGTAGTTCTTTAGAGCTCTGTAGTCCTTAGCCAAATGACCAAGTTTTCCACAATTGAAGCATTCACCGATATTGCCTCCAGTGGCAGTAGGTAGTCCTTGCAAGGGAAGTGCTTAGGGTACAACCTATCGGTTTTGAGGAAACGCCATTTATGGCTTCCTTTCGCCAGTCCAGTTACACTTGTTCCCTTGGAACTGCATTGGAGATCTCGATCCTTGGTTATTTCTGGGTGGTGGTTAATTCCTGAAGCGTCCTTGTTCTCAGCCATTGATATCCTCATGATCGAATGCCATTCCTACCATGGCCTTAAAATTTTGACCCTGATGGTTCAGAGTCATCTGTTGTAGTGGGAGCAAGAGACCTTGGTGATACTTTGCTGGTTCTTTTTCTTTAGGGTATCAATCATATGAAGAGCACAACAGGATAACCATTCAAATTGTACCGTATATTCTTATATGATCCTATTTTCTTACCTCAACTTAATAAACTCTATCTCCTTCCTATTCCTTTCTATATGAGGAAAGTAGTTTTCCAAAAATAGCCCTTTAAATGTGATCTAGGGCATTCTTCTGACTACATCATCTCCTACGGTCGCATTCTCCGATTTCCACTAATTGGCCATCGCATAGGTCAACGAGAATGTAGCCAATCAATGCTTCTCTATCTCGTTATATCCCAAGGTATCGAATATCTCTTCCATATCCCAGAGCCACTATTCCGCTTGCCATAGCTTAGTATTCCCGTTAAATTTCTCTGGAAAAAAATGACAAAAATGCTCCACTATTCGATCCTGAACTGGCCTCAGAGGTGGTCCATGATTATTGTCGTTGTTCACGTTGGGGTTGTTGATCCATTCTATCCTTCGCATAGAGGATTCAAATAATCTAGTTGAATCAGCAGCCTGAGGTGCTGGGGGTGCATTATCAATTTGTGCGGGATGATTTCGGGTAGATGGCATTCCTGCCATCGATGCAGTATGGTTGGGTACCTATATAGACATCTATCGGTTAGTCGTTAATTAAAAACAAAATCATCGAAGGTAGTTCAGAAACTAAACACAATAGTTATAGCTATTATCACATTGATAGCAAGGATAACTCCATACAAATGATCTCCAGAACATTACTTAGAGTCAACCCTTATCTCAAGGAAATCTTAACGTTTAAACTCAAGAAATGTTGGACAATTGGTGAGTATGACTACTAAACCTTGGCTCGGAGACCAAAATTTTTTTCATGCCCCGCAGTAGCAAAATTAGAGAAAATAAAATTCTTTTTTGGACTCGTAAGCCATGACAATTGAAAATCACCACATTGTCCATAAACTAAGTCTAATCATTAGAGTAATGGATCAAATAACGCATTGGAATATCTAAGTTCTATATATAATCAGAGTTTACTAGCTATTATAGAACATAAGTAGTAGCGGAATTAAAGTATTACGATACCCTTGCCGATTACAAACTTAACTATTATAGTAGTCTCTAGAACATAAACATAAACTATCTACCACGAAGCTCCAGGTCTTTAGCTCGCATAATAGTCATCTCCAACATAGCCTCCATTATAGTAGGCTTCATCCTCATAGCCCCAAGCCTTGTACTCCTCTCATGTATTATCATAACCTTTGCCAGCTGGACGTAGAATATCCAACTGCATAAAATGCCATTAGCTACGAAAGCTGAGTGAATACAAATACTAACAGAGTATCTGTAGATATGCAGTATATAAAACAACATCATCGTAAGAATCATCTCATAATTCACATTCATGAATGCACCAACTCAATATATACCAACTGACATCATCCCAACCAATCCTAATCATAACATGGACTCTTGGGTCCATATCTTGCACGTAGCTTTACATCTAACACTACTATCCTAGCACTTAGCCTAATACATTCCCAACTTATCAACTCTACACGTAGTCCCATCTTTTTAACCAAATGCCTCTATCCATTTTGGCCAACACACCTTGATACATATTTGTTTGCACCCAAAAAATACATTTTTTAAGTTAAAATTTGTATTAGGCAGATTGAGACTTTTTAATCAGACTTACAGACCGATTACATAAATTAGGGGCCAAATGTAGTCAAAATCGGGCTAAACTCACCTTTTGTTTGGACTGATTACTTTCAATCGGGCAGGAATGTTTTCACTCGGGCTACCATCAATTTGGCTAGTATTATTTTCTTTGCCTTCTCCACGTGGGTGGTCCAAGAGGTCATTGCAAGCTTAAGAGTGGTGGGCCCTATCAAGTTAATACACATTATTTAGGAGTCGGGCTGCCTCATGAGTCCGATTGAGTGGGTTATATGCTGTTGGTGAAAATCATTTGATTTTGTCAGAATTGGGAAGTAACAGAGGGGCACTAGTGGTTTCAATCTTCAGGCCAAATTACCTTCGTCAGCTTGGTCAGCCACACCAAGTATTACATCATCATGGTCTGAATAGCCACGTAATGGTGTGATTGATCAAAAAGAGGTGGGCCATGTGTGACCTCAAAGTTTTGGCTTTATTGGCAATTATAGCATGCCATGAAATCGGATAGGCCACTAAACATGCAAATGGGCCGGCCATTTAAGGCACAGTTTGTTTGCACCTAAAAAATACACTTTTTAAGTTAAAATTGGTGGAGGCCGATTGAGATATTTTAATCGGACTCATGAGACCGATTGAAAAAATTAAGGGTCAAGTGATTGGTACAAAGTTGGTTGAACCATCTACCTATAGTCGGGATGACTACATATTTTAATTCGGACTGCCTTACCAGACCGTTCCTCATCAGCCCGATTAAGTTGTTGTCATCATTGGTTGGCAGCACATGGGTGGACCACCTTAATTTAATGATATGGTCACTTTATTGACCATTTTGTAATTTTGGTGATGAGGTTTACGTGTTAATCGGACTGATCACCTTTTAAATCGGGCTGGCCATATATATATGCTTCCTTTGTCAAGTAATTAAACACGGTGGGCCACCCATTGTCATCAATTTGGCAATGCATGGAGTACATCTCATAACAGTTAGTCATCGGGCATGATGTTGCAGCCATCGGGCACGTGTGTGAATGGCAGTATGGGTCTCGTGTGGTTTTATTTATGCCATTTGATTGATGATGAAAAGTACATGGTGGGCCACCCCTTGGTAGTTGATATGGCCATTTGATGTTGCATCACGTCACTTAGAATTTGGTTTGTCAAAGAGGTGGGACCCATATCAGTTATGAGAAGAATGAAGAAGTTATGCTTCCACTCTTTTCAATGCTGTTTAAGACTGTTTCGGGCTGTACACCAATTCGGGCTGCACCACACTCATAAAGATCGGACTAATGTATGTTTGACAGTGCATTTAATTCAGTCACTTTGAAAAGTTGGTACAGATTTGGCCGAAAGAGAAGAGTAGTAGTCCCTACAAACTCTCTAAAGCGATAAATTTTATATTATCACTTAGGGAAGCATTATCAGATTAGGAAATATAATATCTCAAGATATTATTATATTATCTTTTACTTGGAGGGGAAACAAAATGTACAAGGCCAAGATGTGGACCACGTTCAAGAGATATACACATATACATATATGTATATATTCGAAGATATATGGAAACCTTTATCTGATATGGAAGAAATCTGGTATTTTATACCAGATAATTATGGAAGACTTTTATCAGATTTGGGAGATAAATCTGGTAAATTATACTAGATTATTATTCATCAGATTTCCTACCTTATCTAGGAGACCTCCATGGCTGCTATAAATCAACAGGCAGGCCAAGCAACCAACTCACTCCGCGTCACTTCGACAAAAGCATCACAATGCCTTCTAAATAGCAGTCCTAGCATTCTTTTTATTTTCTTAAGCTCTTTTAGCTTTCAATTACATCCTTGTAATTTCTCTTTTATTAATTATATAAAATCCACTTTTATTTAATTTCTTTTGTGTCTTTTCATCACTTGTATGGCTTGTGCGCTTCAGTACTGCCATAGGACTTTTGGTGATGGTATTTTCCTACTCACCTCACACAGTCGTTTTGTTAGAAGTCGGATTCATTAAGCCTTGTGTATCACTCACACAAGCAGTTAAAAAATTAGTTTATACTAGCGAACCATTATTGGTTCTGGCACACCCGCGCAAATTAGAAACAAACACAGTTCCATTTATCATCACCAATCGGGCTGCCATATTAATTCAGTACATTTGGGGGCCATACTAACTACCAATTCGGGCTGCAACTTATAACTTTCCATAATGTTCAGCCGCTTTTATCGACTAAAGAAGTGGTGAGCCACCCTCATTGTCACCATATTTTAATCGGGCTTTATATCAAGCTGGTGCCAATTCGGGCTGATGAGATCTCATCACATGGCCATTTAGGATCAATCTTACCCATACTTCATTATACCATTTGGGTGGACCCATCTCAACATGGTAATGTGCACAGCCATCCACCAAATTCATATTGCCATGGACAGGAAGGGACACGTGTTCATTTAGAGTAATGTTTTAAGTAGCGAGCCACAACTACTATTTGGAGAGGGCAATGTTAGGGGCACAAATAAAATCCACTAACATTTATTAACACACTTTATCTCTCTCCTAGTGGTATTGCGGGGTCCATTACGGACCCCACAATGCCACTAGAAGAAAGATAGAGTGTGTTAGTAAGTGTTAGTGGATATTATTAGTGTCCCAAATATAACTCATTTGGGGATTAGTCAATTCGGTCTGCTCTCACTGAGCTTCAGTCCGGCCTAAGCCTGGTTTGGACGTGGCTTCTTTCCATCGGGCTAAATAATATGTGGCCTTAGCTTTTACACACTCAGCCAATTTGGAAATTATGTGGTGGGGTCTATTATGGGAAGTTTATCATTTCTAAAATCTCTATGATTAATATTATCAGTATGATATTGGTGATAAAATTATACCACATTGTGATAAGGGAGGTTCAAAATGATAATATTTTTATATATTATTAAGATATTATTATTTATGGGAAGATTATATTTTTTAATATATGGAAGGTATTATCAGATTAGGAAGGATAATGTTTCAAGATTTGGGGAGCATATCTTTTACTTGGACAGAAAGTCAGACGAATCAAGCCAAGATACAGTTCAGATTCAAGATCAGACAGGTGAAGATAAAATCTGGTATTTTTTACCAGATTGTTTTTATCAGTTTGCCTTATCTCTACCGTCCAAGCCGCTATAAATCATCAGACAGGCCAAGTAGTCAATTCACCCCGCGTCACTTCGACAATCGCATCCCAAAAAGTATCCAAAAAGCATTCTTTTATTTTCTTAGCATTCTAGTATTTTCTTTGTAATCTTTATTTACAATTAAATAAAAGTCCATTTTATTTAATTTCTTTTTCATCACTTGTATGGCTTGTATGCTTCAACACTGCCATAGGACTTTAAGTGAGGGTACTTTCCTACTCATTTTTCACAATCGCCCGTTAGATGTCAGATTTTCAAACCTTGTGTATCACTCACACAAGTGACTTAGGAAATTTTGTTTTTATAAGTTTGGGTCTACCTCACAAGGCTCTGGCACGCCCAAACAAATAAACATAGCAAACAATATCTCTTCTACAATGTATACTTCTTAGTCTTGGTCATGGACCAAAGTGACATATCCCTTAGCCTTTATCGAACTTTCTGTCACAGTCATTGACTAAGGTGATATTGCTTTAGCCTCTATTGGACTATGTTCATGATGTATCCCTCTTAGTCTCGGTCTTGGAATAAAGTGACATATTCCTTAGCCTCTATCGGACTTCTCGTCTCGGTCTTGGACTAAGGTAATATTCCTTTAACCTCTACCGGACTAAGAAGATAGCATCGGCATAACCCTCAGCCTCGGTCTTAGAATAACGTGACCATGCCTTTAGCCTCTATCGGATCTCTCTTGTCTCGGTCATGGACTAAGGCGACATTCTGTTAGCCTCTATCGGACTAGGGTGCTAGCCACATTACAATTACCACAATTTGTATCCCTTAGCCTCTATCAGACTTCCTTGTCCCGGTCTTGGACTAAGGCAATACCACCAGTAGATCCCTTAGCCTATAAAGTGACATATCCCTTATCCTCTATCGGATTTCTCTTATCTCGGTCTTGGACTAAGGTGATATTCCTTTAGTCTCTGTTAGACTAAGGTGATGATGCCGAAAATTGGTAAGAGAGATTAAAAGAGAGATATTGTGATACAATCAATTGTATGTGGTTCGGTCCCGTTAATGAGGTGACCTACGTCCACAGTTACGTCAGTGCGCTTCACTAGCAGATCACCAACGGGCCTGGTGAGCCAACAATTGGACAGCACTACCAGTAAAATTAGCTGGGTGCATGCGTATGAATCTGTATAAATTGCTATTCTCTAGATTAAGAATGGCATCCCTTTTAATGGGGGTGAGTGGTCCCTTTTATAGGTGCAAGAGACCACCCGCACAAGGCAATTGATTAGATAAGGAAGCCCAATCTAATGACAAATTGATGAGCATAAATCATGGGAGGTTTCCTAAGTGGCTTAGGAAACTATTTACACTTTCCATTAGTCTTCTGATTGAATTAGGAAACTGCTGAGCGGCTTGGTTGCCAAACTGCACCTTGTGGAGAGCTGCTACACTACACGCTCGGGCTGTGTGAATACCCCGAGCGGTAACAGTCGATGACCTCGGGATTGGTGGGCCACAAGCGCCCATTTCGGATAGTCCGGGTCCTTCGCTACTGACGTGGCGGTTTGACTTTAGCAGAATATTTCTGGACGTATCAGCTGCCCCCTATTTTCGAAGTTGATGTGATGTCCCATCAGATGAAGTTTGAAAATTAAGACCGCTTCCGAGGAACCGTCCGGTGAGAGGTCGGGACTCTACCCGGGGTGGGATCGGTCGTAGTGGTTAGCCAGGGTATGGATCGAGCGGTGGCCCTGTGGGTCCGAGTCCTACCTCTGCCACGTGTCAGCTTGTTACTGGCCTGGTCAGGATCAAACGATGCCAGCGTGGATGTAACCGGGTCGTTTACATGGTAACCGAACCGTCTCATCATACATTTAATGCGCGCGCCTTTTAAGGCCACGCTTCACGTGCCCGAGGCGACAACTGTCAGCCACTTTGGGCGGGAAAGCGTATGTGCCGTTGGATCTGTTTTGATCTGAACCGTCCGTGGTTCCTATATAAAGGATACTTGTCCATTTCTTTAACTCTTTGCTGCAAAGATATAGATTACCGAGCGGTTTGAGAGCAAACAAGATCCCGAGCAAGATTTTCGATCCCTTTTCTGCGCTAAACTTTGTAAGTCTTTCCTTTCCAGCTTCAGTTCATCACTATTTTCCTTCTCTTTCCCCTTTTCTCTTCTTTTCTGAGCGAGGCTGGAGAGAGCGAACCCACTTAGGTTAGAACGGGAGTGGGATTTTTTCTTTCTTAGGTTCTGTTCTTTCTTCTAATCAGGAGGTTCGTTAGATAGGCTGAACGGAACGGGCTGTCCCCGGGTAGTTCTGACTGAGTGTTACCTTGTCTTCAAAACCGTATACTCTCTGCCCTTTAGGTTGATAACTCTGCCGCCTTTGTACCTCAGACTCGGAGTTCCTGACCCATACCTTGGTCATCCTCTTCTTCCCGGCCCAGTCATCGAAACCCCAAGGATGTGCCACTCTGGTTTTGACTCGTCCTCCCGGTCAGAGGATGAGCCGTCCGGGTCAGAGACACCGGACGTAAGTCTGAGTCCACCGTCCGCGTCCCCCTCCGATCACCATAGCAAAGGCAGGATCCCAATTCGTCTTTCCGACGATGAGTTGGACCAGGAAGCCCCCGTTGCTTCCGTTTCCCGGGGTTCATGTGACGAAACACCAGGTGAACTCGACCCTGAGGTAGCCTTCTCCAGCGAGTTCATCCCGTCCACCCTGCGTACTGAAGATCTCGGGCGTATTAGGGATAGGTATGGCCTTCCCGACCACTGCTCCTTGGCCGTGAATGTCGGTGGAGCCCAAATCTACCAGCAGGGTTTCACTACCTTATATGAGGACATCCTCATGGCCGGGTTTCGCATCCGCCTTCATCCGGTCGCTCGGGACGTCTTTATATACCTGGGGATCGCCCCGGGCCAGTTGGCCCCAAACGGTTAGAGATTCCTCATGGGGTCCATCTTTCTTTGGCCCCAGGTTTTTGGGTACGAGCTTTCCGTCCAAGAGTTTCTCTGGACACACCGACCATTTCTCGTACATGGGGAGACCGGGTTCTTTTCTCTCGGGGCTCGTCAGGGGAGGAAGATCTTAGTTAACTGCCCGAGCAACAACAAAGGGTGAAAGAATAGGTTCTTCCAAGAGTCCACCCTTGGGCTCTACGAGCCGGCCCCTGGGATCCAGATGAGGACTTCTTGGGCTGGAGAGTTGAGGGGTAAGCCAGTCCGGTTACTCTTTTTGCTTTCTTGTTTGTTTTGCTCCAGTTTTTGAGATTAATCGCTTTGTACTTTGCTTTGCAGCGGGATCAACCAGCCCTCCGAGCATTCCCAACGAGTGCCAGACCAGGATCAGGAGCTTGGCAGACCGGCCAACAAACATCTGGAGCGTGCTGACTCGGACCGGCGACTTCCAAGCTTCCGATGACCTGGCTGAGCCCACCGAAGCTCCAGTATTCCCCCCAATTCTCCCTAGTAAGTGCTCGGACTCTACCGTCTTCCACGGTAGTCCTTTCCCATCTACTTTATTGGTTGTTAACTGATCAATTTTCTTCTTTTATAGAGATGGCTCCAAAGAGAAATATGGAACAATTGAGGGAGAGACAGGCTGCTGCTGCCGCCGCCCTGATAGCAGTGGCACAAGGTAAAAGGCCCGCTACCGAGACCTCAGGTAGCGAGCACCCTCTGAGGCAACGCCGGCATAGAGTAGCAAAATCGTCCAGAGCCCGTGGGGACCTCAATGCCCCACGTGGTAGTGGTTGAAGAGACCGCCCCCCGGGCAGGGGTGCCGGCCGTGGCACCGATGGCTATCTCGATCGAGATCAGGGAGCGGATCAAACCTGCTCTGCTCACCAGTCAAGTGGAGGCGCGTGCAAATATGTCTCCCGAGGTCTTCCAGAGCTGGCTGTACAGCCTCTCTTATATGGTGAGTTCTCCCGCTCCTGTTTCTTTTTCTTCACTTATTTTGTCAACTGTACCTGTTTACTGACCGGTCGATTGTCACTTCTCGCAGGTCAGATGCATGGCTGCCGGGGCTGAGTCCTTCTTGTCCTCTCTGGTCATGAGGGCTACTGCTGCCAAAGTCGCTCTTCTGCAGGAGCGGGAGTACTCCGAGGCCAGGAAGACCGCTCTGGCCGTGGAGAAGGACAAGGTGAAAGCTTTGGCCTTGAGCCTTGGCACTGCTCAGGCCGAGCTGGCTACAACCCTGGCCAACTTAGAGGCCGCTCAGGCCAACGCAGTGGCGACGGAGGCATGGGAGAAGACGTTGGCAGAGGCGACAGCAGCGGGGGACTGGGAGGAAGCTTTTGACGATGGCTTCTTCCAGGGCTACGAAGATCTGAAGCGCAGGCTATCCTGGGATCACCCCGAGTGGGACATCTCATCCTACGAGGGAATTGATTCGGACTACTGGGATGTATGTCCTGCTGCTGGCGAGGGCCCCACCACTGATGTTGACCTTGCTGAGGAGGCTGCCCCGAGCGGGGGCTCTATCCCGGGAGGAGGAGCTGACCCAAAGGGAGAGGCTGGGGAAACGGAGGATGTGGTCGTGGTGGATGACGCTTAGTCCCCGGCCTGTAATTTTTTTCTGTTGTTGTAGTTTAAATTTTTTTTTCTTTTTTTTTTGGGGGGAGGCTACTACAACTGCCCCCCAGCACTGTACAGTTTTTGTATTTAATGAAAAGGCCCTTAGAGGCCACTTTTTCCATCAACTGTTTATTGTTTCTGTACTTTGTGTACCTTAGTTTGCCAATCCCCGACCGGTTTATTTTTAGTTGACCATTCTTTAACTCCTTGCCTTAGCAAATGGTTTTGGATCATAACTGGTAGAACAACTGGTCTTCTTGACCTGTTTGAAGGTCCCGCCGATGTATTATAGGATTCATCCTATTTTACTGATCGGACGGTTTATCTCTGGCCTCTGTAGGTACTTAGGGATGTTAGGATTCCAAGCCCTGTTAGTGACCGGTGTGATTTCCTTTTTTGAGTTTGGTGTATCCCCCTGTCCCCCAAGCATTTTGCTAAGGCAGGTGTCTAGGAGGTAGGGACCATAGGAAACCGACTTGGAACATGGGTGGTTGCAGGGTCTTTTGAGGCTTGCCATCATCAGCCACCTAAGGGGTTTGCTCCCGTCGCTGGTTGGGCCTAAGTGAAGCCGGTGCCTCGGGATTAGGCCCGAGGTCTTTTATGCCACGGGTATAATCCCAAGGTCTTTGTGCCTTGGTTTTGAGCCAAGGTCTTCTACCTCGGGTGTCAGCCCGAGGTCTTTTTTGTTTTTGTGCCTTGGTTCTGAGCCAAGGTCTTTTGCCTCGGGTGTTAACCCGAGGTCTTCGGTGCCTCGGGGTTAGGCCCGAGGTCTTTGTGCACAGAATAATGACAAGGGTTATTTCTTGATGCAAAGTAGGAACCGTTTTATTACTTTTTGAAAAATCATAATGACTGCTCGAATGGGGCTACAAGTATCCTAACTAGTATTAATCCACCCATGACTAACTATTACTGATGGTACTTACGGAGGTTTTGCACATTCCAAGGGTGAGATAGATCACGCCCGTCCAGAGTTTGTAACCAATAGGTTCCCGGACGGTTTATCCGAGTAACTAGATATAGGCCTTCCCAGTTTGGCCCCAACTTGCCATGGCTCGGGACTTTTGTGGACTGATTGACAGCCTTAAGGACCAAATCCCCCACCAGGAAACTGCGATGCTTCACCCTACTATTATAGTATCAGGACACTCTCTGCTTGTAGGCTGCAACTTTTAGATACGCCCAGTCTCTTTTCTCCTCTACCAGGTCAAGCTCCGCCCTGAGGGTATTTTCATTGTCTGGCTCGCTATAATTTGCCACCCGGAAGGTAGGTAACCCAAGCTCTATGGGGACTACCGCCTCAAAGCTGTAGGTTAGGGAGAACAGCGTCTCGCCTGTTACCGCTTGGGGTGTAGTGCGGTAGGCCCACAGGAGGGTCGGTAGCTCTTCTGCCCATAACCCTTTAGCGTCTTCGAGCCTTGTCTTGATTGACTGAAGAATAGTCCGGTTTATCACCTCGACCGGGCCATTGGCCTGGGGGTACTCGAGGAATGAGTAGTGATTGGTTATCCCATAGCCCGAGCAGAACTCCTTGAATGCCAGGGTGTCAAACTGCCTGCCTTTCTCACTAACCAGAACCCGGGGGACACCAAACCTGCTAAGGATGTTCCTCTCCACGAAATTTTCCATTTTCTTCTCTGTAATTGTTGCCAAGGGCTCGGCTTCTGCCCATTTGGTGAAGTAATCCACGGCAATGACAGCGAACTTGACTTGTCCCTTCCCCATTGGTAGGGGCCTGACAATGTCAATGCCCTACTGAGCAAATGGCCAGGGCCTGAGGATTGGCGTCTGAAGCTCTCCCGGACGGTTGATCATGGGAGAAAACCTTTGGCATGTATCACACCTCTTGATATATTCTTGAGAGTCTCTGGCCATGGTCGGCCAGTAGTACCCTTGTAGCAGGGCTTTCGCGAGAGTGCCCGGCCTCCGATGTGGTTCCCGCACACCCCTTCATAGATTTCATGCAACACCCCTTGGACCTGTGTAGGATGGACACATCGGAGATACGGTATAGAGAATCCTCTTTTGTAGAGGATTCCATCAATAATGTGGTATCTTGCTGCTCGGTATTTAACCCGACGAGCTTCCTCCTTACGTTCTGGTAACACGCCTGTTACCAGAAATGCGATGATCGGGTCCATCCAGCTAGGTCCTGGGGCGGTCGGTTCTACCTCCATGCACTCTGAGTTGATCACACTTGGCCAGGTAGGTACTCTATCCTTATACCAGGCAAGTCTGACTCAGAGGATGAGGCGAGGCGGGCTAACCGGTCGGCTCTAGTGTTCTCCTCCCTCGATATCTGAGTGACGGAGAACCCCCGAAGCTTCTTTGAAACTGCTCGGACAAGGGCTAGATAAGCTATCATGTTATCTTCTCGAGCCTCGTACTCTTGGTTGACTTGATTTACTATGAGCTGAGAGTCACTGTACCCCTGGACTTGCGATGCACCCATTGAAGCGGCCAGCTGTAATCCGGCCTAGAGGGCCTCATACTCTGCCTCGTTATTGGAGGCTTTAAATCCGAACCTAAGCGCATACTCAAGCTGGATCCCGTCGGGCGTGGTTAGGATGATCCCTGCTCCACTTCCCTGTTTGTTGGATGATCTGATTGCAAACCGGGTGGTAGGACCGGTGGGTCGAGCTCTTCAACCGGGTCTTCTTGGTATGTGAATTCAACAAGGAAATCTGATCGCGCGATTCTGACACTTAGAAATTTTTCTAAATAAAATTAATAACAAGCCTCAGGTTTACCTTAGGGAGGGATTCACGCGAGGGAAGGACGCTCGCGCGGTCCACTCGCGTGAGGTGGGGATTTCTCATTTTTTCTCTTTATTCTTTGACCTTCTGTTTCCCCAACTTATCTAGTTGTTTTTCATTTCTGTTTGTTCTTTTAAGTTCTTTTCGCTTAAGTTTATCTTTGTTTCCATAGTTCTAGTTTTGTTTTTCTTTATTTCCTTTACGTTCTTTTAATTCTAGTTTAGTTTCTATTGTTTACAAAAAAAAATAAAAAATAACAAAATAAAAAGAAAAAACATATGTATTATATATTAGCTTTTATTATTTATTTGTTTGTTTAAATTTTCTTTTGTTAAGTATTAACAGGTGAAATAATGCTCCGTCAGGAGTAATTGAACTTTGATTCCATATTATTATACGTTCACCTGTTTGTGAGTGCCGATATCGAGGTATTATCGTTCCTTTCTTACCTACTCTCCGTTCTTTCATTTTATTGTTTCATTGGAGACAATAAAAGATTTAGGTTTGGGGGTATGCACACACATGCACATTATTACACTAAATTTTCAAAAATTTTCGATACTTTGCTTAAATAAACGATGTTACCGATGTTTTTGTTATCTCGAATTCGATACTTCTTAGTATGTAACGTGATTCGTTATAGAATGGTAAACAAGAGAAGATGTAATTAAACATTTGCTGAAGTCATGATATGACGATTTAGGTCATTGATGTTGTCAAAATCAAGATATAAAAAGTATACTTTACTTTTCTAAAGATTTGTAGCAGTGAAAGTAAAGGTCGAACCCACAGAGATTGAAATACTACAGTGCTTTAATTTTAAAACCTAAATCTAATTAATTAAGAAAAATAGATTTTGATTTGATTTTAATTAAATTAAGAACAACAAAATAAATCTAAACTATGGAAGTAATTAAAAATTGTTTTTCAAATAAGTTTATATACACCAAAATGGCCGAATTGTCACTGTTTAAAACAGTGACAAAGCCCCTTTGTCACTGTTTATATCCGTGACAATTCACGGCGTGACAATTTTCTTTGTCACTGTCAATAACAGTGACAAAACGCTTTGTCACGGTTTCTTTTGGTACCACTTAAAAGTGAGATTTCCCTTCAAATTGCCACATTTGTGTCACTGTTCTGAACAGTGACAATTAGTTAAATTAGTCACTGTTCTAAACGCTGACTAACATTTGTCACATATTAGTCACCGTTCGGGACAGTGACTAATATTTTATGTCAGTCACGGTTAAAAACAGTGACAAGAAATTGTCACATAGTTGTCACGGTTGTGGACAGTGACAATAGTTTATGTGAGTCACTGTTTTTAACAGTGGTAAATGATTGTCACATTTGTTTTGTCGCTGTCATTAACAGTGACAATTTGGAAAAAATTTGAAAAAAAAATTGCTTGTTTTTGCAACAATCCACCCTATTAATTTTGGTACCTAACACAATGTAAACACAAATAACAAAAATTGCAATCCAACAATTATAAAAACAAATTGTAAGATCACCACAAAACACAATTGTGCAATCCAATACGATAACATATATAAATGCAAATCGAACACGAAGTTCACTTACTTAACACAATTGCAATCCTATAAACACAAAGCAAAAGATCATTACAAAACACAATTGCAATCTAATACAAAGTTCACTTATAACCAACACAAACTCAACTTCAAAACTAGCACTTAATAACATATATAATTCAGTGAAGCAACCACATAGGCCACACCACCCACCCACCTTCAGTATCCTTAATAGTTGTGGCGCACCCTTGGCTCTCTAGATACAAACCATGTTCTTCCTCTCCCGGAACAACGTCAATAACTTCAACTTTACGTTCAAACTCTAACAGTACATGACCATGCACCACCGTTCCAGGAGTTGCCGTAGAAACAATCTTTCCACTTGCAATCTTCTTTTTGTTTGCCAAATTAAATATATCACAATTCGATGATGAAGCGGTTGGCGAGTGACTTGGAGTCGCTGAACGATTTGACAAGGAGCTAGGTTGGGTGCAAATGGTTGGGGTGCAAATGGTTGGGTTGACATTGGCTGGGGAGGTAATTTCTGGCCTTCACAATAAGACCGTAATATAAGATTGATGGATTGTTTAAGCTCACACATTTCTTGCTTCACCTCCATATTACTCTGTTTCATCTCATACATATCTTGCTCCACTTGTATATTACTCTGTTTCACTACTTTCTCAACCTCCGAGCGTATAGGAGTTATGGCCTTGAATTTACTTAAGGACACTGGACCGACGCCACGAGTCCTCCCTCTATTGTCTTTCCCTAAAAGTACGGTCAATGGATCACTCTCCAAAGTAATTTGGCTTGAAGAATCTTGACTGCTTTTCAACTCGGTCAGTTTTTGCTGTAATAATATTAGATGAGAAGTATTAATATTTTGGAGAGAATTATTATTCAATGATGTCAAACATTATAATTTAAAGTAGCGAAACTCACTATCTCTTCCACAGTTTTTGGGTGATATTCCCCAGTTTTCTTCTGCTTGCGGGATTAGACGAAAACATCCAAGCGCTCAGGTGCTCGTCGAAGTGGATCCTTGCGCATCTGTAAATTAATATTATATTGATAATTAATGAATGAGGTATATTTATTTTTTTTATATATAAAAGTGTCTTGAAAACATACCATCTCCTCAGCTTTTTCGGCATATGACATTGTACCAAGACAATGGACATCATGCTTTTTAGCCCTAGTGGCTTTGCCTCTCTCTCTTTGCTTAATTTTGGCATCCGATGCTTCGCGTTTGATGAACTCATTCCATTGACTAAGAGGGATTTTCTCTTTTTCTGGCACCTTATCCTTCAATGCCTTTATTCCATCGCTGTCTAGGCCTTCAAAATATCTAGAACGCAGGTTTTTCTTCCACGTCTTCAACTGCATGCCCATCTCTTTTAATACCTCGTGTTTTCGGTCGGCCGACATCTTGAATTCTTTAAGGAGGGTATCCCATATGTCATCTTTTTTGGCTTGCTCAACTAGCCTCCAATCATCATAACCAAGACTGATTTGGGATTTTACTAGAGCCAAGCACCGGCTCTTCAAAGCATTTTTACCACCAATAATCCCACCACTCAAATTGAAGGCCACCTCTAGCCGAGAATCGGTGGTAGATTGTTCGGTTCGAGGAGTAGCAGATGACAAATTCAAACTCGAACCCTGTTGTTGTTGACTTGAAGTTTTCATTTGCTGCATTCAAATATATATAAATACTAGTAGCAACATGAGTATTTTATATTCCACTAAAGAGCAAAAGAAAGAACGGCACATCAAAAAAAAAAGAGCAAAAGAAAGAACAAAAATGACTAACAAAGTTTAAATTTTGTATGATCTCCTCAAAAAACTTACAGAATCAATCTAATGTTAATGTAGTAGACAAGAAATATAAGAACCAAAGTTAACGTACAATAAATTGGATGTTTAACATAACCCCTCAAAAAATGTCCATCTACAACAAAATACAACCCCTCAAAAATTCTATTCCAAATAGTCAAATTTACTCTTCCAAAAAGTCTAAAAATTTCTTCAATTCCGGATTATCATCCAGAATAGACTGAAACTCAATAGGTGCAGCTATGTCATCTACAGATGTAGTTAAACGCTTGGGGGAATATAGAACAACAGACCATGAACCATTGCTTGGGCTCTTTGCATAGTACACTTGCTTCAACTTTTGGAATGCACAAACGAATGGCTCGTCGTTCATATGATCTTTACTCTTCAACTTCGTCAAATCTACCATGACCATATTGGTGTCAGGGTCGACCATACAAGCGGTCTTATCTTCCACTCTCACCCAGTCACAATAAAATACAGTTTCTTTGAAAGTTACATAGTCTAATACCAAAATTTGCCTTATAACACCGTAATATGTCATCTCAGCTTCTTTCAAGTTTTTGTCTTTTGCACTAGACCTGAAATACGTAAGGGCTTTATACGAAATACCGCTGTTTTGCTTTCCAACGAGTTTTTGCTCATATGTGCTCGAAGAGAATACAAAACCGTTGAGGCGGTATTTGTTGAATGCTTTGGCCACAAAAGTAGGTCCGTTGGCTAGACGTGCAAGCCTCGATGTGACATCACCGATTTTCAACAACTGAAATCATAATAGGACTTGCATTACGGATATGTTTTAATGAAACATATCTATAAATGAGCATTGGGGTAATACTATTAGTACCTCGCTTGCTACCCAATTCCTGAATTCGTTGTCTATACTCGTGACTCCCTTTCTCTTTTTGCCGGGTCCAGATGCATTATATTGCCTATATTACATGAATGGAAAGAATTATATAGAAAATTATGATGCACGAAAAATAATACTATTACACATCACAATTAAAGGCACTTACGCTTTCCAATTATCTATATCAACGTGAGTCTCAAAAACATATCTTGACACCTGTTCATATTGTGTACTCGTCAGCGTCACTGGCTTGCCCTTTCCCAAAGCCTCCTCATCGGCAAACTCATTTGGAAACATTTTAGAACTCAGAAACTCTATTTTAGCTAAAATTGGGTCAAAGGTGCTTTATTACAAACCTATTGCATGAATCAGGTTAGGTGTTTTAATAAAAACTCAAGATAAAGAATCCACAAATCCAAGTACGTGGCAAGAAAGACTGAAAACGCACACAAATCTATTTAAATATCCATATGACCATGAATCCATGTACATGTGCTTTTATATATATACCTGCCTCTGCCTTGGGCACCGAAAGGTAAAAAAAAAAAAGAAAGAAACGAAGAGTAAATGAAGAATTTATTATAGATTTCACAAATCACATAGCTATTCAATCAGAGCATATAAAAGAAAAGGCAAACTAAGTCTTAGAGTTGTCCTTCTATACCCGTACAAGTGGGCAATAAATCTAATGCGAAGTAAATGCTAATGGCAAAGCATCCATTATCTATACTACTATAGAAAGGGAGAAGCAAGGGTACCAAAAAAAAGAAGTCTATCACTCATAATTACAATTATACCATAAAATTTTATACTAACAAAATATAATAGTAGGGGTAAAACAAAGTAATTATTAAAAAAAAAAACTGTTTAGAATTTAAAAAAACTGCTCCATAAAAAACTGCCCAGAAAGTAATTCAAAGAAGGGAAAAAAAAACAAATCTTTTTTAAAAAAAAAGTTCAAAACTTGCACTCACAAAGTGAGTGGCACCCCACTAGTATCTTTAATAGGAGAACATCTTAAAACATCAAATTAAAATGCAACATTGTTTAGATAATAAAATACATCCAAAATTTATGCATTGCACTAATAAAAATTAGGCAACTCCACCCACACCTTGCAAAAAGAAAAATGTGCTCATTCAGTATCACATAAGACCGAACTGGATGACAGGGAGGGCTGCAACGCATGTGTATCACACCTCCAGATTTGAAAATTTCCACTGGTAAAATGTGTCCAATTGATCCCACATGCAATTAATAATTAACAGAACTTATAAGCAAAAAAATGAAACATTTGCAACAATTGGCAACTAAATATGAAAGAGTGGTATTGGAACTGAGTACAAACCTTAGTCTTTACAGGGTAACTTGTTGCTGTAGGCCTTCCTGTAAAACATTGAACAACTTAAGATTTTCATATGTATATATATTAAAAGAGTACAATGTGCATTAACCAAAAGAAGAGCGCTTGAATAATGCAACCGCCAAGCAAGCAATCTTGCTTGCAATCTTCATAAACCACAAAACCCAAAATTATCAATGGCTTTGAAGGCTAGGAAACAAACTCTAAGCAAGCAATCTTGCTTGGAATCTACACAGCAGAAACCCAAAATTATTGAATCAAAATTTAAAATCATGGCCAGATTGACACAAAGCACCAAATTAGATAGATAAATAATAACATACGACTCAAGAATAAATTAAAACATTCCATTTTCTATCTTAACCCAACTCATAACAAAATTATAACCACCCTAGATTACAACATAACTTCCATACTAAAATGAGATTCGGTCATGTAATTGTCGCTGCGGACTCTGTCAGCACGAAGACGGTTTAATTGCGATGAAAAACATGAAATAACAAATAAATTCAAACCTCCCTTCTGCTAAAACCTTCGAAAATTGCTATTGCTACCCAAATTTGGGATATCCCAAATGCGAGGGAAGTGGTACCACATACACTCGCCAGTGACTCTGTGGTACCACAACCATAGCCATAACATGTGGTATAATATTAAAGCATTTGGGAACCAAATTTGCTAACCAAAACATTGCTTAAAACTTAAAACAAAAGTACTTTTGATGGTCTAGAAAAAGCTTAACATGTTTATGTCAAGTTCTGCTTAAATCCAAATCAACATATGGAATTATTCAATTTTCCCCAATTTGATTTGCATGTGTTTCCTAGTTAACTGGCATTCATATGACTTGGTTTGACCAAAGTAACTATTTCATTTATTGCAATAAAATCAAACACCCACAATACATTTCAAATATAGCGTAAAAAACAATAGATAAAACTAATACATTCAAATCAAATTTGATAGCATACAAGGATTACTTGAAAAGAATACAGAAGCTAAACAATAAAGGAAGGCACAACTTTGGTGAGTATATCCCTCTCGGCCTTCATGTAATTGATGATGGTAAGTTAGCAAACAACTTTTAACCTATAGCTTCCAAAACCATCCAAAGACGAAGCTCAATATCTAGTAACATGGGCTCCACAACATGGAAAAAAAACTGAAGAACCAAGTATGAAGAAAAACCTTAAACCAAAAGGAAATTCAAAGCGAGAGAAGTTTTGGTAGTAGTACAATAAATCAGAAACATCGGAAATATCGTGGGAGATTTTAATTCAATTCAATTCTCAAAAAAATATTGTTAGGGTCTGAAAATTTGCAAGATTTGCAAGATTTTCCCAACATATATATACATACGTACATTATATCTATCTAATTCAGCATATATATATATAATATACATATATCAATGATAAAGAAAAATTAAAACTATCTAATTCAGCATATATATATAATATACATATATCAATGATAAAGAAAAATTAAAACTAGTTAGTACTTAATAGTTACCTTTGGCTTTAAGTGTGAGAATCTGAGAAAAAAGCTCTAGAAAAATCTGAGAATAAAGTCACAAATTCCTACAAAATGTCAAAAACCCACCCATCAAGTGAGAGTGTGAGAATGATAATACAAAAAACATGAACAAAGACCTATCAGAAGAAGTGAGAAGTGTAGAAGACTGACAAGTTACAAGACCAAAAGAAGACCTGGTGTGTGAGTTGCGAATCTCGTGACTGTGTCTGTGTGAGGTCGGCAGTGGTACAACGGCAACGGCGGCTGGTGTGTGAGGTGGTGGTCGGCGACTCATGGCTGGGACCCTGGGGCTGGGACTGGGGCTGGGCGGCGGCGCGTCACTCTCACTCTCCACTGTTTCTTATCTCTTCAGATCCCAAATGAGAAGATAAAATAAAATGTTTAATAAGCAAAAACCCTACTTGTTGGGAACACGTGAGTGGGAGTGTGTAGAGAGAAAACTGAGACAGTGAGTGAGAGGTCTAAGATTGGGGTGCATTTTTGGTAAGGCTAGTGGTAATGGCACATTCAATTTTTAATTAGGGCACCTAGTTTTAAGTAAAAAATTAAGTTTTTATCTTTTTACTTTAGTTAGTAAAGGCACCTCACTTATTTTACTACTCCCTCCGTCCCATTTTATGTGTCCCCCTTTCTATTTTGGTTTGTCCCAAAATTGTTGTCCACTTTCTTAAATAATTAGTATGTAAATTTTATTTAGTTTCCCAAATTACCCTTCCTTACAACCAATACCAAAACAAAACAAAAAAGGAAGTGCAATGATTATGGGCAATTGTGGAAAGTAGGTGTAGATTCTTTTTGTCCCCTTAAATAGTTGGATTCCCAAAAGGGACACATAAAATGGGACGGAGGGAGTATATATTATAGGCTTAACTATATTTTACACCATCTTAGTTTGCCTTTATGTCAATTTGGTCCATGTAGTTAAGAAAGTGTCATTCTAGTCCTTGCAGTATCATAAATGTGTCACTTTAGTCCCTCGAACACTTTTTGTGACAATTTTTTTTTATTACAATAAATAAGATTTTTTGAAACCTCGTAGTAAAAGTATTCGGGGTACACTTTAAGTAGTCAAATACAATTTTTTTTTTTTACTTTCAGTAGTCAAATACCTTAATATTTTTTACTACGGGGTACACTTTTAATTAAATCATGTTCAAATATTAATAGTTACCTTTGTAATACTTTCCAATATTACGTGATCATAAGTTAATAATTTTTTTTTATTTTTTATTTTTTTGAGAAACGAAGAAAAGTGGTTTGATGAAGAGTCAACATAGTTGTCTACAAAAGCAATTAATTTATTTGCATTTTGACACTACTACTCTGACTTCTCCACAAATACACTTGATATTTAAAATTTGTGTGTGGCCTAAATACATGTTCTTTAAGAGTGCAGTTTTGCTCATCCTAAAATTGCTTACCATTTGCTTACTCTCCTCTCCCATTAGCTAATGTAGTGGAGCCCAGTACTTTACACAATTAATTAATTCTCATTTAATATTAGTCTCCACTGTATTTTTTTAAATTATTTTTTATTTTTATTCTATTTTCTATTCAGTCCTGACTTTTAAGTTAAATCAATTTATTAGAATAAAATAATATTCAGTCTCCGTACGTGCTGGTTCCAATAGCTAGTGGTGTATTTTGTTTGTCACTGTTCGAAACAGTGACTAAATTAGTCACTGTTTCTGACAGTGACAAAAATTAATAAACAGTGACAAAAAATAAAATTGTCACTGTCAGAAACAGTGACAAATTTAGTCACGGTTTTGTACAGTGATAATTGTTATTGTCACAGTTAATAACCGTGACAACTTTAGTCACTGTTCTGGACAGTGACAAATGACGCGAAAATTAGTGTGACAATTCGGCCATTTTGGTGTAGTGTTAAGGAACCTAGGATTGCAAATCCACCACTAGCTTCATAATAGGAATAATTATGCATTCAATTAGATTATTAAGTTGGATGATAATGGAAAATTGTAGCTACAAGCCCAATTCCTTCGTCAAGTAAATAACTATGGTTCAAGCACCAACATAATCCATCTTCGGTTAGCACGAATTATCCCACACTAAACTAGGGTTGTGACATAATCCGTCTAATCTAGGCATGGACTATTCGGATACTTGATAGCACAATTCAATAAAGCACCATTACATGTAAATAATCCATACAAGCACAGCAAATATAGATCATTGAGCACATCACAGTCAAAATAGATCTAAGACAAGAATAGATTTTGAAAGTAACGATTTAATCAATAGAAGTACGATTTATTTAGAAAAATCCTCTGAACATGTAATCATCATCCATACATAATAAAACTAAAAGAAAAACATAAATAAAACCCTATTACTTGGCTAGGGTTTCATTGAAACCCTAGATCTAGGTTTAGTTGTCCATAGAAGCGGTAGATGGCAAGTAGTTGATGGAGGAGGCCATGGGAATCCTTGGTCTTCTTCTTCTTCTCCTTGCTTCCCTCCCTTCAATGGTTGAAAGTGTGGTTGTATATTCTATGTATAATAATTGGCAACCCTTTAATTGAAGTAAAATAGGATATATATAGATTTACAACAAGTTTTGGAAGCTTTCCTAATCCGAAACGCACTAAATTTTGCAATCTGGACGTAATTAGGCAGTTTCTTTCGTGTAAGAATCATCAGTAGAGTGAAATATGTAAGTTCCATTTTTACACATGTCGCGAGTGCGGGCCGCGCGATCGCAATATTGGGACCTCGCGCGAGCGGATCGCGCGCGTGATTTCTGGGATTTCGCGCGAGCAAATCGCACGCGCGATTGACTTTTTCAGCTTCTTTCTTTGTGCTTTTTCACCCTGTTTAGCTTGGTATACTCTATTTCTTCCAAATCCTATCAGAAAATAGAAAATAAAGTAAAAATATACAAAAATAGGATAAAAAGGTACTCACAAATGTGCTTTAAGGCGTATAAATAAGATTTGTTCTCTCCCGATCACACCCCCAAACCTACATTTTGCTAGTCCTCGAGCAAAACTAAATTAAAATTAAAATTCTAATAACAAAATACTACTCCATTTTCGCATAGATCGCGATTGCATTTAGCGTATGCAACAAGCCTTTTAAACCTCTAGGTGTCCCTAGTCGGACGAGTAAAGTCTCGTGAGGGTTCTCGTCAACAAGTTACCCACAACCATCTTTATTAACTTGTAAATTTAAAAACAAATTTTATTTAAACAAAAAACATAACATTCAATACTCTTTATTATATAACAAAGATTACAACAAGAAGAAACAGAATCAAACATCTACCTACATCATGCAAAGCAATCCCAAGCACATGCATCGTAAAAATCAATAGAGTTTCTCATAAAATTGCACGTGTGTGATGTGGTAGTCAAATGAACACGCGCATGCCATGAACTTGGAATATAACTCGGATAACCAATTAACTATGTCTCGACTACGAATCTCACACTGTCAATTACACTCTAAAATGAAACACTCAAAAACAGGTGTAGTTTTTCTAAAATATGTGAGTAAAGGAAATATGTTTTCAAAACGAGAAATGCTCACATATGACTCGGAAAAGACGCATGACACGAAAGAACAGTAGTCTCATGGATAGGCTGCTAATAATCAAGAAAAATTAATCATTACCATGTTTTAATCCCCTTCCCATCATTTTCATATCCAAACCATGTTTCCTAGGATCAAATAGGACTTTTCAAAGGTTGTAATGTGACTCAGGTAATGAAAAAGGATAGAAAGGATTCATTAGGTAGTTTTCAGAATGGCATTGTAAGGCATGTACGATTTCTTTCATTCATCTCTTCTACAAACTTTCATCTTTTCATTCTCTTCTTTTTCATTTTTTTTTCTTTCTTTTTTTTTTTCTATTATTCTTTCTACTTTCAACTTTTTTTTTTCAATCCTTATCTTTTTTTTCTTTTCTTCTTTTTTCTTTTTCTCTATTCTTTTCCTTCTCGTTGCTTTTGAAATGAATATTCAATAAATAACAATGCAACCACCCCAAACATCATCTTATTTTCTTCTTCTTCTTCTTCTTCTCAATCACACATCGCCTTAACACCACTAAAAGTTGATCAATCTTTCAGGGGTGAACTCCAAGTTGGCCAAATTGGAGCAAAAACAGGATAATGGTAATTAAAGAAAAAATTGCATTTTAATGGCTCAAAGGGCGAACTAAGGAAATTTATCATTTATCAGTCGGCAGTAAACAAAGAAGGTCTAAAATCATGTCCTATGGTTATATGGTTCTTCAATATTTACGACAGAAGATTATTTAGCATGGTAACAAATATTTTAACTTGACTATCAACCAAAACAAGAATAATAAGACTAAACAACAAATAGATGCGCTATTTCAAGTGAAATTCGACAAACACAAGATATATTTATAACCCTCAATAAAGAAAAGATAGGCTCAAAAGCTCACTGGGTCTAGTCTCCACCTTGTGTTATCTAGAAATCCGAATCAGATTATAGTTCACATCAGACATGTATTTAAGCGACTATGTGCAATGCATAAGTTTATGTGCAAATCTATGATATAAAACTACGATTCGAACGATTCATGATTTAAATCATCATATCATGACTTCAGCAAATGTTTAATTACATCTTCTCTTGTTTACCATTCTATAACAATCCAGGTTACATAACCAGAAGTATCAAATTTATATTGCAAAACCGTAGGTGACATCGTTTATTTAAGCACAAGAATCGAAATTTTTTTCAAAATTTAGTGTAATAATGTGCATACCTTGTGCATACCCCCAAACCTAAACCTTTCATTGTCCCCAATGAAACAATAAAACGAAAGAATGGAGAGTACGTAAAGAAAGAACGATAATACCTCGATCTCGGCAAGCATAGAACAGGTGAACACAAAGGAATATGGCAATAAAGGTCAATGTTACATGTTGCCTCTTAACAAAAGAAAATTACACAAACAAAATAATAAAAATAGCTAAAAGAATTATAACTAAGCTAAACGAAACTAAATAAACTATAAGAATAAACAAAACTATGAAGACAACACGAAAATAAACTATAAAAGGAAAGAAAAGATAACTAGAACTTATGAAAATAACAAACGACTCGATCTAAAAGGACTTAAGAAACAAAAACAGAAAAGTAAAAACTATGTGACAGGTGTGGGAGGAAGATATAAGAAAACAAAAGAAGAAAATGCAAAAATGGAGGGGGGGGGGGGGGTCGCGCGAGCGAATCCCCCTCTTTTTTTTTTTTTTTTTTTTTTTTAATAAAAAAAAAACTGACCCCCAAACCATTCGCGCAAATCCCAGTCGCGCGCCCGAGAATGGTATTTGTTCTCGGTTCACTTATTTTATGTATATAAATTAAAAATAACTTTACTCCAACCCCCAAACTTGTCCAGACAACTCAAAAACTGACCAAACCGACCCAAAAACATGCAACAATCAAAGAAACGGATGAAATCAAGCTTTGGTTGCCTCCCAAGAAGCGCTAATTTTTACGTCTTTAGCTAGACCGTTCTAGCTCAAGATTTATGGAGGCCGTAAATCAGAGTTTGTACCCTTTAGGGCGTTAGGAATATTTTGGTGGAAAGCCGAAACAAGGTCTCTATTCGTTAATTCCTTTGATGACTCTCCTTTATCGTGTTCAAATCGATTCCTAACCTATCGAGTAAATTCGTAGGGTCCGTACTATTCAAATTCATCCGCTCATTATTCACTATATTATTCCCCTCACTCATATTTATTTCTTTATTACGTTCAACAGTTCTTCTAACCTCACTACCTTCCATATATTGATAATCATCGTCTTTAGGAGGTTGATCAACAGCGTTAAAAACGTTTAGTTTGAGGTTCATGTTCCCGAACGACACTTTCATTACCCCTGTTCGACAATTGACACGCGCATTAGCCGTGGCTAAGAACGGACGACCTAGAATGATCGGGGTGTGTTTCCTAGCATCTAGCACAGGTTCAGTATCAAGGACCATAAAATCAACGGGATAAAAGCATTGATCAACTTTAACTAAGACGTCCTCGATGATTCCTCTAGGTACTTTCACAGAACGATCCGCTAATTGAATAGTAGCGGCCGTAGGTTTAAGTTCACCTAGTCCTAGTTGTTTATAAACGTGATAAGGTAAGAGATTAACACTCGCACCTAAGTCAAGAAGAGCCCGATGAATGATAGTGTCACCTATGATACATGATATAGTAGGCGTACCTGGATCTTTATATTTCGGAGGTGAGTGTTGAAAAATTGAGCTTACTTTTTCCGTGAGGAAGACCTTTTTCGGTGTATGACTCCGCAATTTACGTTTTTGAGTGCATAGGTCTTTAAGACATTTAGCGTAAGCGGGAATTTGTTTAATAGCATCGAGGAATGGAATATTAATTTTAACTTGTTTAAATACCTCGAGTATATCATCAGTTTTCGAATTTTTCTTAGAAAAATTTGACGGTTCCTCAACGTTTGATGGATATGGCATTCTCGGAATATAATTCGTTGGGACCGGTTCTTTTGCTTTCCTAACTCTATCCACGTCCTCACCCTTTTCTTTATTCAAATTTATATTTTTAGTTTTCTCACCCTCATCCGGAATTACAACAATCTCCTCATCTCGAATTGTCGTCCTAGTCGAAACGGCATTCACTTGCTCACTCGACCCCCCATTCTCATATTGTCCCTTAGGATTTTGAATAGTTTGCGCAGGCAACTTCCCCTCGTTTCTACGACTCACCGCAGTAGCTATTTATCCCATTTGGGATTCAAGCTTCGCAATGGATTGTGTATGAGAGTGCACTATTTGTGCTTGTGCTTGGACTTGAGTTTCTATGTTATTAAGGGATGCCAACACCGTAGCCTCAAAAGCGTTATCCCTTTGAGGGTTAGGATTAGGAGGTGGGTGTTGGTATTGACTTTGTTGATATTGGGGTCGATAAGTATTAGGAAAATTGTTTGACATAGAATTATAATTATTCCTTGGGAATTGTTGTATAGAATTAACGTGTTGCTCAACAAACTTCGGGAATTGAGATGCAGAAGGACATGCAAAGATATTATGAGACGGTTCAGAACATAATGCACATAGTTCAGAAGAGGGTGGAGTGGACCTAATTCCCATCCTCATAAGTTGGTCAAGTTTTCTATTTAATTCTTGTATCTCAATCGATTGACTCGACTCGACTTTCACCTCTCGCTTAGGGTGAAGGTATCCCTCAGAACGTACTGACACAGCTTGGTGCATCAAATTCTCGCTTAACGTTTCGAAAATTTTCCATGCCTCGTCGGCGCTTTTGTGTAGGAAGGTACCCGCACAAACGGCATCGACGGTATTCCGAATAGTGGGAATAAGTCCCTCGTAGAAAACCTGAACCAATTGCCACTTAGGAACCTAATGATGTGGGCAAGAGCGTAATAATTCTTTAAATTTCTCCCAAGTGTCATAAAGCGTCTCCCCATCTTGCATTACAAAATTTGTTATGGATTTCCTTATATGATTTGTACGCATAATAGGGAAATTTTTTTGTAAAAATGCGGTGTGTAAGGCTTCCCATGTTTTAATTGTGTTTGTCTCAAGTGATTGAAGCCAATGCTTCGCTTTGTCTCTTAAAGAGAATGGAAAGAGCCGCAATCTTAACTCATCATCAGTTAGATTTTGGATTTTTAAGGTAGAGCATATATCCTGAAAATCTCCTAAGTGTTGATATGGATCTTCATTTAGACGACCATGGAAAGAAGGAAGTAGCGAGATCGTAGACGATTTTATCTCAAAGTGAGATGCTGTCGCCTCCGGTAATTCGATACCGGCTTGTGGCGTGTAAGTCGTAGGAATAAAATAATTTATAAGTGGAGGAGGTGGAGGTATATTAGGATTATTTTCGTTATTTATGTTGTTTCCGTCAGCCATTTTAATCGGTTCGATTTTAAAAGTTCGAGTTCTCCTTAACCGTTTAAGGGTACTTTGAATTTCGGCCTCAAACAACGACGACGGAATCAGCGTTGATTCGTCATCTTGCAACCTAGCTCTAGAAGCTTGGGTTGCGGACTTACTAACTCTTAAAGTACGTTCAAGTTCAGAGTCGAAAGGTTTTAATTCTGGTTTATTTCAACGTGTACCTAACATAAACTAAAGCAAAGAAAAATAAGCTAAAACAACGCTGACTAAACAAAAGAAACGAATAGCAATCACGCAAATAGGGCAACATGCACACAACTACTATGATGCATGAAAATTATCCTGTAATGCAATGACCACGTCAATTCCCAGCGCCCTGGGTTTCCTAGCTAATGCAGTGCAACTCACCCTAAACTAATGAAAATAGTGTGTCGCAGCGCCTTGACTTACAGTGGTTTGAAGCGAATTTCAAAAGAGCAATTTTACTTGAATTTATTTTTTATTTATTAATTTTTTTTTCGCGTAAGCTCCTTTGATGCGATTAGCTATTCCACTCAGAAACGTTAGAGATTGATCACTCGAGAAACTACAAAATAAAAAGAAAAGTTAGTGACTCAAAATAAAACGAAAAATATGAAAAAGAAAACCTAATCTAATATTTACGAATTAACTAAACTAAGACTCTAAAACTAAAGGTAGTAATTTTCAATCCCCGGCAACGGCGCCAAAAATTGATGTTGTCAAAATCAAGATATAAAAAGTATACTTTACTTTTCTAAAGATTTGTAGCAATGAAAGTAAAGGTCGAACCCACAGAGATTGAAATACTACAGTGCTTTAATTTTAAAACCTAAATCTAATTAATTAAGAAAAATATATTTTGATTTGATTTTAATTAAACTAAGAACAATAAAATAAATCTAAACTATGGAAGCAATTAAAAATTGTCTTTAAAATAAGTTTAAGGAGCCTAGGATTGCAAATCCACCACTAGCTTCATAATAGGAATAATTATGCATTCAATAAGATTATTAAGTTGGAAGATAATGGGATATTGTAGCTACAAGCCCAATTCCTCCGTCAAGTAAATAACTATGGTTCAAGCACCAACATAATCCATCTTCGGTTAGCACGAATTATCCCACACTAAACTAGGGTTGTGACATAATCCGTCTAATCTAGGCATGGACTATTTGGATACTTGATAGCACAATTCAATAAAGCACCATTATATGTAAATAATCCATACAAGCACAGCAAATATAGATCATTGAGCACATCACAGTCAAAATAGATCTAAGACAAGAATAGATTTTGAAAGTAACGATTTAATCAATAGAAGTACGATTTATTTAGAAAAATTCTCTGAACATGTAATCATCATCCATACATAATAAAACTAAAAGAAAAACATAAATAAAACCCTATTACTTGGCTAGGGTTTCATTGAAACCCTAGATCTAGGTTTAGTTGTCCATAGAAGCGGTAGATGGCAAGTGGTTGATGGAGGAGGCCATGGGAATCCTTGGTCTTCTTCTTCTTCTCCTTGATTCCCTCCCTTCAATGGCTGAAAGTGTGGTTGTATATTCCGTGTATAATAATTGGCAACCCTTTAATTGAAGTAAAATAGGATATATATAGATTTACAACAAGTTTTGGAAGCTTTCCTAATCCGAAACGCACTAAAACTGCTATATTTTGCAATCTGGACGTAATTAGGCAGTTTCTTTCACGTAGGAATCATCAGTAGAGTGAAATATGTAAGTTCCATTTTTACACATGTCGCGCGTGCGGGCCGCGCGAGCGCGATATTGGGACCTCGCGCGAGCGGATCGCGCGCGCGATTTTTGGGATTTCGCGCGAGCAGATCGCGTGCGCGTTTGACTTTTTTCAGCTTCTTTTTTTGTGCTTTTTCACCCTGTTTAGCTTGGTATACTCTATTTCTTCCAAATCCTGTCAAAAAAAAGAAAATAAAGTAAAAATATACAAAAACACGATAAAAAGGTACTAACAAACGTGCTTTAAGGCGCATAAATAGGATTTGTTCTCTCCCGATCAGTCATGTATTGTTCGAATCGTAGTTTTATATCATAGATTTGCACACAAACCTATGCACTACACGTAGTCGCTTGAATACATGTTTGATGTGAACTATAATATGATTCGGATTTCTAGATAACACATGGTGGAGACTAAGCCCAGTGAGCTTTTGAGCCTACCTTTCTTTTTAGAGGATTGTAAGTACATTTTGTATTTGTCGAATTTCATTAAAATAGCTCATTAACTTGTTGTTTAGTCTCATTATTCTTGTTTTGGTTGATAGTCAAGTTAAAATATTTGTTACCATGCTAAATAATCTTCCGTCGTAAACGTTGAAAAATCGCATCACCCTAGGACATGATTTTAGGCCTTCTTCGTTTTCCACCCTTTTGACCTTTGTCCTATCTAGTTAAATGATAAAATTTTCCTTAGTTCGCCCCTTTGAGCCATTAAAGTGCATTTTTCTTTAATCACCATTATCTTGTTTAAAAGCTCCAACTTGATCAACTTGGAGCGTACCACTAAAAGATTGATCAACTTTTAGTGGTGGTAAGGCAATGTGTTGACTTAGAAGAAGAAGAAAACAATATGATGTTTGGGGTAGTTGCTTTGGTATTCAATGAATATTCATTTCGAAAGCAACGGAAAGAAAAAAAAAAGAAATGAAAAAAAAAAAAAAAAGAAAAGAAGAAAAGAAGAGGAAAGAAATTGAAAAATGTGAAAAAAAGTATGAAAAGATGAAGTTGGTAGAAGAGACGAATGACAAAAATCTTACATGTCGTACAATGCCATTCTAAAACTACCTAATGAATCCTTTCTATCCTTTTTCATTACCCGAGTCACATTACAACCGTTAAAAAGTCCTATTTAATCCTAGGAAACATGGTTTGGATATGAAAACGATGGGAGGGGATTGAAACATGGTAACGATTAATTTTTGTTGACTATTAGCGTCCTATCTATGAGACTACTGTTCTTTCGTGTCATGCGTCTTTTTCGAGGCATATGTGAGCGGTTTCTTGTTTTGAAAATATATTTCCTTTACTCACATATTTTAGAAAAATTACACTTGTTTCTGAGTGTTTCATTTAAGAGTGTAATTCATTGTGAGATTCGTAGTCGAAGCATAATTAGATGGTCATCTGAGTTATATTCCAAGTTAATGACATGCGCGTGTTCATTTGATTACTACATCACGCACGTGCAATTTTATGAGAAACTCTATTGATTTATACGATGCATGTGCTTGAGATTGTTTTTCATGACTTAAGTAGACGTTTGATTCCATTTCTTCTTGTTCGTTATTCTATTTCGAATCATTGTTCTATGATAAGGAGTATTGATTGTTTTGTTTTTCGTTTGAATAAAATTTTTTAAATTTATAAGTTAATAAAGATGGTTGTGGGTGACTTGTTGATGAGAATCCTCACGAGACTTCACTCGTCTGACTAGGGACACCTAGAGGTTTAAAAGGCTTGTTGCATACGCTAGATGCAATCGTGATCCATGCAAAAATGGAATAGATTTGTATCAGTAGTTTTATTTTTATGTTCTGTTTGCTCGAGGACTAGCAAAATGTAGGTTTGGGGGTGTGATCGGGAGAGAACAAATCCTAATTACATGCCTTAATTCACATTTGTTAGCATATTTTATCCTGTTTTTATGTATTTTTAGTTCGTTTTCTGTTTTAGAGCAGGTTTTGAAAGAAAGCACTAATCCAGGCTAAGCAAGGAGAAAAAGCAACCTGAAACAAGCTGAAAAAGGCACCTCGCACAGGCAGTCCGCTCGCGCGGAAGTCCAAAAATCGCTCGCGAGACCTCCCAGAATCGCGCTTGTGCAGCCCGCTCACGCGACCTATGCAAAAAAGTGAAAACGCATATTTCAGTGTATTGAAGACTCCTACGCGAACGAAACTGCCTAATTACATTTGGAAAGCTAAATACAGCAGTTTTAGTACGAATTGGGTTAGGAAAGCTTCCAAACTTGCTACAAAATTATTTATATTCCAAATTAACTCAATTATGGGGTTGGCAATTATTATACACACAATATATAACTAAAACTTTAGCCATTGAAGAGAGGAAAGCAAGGAGAAGAAGAAGAAGACCAAGGATTCCCATGGCCTCGTCCATCAACCTCTTGCCGTTCATCAGTTCTATGTGCAACTAAACTCCTAATCTAGGGTTTCAATGAAACCCTAGGCAAGTAATAGGGTGTACTTTATGTCTTCTTTTAGATCCACTTACATCCAATGGCTTTTATTTCATTGGGTGGTTCTACAAGATCCCAGACTTGATTGGAGTATATGGACTCCATTTCAGACTTCATTGCCTTTTGCCAAAGATCTGCATCTTTATCTTGGAGTGCTTCATTATAGTTACAGGGATCGGTACCTTGTTCATCAGGGACCCGGTCATAAGACTCTCCCAAGAACATATACCGGTCAGGTTGAATTATAACCCTCCCACTACGATGAGGCATAACCCGTGTCTGTGTATCACTAATATTTCATTGTGAAGATTCTGAACCTAATACACTATTATCTGCACGCTGTACTGGCTCAGGAACCTACGTGTTAATGGTTGGTTCAGGATCTACACGAGTTTCAATAATCCTCCCACTAAGACACGATAATGGAATATCGATAACTCTGTCTTGTGATGTTTATTCTCATACCGATGGTATCGAAGAAGTATGTGTCGGTGTCTCTCCTCTCATTTCCTTTAGAACAATACGGCTTCTGGGCTTGTGGTTCATAACATAGTCCTCTTCTAAGAATGTGGCATTGGTGCTAACAATAACCTTCTGATCCTTAGGACTATAAAACAGACCACCTTTAGTTCCTCTTGGATACGCAATAAAGAAACATACTTCTGTTCTTGATTCCAATTTTTCTGTGTTCCCTTTTAGCACATATGCTGGACTACCCCAGTTCCGAACATGCCGCAGACTAGGCTTTCACCCAGCCCATAATTCCGTGAGAGTAGTAGGTACTGACTTAGATGGTACCAAGTTTAGAATGTATGTAGTTGTCTTTAATGCGTGTCCCCAAAAGGAAATTGGTAAATCCGAATAACTCATCATAGATCTTACCATGTCCATGAGAGTCCTGTTCCTTCTTTCTGCTACACCGTTCTGCTGAGGCATGCGGGGTGCAGACAATTGGGATGTAATCCCTTGCTCTAATAAGTATTCCCTAAACTCTCCCAAGAGGTACTCTCCACCACGATCAGATCGTAGTGTCTTGATACATTTACCTAGACGCTTCTCCGTTTCAGTCTTGAAGTCTTTGAATTTCTCAAAGCACCCTTGGTCGAGAATGACCTCTTGGTCATTTTACCTTCCAAGCAGGATTCACAGACTAGAAGTGCCTCCACTTCCAATGAGCAAGGTGTAAGTGCCAAAGATGCGTTTGGTACATCCTCGAAGGTTCTTTTCTCTTAAATGGAAAACTATTTGTGTTATTCAATTCATTAAGTTGCAGTATAGGAGAGACATGATTTATAATATAAAGATCATCCACCAATTGACCAAAATAAATAAAACGTTTATTTTCTTTAATAACTACTACTTTATTAAAATGAACAGAATATCCATTCTTTAATAAACTAGAAACTGAAACTAAATTCCTTCTAATAGAAGGTACATAAAGGCAATTTCTTAATATTAAAATCCGATCTCAACCAAAACTAAGATGTAGATCTCCTACTGCAATTGCTGCTACTCTCGTAGCATTTCCTATATATAGATAATTTTCTCCATCACTAAGCTGCCTGGTTCCCTGGAACCCCTGCAAAGAATTGCATACATGATCAGTGGCTCCCGTATCTACACACTAGGTACCGGTAGATCAGACCGCTAAATACGATTCAACAACTAGTAAATGAGATTTACCTTGATTGTTCTGTCTGGCGAGATAAACCGGACATCGCTTCTTCCATTGTCCTGGCTGCTTGCAAACAAAATATTTGCCTTTAGGCTTTCCCAGTTGTCCTCTTAGCCTTTGGATTGGCAGAGGACCCGCGACCTTCTTTTGAGCCTTTTTCATTTTCTTCTTGCCTTTCGGCTTTGAAGCAGAACCTTTATCAAACACAAGAGCACTCCCTGACTTTCTGTTGAGACCCTCAGCTGCCTAGAGTTCTTTACGCAGCTCCGCTAAGGTATATTTAAATTTATTCATATTGCAATTGAGGCGAAATTGCTTAAAAGATTCTGGCAGTGGCTGGAGTACGATATCGACCTGGGTTTCCCTGTCGATTTCAGCTCCAAGGATCTCTAGTTCATTAAGAAGAGATATCATCTTAAGAACATGATCCCTTACAGGCGTCCCCTTAGCCATAGTTGTGTTCATCAAGTCTTTTATGGTACCCTGCCTAGCAGCACGACTTTGATCCCCGAACATCTCTCGGAGGCTCTCCATCATGTCATAGGCACTGGCCATTGACTGATACTGATGTTGTAGAACATTTGACATGGATGCCAAAATGTAACACCGCGCCATCTCATCAGCCTTGACCCATTTCTTGTGACCCTGGATTTCCTCAGCGGTTGCCCCCTCACCTGGTTGCTCAGGACATTCTTAAGTAAGCACAAACTTGTACTCTTCAACAGTTAACACAATATCCAAATTCCTTTTGCAGTCTATATAGTTTGGTCCAGTAAGTTTATTTTCTTTAAGTATAACGAGTGGATTGAAAGAACCCATTTAAAAGCCTGAGAATCACATAATATAAATAATTATGTTTGGGCAAAAAATTACTATGGATTCAAGTTGAAAATATTGGTTCCCTCTACCATATTTGAAAAGAATTCGCCAGCAACCTGATACACTGCGAATAGTATGACTCGATGGAAAGCCATATACTATCCATCATTTGTTCAGATAGGCAATTGCCTTTTAATTTTACTATCCAGGCGATGTGCCCTGCCTAGTAAAATTAAACTGCTGACTTGCTTTGGTCCTATAAATAACAATAGTGACTCAGATGGAGAGGATATTATTATTTATAGCTAAGTGTATACCATCTTAATTCTAGGTCAAGAGTTCCGTGAGGAACACCTCTGATGGAGAGGTGACCCACACTAACAATCACCCTAAAAATTTCTTTTAATGAAGTTTGTACCGATGATTCCATGATCAACTGCATCCGATGGGGAGGATGACACTAGAGCCATCACACAAAATTAATCATATCATATACAAACCAGTGATGGAGACCATGAGATTTGTACTCGATAAATTCTCTCTCCCACTTAGAATTTTAAAAAATTTGAGGGTTATAATTTTGTAGAAAACTTTTTCACTTAATTAATAAAAAATAATGGAATACTTGGCAAGGGTTAATTCATCCTTACTTGTCAAACCCACATATGTAGATAATAAAATTATTCTATTCTCATGATTTTAGAAAATAAGTACTTATGTTTTCAAAATATAGAATTAGTTTTATTTCTAAATACACATGTAGTTGTCCATCATTTTAAATTAATATAAATTAAATATGCAGCTAGACATCTGAAATAGGTCTGGAAACAATTATCCATGTTGTCCCATTCATTAAACATGAAATAATAATAATTCAATCCCACATGAATAAGGAAACCACAATAAAATAGAAATCTCACTATTATGGTCAAGCTGCAACACTTGTGAAGAAAACTTCATTGAACCCGATTAGCTCTATGTCGCCACTGCGAATAGGGGGTCGAGCTGCCCGGTTAGCTCGCAGGGGTCGAGGGGGCAGCACCCCCCACGGGGTTTCCCGGGCAGTGCCCCGGAAGCTAAATCCAATTTACCATCAGCAACTGCCTTCCAGAACTATTTTCTGAAACAGCCTTCTGAAACTGCCTTTTGAAACTGCTTCCAGATTGCTTTCTGAAACTGCTTGTAAACTGTCTTCACAAACTATCTTCATGGATTTACTTGAGATATTTTACATAAACCCTATGCCTCCATGAAGGAGTTCACATGCTATTTCTTTGCAGTAAATTAACCACACATCAATCAAGCGGGATCCAATACATACATATCCTATGCCTCCATAAAGGAGTTCACATGCTATATTAAAACAGCAATATTAACCACGGATAAAACCATCGTGGGATCCAATCACACAAAATCAGTGACCATAATAGTGGAATAAGAACGCTGCAAAACAAGGGTTAGTACAATTCTACATTCTATCCATCCATCAAAACACGCATACGATCTGTTTACTGAACAACATGGTTGCATCCAACTCATACGCAGAATCAACGTTGCTTTGATATCACTGTTAGGAAACTGCGTTCCCAGAATCCATTGACAGCACATATAAGTTGGTACTGCAAAAAATTACGTAAAAACTACAATAACCCTACAAAGGCGGAACTAGGGTTACCTTAAATTGCTAAAACGGATTGCTGTAGTAGACGAATCGAGAACACGGGCTCGATAACAGATCACGATCTTCTACCGTATTCATTTGCTGCCAGAATATCAAACTGAGTGTGGGCTCCTATGAAATCCTTTAAGTTTCTGCTCTCTCTTTTTACGCTCTCCTTTCTATTCCGAGTTATAATACTCTTGATGGAAAAACGCAAACTGAGGAGAGAGCCAAAGCAACATATATATAGGCTATGATAGGGACCATAAGAAGTCAATAAGGAATAGGCTTCCTTATGGAATTAGAAAACCCTAATTCGAACTGAATCAGATTCCTATTTTCATAAATTATAATTCATACCACTAAAGAATTATAATTGCACTCCTACCCTTATCTCAAAAATATATTTCAAGCTCCATGTTATTAAATGCTTATTATCTCCCTATGTTAAGATTATAGATATCCATTAATTAAATATAATTACTGAAAATCACATTTAATTAATCTCTTAAAATTCCTTGAGATCCTCTGCTTAACTTATCTGATATGTCAGATACAAAATCCACCTGCACAGTTTGACATAATCAAAACTTATAAGCTTTCTCAAGGGGATATCATCAATCCCAAAATTGAGACATGGATTCCATCATTAATTAATATCCACCACACAATTAATATTATCACCCAATCCAATGAGATATTGACAACATTTAAGGATATCACCCTTTTAGGGATCAAAGTGTAAATATCAAATGTACGTGTCTATAAATTAACTTAGGATTTAGAGCATAAGCACTCATAATAGTCATGAGGTATTAATTATCCTATAAGTCAGTATAAAGATAATTACCCCAAGTCGGTCCCATTTAATACACAAAGTGTACCAGTATGGTGAGTTGAAACTATACTGTTTCCCGCAGTCAAGACAAACCTACTACAACACCATGCTGCAGTCCTACCGATGGTGTGTCCAATCCATCTAAGACTGTAAACCAAAATCTTACATTCTACAAGATTCAATGGTCTGATCTTCCGTGTGTAAGCCGAACTCTACAAACCAAACCACCTACTATGTAGAATGAAAGACACACATACATAATATTAAATAAACAATATAATACAAATATTGCCCACACAGATTCTCATAAAAATGGATTAACGAATTTTATTAAATGAATAATAAATCAACTACATAAAGCATGGCTTTTAGTATACATCCCTAACAGATATACCAACTAAATATTATAAAGCAGCACGCCTTCGTCTTCAAGTCTTCAACTCAAAGTCCGGCGGAACATCAGTCTCCGTCCTCAAGACCTGCCAAGCTCTACACATTGGAATGTCTAGGGCACAAATGCCATCAGCTTTGAATACAAAGCTGAGTGAGTACACTAAAAAACTCTCCTCACAGTCATTATTCAACATTTTAAATACGGTTAATCTCTTAACAATGATGTCACTCATGGACATAGCGGAGGTCTCATTAAATTATTCAAAAATTCATGATAGCAGGAATCATATTAAATGAAAATAATAATAACAATCATGGTATAAATATCTCATCATGTATTCACCAAATCCATGCATGTAACCCATGCAACCACCCATGCATCTACCTTTACATCAGGACGCTGAATCCACGACTGAACATCATCTTACTATCCATTCTCATATTCATATCCATTTCCGTATCCATTCATCATATTCATACTCATATTCATATCTCTATCCATCTCTATAATCATATGTCGATACAATAATACCAATCAGTATCCATTCGTCAAAAAAATAATGCCAATTGAAATCACCCGACTAGGCAGTAGGTCTCACAATCCCTTGATAGGGTTACCAGTCGTCTACACGGTACCACCTATCCATAAACAATGAAAGCGGCACATCAGATGTCTTCAATGATGTGTATACGCTCACTGGTCATCTACACAGCTGAGAATACATTAGAGCACTAGTCGGACGTAATCGTCAACGGTACACTGGATGTCTTCAATAGTGCATACGCATCACTGGATGTCTTCAATAGCGAGAGGCGCACTAGGAACTCTAACCATCCCACGTCCACCCGACTCATCATCCGTTGATCCCACTGATCCAAAGTACACATATCTCATTATTCCACGTGAATCACAGTTCCCATTTCTCATCATATCCTCTCATCTCTTCACATTCTCCCATATCTTCATACTACTATCCTATACATGCTGACCATATATTGTGCAATGCTTATGCTCTAGATACAGGAATTTTTACATACTCTGTATTCATCATATCTACACTTTATCCGGTTATTAACATGCAGTCGGTTCTGTCTACTATACAGTTCGACAATAGAAACATATGGCAGTTACTACCAATAAATAGTTCATCTCATAACATTAATGTAAACATTCTATAAGTCTAATATAACATCAAGTTGTTAAATCATATATCAAGATATCACGTATAGTACAACTATATCAGCATTCGTACAACCATTAACAACTCAGGCATATCACAACTAGCTCATAATATATAACAACATATAAATCCATTCTATCCTCACCCAATTGATTTGAAACAATGCCAATGGATTGGCCAAAATGGCAATCGATTGGGATAGCAATCGATTGGAAACAATGTCAATCGACTGGGAAATAATGTCAATCGATTGGGAAACTATCCAATCGATTGGGAAACTATCCAATCGATTGGATCCAATGGCAATCAATTAAACTCCATCTTCTTCCTCAAAACAGCCTGGTTTTATTATATAAAAATGTTGGGGATTCTTCTTCTTCTCATATACATTATCAAACACATACAACCACCTCAAAAATCATCCCTAGAGTGAGTTAATGAAACTCACCTTGTCACGACGTTCCAGTGACGGTGTCCTGAGCTCTGTGGTGGTAGCTATGGTGAGTTCTCTCTCTCTCTTCTTCTCTGCTCTCTCTGTCTGTCTCTTCTCTCTCTCTCTGGTCTCCTCTCCTTCTTCGTCTTCTTCTTCTTCTTCTTCTTTTCCTTTCTCTCTCTCAAACCCGAGAGTGTGGTGTGTGTATATATATACAATATATATGTATGTGTGTAATATATATGAGAGTATATATCTCTCTCTTTAAAACCCACCCAAACCAAACATATGTATGTATAGGGGAGGGGTATATATAAGGGAGGGAAAAACCATCACAACCACACAAATCAAACGAGGTGGCCAAGTTCTGACATTGCCAATCGATTGGTACCAGGTGCCAATCGATACCAATCAATTGGAATGATCCAAGTCATTATTTAGGTCGGCAGCAAGGCAATCGATTGGTAATAAATGGCAATCAATTGGGATAGCAATCGATTGAGATTTATGTTAATCGATTGGGATGGCAATCGATTGGGTTAAGGGCAATCGATTGAGATGCAAACTTACCCAAAGGCTAGGAAAGGTACTAGTGGTAACTAAAAATATCGGGTATTACACTTCCATCACCAGAAAATAAGGAGAATGTGGAGAACTTGAAGATTCAAGGAAGTTCTATCCTATCTATCCACTCAGGATAAGACTTTCTATATATAGGAGTCTGTCTATGCCCACATATCTCATGAATGAGATTGATTATATAATTTTTTTTAACCAAATTTGGTTGTTGTCGAATTGGTTGTCCCATAGGTGGAGTAACAGTTGGAGCAACATATGGTGGTTGAAAGTTTTCTACTCTCCTGTAAGGGTCATTAATAACCCTTCTACAATATCCCCACTCAGGTTCGAACATAGAATTGTTATTCACCCTCTTGTTCTAACCAATATTAGGGTCTCTTAGCCTTCCATCCTCTACATTTACTAGATTAAATATTGGGTCGTGGAAGCCCCCAGTCTGGTATGTTGTCTCATATTATTTTGAACAGGCATGTAAAAACTTTCTTGTGCATTTGGCCTTGAGTTAGGGCCATTCACATAGTTAGCAAGACTGAGTTGATTAATACCAGGTGGATACTCTGTGATTGATTTCCTGACTATTGAGGTATGGGCATTTGACGGGTGTGTCTGGATGTTGAAATGTCCTCTTCGGATGTTTCATCTACCAACTAAAAAAGAAAAAAAAAACTAGAGGGTTAGAATGAGAATAAGAGGAATCAGGCAAGTTCAGAAGATGGTTAGAGAAAAATACTTGAGTAGATGGGACAGTTTTCTACTTTTTAGCTGCCCCTGGCCTGCTACCTTTTTAGAAGCTGGTCTCTTTGATATTTGTTTTTTGTGGGCTGCAATAGGGGCGGCAACAGGTTCATCAGCCTCGATGGATGATGATATAGTGAATTGGAGAAGTACCTCTGAAGCGGTAGTCTTGAATATTTGAGTGGTCCGATCAAACCACCACGTCTTAAACTCTTTAGAAACAATTTATCGGGCTGAAAATGGCTTAAAAGTGAACGCCACTTTTAGTCTGTCCAATCGTTCTTTTATTTTCTTCACTTGTTCATCGTTCACAATCAAGCCACACTCTACCCAGTCCACCTTCATTCTAATGGCCGGCAGAACAGTAACCAACTGTGATAGCCCGAACTGACAGGCATAAAGAGGAGTGAAGTAATATTCTGCCCCACACTTGTTGTTGCTTGAAGGGATGCTCGGGCTGAATATAATGTCTCTAGCCACTAAGTAGCTAAAGAAGACCTTGTTATAAGTGATTTGAGTGCCCAGGCCCAAGTAAGCAGGGTTATTAGAAAGTTGAAGGAATGAGCAAAATTGAAGAGAGATAAAGGGAGTAAAGAGAGAGAGAGAGAGAGCCCGAGTAGAACATCCTTCATAGAAGAAGGTAAAACATTCCTCAAAAGTATGAGAGGAAGGAGCAATGTCCATATAATGGACATCAAAAATTGGAATGTCAGCTAGCTGGTGGGCAGCATGCTAAAATTCTAGGAAGTAAGAGTACAGCTAGAGCTGGAGTATCTAAATCGGGCTTCCACCAGAACTGAAGCCCGAATGAATAAAGTCAGCCACCCCTCGGACTAGGTGAGCCTAGACAAGAGTGGCCAAAGCCAAAGGTTTACCAGACGCTAAGGCCAAGGCCAGAGTGATGTATTCTTTTGATATGGCCTGACTGGCCGAGTAGAAGAGATACCTGTTCAGCTAGTAAATGAGGAAGGTAGTGTGTTCAGCGTCTGACACGGGTGTCCCCTCCTTGCTTATTGAAGCGGATAGGAAACCCCCATAAGTAGTGATAGGTTTATAAGACACTACCCCATCTCTAATAGACTCTTATTGGGGGTAGGAAAAGCTGGCTGTTCCAACGGCAAGACTTGGAATGATTTTCTACCCATTAGGGTGAATCCCAAGGAAAGAGCTTATGTCCTTGACGATTGGTCCCATCGAACCACAGTGAAATAGAAATCCGTTACCAGAGGACGACAAAAAGAGAAGGGCAGAGAAGAAGAGAGATCGGTGTATCTTTAGTTTAGGCCGACTGCGCATGATGGCATCGTAAATACCTGTCTGTATCTAGAGTTTAGCCTTGGAGGCTGAAACCCTTGTTGTCCAGTTATCCCAATTAGCAGCAGGTATAGGCCAACCCCTAATCGATTGCCGGATAATCATCTAGTTGACCTTCCGGTCGACCAGCAAAGTACAAACATTTCCTGTTATCGTCCAAATTGATCCTGGAAAATTACAAACATTTTCTTAGAAGGTCCAAATTGATCCCTAAGAAAGTACAAATATTTTATTAAAAGGTCCAAATAGATCCTGAGAAAGTACAAATATTTTCTTAGAAGATTCAAATTGATCATGATAAAGTACAATCATTTTCTAAAGCATGTGTTTGTACTTTTACAGAATATGTTTGGACCTTTTAAGGCATGTATTTCTACTTTCTCAAAAAGAATTTGGACTTTCATATTTTGTTGAAATATGTGTTTGTACTTTCTTAGGATGATGTTGTACTTCGTCAAGAATAATTTAGCCTTTCACACATTTTGACATTCAAAGGTGTAGTAACTCGTATTTTCATGTTTAAATTGACGATTTAGACTTTGTGTGCAGTTTTAGCGAAAATTGGTCACAGGGGTATTTTGGTCATTTTTCTAATTTTGTATGTCATGAACTGAAAAAATAATTTTTGGGAAAAGTTACGTTATGTTAAATGATTTGCTATTCATATTGAAAGTTAAGAGTTTTCGATCTCTATTTAGAAGACATCTCGATTTTAGTCATTTTGAGAAAATATCCGTTTTTGTATTTATACGACATTTTCTGTAATTATACGACTTATTAATTATATTATTTAATAATATAATTACAAGAATAATAATTATAATGAAAGATAATATTTACCTAACTAGATTTCCACTATAATTAATATTATTTCAGAACCCGTAATTATACCTGTGATTCCCCAAACCATGCTTATACCCTAAACCAACCCCTAAACAACCCCTATGAGGTGTTATGTGAGGTGTCCATATGAGGTGTTATGTGCTTGAGTGTTTTGTGAGGCGTTATGTAAGGTGTCCATATGAGGTGTTATGTGCTTGAGTGTTTTGTGAGGTGTCCTATGAGGTGTCTTATGAGGTGTTATGTGCTTGAGTGTTTTGTGAGGTGTCCTGTGAGGTGTCCTATGAGGTGTCTTGTGTGCTTGCGAGGTATCCTATGAGGTGTCTTGTGAGGTGTTGTGTATAATATATATACATATTGGTGGCCTTCCCCCTTTTTCCCATAAAAACCCTCCCATTAGTTGTTGAAAAGGGGGGAAAAATAATCATAAAGAGTTAGCCGAGAGAGTGAAGGAGAAAGAAAAGAAAAGAAAGGAAAGGAAGAAATCCCAAACCACACCGCAACCCCAAACCTATGAGGAGCAGAAGGAGAGAAAGGAGAAGAAGAAGAAGAAAAGAGAGGAGCAAAGGAGGAAAAAGAGGAGAGAGAGACACCCCGAGACCACCCACGACCACCCCAAGTACGTCAGTGTCACCGTCTTTACTGGTGAGTGCCTACTTACTTAGTACTATAGATATGTATGTTTATATATGTTTCTGCAAAAAGAACAAACCCCGAACGTACGGGAAAGGTCCAATTCAATTCTAGAATATTACTTCTCTCAATCGATCGAACTATTTTTGAGCGATCGAACACAGGCCGATCTCGATCGATCGAACTTCTGTCAATCAATCGAACCTTGCTTTATCTCAATCGATCGAACATAGTTCAATCAATCAAACTTAACAGAATGTTAGTTGTTTAGTTGTTTTATATCTAATGAACTGTTAACCTGTTTATTATCATACATTGATGTTAGAGAACTGTATTGGAATTATACATATGTGGAATAATGGACATAATGCATTGAACAGTGGAACCCTTTGGTTAATGTTGAGATAATATTGAGATTGAAAAGCCGATGTGCATAGTAGTGGGTCTTTCGACCATAATGGTCGATACTATTTATGATTGGTACGTGTAAATGCGGTCACAAAGATCGTATGATATAGGGCGGTGTGGCCAGCAGTATGTGTTAGGGTGTATTGGCAGTAATGTATTGAGCGTATTGGCTGGGTGTTTTGGCCATAATGTACTGAGCGTATTGGTTGGGCGTTTTGGCCGTAATGTATAGAGCGTATTGGCTGGGCGTGTTGGCCGTAATCTATCAAGCGTATTGGCTGGACGTGTTGGCCGTAATCTATTGAGCGTATTGGCTGGGCCCTTTGGCCATAATGTATAGAGCGTATTAGCTGGGCATGTTGGCTGTAATCTATCGAGCGTATTGGCTGGGCGTGTTGGCGGTAATCTATCGAGCGTATTGGTTGGGCGTGTTGGCCGTAATCTATCGAACATATTGGTTGGGCATGTTGGCCGTAAGGTATCGAGTGTATTGGTTGGGCGTGTTGGCTAGGATGTATCAGGGACGTGTTGGCCAATGTATATCGGGGCATTTGGCTAGATTATATAGGACTGTGTGTCTGGTTTAATAGACCGTAGGTATGGGACTATGTGTCTGATTAATGTGGACCCAAGAGTCTACGTTATGTATTGGGAGATTGGGACGATGTCCGTTGTTAGATATTAAGTTGGTGCATACATGCATGCGAATGATGAGATGATCCTTTTAATGATGCTGTATATATATGCTACAATCTATAGATACTCTGTTAGTGTTTGCGTTCACTCGGCTTTCGTAGCTGACAGCGTTTATGCCGCTGGATATTCGACGTCCAGCTGCCCAGGGTTATGAGTATGCAGGAGATGCATACATGGATAGGGTCTACAAGGACGGAGCCTACGATGACAGAGGCTATGTTGGAGATGACTACTATGCTAGCTGAAGACTTGGAGATTGCTATTGATCGTTTATGCTTATGTTTTTAGAGACCGTTGTAATAGTTAAGTTTGTAATCGGCATATGTTGCCATAATGTTTTATTTACATTTTCTGCAAACACTTTGGTTTTGTAATAGTTAGTATTGAACTCTGATTTATATATCAGCCTTAGAACTTTCCAATAAGTGGTTTGAATCATTACTCTGATGGTTTGACTTTGGTTAATGACAATATGGTGACTTTCAACTGTCATGGCCTACGGGTCCAAAAAGGAATTTATTTTCTCTATTTTTGCTATTGTGGGGTATGACAAGATTTTTGGTATTAGAGCCTAGGTTTTGTAGTCGTGTTCACCTATTGTCCAACATTTCTTGAGTTTGAACCTTAAGATTCCTTGAGATAGGGGTTAACTCTCTAAGTTAACATTTTTGAGTTGATCGTATAAAGTTTACTTGCTGTTAATATGATAATAGTTAAAACTATTATGTTTAGTGCGGATTAATTTCTATGATTATTTTTGGGATTGACGACTAACCGATAGTTGTCTATATAGGAACCCAACCCTACTGCATCGATGGCAGGAAGACCTCTTACCCGGAACCATCCTACACAGACCGGGGACGCACTTCCAGCACCCCAGGCTGCTGATCCGACTAGATTGTTTGAGGCCTTTGTGCGTAGAATGGAATGGATCAACAACCCCAACGGGAATAACAGAAATAACCATGGATCACCCCCAAGGCCAGTTGAGGATAGAATCGTGGAGCGTTTTTGTCATTTTCGTCCAGAGAAGTTTGACGGGAATACAGAGCCATGGCAGGCAGAATAGTGACTCCGAGAGACGGAAGCGATCTTCGACACCCTGGGATGTAACAAAATTGAGAAGCATCGACCGGCGACATTTCAATTGACTTATGCGGTAGTCGATTGGTGGGAATCAAAGAAGGCTCCCGTAGGAGAGGATGCGGCCGGAAGAATGCCATGGATCACCTTTAAAGGATTGTTTTTGGAGAACTGCTTTTCTCAGACCGAGAGGAACAGGAAGGAGAGAGAATTTATCGAGCTCAGACAAGGGAACCAAACCGTAAGAGAATATACGGTGCAGTTCGAATGATTATCCTGTTTTGCTCTTTATATGATCGATACCCTAGAGAAGAAGAATAGGCAGTATCACCAGGGCCTCTCACTGCTACTATAACGGATGACTCTGAATCATCAGGGTCAAACCTTCAAGGCTATGGTAGGAATGGCAGTCGGTCATAAGGATATTAATGGATGGGAGCAAGGACAGTTTGGGAATTGGCTACCACCCAGAGGTAACCAAGGACCTAGACCTCCGATGCGATTCCAAGGGAACAAGCGCAACTGGACTGGAGAGAGGAAGCAACAACCTACATTTCCTCAGAATCGCTATGCTGTAACCCAAGCACCTCCCCCACAAGGACTATAACCGGGCATTCGCTGTTATAAGTATGGTAATCATGGCCACATCAGCAAGGTTTGTAAAGCACCCCGTAGGGCATACAACAGACCAGCTACTCAGGGCCAAGTTGGACAGGCTTATATGAATGCTATCCTCCCCGAGAACGCAGGATTTGATGAAACTGAACAACAAAACAAGGAAGGTACTCTTACATTATTCAGTACTCGAGTTAAAGTTCTATTTGATACTGGTGCTTCGAATTCATTTATTGCTATCGGAATTGTTAAACTATTGGGTTTAGTACCCCACGTGCTTGATGTAGCCCTGAATGCGGTATCATCTTTGGGAGTAACCGTAAGATTAGGAAAAATGTGCAAGGACTGTGCCTTAACCCTAGAGGATAGGATTCTTCTCGCAAATCTAATCATTTTGTCAATGAAAGAATTTGATATCATCTTAGGATTCGATTGGCTCACGAAGTATCGTGCTAAATTGGATTGTGCCAATAAGATGATTACCTTTTTGGTACCAGAAAGTCAGCCTTTTGATTTTCAATACAACCCCTCTAGCGATGCTTTTCTTACTAGCCGTCTGGCAGCTATCGAGAGCATGACTTCAGAACTCACTGTTGCACAGATTCCTGTAGTCTAAGACTTTGAGGATGTATTTTGGAATATTTTAGGACTACTACCTAAACGGGAGATTGACTTCTGTATCAACTTAGTGCCTGGTACTTTACCACAATCGAAGACTCCTTATTGGATGGCACTAACGGAGATGCAAGAACTGAAGAAGCAAGTGCAGGAGTTAGAAGATCTCAAATTTGTTTGACCTAGCACGTCGCCTTTGGGAGCACCAGTGCTATTTGTTAAGAAGAAGGATGGAACCCAACGACTTTGTATCGACTATAGGGAGCTCAACAAGGTTACGATTAAGAATAAGTACCCACTCCCTAGAATCGATGATCTGTTTGATCAGCTGCAAGGAGCGACGGTGTTCTCAAAGATTGATCTACGTTCGAGATACCACCAATTGTTGGTTCGACCCGAGGATATTTTAAAGACTACTTTCAGGACGAGGTTCGGGCATTATGAATTCTTGGTCATGTCTTTTGGATTAACCAACGCTCTAGCGGTATTCATGGACCTAATGAACAACTTAGACCAATTCATTATTGTGTTCATTGATGATATTCTAATATACTCAAAAACCAAAAAAGAACACGAGGAACATATAAGGATCGCACTACAGACCCTCTGAGATAACCAACTGTATGCGAAGTTCAGTAAGTATGAGTTTTGGCTGAAAGAGGTCAAGTTCTTAGGACACGTTGTCTCGCAGGATGGAATAGCTGTAGACTCGTCAAAGATAGACGCAGTTTTGGATTAGAATATACCAACAACAGTAACAGAAGTTAGGAGTTTTCTTGGTCCAGCTAGATACTATCGGAGATTTGTGGAAGGATTCTCCAAGATCGCAGCTCCTGGATATGAAGTTTGAATGGGGTAACAAGCATGAACGCGCATTCCAGGAATTAAAGGAAAGATTGACCTCAGCGCCAGTGCTTGCGATACCCAAGAGCGGTGAACAGTTCACCATATATAGCGACGCATCACACCAAGGACTGGAATGTGTTTTGATGCAAGATGGGAAGGTAATCGCATATAGGTCACTGCAGTTGAAACCTCATGAGTTGAATTACCCGACGCATGACCTCGAACTAGCTGCAATCATTTTTGCACTCAAGATTTGGAGGCATTACCTCTATGGTGAGAAGTTTGATCTGTTCTTATATCACAAGAGTCTGAGGTACTTGTTTTCTCAAAGAGAGTTGAACATGAGGCAACGACGTTGGATGGAATTATTAAAGGACTACGATTTCGCATTGTACTATCGCTTGGGAAAGCAAATGTAGTGGTCGATGTGTTAAGTCAGAAACCCAAGAGGATAGTAGTAGCTTCTCTTATGGTCAAAGAGTGGCAGGCGTTGGAAACTTTGGCTGAATTTGGTACTCAAGCGTTAGATCCAAGTGAAGGACGACACTTTGGATGTTTCATGGTACAACCTACCCTCATCAGTCGTATTTTGGAGTCACAGAGGAAGAATGAAGGACTTCAGGAGTGGTTTGCAAGCAACGCAATGAAAGACCCGAGAATTGGAGTGTTGATGCGAATGGGGCACTCAGATGCAGAGGCAGACTTTGTGTGCCAGATGAAGGGGATCTAAGAAAGGACCTACTGGACGAAGCTCATAAGTCACGAATGACTATCCACCCAGGAGGTATAAAAATGTACAAGGATTTAAAAAGAAACTTCTGGTGGGAAGGAATGAAACGAGAAGTTGCTGAGCACGTGTCTCAATGTCTTATGTGTAAGCAAGTGAAGGCTGAACATTAGAAACCACCCGGACTTCTACAACCATTACCAGTTCCCGGATGGAAGTGGGAGCATATCACTATGGACTTCGTGGTAGGATTGTCGGGATCCTAGAAAAACCATGACGCTATTTAGGTAGTTGTGGATTGACTTACCAAATCAGCGCATTTCATAGCTTATAGTATGTCATAGTCGGTCGAACGTCTGAGTCGTATGTATATACAACAAGTTATGCGACTACACGGTGTACCTGTATCAATTATATCAGGCCATGATTCGAGATTCACTACAGAGTTTTTGGAAGAGTCTATAGACAGCTATGGGGACGTCATTGAACCTGAGCACTGCCTTCTACCCACAGACGGATGGACAGACTGAACGAGTTAACCAGGTGATGGAGGACATGCTGCGAGCATGTGTCATTGATTTTGAAAGCTCATGGGAGACCCATCTATCGCTGCTAGATTTTACATACATCAATAGCCACCATTCGAGTATAGGAATCGCACCCTTTGAGGCATTATACTGAAGGCCGTGTTGATCGATGTTGTGTTGGGCAGAGGTTGGAAAAAATCAACTACTCGGACCAGAGTTAGTTCGGGAAACTAACGAGAAGATCAAGGTCGTGAAAGAAAGGATGCGTACGGCGTAGAGTAGACACAAGAGTTACACAGCTAAACGCCACAGGAGTTTGGAATTCAGTGTTGGAGATCATGTGCTACTCAAGGTATCTTTAGTGCGAGGTATTATCATATTCGGACAGAAACGAGGAAAGTTGTCACCACACTACATTGGACCGTTTGAAATTTTAGAGCACGTGGGAAAAGTAGCCTATCAAATTGTACTGTCTCCTAAGATGTCAGGAGTACATAATGTATTTCATATCAGCATGCTTAGGAAGGTTGTACATGATCCGTCACATGAAATTGACTTCATGGACATTGAGGTAAACAACAATGTGACTTATATTGAAGGACCAGTCCGAATTTTGGATCGAGGAGTCAAGAAGCTGAGAACTAAGAAAATTCCTCTAGTGAAAGTTAAGTGGAGACACCATGACGAACGCGAAGCTTCTTGGGAATTGGAATCAGAAATGCGCGAGAGATTTCTAGCTTGTTTAGTGACTAGCTCAGATTTCGGGACGAAATCTTTGTTAAGGAGGGTAGATTGTAGTAACTCGTATTTTCATGTTTAAATTGACGATTTAGACTTCGTGTACAGTTTTAGCGAAACTTGGTCACAGGGGTATTTTGGTCATTTTTCCAATTTTGTAAGTCATGAACTGAAAATATAATTTTTGAGAAAAGTTGTGTAATGTTAAATGATTTGCTATTCATATTGAAAGTTAAGAGTTTTTGATCTCTATTTAGAAGACATCTCGATTTTAGTCATTTTGAGAAAATATCCGTTTTTGTATTTATACGACATTTTTGTAATTATACGACTTTTTAATTATATTATGTAATAATATAATTACAAGAATAATAATTATAATGAAAGATAATATTTACCTAATTAGATTTCCACTATAATTAATATTATTTCGGAACCCGTAATTATACATGTGATTCCCCAAACCATGCTTATACCCTAAGCCAACCCCCAAACAACCCCTATGAGGTGTTATGTGAGGTGTCCATATAAGGTGTTATGTGCTCGAGTGTTTTGTGAGGTGTTATGTGAGGTGTCCATATGAGGTGTTATGTGCTTGAGTGTTTTGTGAGGTGTCCTATGAGGTGTTATGTGCTTGAGTGTTTTATGAGGTGTCCTATGAGGTGTCTTGTGTGCTTGTGAGGTGTCCTATGAGGTGTCTTATGAGGTGTCCTATGAGGCGTCTTGTGAGGTGTTGTGTATAATATATATACATATTGGTGGCCTTCCCCCTTTTTCCTATAAAACCCCTCCCATTAGTTGTTGAAAAGGAGGGAAAATTAATAATAGAGAGTTAGCCGAGAGAGTGAAGGAGAAATAAAAGAAAAGAAAGGAAATGAAGAAATCCCAAACCACACCGCAACCCCGAACCTACAAGGAGCAAAAGGGGAGAAAGGAGAAGAAGAAGAAGAAGACAAAGAAGCAGAGGAGGAAAAAGAGGAGAGAGAGACACCCCGAGACCACCCACGACCACCCCGAGCTCATCGGCGTCACCGTCTTTACCGATGAGTGCCTATACTCACTTAGTAGCATAGATATGTATGTTTATATATGTTTTAGCAAGAAAGAACAGACCCTGAATGTACGGGAAAGGTCCAGTTCAATTCTAGAATATTACTGCTCTCAATCGGTCAAACTATTTTTGAGCGATCGAACACAGGCCGATCTCGATCGATTGAACTTCTGTCAATCGATCGAACCTTGCTTTATCTTAATCGATCGAACTTAGTTCAATCAATCGAATTAAGCAGAATGTTAATTGTTTAGTTATTTTATATCTAATGAACTATTAACCTGTTTATTATCATACATTGATGTTGGAGAACTGTATTGGAATTATACATACGTGGAATAATGGACTTAATGCATTGAACAGTGGAACCCTTTGGTTAATGTTGAGATAATAATGAGATTGAAAAGCCGACGTGCATAGTAGTGGGTCTGTCGACCACAATGGTCAATACTATTTATGATTGGTAAGTGTAAATGCGGTCACAACGATCGTATGATATATGGCAGTGTAGCCAGTCGTATGTGTTAGGGCGTATTGGCCATAATGTATCGAGCGTATTGGCTGTGCATTTTGGCCGTAATGTGTTGAGCGTATTGGCTGGGCGTTTTGGCCGTAATGTATTGAGCGTATTGGCTGGGCATTTTGCCCATTATGTATAGAGCGTATTGGCTAGGCGTGTTGGCCATAATCTATCGAGCGTATTGGCTAGACGTGTTGGCCGTAATCTATCGAGCGTATTGGCTAGGCGTTTTGGCAGTAATGTAAAGAGCGTATTGGCTGGGCATGTTGGCCATAATCTATCGAGCGTATTAGTTGGGCGTGTTGGCCGTAATCTATCGAGCGTATTGGCTGGGTGTATTGGCCGTAATCTATTTAGCGTATTGGCTGGACGTGTTGGCCATAAGGTATCGAGCATATTGGCTGGGCGTGTTGGCCAGGATGTATCAGGGGCGTGTTGGCCAAAGTATATCAGGGTATTTGGCTAGATTATATGGGACTGTGTGTCTGGTTTGATAGACTGTAGGTATGGGACTATGTGTCTGATTAATGTGGACCCAAGAGTCTACGTCATGTATTGGGAGATTGGGACGATGTCCGTTGTTAGATATTAAGTTGGTGCATACATGCATGCGAACGATGAAATGATTCTTTTAATGATGTTGTATATATATGCTGCAATCTATAGATGCTCTGTTAGTGTTTGCGTTCACTCGACTTTCGTAGCTGACGGCGTTTATGCCGCTGGATATTCGACGTCCAACTGCCCAGGGTTATGAGTATGCAGGAGATGCATACATGGATAGGGTCTACAAGGACGGAGCCTACGATGACAGAGGCTACGTTGGAGATGACTACTACGCGAGCTAAAGACTTGGAGCTTGCTGTTGATAGTTTATGCTTATGTTTTTAGAGACCGTTGTAATAGTTAAATTTGTAATCGGCATATGTTGCCATAATGTTTTATTTACATTTTCTGCAAACACTTTGGTTTTATAATAGTTAGTATTGAACTCTGATTTATTTATTAACCTTAGAACTTTCCAATAAGTGGTTTGAATCATTACTCTGATGGTTTGACTTTGGTTATGGACAATATGGTGACCTTCAACTGTCATGGCCTATGGGTCCAAAAAGGAATTTATTTTCTCTATTTTTGCTATTACGGGGCGTGATAAAAGGATTTCTCCGGTCGCCCGAAACATCAGCCATTTTAGTCCGGCTGATGTACATGTGTTCGGCTGATGTTTTGGTCGATAATGCAAATGTCCGGTCGACCAGACTCTTTGAAGGGTTGGTCCGAGCGATAGTTCGATGGATGGGGGTAGAGATACTAACAAAGTACAATCATTTTCTGTAAAGGTCCAAATTGATTCCTAAAAAAGTTGAAACAAATGCTTCGAAAGTCGAAATGCTTCCCAACAAAATACAAACATTTTCTGGGAATGTCTAAATCGACTCTGATAAAGTACAATTATTTTCTTTAATGGTCCAAATTTACATATTTTATGAAGTCCAAATTGAATATGGGAATGTACAATCATTTTATATAACATTCCAATTTGATTCCATAAAATGTATACACTAAAGCACAAAGGTTTGCATAACTCATAGTAGTGTTTTGTATAACAATACTATTTACTATGCTAATTTAACATGCTAAACGTCAAATAAATTTTATTGTTGTACCTATAAAACCAAGAGTAGTTGTGACATTCAGTCTTTTTCTCTATGTACAACTTCAACTTCACTTGGAATGGTGAAAGTGAGAAAGTACAAGTGAGAGAGGTGAAAGTGAGATGAAAATTATCTGCACTTCATTAATTGTAAAGGCACAAACATTGACAGTGAGAGTCCAAATAATTTCCTGTAAGGGTACAAACAAAAAACACCCAAAATTGGTGGGTACATGTATTTCATATGTATACTCCATTTTATGCTTTGAAATGGAAATGTACATATTGTTACAATGTGTGCAACATTTATTGCACAAGGTACATAATCATCATGTGCAGGTACAAACTCGTCCTGTCAAAGTACAAATTATTAAATTGTGTATAATAGTTGTTACATAATGTACAACCAAAAATAAAAACTTACAAAATAATTTAAAAAAATTACAAAGTTTCTCTTACAAAGTATAACTTACTCTAAAAAGGTACAAAATAACCCTGTGATAAACAAAAAGCTTGAACAGTAGGTGATGAACACGTTACCTTGCATTTAATGCACCTATACCCAACCAACTTCCATTTGACATGTGTCAAGGTGGTATGATTGATGTCAATCAGAACCACCTTGATTGACCACAAAATTTTCCTAAAATCAAAACCACTAAGACTGTATGGTATAGCTGTTTGCACCCGAAAACCATCAAAGGTTCTTGAGCCCGAGTATGTTGTTGGAGTAGGCCTGGAGAGGATCGGCCCATGCCTTGTTCTGCAATGGCTGGTCCAAGACCATGAAGGGTAATCGGGCTCAAGGGGGTGAACATCATGTAGTGTAGAAAGATGAGGCATAGACTTAGCACGCACAACGATCGGACACCAGAAAGTAGTAAAGGCCGATTGTATAAGCCCGATTGGTGGAGAGCACGCATAAAAACTGTCATTGGGCTCATGAGCGTCAAAGAGCATGACTGGAAAACATTTTGGCTAGCCCGATGGGAGTAAAGGTGTGGTTCAAGTTGTGCGAGTCTGATTGGTAAGGCGGTTCTGTTCTTGGTTGTCATGGCAAATGTCATCCTAAAATTAAGGAAGTAGAGTCCGTTTAGAAAAGGGTTTGGTCACGTACAACTGGAGATGAGGTGATTATCCCGAGAATATTGGAATTGATTAATCATGATTGAGATAAGAAAAGAGTTAGAGGTAAGGAAGGATTCTGCTACTTGTCTCTTGCTTAGGGCGCAATTTAAGGAGTTCTTGCCATATCAGGACTGTTAAAGGCTGCTATAAATGCAAAGGCTGGCCAACCGTGCAAAGGACTCTGCGTCATCTCAAAAACTCAAAAGCATTCTTTACAGCATTCAAAGGCATTTAACTTTATGTTTTAAAGCTTTGCATCCTTAGCAATAGGTCTTGTCCTTTTGTTATTCTCTCTTCACTATTTTCATCTTATTGAACAGTCAGAGCCTGTTCTGATTCTGTTCTTTGTTTTGTTAGTTTTTCCAAACATTCAATAAGATACCTTTGTATTTTATTAATCGTTTGTGATTATTTCTGGTAAACTCTACACTAATTGGCTTGTGCGCTTTAGTACTGCCATAGAACTTTCGGTGAGGGTTTTTCCTACTCAATACACACAATCACCCTAATTAAAAGTCAGATCTCAAAGCCTTGAGTATCGCTCATTCAATCATATAGGAAATTAGTTTGCACACACCGAGCCCGTTTGGATCTAGCACGCCCACACAAAACTATATAGCAGACATTTTGGCATGCCCGGTGGGACCATAGTGCTAAGGTGTGCCTCCAAAGAACGATCACAAAAATGGGAAAAACGGATAGGACGATCCGACTGTTAACCCAATCGAGGAAGAGAGCATCGCTCATTCTCTATAGGATAGTGGTATGACTCTGGAAGCACTTTCAGAGATCATGAGGCTAAGCGTTGAACCTATGAGACAAGATTACAATGCCTTGATAGGTTCAATAGATAACTTTAAAGGGCTAGCTGGCTAGACGGCTGAACTACATCGTGGTCAGATTGACCTAATTATGTCTACTAGGGCTACTCACGCTAAGCTAGATAGCCTGACCTCAGAGATCTCAGGCCTATCAAAAAATCTTTCAACACTGGTGGAAAAGCTGACTCTTGAAAGACCGAAAGAGCAAAACGGTGCATCTAGTTGGGCCAATAGGAGGAAGGAGCCTGCTCATGTTTGCCCGAACCTCTGAGAACAAAATGGGCAAAACAAACAGCTTGATTCACCAATAGGAGGGTCAGGCAGTGTGGTTAATAACAATCTCACTGGATCGGCGACACTAGTCTATGTATAACCCTTAGGCCGTAACATAGAAACAATTGGTCACACCGATCCCCCTGCCCACGCTGTTGGGGGGCAAAGAGCTAATGATGTTTTTTGGCCTCATCAGGCCAATAACAACCAGTATCAAATACCACCACCGATAATACCCCTTGTGGCAATGCAGCCCATTGTTCCGCAGGCCATCGATAGGGAGCAACTAGTGGCGGCCATACACGAAGAGTATGGTCTGTTCATGGGGAGAATAGAGAGGACACTTATAGATGGCCATATCCTCCAGAAATTGGCGAGGTCAATTTTCCCTAGGCGTACAAGATACCAAACTTTACCCTATTTTTTGAGGAAAGTGAGCAGTCCTCTGTAGAGCACATAGGCCGTTTCATAGTGCAATGCAGCCATATGGGTCGTAGTGACCCGTTGAAACTAAGGATGTTCCCAAACTCTCTCACAGGGATAACCTTGTTATGGTATATCAACCTTCCTGCCAATTCCGTGCGAGATTGGTAAGGGATGGAGGACTTATTTCATGGCCAGTTCTATAGGACCGAGCCCAAAACGTCATTGGCATATCTATCTAGAATGCTTCAACTAGTAGGGGAGACAGTCGAGATCTACATTGCCCATTTCAAAAAGGTTAAGTATAGGTATAAGACTGTCCTGCCCGAAGAGGAATATGTCAAGATGACCATGGGAGGGATGTCATTCGAGCTTCGTAATAGGTACGAAGGGACTGACTTCTGAGATCTATTCCAGCTGGCCACCAGGGCAGTTCGCTATGAGCGTATCCTTCTGGATAAACACGAAAAGAAAAATTCATCCAAGGGTACATACTATAAAGATCCCAATTACGTGGTCTACCTGGCAGATTGTGACCTCGAAGCAGAAATTGATATGGCTGAATTGATTTGCTAATGGCTAATTGTATGCAATTGCTTAAGTAAGCCCATCAATGATAGCGTTGTTGCAAAAAATATGTTATTTGAGGCAGGAAAGAATTATACTTTTGATCACTATGGCCGATCAAATTTTTGATGCCCTACTGGCCAAAAAAGTGATTAAGCTAAGTGATGGTCATCGGATTCCAAAGGCCGATGACATTAAAATTAAGGATTATTGTAAATTGCATAATTCTGGGAAATACTCAACTAATAACTGTGTTGTATTTTGTAACGTGATACAAGAGAACGTGGAGAAGGGAGTGTTCAAGTTCTCGGACAAAGCCATGAGAATTGATAAAAATTCATTTCCTCAGATCACTAGTGCCAACATGGTCATGCCCGATCTGACTAAGCTGACTAGGCCTAGACCAAAAGTTGACGTGTAAGAAACAAAGGAAGAAAGGCCGAGACAAAGGGAGGGAAAACAAGTTTCCATTTCAGTCATGTGGGGGGTGGGGGGCGGGGCAACGGTAACAATCCATGAACTTCAGAGGACTCATCAAGAAAGAAAGCAAGTAGAACGCAAGGCCGAAATTGTAATGGCCCGATCAAATACAGACAGTTTGATCACAGATTTGCGACGACAACTGGACCTAATAAAACAAGGCCTCTGATCGGGAGAGAACGAATCCTAATTATACGCCTTAACTCACATTTGTTAGCCGTTTTTATCCTATTTTTGTATAGTTTTACGTTATTTTCTATTTTTTGTCATGTTTTAGAAGAAAACAAGGAGATCTGGTTAAATAAGGTGAAAAAGCAGGCAGAAAGAAGCTGGAAAAAGCCCATCACGCGCGCGGCCCGCTCGCGCGAGATCCAAGAATTCGCTCGCGCGACCCACGCGCGCGACCTGTCCAATTAAGAGCTCGCGCGGCCTGCTCGCGTGATCCGTACAAAAATCAAAGGCGTAATCTGCTATACTGAAGAATCCTGTGCAAACGAAACTGCTTAATGACATCCGGATTGAAAATAATAGCTGTTTTAGTTAGTTTCGGGATAGGAAAGCTTCCAAAACTCCTTGTAAACTCTATGTATATTTAATTTTTAGAAGTTTGAAGGGGTTACACATTCTTTCATAGAGAGCTTTGGAAGGCAAGAGGAAGGAGAAGAGCAAGTTTGAAGCTCTCTAATGGCTTCCGTCAAATCAATCTTCGTGCTTTCATCCATCATGTGCAACTAAACTCCTAATCTAGGGTTTCAATGAAACCCTAGAAATGTAAAGGGGGATTCTATGCTTTTCTATTTTAGAGTTCATGTATTGGATAGTGATTGTATGTTGGTGGATTATTTATAATCAGTTTTTAATGTTAATAATCAAGAGTATTTTGGATCTATTCTTGTAATGCCTGTAATTTCTCTACGTGCAATAATACGAGTTTTATGAATTTCTATATCTGGACTATTATTATATTAATATTTTATTTATGTGACTGTATCAGTGTAATATAATTACTAATTAGACTATAATCACTGCACCGACTCGACCGTAATTAGACTTAACTTAGTCCTGTACCTGGACCCGAACATCAGAAATAATACCTGTCTGCACGTAAACCGAGATCAACACGCATAACGAGGAACTTTTGCATGCAAACCGAGGTAGTGGCACAAAACTCGAGGTGGACCCCACATGGTCAGCCACATGGCAGCCCATGCACCACATGGCACCACCTCCCTTGCCACTTGTCCACCTCTAGGACACTTGTCCATGCATGTACACTCTAGCACATGCATGGTGACACATATCCCACCACCATCTCTATATAAACATGCCTATATTCATGCATTACACCTTTAGGCCATTTACAATCTGCATATAGAGTTAGAGAGAGCTAGGAGATGAACTCCATGGAGAGATAAGAGATACATGGAGATGGAGAAGAAGAACTAGGAAGAAGTCTCCACCATTGAGGTTGTTTTCAAGCTTCCTAAGCTCTAATCCAAAGCCCAAGCTCAATTTCAAGTTTATGTGAGTATTCTAACTCACTTTAGAACATATATAGTATGTAGTAATATTTATTATGTGTTTTATGTTGATAGTTTGAGAGATCCATGCCATGCAAGATAAATCTTCAAATCTGGGAAGCTGAAACTTCCAGCAGAATGTTGTTTAGTAAAACGAACGTTTTGAGCAGTTAAATAATGGGAATGAGGCTAGGTTTTTTTGTGGAGAAATCTAACTCATTTATCTACAAATAACTCTTCTATAGCTCAGTCTGAAAATCACTTCTTCATAGGTGAAATGTACATGCAATGAAGTACTTTAAATCTGAGAAACAGAAACCTCCAGCAGAATGTAGTTTAGTAAAATGAGTGTTTTAAGCAGCTCCGAAATCTGAATTAAGCTAGGTTTTTTTGTGGAGAAAGCTAACTTATTTATCTACAAATAACTCTAGTATAGCCTGGTCTAAAAATGATTCCTTGATAGGTGAAATGCACATGCAACGCAGTACTATAAATCTGGGACAGAGCAGTCCAAAAATATAGAAATGTCTAAGTAAAATAAATATTTTGAGCAGCTCGAAAATGCAATTGAAGCTAGATTTTTTTGTACATGAATCTAATCCAATTATCTACAATGTTCTAGTTTTGAGTTTGATCTACAAATCAATTTATCATGCCCAAATAAATCATATCAATTCAGTCAACATAGTAAAATTAATTCCTGGCAGATTGTATAACTACTTGTATGATGTGTTTATTTAATGATGCTTGCTTACCGATACCTGTGTGGTTATGGATATCTTGTGCTATGGTAGTGCTATCGAGTAGATGATTATGTTAGGGGCTTCATCTTTATCTTATTGGTATTAAATCCACGAGCTACACGCTAGGTTTTCGTTGTTATGAATATAGTGTGATGACCATAGAGAGTTCATACCCAAGCTATAAGTATGTTGTACGGCATGATTATGGTGTTGATAGTGATTGGATAAGTTTCCATTGTAAGTATATTACGACATAAAACAGGATGACAGATGTATAAACGTAACTTCGAAAGTATATTCGGAAGTCCTTTAATGAACTAAATTCCGAAATGAGTGACGAATGCGCGGTCGGGAAAATGTAAGGGTCGGTTGTGCTATATTAGAAGCAGATTATGATAAGGATAATTGTCGGATAGGTAATCTGGGCAGCGGAGATCAGGATAGTAAGAAAAAGGGATGTGCTGTTGAGTTGTGATGCGGTGATTCTTTGAGTAAAGACTCCTTTCGGTTCTTCGTGACGAAATGGATGTTCTTGTACTCCGTAACGCTTTCGGTTCTTCGTGACGAAGCGGTGATTCTTTGAGTAAAGACTCCTTTCGGTTCTTCATGACGAAATGGATGTTCTTATACTCCGTAACGCTTTCGGTTCTTCGTGACGAAGCGGTGATTCTTTGAGTAAAGACTCCTTTCGGTTCTTCGTGACGAAATGGATGTTCTTGTACTCCGTAACGCTTTCGGTTCTTCGTGACGAAGCGGTGATTCTTTGAGTAAAGACTCCTTTCGGTTCTTCGTGACGAAATGGATGTTCTTGTACTCTGTAACGTTTTCGGTTCTTCGTGACGAAGCGGTGATTCTTTGAGTAAAGACTCCTTTCGGTTCTTCGTGACAAAATGGATGTTCTTGTACTCCGTAATGCTTTCGGTTCTTCGTGACGAAGCGGTGATTTTTGAGTGAAGACTCCTTTCGGTTCTTCGTGACGAAATGGATATTCTTGCACTCCTTAACACTTCGGTTCTTCGTTACGAAGTGGTTGATGAAAGATGTTTTGGTTGATGAAAGATGAACTGGTTGATGAAAGATGGTTTGGTTAGCAAGGGACACGTTGGGTTTGTAAATGATGTCGGATGTTAGAAATGAATGGTAGTGGCATTAAAAAAATGTCTAGACGGGTCTCCTGAATTGTTTGTATTCCTATCGAATACGTAGTCGGGTACGCTACTAGTTATAATTCGATAGTGAGAACGTAAAGATCCTAAAAGATATGTTGAAAGGTAGTAAATGTATTCCTATTGTGTTTTACTATATACGTTCCATTTGATTTAGCTTACTCACTCAGCTTTCATAAGCTGACGATGTTCATGTCGCTGGACATTCCCATGTCCAGGTTATCCAGGTAACGAGTACACGGGTTATGATGCTACGCAAGCGGAGAACGTGGAGGGAGAGTACACTGAAGATGGCTATGGTTATGCTAGTTAGAGAGAAGACTAGCAGTTATCCTCTGTAAATGTTTTGATTATAACCAGAAGACTTAGCATATATTTTGTAATAGTTTTGTAAGGCCGAGAGCCATAAGACTCTGATGTATTTATAATGATGTATTAACTAGCTAAGTACTTTGACTTCTCTTTGTAATATATTCCAGTTAGTAAATGATGGTCTTATCTTTTTATTATATCGTTTAAATATTATTATTTGGTCATGGACAATTCGGTACTGCAACCAGTCACGTGCCTCAGGGTCCAAGATGAAAATTTTAAAATTTTCCATATTTTGGCTACGCCGGGGCGTGACAGGAATTTTTGGTATCAGAGCCTTAGGTTAAGACGTGTACACCGATTGTCCTACACACTTAAGTTATAAACTGTTAGACCTTTTTCCATCCATAAATACATAAACCTTATGGTAGCTTTGTGATTAACATGGCTCTTTATTACATCCCGGATGGATATGGAGGATGGGGTTGATGAGGATATTGACCCAGCAGTGGGTATTGACCTAGCAGAGGATGTTGACCCAACAGAGGGTGCTGGTGAGGGGGAAGCAATGATAGTCATGGAGGCTGGAGAGCCAGAGGTTGAGGATGACTTTGAGATGACTCTAAGGATGCAGATATAGAGCCTTTGGATAAGGATGAAGATGAGATGGTTGATAAGTTTGACCCGTACTTGGACTGGGTTCCACCTATGGAGATTCCAATCTTGGATGATGTTCTACCATATAAGTCAGATATGAAGGACTTTTGGGATAGGACTCCCACGATCTAGAGCTTTACTTGTATTAGGACTAGTAGCCCATCTTTTTGTGTATATAGTATGTACCCAGGCATATAACACAAACTAGTGGTAGCGTGTATGCCTTTCTATGTAAATATTTGAAGTTATCTATAAAGATTTGTTTCCTCTACTTGATGAAATGCATTGACGTGATATGTACTCATATTAGAATTGTTAGCTATACCTTATATCGTTTATATATCTCGTAACCATAGTTAGGACTGGAGGGTAACCAGTAGTTATTCAGTTAGGTTCATAACACATAAACAGATGACAAGTCAGCCACCTCAGCTAAGGAATAGACCAAGGGGAAGACCTCTGACCCGTTTCCAAGGAAACAAACACCCGTGGAATAGTGGTAAGAAACCAGGACACACCTTTCCTCGGAATAAGCATGCAAAACCAACTGCACCACAAGTACCAACCAATACTACCGGGAACAACAGGGATGGATGCTTTAAATGTGGGATCCCCGGACACATGGCTCGAGACTGCACAGCCCCTAGGGACAATTATCGAATTAATGTTGTCTGTTACAACTGTGGCAAGAGGGGACACATGAGCAAAGAATGTAAGGCACCAAAAGGAAACTATCATGGGCCTACTACTCAAGGCCAAGTTGGTAAGGCCCGACTCAATGCTATCATACCCGAGGCAGCTGGCTATGATGAATAGGAACAACAGAACTTGGAAGGTACACTCTCATTATATGCTAGTAGAGTTAAAGTACTTTTTGATACGGGTGCTACGAATTCGTTTATTGCCTTTGAGATTGTACGACGATTGGGTTTAGTACCCCAAGCACTTGAGGTAGCCTTGAACGCGGTATCACCTTTGGGAGTGACCGTGAAGCTAGGAAAGGTGTGCAAGGACTGTACTTTGACATTGGAGGGTAGGAACCTATATGCAGACTTAATTGTTCTGTCAATGAAGGAATTCGACGTAATCTTAGGATTTGACTGGCTTACTAAGTATCATGCAAAGTTAGACTGTGCTAGTAGGTCGATCACATTTTCAGTACCTGGAAGTGCACCCTTTAGTTTTCAATGCAACCCCACTAGTGACGCCTTTCTTACAAGTCGTTTAGCCACTATGAAAACTACAGGCTCAGATGAGACGATCGCTCAGATTCCGATAGTCCGAAACTATGTGGATGTCTTTAAGGACGTTTCTGGATTACCACCAAAGCGCGAGATCGACTTTTGTATTGAGTTGATACCCGAAACGACACTGATATCCAAGGCCCCTTATCGTATGGCCCTAATGGAAATGCTGGAGTTGAAGAAGCAAGTACAAGAGTTAGAAGATCTTGGATTTATTAGACCAAGCACGTCACCTTGGGGAGCCCCGGTTCTATTTGTTAGAAAGAAGGATGGAAATCTTCGACTCTGTATCGACTACAGAGAGTTGAATAAGGTTACTATTAAGAACAAGTACCCGCTTCCCAAGATAGACGATTTGTTCGATCAACTACAAGGAGCGACGACCTTTTCGAAGATTGACTTACGATCTGGGTACCATCAGTTACTTGTCAGGTCGGAAGATATACCGAAAACACCTTTCAGAACAAGATATGGGCACTACGAGTTCTTAGTTATGCCTTTTGGATTAACTAATGCCCCGGCGGTATTCATGGATTTGATGAATCGGGTGTTCAGACCCTTCTTGGATCAATTCATCATCGTGTTTATCGATGACATCCTTATTTATTCAAAGAGTGATGAAGAACACGAGAAGCATGTGAAGATTGCACTTCAGACACTTAGAGAAAATCGTCTCTATGCTAAGTTCAGTAAGTGTGAGTTTTGGCTGAAAGAAGTCAAATTCTTGGGACATGTAGTCTCACAGAACGGAATTTCAGTGGACTCAACCAAGACGGACGCAATTTCTAGTTGGAATAGACCAACCAACGCATCGGAAGTACGAAGTTTCCTTGGATTGGCTGGATACTATAGGAGATTCGTGGAGGGTTTCTCAAGGATCGCGTCTCCTTTAACCGGACTAACAAAGAAGGATTCAAAGTTTGAGTGGAAGGACAAGCACGAACGCGCCTTTCAGGAATTAAAGGAGAGGTTGACCTCAGCGCCAGTGCTAGCCATACCCAAGAGTGGTGAACAGTACACTATCTACAGTGACGCTTCATATCAAGGACTAGGATGTGTACTTATGCAAAATGGTCAGGTGATCGCTTACGGATCTAGGCAATTAAAGCCACATGAATTAAACTACCCTACGCACGATTTGGAATTGGCTGCAATTGTCTTTGCACTTAAAATTTGGAGGCACTATCTCTACGGAGAGAAGTTCGACTTGTTTAGCGATCACAAAAGCTTGAAATACCTGTTCTCTCAAAAGGATTTAAACATGAGACAACGACGTTGGATGGAGCTACTTAAGGACTACGACTTTAGTTTGCAATACCACCTCGGTAAGGCAAATGTAGTCGTAGATGCTTTAAGCAGAAAACCCCAAAGGTTAATCGCCTCACTTTTAATTAGGGAATGGAAAGCCTTAGAAGCCTTAACAGAATTTGACTTCCAGACTACAAGACCAGGTATTGAACGACCTTTTGGATGTCTTATGGTGCAGCCAACCCTCATTAACCGAATACTCGAAGCTCAAAAGAAGGACGAAGGATTGAGGAAATGGTTTGTGAAGGCGAAAGCAAAGGATCCGACTGAATGGAATATTGGAACAGACAGGGCATTCAGATGTAAGGACAGGTTATGTGTACCCAACACGGATAATTTGAGGGAAGACATTCTGAATGAAGCCCACAAGTCAAGGATGACTATACACCCCAGCGGAACCAAGATGTACAAAGACTTGAAAAGGAACTTTTGGTGGGAAGGCATGAAGAGAGAAGTCGTAGAATATGTAGCAAAATGCCCTACTTGCCAGCAAGTCAAGGCGGAACATCAACGACCTCCAGGATTACTACAACCTCTACCAGTCCCAAAATGGAAATGGGAGCATATCACCATGGATTTTGTTATGGGATTGCCAAGATCTCAGCAGAACCATGATGCCATTTGGGTAGTTGTTGATCGACTAACCAAATCAGCCCATTTTATTGCATATAATATGACCTATCCTGTCGAGAAGATGAGTCGACTTTATCTGCAACAGGTTGTGCGGTTACATGGGGTACCGGTGTCAATAGTATCAGATCGAGATTCGAGATTCACCGCTGGATTTTGGGAGAGCCTTCAGAAAGCGATGGGAACATCTCTGAAGTTAAGTTCTGCATTTCATCCACAAACTGACGGTCAAATAGAAAGGACGAATCAAGTAATGGAGGACATGCTTCGAGCCTGTGTAATCGATTTTGAAAGTTCGTGGGAAACTCACTTACCGTTGGTTGAGTTTGCTTATAACAACAGTTTTCATTCGAGCATAGGGATGGCACCATTTGAAGCACTATACGGAAGGCCGTTCCGATCACCTTTGTGTTGGGCTGAAATTGGGGATGGCAAACTATTGGGACCAGACTTAGTCCAGGAGACCAATAAAGGAATCAATACAGTAAAGGAAAGAATGAAGGCAGCACAAAGTAGATACAAGAGCTACGCGGATAAACGACGTCGAGACCTAGAATTTGAAGTGGGAGATCATGTTTACCTGAAAGTTTCCCCGGTTCGAGGCGTGGTAAGGTTTGGACAGAAGAAGGGAAAGCTATCGCCACGCTACATTGGACCATTTGAAATTCTGGATCGCGTAGGAAAAGTCGCCTATAGATTGGCGTTACCACCCAAGATGTCGGGAGTTCATAACGTATTCCATGTAAGCATGCTAAGGAAATGTCTTCATAACCCGGCACACGAGATCGACTTCAAAGATATCGAAGTAAATGACAATGCTACATTCATTGAAGGACCTGTAAAGATTCTGGATCATGGAATTAAGAAGTTGAGAAACAAAGAGATTTCGCTGGTAAAGATTCAGTGGAAACACCATGACGAAGGAGAAGCCTCTTGGGAGCTGGAATCGGAAATGAGAGAGAAATTTCCTTTTCTTTTTAGTGCCTAGATAACTCAGATTTCGAGGACGAAATCCTGTAATAGGTGGTAGAAGATGTAATGCTTGTAATTTCTCTACGTGCAATAATACGAGTTTTATGAATTTCTATATCTGGTCTATTATTTTATTAATATTTTATTTGTGTGACTGTATCAGTGTAATATAATTACTAATTAGACTATAATCACTGCACCGACTCGACCGTAATTAGACTTAACTTAGTCCTGTACCTGGACCCGAACATCAGAAATAATACCTGTCTGCACGTAAACCGAGATCGACACGCATAACAAGGAACTTTTGCACGCAAACCGAGGTAGTGGCACAAAACTCGAGGTGGACCCCTCATGGTCGGCCACATGGCAGCCTATGCACCACATGGCACCACCTCCCTTGCCACTTGTCCACCTCTAGGACACTTGTCCATGCATGTACACTCTAGCACATGCATGGTGACACATATCCCACCACCATCTCTATATAAACATGTCTATATTCATGCATTACACCTTTAGGCCATTTACAATCTGCATATAGAGTTAGAGAGAGCTAGGAGATGAACTCCATGGAGAGATAAGAGATACATGGAGATGGAGAAGAAGAACTAGGAAGAAGTCTCCACCATTGAGGTTGTTTTCAAGCTTCCTAAGCTCTAATCCAAAGCCCAAGCTCAATTTCAAGTTTATGTGAGCATTCTAACTCACTTTAGAACTTATATAGTATGTAGTAATATTTATTATGTGCTTGATGTTGATAGTTTGAGAGATCCATGCCATGGAAGTTAAATCTTCAAATCTGGGAAGCTGAAACTTCCAGCAGAATGTTGTTTAGTAAAACGAACGTTTTGAGCAGTTCAATAATGGGAATGAGGCTAGGTTTTTTTGTGGAGAAATCTAACTCATTTATCTACAAATAACTCTTCTATTGCTCAGTCTGAAAATCACTTCTTCATAGGTGAAATGTACATGCAACGAAGTACTTTAAATCTGAGAAACAGAAACCTCTAGCAGAATGTAGTTTAGTAAAATGAGTGTTTTAAGAAGCTCCGAAATCTGAATTAAGCTAGATTTTTTTGTGGAGAAAGATAACTTATTTATCTACAAATAACTCTTTTATAGCCTGGTCTAAAAATGAATCCTTGATAGGTGAAATGCACATGCAACACAGTACTATAAATCTGGGACAGAGCAGTCCGAAAATATAGAAATGTCTAAGTAAAATAATTATTTTGAGCAGCTAAAAAATGCAATTGAAGCTAGATTTTTTTGTACATGAATCTAATCCAATTATCTACAATGTTCTAGTTTTGAGTTTGATCTACAAATCAATTTATCATGCCCAAATAAATCATATCAATTCAGTCAACATAGTAAAATTAATTCCTGGCAGATTGTATAACTACTTGTATGATGTGTTTATTAATGATGCTTGCTTACCGATACCTGTGTGGTTATGGATATCTTGTGCTATGGTAGTGCTATTGAGTAGATGATTATGTTAGGGGCTTCATCTTTATATTATTGGTATTAAATTCACGAGCTACACGCTAGGTTTCCGTTGTTATGAATATAGTGTGATGACCATAGAGAGTTCATACCCAAGCTATAAGTATGTTGTACGGCATGTTTATGGCGTTGATAGTGATTGGATAAGTTTCCATTGTAAGTACATTACGACATAAAACAGGATGACAGATATATAAACGTAACTTCGAAAGTATATTCGGAAGTCCTTTAATGAACTAAATTCCGAAATGAGTGACGAATGCGCGGTAGGGAAAATGTAAGGGTCGGTTGTGCTATATTAGAAGCAGATTATGATAAGGATAATTGTCGGATAGGTAATCTGGGCAGCAGAGATCAGGATAGTAAGAAAAAGGGATGTGCTGTTGAGTTGTGATGCGGTGATTCTTTGAGTAAAGACTCCTTTCGGTTCTTCGTGACGAAATGGATGTTCTTGTACTCCGTAACGCTTTCGTTTCTTCGTGACGAAGCGGTGATTCTTTGAGTAAAGACTCCTTTCGATTCTTCGTGACGAAATGGATGTTCTTATACTCCGTAACGCTTTCGGTTCTTCGTGACGAAGCGGTGATTCTTTGAGTAAAGACTCCTTTCGGTTCTTCGTGACAAAATGGATGTTCTTGTACTCCGTAACGCTTTCGGTTCTTCGTGACGAAGCGGTGATTCTTTGAGTAAAGACTCCTTTCGGTTCTTAGTGACGAAATGGATGTTCTTGTACTCCGTAACGCTTTCGGTTCTTCGTGACGAAGCGGTGATTCTTTGAGTAAAGACTCCTTTCGGCTCTTCGTGACGAAATGGATGTTCTTGTACTCCGTAACGCTTTCGGTTCTTCGTGATGAAGCGGTGATTCTTTGAGTAAAGACTCCTTTCGGTTCTTCATGACGAAATGGATGTTCTTGTACTCCGTAACGCTTTCGGTTCTTCGTGACGAAGCGGTGATTCTTTGAGTAAAGACTCCTTTCGGTTCTTCGTGACGAAATGGATGTTCTTGTACTCCGTAACGCTTTCGGTTCTTCGTGACGAAGCGGTGATTTTTGAGTGAAGACTCCTTTCGGTTCTTCGTGACGAAATGGATGTTCTTACACTCCTTAACACTTCGGTTCTTCGTGACGAAGTGGTTGATGAAAGATGTTTTGGTTGATGAAAGATGAACTGGTTGATGAAAGATGGTTTGGTTAGCAAGGGACACGTTGCGTTTGTAAATGATGTCGGATGTTAGAAATGAATGGTAGTGGCATTAAAAAAATGTCTAGACGGGTCTCCTGAATTGTTTGTATTCTTATCGAATACGTAGTCAGGTACGCTACTAGTTATAATTCGACGGTGAGAACGTAAAGATCCTAAAAGATATGTTGAAAGGTAGTAAATGTATTCCTATTGTGTTTTACTATATACGTTCTATTTGATTTAGCTTACTCACTCAGCTTTCATAAGCTGACGACGTTCATGTCGCTGGACATTCCCATGTCCAGCTTATCCAGGTAACGAGTACATGGGTTATGATGCTACGCAAGCGGAGAACGTGGAGGGAGAGTACACTGAAGATGGCTATGGTTATGCTAGTTAGAGAGAAGACTAGCAGTTATCCTCTGTAAATGTTTTGATTATAACCAGAAGACTTAGCATATATTTTGTAATAGTTTTGTAAGGCCGAGAGCCATAAGACTCTGATGTATTTATAATGATGTATTAACTAGCTAAGTACTTTGACTTCTCTTTGTAATATATTCCAGTTAGTAAATGATGGTCTTATCTTTTTATTATATCGTTTAAATATTATTATTTGGTCATGGACAATTCGGTACTGCATCCAGTCACATGCCTCAGGGTCCAAGATGAAAATTTTAAATTTTTCCATATTTTGGCTACGCCGGGGCGTGACAATTCTTGTCTTAGATTTTTCCTTATGCTTATCGAACTCAATAGTCCTTGATTTCTGTGATTGATAGGAGTATTTACATACAATGGTGCTGTGGATATCGCAGGTTGACTTACCCACAGCAATTTTCTTACCCACAACTTTTCTTTTAAAATTCTTTTAAAATTTCAATTTCAAAAACAAATGAGTCGCCACTTAATTTTTAAAAGGAAAAATTAAGAAACCATTTAAAGGAAACTGATCTTTTGCGAAACCAAAGATTAACTAGGTCTGGTGATTATGGAATGAGAGAGGAAGGAGCCCGGCGGACTAAAACACCCCCTTTCATCCTATCTTGCGATAGGCCTCTACTCAACATCCTTTTTAATCGAATTAATAATTTAAGCATGCCCTCAACTAATACATAAATATATATACATTACAAAAGCATGTCCAAAGGGTGTAAAATTGCTAATGACAAAAATATCATTCATAAGCCACATATGTCAAGTAGCAAGCAACATGATGTGCAATAGGGAACAAGAGAGAGCTTACCCGGGATCCGGCCGCGAATATTAAACGTGCAATGCATGCGATTAAATAAAACCTAGGAAAAGAGTCTCTAATCCATATATACACATAAGACAAATCTTAATTCTAAGGTGTCGCGCATTAAGTTGAAAATTAAATAAAATCAATGAATTTAATAAACTAGAGAGGGATTGAGAAATCATACCTTAATAGCGCTACAAAACAAAGGGTTAGTTCACATGATATGCAAAATATGATGTTAGAAATAACAATCCTAAATTTCTAGCTTAAATCTGTCTAATGTAATTAAATCCAAAGCAACTAAGTCCTAATTACAAGTGCCAAACCATATGGATGAATATGCACATGGACAAGGATGAACTATGAAATACTCTTAAACTTTGAATTCAAGCTCAACTAATCATTATTAAAACATGGTTTAAACCCTAGGTCATAGAAAAGTCATTTGGACCATTATTGACAAAGTTGGTCAAATGTGTCATAAAACTCTGAAAATTGCAGAGAGCAGACCAGACCTTCAAGAAAATACAAAGCATGTCTCTCATGGTTTGATGTTGGTGAATTTTGGACACAAGATGCCTCTATGAGTCTAGTTTCCAAATCAAAAAGAAAATCAAAGTTTCAACCGTCGGATCTCTGGGAAAAGGACAAACATCAGACATCACTCAGAGATGTACAACTCTCTGTCCAGAGATATTGTTTGATTTTTTAAAAATAACAAAAAAATTAGAAATGCTCCGTTCTTTTTAGGGTGACTTCCTAACACATTAAACCTCATAGAAAAAATTATTGGGAGTCATAAGCACTTCATTAGAACTCTGATTTAATTATTTCAAAAGAGTGTTGCTGTTCTGAAACTATTCTGAAACTCTGGGCAGATTGTTGTTACCTCACAAAACCCATGATCAAACCATTCTAAACGTGAAACCATATAAAAACAAAAATTACAGTGGTAGAACATCGTGTTGTTGACACTTTCCCATTGGTTTCACTTGATTTCAACGGTTAGATTTCGAACTAAAAATCTTTGATCAAAAACAGTTTGTGAACTCACTGTTTTCATTTTTAAGTTCAACATTTATTTGCTAACCCCAACTATTAAACCATGAAGTTGGGCTTAACTAAACTATTTCCTCTTACCATTTGATGGTCATTGGAGACTAAAACGTTTATTTTTCATAGATTTCAAGTGAAGTATGGATGAACTTCATGAAATCTACAAGATAAAGAATCTAAACCATTGAGATGGGCTTGGACTCAAAGTCATTTCCTCCTGCCATTTGATGGCCATTGGAGATGAAGACATGACTAAAACTCATGAGTTTTCAAGGAATATAAGGAGACTCCATGAAAACTCAAGCTTAGAGGACCCAAGTCATGAGTATGGACTTGGATCCATCTATTTGTTTATAAAATAAAATGATGATCAAACTTTGACTTCCATGTGAAGCATAAGCTTACATAGGATTCAAAAGATCACATTCAAGAGATTATAAGAGAGATATTAAGGATCTCCAATAGTCTCAAGAAGGAAGTATGAACAATAGAAGAAATGAAGCAAAGAAAACAAAATTGTTTGAGGATCCAAAGGAAAGAATGCAAATAAAACAACTTATGGTTAGAGGATCACCTCCAACTATCCTCAAAGTTTATCTTCTTTGAAGATCTTCCAGGCTCTTCTTCCTAGTTTTCTCTAAACTCTCTCTTTTCTCTCTAAAAATGTTGGTGTAATGGAAGTATTTTTTGTATGTGTTGTTTTCCCCTTCTCCAATTCCCCCAATATATTTCTCTTGGTTGGTCCCCCCCCCCCCCTTTTATAGACAAAAACTACCAAGTATTTTCAGTAAATTCGGAGTAAAAGACATGTGTAAACATCTCATTTGGTGGTACAATGTGTACTTTCTGAAATTAGACAGACTGCTGCCCAGGGCGGCAGTCAAGAAACTGTCGCCGCAGTCCGTGAATGCCGCGGCGGCAGTCCATGACTACCGTCGCGGCATGACTACCGCCGCGGCACTTCATGACTGCCGTGCGGCATTCATCAAATGCCGTGGCAATTAATGGATTGCCGCGTTTTTGTCAGTCTTACTTTATCAGTTTTTTGTTCTTATTCGCATACGCATACGCATACGTATTGCATTGCAAAACACAGACTTTAAAAGTGAATGGCAGTCAGAAATTGTTGGCGGCACTTGGTAAATGCCGGCCCGGCACTCTCTGACTGCCGTACGGCACTCAATGAGTGCCGCGGCAGTCTGCCGTGTGCCGTTTTTAGCTAAGATTCCCTCTTTAGGTCTTCACCCTTTTTGAAGCAAATTATTTTTGAAGATCCTTTCCAAAAGTCATGTCTTATACCTGAATTCTCCTAAATACCTGGTATTTTCTTCTTTCTGTGAAATTTTATCGCGTTTTGGAGAACTTTCTGAAGAGCTTGGAGTACTTCAAATCTTTCGGTCCTTATCATCATCGGACTTGGAGGTGACACTCTCCTAAATTTGACGTCTGGTCAAAATTGGGGTGTCTACAGTTTGCCCCTCTTTGACAGAGCTCGTGGGGCAATGCGTCCCACAAGTGAATGTCAAAGCCTGTGTGAAGACAAGCCTTTGACCAGACCGTCGAATTTAGGTAAAAACAAAATGCGTTGCAAAAACGGGTGCGCAGCGAAATTCTAATTGGTCGCGCTCCATGACGAGCTGCCTACGTATCCCATCAGGAATCAGACCAAAGCGTAGTTCAGGCACGGGGTCGAACATACACAGACGCAGGTAGACACACGGATGGATGCACCTATCCTATCGTGATGCAAATGCCATGCAATGGCATTTTCTGAATTGACCTGGTTGTATAAATGTCATGCTTATCATGTCTTCCCTACGTACGACGCACATTACATGACGTGTTAGTCAGGGAAGATCATCTAAGCGAAAATCTATTATAGGGGTCATGAAGGTGCTTTTGATTTGATTTTGGGGTTAATGCTAATATGTTGCGAGAACCGAGAATGCAAATACGTTACACTCTCAAACAAAGGATCGACGTAAATATGTTACGAGGATCGAGAATATAAATTTGTTATATTCTCATAATGGGGGTTAACGCAAATATATTGCGAGAACCGAGAGTGCAAATATGTTACATTCTCAAATAAAGGATCAACGCAAATATGTTACGAGGATCGAGAATACAAATTCGTTATATTCCCAAAATGAGGGTTAACGCAAATATGTTGCGAGAACCGAGGGTGCAAATTCGTTACACTCTCAAACAAAGGATTGACGTAAATATGTTACGAGGATCGAGAATATAAATTTGTTATATTCTCAGAATGGGGGTTAACGCAAATATGTTACGAGAACCGAGAGTGCAAATATGTTACATTCTCAAACAAAGGATCAACGCAAATATGTTACGAGGATCGAGAGTGCAAATATGTTACATTCTCAAATAAAGGATCAACGTAAATATGTTACGAGGATCGACAATATAAATTTGTTATATTCTCAGAATGGGGGTTAACGCAAATATGTTACGAGAACTGAGAGTGCAAATATGTTACATTCTCAAACAAAGGATTGACGTAAATATGTTACGAGGATCGAGAATATAAATTTGTTATATTCCCAAAATGAGGGTTAACGCAAATATGTTGCGAGAACCGAGGGTGCAAATTCGTTACACTCTCAAATAAAGGATCGACGTAAATTCGTTACGAGGATTGAGGATATAAATTTGTTATATTCCCAAAATGAGGGTTAACACAAATATGTTGCGAGAACCGAGGGTGCAAATTCGTTGCACTCTTAAACAAAGGATCAATGTAAATTTGTTACGAGGATTGAGGATATAAATTTGTTATATTCCCAAAATGGGGTTAACACAAATATGTTGCGAGAACCGATGGTGCAAATTCGTTGCACTCTTAAACAAAGGATCAACGTAAATTTGTTACGAGGATTGAGGATATAAATTTGTTATATTCCCAAAATGAGGGTTAACACAAATATGTTGCGAGAACCGAGGGTGCAAATCCGTTACACTCTCAAACAAAGGATCAGCGCAAATATGTTACGGGGATCGCCATCGAGTACTAACGCAAATGATGCTGCCATTGAGGACTAATGAAGAGAAGCTGCCTTTGAGGACTAATACTTTATGAAGAGAAGCTGTCATTGAGGACTAATGAAGAGAAGCTTCCTTTGAGGACTAATGCTTATGAAGAGAAGCTGTCTTTGAGGACTAAAGCTTATTCTGGAGTCTCCTCATGCTCAAAGAACCAAATTTAGGTATTCGAAGTTACTTCGGACTTTAAGAATTGATTTCACAAAATTTTGGGAGTCCACAAACTCCGAGAGTTGAATTTTCAAAATTTTGGGGAGTTTTCAGACTCAAAGAATTTGAACAGAACTGATAGAAAGAATGATTTTCTGCATTTACGGCCCTTTGGAAGGAACATATCGGTTCTGTCAAAAGAGGGAAGTCACCTTTGCCCCTAGTTTTGGACTCCTCTTATTTTAACACTATGACGTGATAGTGTTTGAAACTTCTGCTCGTATAGCCCATAGGATGCTTATGGAGACTTTTCAAATCTTTATTCATCATCTTAAACCCACACATCTGAGACCGTTTATTGGCTTATCTAAGGATAGACCAGACAAAGCCCGTTACTCAAGACGACTGACTCAAACTCTATATTCATTATGAATCAATGTGCATTCATCGTGAATAATGTATCATCTCATCTTTGATTTATTCATTATCTTACTAATAGTAGTACTTTGCTGATAAATCTAAACTTTGAAAAACTTCCCAAATTGGTGCTTCAAATTGGTGCTTTAGCTTATAGAATGGAAGTCACTCTATTTCAATCCTTTCAAAACAAACTTGATTACTTGAGAGCTTGCTTTTGATATAGAGGGATTTTGGCAAATGAAGTTTGCCCCTAGTTTGAATAAGATTCAGAGGCATTGCTTTCGGGATTAAATGAGGTGTTCAGCAAACAAAGTTTGCCCCTGGTTTGGCGATATGTATGCGGCTTCCAGCAAATGTGAATTTGCCCCTAGCCTGAAGGAAGGAAACCAAAGATGCAAACGGGTGATGCTTATAGTTGTAGGGATGGTTATGGACCGAGAACCTTGGGAGGTTTGCTTACTTATCCCCGAGCGGGAATCAGGTCCAAAGTAGTTCGGCCGAGGCCTGAAAGAAAGATAGCATGAGATGATAGGGCAATGACCGAACCAAGCAGGTTGCCTACGTATCCCCAAGTGGGAATCAGGTCAAGCGTAGTTCATCAAGGTAGGAGGCTTTGAAAGAAACGGTTTCAAGAATTGGTGGGCTTTTCGAGCCATGATGCCATCTAGGGAGTGCATGTCACTTGTGGTAGCCCTTGTGTAGCATGATGAACTACTTTTTCCTTTATTCTCTATTCTTTTTTTTTTTTCTTTCTTTTTTTCTTTTCTTCTTTTCTTTTCTTCTTTTTCATTTGACGGTTGATTCATTAACCTTTTCACTAGCCAGTTAATCTTTATAACTCTCATCATGTTTTATTCATACTCTGTCATATTCACAAAACGATATCAGCCCTCCAAATCACTCTTTATTTTTCTCAAAGATATCTTTGCATTGTTTTATGCCCTCTTAGCCATTGAGCCTCTCACAAAAAATGTGAGCTTAATTGATACTTTCAAATCTCTCTTTTCATTTCCAATTTCTTTAGAACAACACAAAGTCTTGAGGTAGTTTATGTGCCTATGATTTATTTTGAAATACTCAAGAATTCTCAATCTTATCTATTCTCTGCCTTTTCTTTTCTTTTTTCCTTTCCTTTCTCTTCCTTACTATCTCTATGATTTTGACTGGCTAGGATTAGGATTTTTGAAATCAACACGCATCTTATTTGTTTTTGCTCTAACTTTTGCCTAGGTGCCCTTTCGGGTTTTTTCATCCTAGCGAGCTTCTTTTTTCTTTTTTTTTTTTTTTTTCACTTGGAAGAAGAAGTTCATTCAAAATGTCTGGCTACCATCAAGGACCAAGTTTATGGCTTTAGACTGGTTGGGCTCATCTTTGAGGCTTGGTGTTTGAGAAAAGGGGATGGTGAGCAAGCTTCAAGTTCCAAGTTCATCTTTTCAAGATTGAGCAAGAGCATCTTTAAATTCTTAAAGTAAAGCTAATCAATTCTCTAATACTCCTTGGATTTGGCGCAGAACTTGCTTTGATCATTTAGGGATCCTTTTCAATGCAAAGATTTATTAACAAAGTATTTCTCACGATCATTTGAAAAAGTGATTTTCATTTTTTTTTCTTCTCTTTTTTTTGGCTTAATGATCCATACATTCACGACTTGGAACACTGAATCAAACAGAATGAGACATTTTATTCAACTAGCAGGGAAAAAGGGTTACATCACTTGACTCGATAAACTCGACAACCGACTGACTTAAAGACTCGACTGGACTTGACACTTGACTCCTACTTGACATGACTCGATTACTAGACTTGACTTGGTCTCAACTGGAGTATCACAGATGATTTTCAATTGATTAGATTTCCAAGAGCATCCACATTTGCTTTAGCAGCAGCAGTTCTGAACATAATCACTTCACCATCATCATTTGAACCTCCGGGTCCGTCTTCCCCCAACAGTATGTGTGCAGAAATATTATCCACGTCCATGACCCAATTTTTAGCGGGACAGTATTCATCTGACTCATACCACGTATTGTCAATACCTTTTCCACATTTGTTGATTGGGCCAGGGCCAGTTGATTGTCGCGCACTCATGGATGCAGCAAATCCCTGGGATTGGGAGGTCGGAGAGTGAAGAGCTTGTAAAAGGTCACTTGGTGGATTTGGCGGAAAAGTGATGATTTTCTGATCAATGAGATCCTGGATCTCATGGCGGAGTCTTGAGCAAGAATCGGTATTGTGGCCTTGAGTTTGGTGATAGGCGCAGTACAAGGATAAGTCACATTTGTGAGGTAAGGGATTTGATGGTGGCCTTGGGTCTAGGGGATTAAGGTGACCACTCTTAATGAGGTGACCAAGGGCCATGGATAATGTCATGCCAAGCTTGGTGAATATTCTTGACCTGCCGGCTCGGCTTAATTTCAGATTCGACTTTGAACTTGAGTTGGCTTTTGGATTAAGACGTGAGCTTGAAATAACTCTTTGGTTCATTGGGATTGAGCATGGATATGGGCCTTGGTGAATGGTTAAGCTTGGATGTGGATTTTGGTGCTTGGCCGGGTGATCCATTATTCCCTTCGTCACTACCTCATTCAAACCCACTTGCTTTTTGAGTAACTGATAGAGCTCGAGTGTTACCCTCTCCAATTGATTAACCCTTAAGTTCTGTTGCTCAATAGTGGCTTGCAGCTTATTCATTCTCTCTTTCAAAGCTCTTAAAGCCATTGGCGGATCAATCTCAAGATGATGGTCCATGTTCTCCTAAAATCAAGAAGACGAACCTAAGAAAATTAGAAGTGTCCTCACTAGGGGATCTGGTTGTTCCACTCTTTCTACAGGTCCACGACATGAAAGGCCCGCATGCAAAATCGATTTTCAGGAGACAAGGAATTTCGAGGAATTATTTTGATCTTAATTGGGAGGAAGATGTTGTGGATTTGTATGCTACATGCATGCAATGATATTGGTTAATGTGACAAACATGTTCATGCTTTGATGGTTTGATGCAACTGAATGCATGCACCGCACACATGGCACACGGATGAAATGCACGTGTGTGTGTGCCTACTGTATATGCAAAAGAAAGGAAAATTCTAATCCTAATACATAAACAAATAAGCACATAAATCCTCACCCATGTCAAGTATGCTAATTTCTCCTTTCATTGTGATCCTCCTTACCCTCTCAAAGGTTGGGCAAAATATTTTCGAAATTCATTTGAAAAGCATCTCTTTAAATGATGAGATTTTTCAAAAACAATTCTCAAGGATTTTGAAAAAATGAAAATGTTTCTCAATAACTATGATTGGGTTGAAATTTTGCTTTGAAATTCATTTGAAGAGCATTTCTTCCAAAAATAATTCTCAAAGATTAGTTTGGGGCTTTAATCAAAAGTGAACTCCAAAGATTTTTTTGAAAGAGCAATTGAAAACTTTGGAATAAAGATTACAAAAAAATCCATTTGCTTTCAAAGATGGATTTAAAATTCTTTGGGTAGAAGGATCACATGATCGGATTATCACCGTACTTTTCATGAATTTTGGATGCGTACAAGGTCAATGATGCTTAGCTAACATGATATAAGAAGTATAACCTTATAACCAAGGTTCAGCATGTTCCCAAATGTCATGGGACATGAGGAGGAATTGCTAAAAGTGATTAAGGGGTTATACAGTTTTCATCAAGTAAGCATCGTCATCATCTCAAATAATCCCCTTTGGGCATAAAAAATTCCCTAGCACATAGCCCTAATCAAGAATTAATTTCCTAATATTGAAAGGTTCTATGGAAACTATTGTGTAAAAGCTGGGTTTTGGTCAAATAAGGGACCCTTGACACACATCCGATAGGATGCTTAATATACCAAATCATGGTACGAGATCAAGGGTGATCACACAGTCCCATGATGACTTGACCGACCGGGTTGCCCCGAGCCTCCAAGGTCATAGTTCCGTGCAATCGACTGGCTGGACATGCAAGTGATATGCAACAGGCACACAAAGATTAATTAATTTGATTAAAAGGATATTTTTCAAGTCTAATCCTCGAGTGAACCCAAAATCAGAATTCTGGTCTGCGAAACCAGAGATTCTGGGTTCGATCCCCAGCAGAGTCGCCAGATTGTGGATATCGCAGGTTGACTTACCCACAACAATTTTCTTACCCACAACTTTTCTTTTAAAATTCTTTTAAAATTTCAATTTCAAAAACAAATGAGTCACCACTTAATTTTTAAAAGGAAAAATTAAGAAACCATTTAAAGGAAACTGATCTTTTGCGAAACCAAAGATTAACTAGGTCCGGGGATTATGGAATGAGAGAGGAAGGAGCCCGGCGGACTAAAACACCCCCTTTCATCCTATCTTGCGATAGGCCTCTACTCAACATCCTTTTTAATCGAATTAATAATTTAAGCATGCCCTCAACTAATACATAAATATATATACATTACAAAAGCATGTCCAAAGGGTGTAAAATTGCTAATGACAAAAATATCATTCATAAGCCACATATGTCAAGTAGCAAGCAATATGATGTGCAATAGGGAACAAGAGAGAGCTTACCCGGGATCCGGCCGCGAATATTAAACGTGCAATGCATGCGATTAAATAAAACCTAGGAAAAGAGTCTCTAATCCATATATACACATAAGACAAATCTTAATTCTAAGGTGTCGCACATTAAGTTGATAATCAAATAAAATCAATGAATTTAATAAACTAGAGAGGGATTGAGAAATCATACCTTAATAGCGCTACAAAACAAAGGGTTAGTTCACATGATATGCAAAATATGATGTTAGAAATAACAATCCTAAATTTCTAGCTTAAATCTGTCTAATGTAATTAAATCCAAAGCAACTAAGTCCTAATTACAAGTGCCAAACCATATGGATGAATATGCACATGGACAAGGATGAACTATGAAATACTCTTAAACTTTGAATTCAAGCTCAACTAATCATTATTAAAACATGGTTTAAGCCCTAGGTCATAGAAAAGTCATTTGGACCATTATTTACAAAGTTGATCAAATGTGTCATAAAACTCTGAAAATTGCAGAGAGCAGACCAGACCTTTAAGAACATACAAAGCATGTCTCTCATGGTTTGATGTTGGTGAATTTTGGACACAAGATGCCTCTATGAGTCTAGTTTCCAAATCAAAAAGAAAATCAAAGTTTCAACGGTCGGATCTCTGGGAAAAGGACAAACATCAGACATCACTCAGAGATGTACAACTCTCTGTCCAGAGATATTGTTTGATTTTTTAAAAATAGCAAAAAAATTAGAAATGCTCCGTTCTTTTTAGGGTGACTTCCTAACACATTAAACCTCATAGAAAAGATTATTTGGAGTCATAAGCACTTCATTAGAACTCTGATTTAATTATTTCAAAAGAGTGTTGCTGTTCTGAAACTATTCTGAAACTCTGGGCAGATTGTTGTTACCTCACAAAACCCATGATCAAACCATTCTAAACGTGAAACCATATAAAAACAAAAATTACAGTGGTAGAACATTGTGTTATTGACACTTTTCCGTTGGTTTCACTTGATTTCAACGGTTAGATTTCGAACTAAAAATCTTTGATCAAAAACAGTTTGTGAACTCACTGTTTTCATTTTTAAGTTCAACATTTATTTGCTAACCCCAACTATTAAACCATGAAGTTGGGCTTAACTAAACTATTTCCTCTTACCATTTGATGGTCATTGGAGACTAAAACTTTTATTTTTCATAGATTTCAAGTGAAGTATGGATGAACTTCATGAAATCTACAAGATAAAGAATCTAAACCATTGAGATGGGCTTGGACTCAAAGTCATCTCCTCCTACCATTTGATGGCCACTGGAGATGAAGACATGACTAAAACTCATGAGTTTTCAAGGAATATAAGGAGACTCCATGAAAACTCAAGCTTAGAGGACCCAAGTCATGAGTATGGACTTGGATCCATCTATTTGTTTATAAAATAAAATGATGATCAAACTTTGACTTCCATGTGAAGCATAAGCTTACATAGGATTCAAAAGATCACATTCAAGAGATTTCAAGAGAGATATTAAGGATCTCCAATAGTCTCAAGAAGGAAGTATGAACAATAGAAGAAATGAAGCAAAGAAAACAAAATAGTTTGAGGATCCAAAGGAAAGAATGCAAATAAAACAACTTATGGTTAGAGGATCACCTCCAACTATCCTCAAAGTTTATCTTCTTTGAAGATCTTCCAAGCTCTTCTTCCTAGTTTTCTCTAAACTCTCTCTTTTCTCTCTAAAAATGTTGGTGTAATAGAAGTATTTTTTGTATGTGTTGTTTTCCCCTTCTCCAATTCCCCCATATATATTTCTCTTGGTTGGTCCCCCCCCCCCCTTTTATAGACAAAAACTACCAAGTATTTTCAGTAAATTCGGAGTAAAAGACATGTGTAAACATCTCATTTGGTGGTACAATGTGTACTTTCTGAAATTAGACAGACTGCTGCCCAGGGCGGCAGTCAAGAAACTGTCGCGACAGTCCGTGAATGCCGCGGCGGCAGTCCATGACTACCGTCGCGGCACTTCATGACTGCCGTACGGCATTCATCAAATGCCGCGACAATTAATGGATTGCCGCGTTTTTGTCAGTCTTACTTTATCAGTTTTTTGTTCTTATTCGCATACGCATACGTATTGCACTGCAAAACACAGACTTTAAAAGTGAACGGCAGTCATAAATTGTTGGCGGCACTTGGTGAATGCCGGCCCGGCACTCTCTGACTGCCGTAAGCACTCTCTGACTGCCGTACGGCACTCAGTGAGTGCTCAGTGAGTGCCGCACGGCACTCAGTGAGTGCCGCGGCAGTCTGCCGTGTGCCGTTTTTAGCTGAGATTCCCTCTTTAGGTCTTCACCCTTTTTGAAGCAAATTATTTTTGAAGATCCTTTCCAAAAGTCATGTCTTATACCTGAATTCTCCTAAATACCTGGTATTTTCTTCTTTCTGTGAAATTTTATCGCGTTTTGGAGAACTTTCTGAAGAGCTTGGAATACTTCAAATCTTTCGGTCCTTATCATCATCGGACTTGGAGGTGACACTCTCCTAAATTTGACGTCTGGTCAAAATTGGGGTGTCTACAGGTGCTTATGTGATTGTGATGTTTACATCTTTTATAATTCATGCTTAGGAAAGATGAGTTATGCTACACCCTAGTTATAGGTAGATAATTCATGTGAACCATAGATGGGTTATGTTTAGATTGAACTAACAATATCTTCTTGACAATACTATTCGGCTTGTAGCTACGATAGATCATAAATATCCAAACATAGAACTTAGAATAGGAAATATAGACCCCCGATGCATGGTTAGTGGTGGATTTATAATCCTAGATCTCATCTATTCATATTTAAATCATTTTTCAATTTAGCATACAAGTTTACTTAGATTTAATTTTAGATTCTATTTTCATGATTCCATAGTTTAATTCATAGTTTAAATTAGTAGTAACAATCAAATTCTAAACCAACCAAACTTCCAATTTTCTTATAATTAAATAGATTAGACTTTAGTAATTAAAGGATAAAAATTCATCAATCTCTGTGGGTTCGACCTTTACTTTCCCTACTGCAAATCTTTAGAAAAGTAAAGTACATTTTTCATATCTTCATTTTGACAGCATCAATTTTTGGCACCGTTGCCGGGGATTGACATATAATTTTTATTGTTAATTAATAGAATTATAATCTACTTGTTAGTAAATATTAGTGTCTATTTTACCTTCTTTGTTTTTAATTTTATTATCGAGTCGCTAAAATTATCCTTGGTTGCAGACTTTAAAGTATCAATTCTAGCACAATCGAGTGGAGCAGCTGTGCATGTCAACGGAGCTTACGTGGACCTGAAACGAAAAAAAAATTGCAATCAATTTAAAATCACCAAGTAAATCCGTTATTTAAATTTCGCATCGAACCACTGTAAGTCAGGGCGCTGAGACGCAATACTTGCATTAGGGTAGGTGTGGAGTGAGCATTGCACTAGCTAGGAAACCCGGGGCGCTGGGCTTGACGCGGTCATTGCATTACAGGATAATTTCATGCATTATATTAGTCTTGTGTGCTTGTATGCTTGGTTATTAGCGTAGCTTATTTTTGTTTTTATTGAGTCAGTCCTTAGTTTATGTTTGGAACTCGTTCAACTAAACCTAAATTAAATCCGCTTAATCTCGAACTTGAACGTACACTTAGAGTCCTTAGGTCATCAACACAAGCTGTGAGAGCTCGGTTGATGTTAGCCGACGAGTCCACACCGGAACCGTCATCTTCGTTTGAATCAGAAATCCGTAGCACCCTTAACCGTTTAAGAAAAACTAAAACGATAAATATCGAACCTATTCCGATGGCCGATTTTGGACATAACAGGAATAATGGAAACAATCAGAATAATGGGGATAATCTTAACATACCCCCACCACCACCGTTAAAGGACTATTTTACTCCTACTGCCTACACACCACCGTCGTGTATTGCATTACTGGAAGTGACGGTAGCCCACTTTAAAATCAAATCGTCAACTATTGCACTCCTTCCGTCATTACACGGGCGTGTTAAGGAAGATCCTTATAATCATTTAGACGAATTTTAGGGTATCTGTGCGACTTTAAAGATTCAGAACTTAACAGATGATGAGTTAAAAATGCGTCTTTTCCCGTTTTCACTTAAAGACAAAGCGAAGTACTGGCTCCAATCTTTGGAGCCAAATTCAATAAGAACATGGGATGAGTTGCAAACTGTGTTCCTACAAAAAATTTTCCCCATCACTAGAACTAATCAGATTAGAAAGTCAATCACCAATTTTACAATGCAAGATGGGGAAACACTTTACGATACGTGGGAACAGTTTAAAGAACTCTTACATTCTTGCCCTCATCACCAGATACCCAAATGGCAGCTGGTGCAAGTCTTCTATGAAGGATTAATTCCCGTCGTTCAAAATACCGTCGATGCTATCTGTGCGGGGACGTTCCTCCACAAGAGTGTCGATGAAGCGTGGAAGATATTTGAAACATTAAGTAAAAACTCTATGCACCAAGCAGTATCCGTACGACCTGAGGGACACCTTCTACCTCACCTAAAGAGAGGCTAAAGTTGAGTCTAATCATTCATATGAAATCCAAGAATTAAATAGAAAAATGGACCAACTTATGATGATGGGCCACGTGCAAGGCCCATCTCCTCCTGTTGACGTATGCCAGTTATGCTCAGATTCTTCGCATTCAACATTAGCATGTCCGTTCGCGTCCCAATTCCCAGAATTTGTAGAACAACATATAAATGTTGTCCAACAGTTCCAACGACCCAATTATAAACCTGCGGGTTATAAATCGGTCTCGACATAGGGATCTCACCCGAACCTTTCTTGGAACTCTAATAGTGAGAAACCATATTCGAAACCCGATACGACAAATTTTCCTAATGTATATCGACAACAATCTAATCAGTATAAGCAGCCTCAAAATCAACAAAATCAATACCAACAGCCGCCCTTCCGCACTAATCCTCCAAGAGATAAAACTTTCGAAGAGAGAGTGTTGGCGTCATTAAAAAACCTAGAAGCTCAGTCACAATCACAATCGCAACTTGTTAACTCTCACACGCAGTCAATAGCTAAATTGGAATCTCAGATGGGACAACTTGCTAATACCTTAAATCGTCGTAATGAGGGAAAGCTACCAAGTCAACCGGTCCAAAACCCTAAGGGACAATATGAGGTGAGTTCGGCGAGTGATCAAGTTAACGCGGTGTCGACTAGAGCGATTGAACATCCGGAGGAGCTCATACCTCCTCCCGAATCTCAAAAAGATAAGAGTAAAGGAATTAGTAAGGAACAAGATGGAGATAACGATAAGGTTACGAAGGACCCTGTTCCTTTGGTACCTACTACGTCTAAAGCGACAAATCCATCAAATTATATACCTAGAATGCCGTTTCCTCCAAGCGTGGATGTCCCAGCGCACTTCTCGAAAAAGGGAACACATGGAAGACATTCTTGAGACATTTAAAGAGGTAAAGATTAATATTCCACTACTCGACGTTCTTAAGCAAATACCACCATATGCTAAATTCTTAAAGGATCTATGTACTCAGAAGAGAAAGTCCAGAAACCATTTATCTAAGAAAGTCTTCCTAACTGAAAAGGTTAGCTCCATGTTTAATAACAACACTCTAAAATACAATGACCTGGGTACTCCCACCATCGCATGTCACATCGGTGATAAATACATTCACCGGGTCCTTCTTGATTTAGGAGCGAGTGTGAATCTGCTACCCTATTCAGTATATGAACATTTGGGTTTAGAAGAACTAAAACCGACTGCGGCCACCTTACAACTAGCTGATAGGTCAATTAAAGTTCCGCGGGGGGTAGTAGAAGATGTATTGGTCAAAGTTGATAGATGCTATTATCTGGTCAATTTTATCGTGCTAGACACCGAACCTGTCCTAGATGCTAGTAAACAAGTCCCAGTCATTCTAGGACGCCCTTTCCTAGCTACGGCTAATTCGATTATTAACTGTAGGACTGGTGTGATGGATATAACTTTTGGTTACATGACCGTGCATCTTAACGTCTTCAATGCATCTAATCAACCATATAGAGGGGACGAAGAGGCAGACTGCTATGCCATAGACTTAATAGACGAATTAGTTGAAGAGGCAGCGCCTTTTATGTTGACTAAGGAAGCCTTGGAAGCATGCCTATTGCATTTCAATTTTAATGATTTCAACATTGACACAAATATTAAAGATGTAAATACTTTATTAGAATCAGTAAACACGACCAATACACTTCCATGGAAACCTAAAATAGAAGCTTTACCGCCTCTTACACATGAACCGATCGTACCATCCATTGAGTGCCCTCCAACACTTGAACTTAAACCGTTGTCGGATTCTCTGAAATATGCATTCCTAGGATCTAACGCAACCCTTCCAGTTATAATCGCGTCAAATTTAACTGAAATTCAGGAAGTACAGCTGATCGAGGTTCTAGGTAATCATAAAAAGCCGATTGGATGGACGGTCGCCGATTTAAAAGGAATTGACCCGTCAGTTTGCATGCATAGAATAAATTTAGAAGAAAATGCTAAACCATCTAGGGAAATGCAACAACGTCTCAACCCTAACATGAAATAGGTGGTTATGAAGGAAGTTATAAAACTCTTAGATGCCGGTATTATCTACCCGATCTCCGATAGCAATTGGGTCAGCCCAACTCAGGTTGTCCCAAAGAAATCAGGTATTACGGTCGTACCAAATGAAAAGGGAGTCCTTATACCCACCCGTCAAACTACCGGTTGGCGGGTATGCATCGACTATAGAAAACTTAATACGATGACTCGTAAGGACCACTTCCCTCTTCCATTTATTGATCAAATCCTAGAACGTCTGTCCGGTCAGAGTTATTATAGTTTCTTAGATGGATACTCTGGTTACAACCAGATGCCCATTTATCCTGATGATCAAGAAAAGACGACGTTCACATGTCCCTTTGGAACCTTTGCCTACCGTCGTATACCGTTTGGTTTATGCAATGCAATGGTAACCTTTCAACGGTGTATGATGGCAATCTTCTCGGACATGGTTGAGAAATTTCTCGAGGTATTTATGGACGATTTCTCAGTGTTCGGATCTACATTTGATGAATGCCTCCAAAATCTTATAAAAGTCCTCGCCCGATGCGAGGAAGCAAACTTGATATTAAGTTGGGAAAAGAGCCATTTCATGGTTCAAGAGGGAATAGTCTTGGGTCATGTTATTTCTAGACGAGGTATAGAGGTTGATAAAGCAAAAATCGAGTTAATAGACAAACTTCCACCGCCATCATCCATTCGTCAGATCCGTTCCTTCCTAGGTCATGCCGGTTTCTATAGACGATTTATCAAAGACTTTAGTAAAATTGCACGCCACTTGTGCAACCTGCTTGCCATGGATGCTCCTTTTGTCTTTGACAACGAATGTCTGAAGGCTTCCGAAACGTTGCGAACCTTACTATCTACGGCTCCGGTAATCCAATCCCCCGATTGGTCATTACCGTTTGAATTGATGTGTGATGCTTCCGATTATGCCGTTGGAGCCGTTTTGGGACAAAAAGTTAATAAAATCCCTCACGTAATTTATTATGCGTGTAAAACACTAAATGAAGTGCAATTGAACTATACAACAACTGAAAAAGAATTACTTGCGGTTGTGTTTGCCCTCGACAAATTCCGTTCTTATTTATTGGGTTCAAAGGTCATTGTGTATACTGATCACGCCGCATTACATGATTTATTGAATAAGAAAGAAACAAAACCGAGATTAATCCAATGGATTTTACTCCTGCAGGAGTTTAATTATGAAATACGTGATAAAAAGGGTTCTGAAAATGTTGTAGCTGACCACTTGTCACGAATTCTTGTAGAATCTAACGATATTACCCCTCTAAAGGATTCGTTTCCAGACGAGCAATTATTTACTTTATCTACCGTAAACTGTCCATGGTTCAGTGACATCGTCAATTTCATAGCTACAGGACATATCCCGCATACGTGGTCTCGTTTAGACAAAGATCGGTTCTTTTCTCAAATTAAACATTACTACTGGGACGACCCACTGTTATTTAAACACTATTCTGATCAAATTATACGACGTTGTGTTCTGGAAAGTGAGTTCAAATCCATATTAAATTTTTGTCACTCTCTAGAATACGGAAGTCACTTTGGAGGCCGTCGAACGACCGCTAAAGTCCTCCAAAGCGGATTATATTGGCCAACACTGTTTAAAGACGTACATGAATTCTGTCAGAACTGTGTACGTTGTCAACAAACAGGGAACATGTCACATCGTGACGCGATGCCCATGACCCCAATCCTTATTATAGAAATATTTGATGTGTGGGGCATCGACTTTATGGGTCTGTTTCCCTCGTCTTGTGATTTCAAATATATTTTAGTTGCGGTCGACTATGTTTCTAAGTGGGTGGAGGCAGTGGCGACGAGAACCTACGACCATAGAGTTGTGGTTCAATTAATTAAAGATAATATATTTTGTCGATTCGGTACGCCACGGGCAATTATAAGTGACGGGGGTAAACATTTCTGTAATCATTACTTCGAAGTCCTCGTCTGAAAATATTCCGTCACTCATAAAGTAGGAACCGCATACCATCGGCAAACCCAAGGCTAAGTTGAAGTGTCTAATAGAGAGGTAAAAAGTATATTAGAAAAAGCGGTACGTCCAGACCGTAAAGATTGGTCACAACGACTGACTGATGCGCTTTGGTCATATCGCACAGCTTTTAAAACTCCTATCGGGATGTCTCCTTACCGACTAGTATTTGGAAAAGTGTGCCACCTACCGGTGGAACTTGAACATCGATCCTATTAGGCCGTAAAAAATGCTTAACCAAGATATAAAAGCGGCAGGATGCCATCGTAACTTCAATTGCAAGAACTCAAAGAATTGAGAAAGGAAGCGTATGAAAATTTGAGAATCTACAAAGAACGATCTAAAGCGTTCCACGATAAAATGATAATAAGAAAGAATTTCGAAGTTGGACAACGCGTCTGGTTGTTTAATTCAAAATTAAGGTTGTTTCCGGGAAAGCTAAGGTCCCGATGGGACGGTCCGTTCATTATAACACAAGTGTTCTCGCATGGAGCAATTGAAATCCAAGATACAAATGGTGGAACACCCTTTAAGGTAAATGGTCAACGGATTAAGCTGTATCGAACCGAAGATACAGACGAAAGAGAAATCGAATCTATAGATCTGGTGGATCCGATCTATTTAGACTGAGTTTTGCATCGGTCGAGCTAGTGTCATAAAACTTAGCGCTTCTTGGGAGGCAACCCAAGCTTTAGTTAGAATTTTCTTCAATTTTGTACACTAGTTAGTAGTTTTTGGCCAGTGTCTGAGTTTTTAAAAACCCAAAAGATGAGAATTTGAAATTATAGAACAGTTTTACAAGGAAACAGAAAAGAAAAATGAGAAACCCATATCTCGCGCACGCGGTCCGCTCGCACGAGATTTCCCCTTAGACAAAATTTCTTTTAGCCTCTCAACAGAAGCCTCAGCTTCCATCCATGCCTGAAATCGCGCGAGCGAAGGTCTTGCTGGTGAGGCCCGCTCGAGCGAATTCGAGACTTAGAAAATTTTCTCCAACAAACAAAAAGAGAAGCCTCAGTATCTGCTCGCGCCTCAATTCGCACACACGAGGAGCTCGCTGGAGCGGTCCGCTCGAGCGAGTTTGACACTTATAAAAAAATTTTTAAAACTAAAAACAAAGTCTCAGCTTCTCCTCGCGGAGGGATCCGCGCGCGGGAAGCTCGCTCGCGCGAGGTTCCTGTCCCTTTAAATATAGGGCTGAGCCCTAATTGGTTTCAGATTTTCTTTTCTCTCTCTCTCTCTCTCTCTTCATCCCTTCTTTCTCTCTCGCGATTCTCTCTCTCTCTCTCTCCTCCTTCCCCCATAACCACGCCACCACCAGACCACCACAACCACCACGTGCTACCACCGGACAACCGTAAACCGCCGCCGCCGCTAAAACACCACCGGTACACAATCTGCGACCAAAACTCCCTCTCTTGCCCTAGAATCTTCAAATCCCAGGTATCACACACACCCATTTATATTTATATACATATATATAGATACATAGATACATCCATGTGTGTATATATATACACTCACTGATTTATATATAAACACACATATGTACTCATCTGGTGTAGAGTTAGGGTTTGTGATTTTTGAAGGGGGGTTTTTCTGAATCCAATCACACATATATGCATACATATATGGATTTACATATACACATCTTTAGACAGATTTTTTACTTCACTAGGTTACACTGGGGATCAATTTTGGTCTATCTTGATACATGTATACAGGTGCTAGGGTTTTCCATATTTCTATATGTGGATTTATACACATGCACCAAGCCCTAACTTTCATATGTAGACACACAGATCTGGATCTCAATCATTGTGTTTCAACTTTTTACATACTCAATCATGCCCTATACACAACTGGATTCAGACACACACGTATGTATGAACTAGGGTTTTTGAATTTGGGGATTTCTAGAGTCCCATAGTAACATATTTGTATTTATTCACACCCCCAGACCCAAACATGGAAACACAGTTAGGGTTTGTGTTTTGGATTCCTCAAGCAAAACCCTAGACACATTTAAGGTTTTGAGGTTTAAGTTTGGGACTTCTGCATCTATAGACACATACATTCAGATATAGATACATACACACAAAGACCCACACTTTTGATATCCTTGCAAATTTCCAATACATGAATTAACCCCTATTATCATACCATATTTATGCACGTCCGTAGATATGAATTGATATATATATATACAAACAGATTCGTTAGTGGATTCTGTGAATTTGGTAATTTCTGGATGTATCTTTATTCATCAATTTTTGTAAACACCCACTCATGTACCCTCACTCTGTGTTGACAATACTGATGCTCGTTAGGGTTTGAGTCTTAGGATTTTGCATCCATAGAGGTATTTACAGTTATGGGGATTTCTATAATCTATAATCTATATCCACTGCAGAGTTGCATACGCACACACATATGTCTGGTCTTGTTAACAGACGCACACCTGAAGTCCAAATTTTAAGAACAGTTTAATTATAGATACGGACAGTAATCTTCTGAATTGATGACTGTGCCCAATTCAACTTATGATCGTCACCTGAATCTAGATCGTGAAACTAGACTTAACAAAAATTTATCCCAATCATAAGGGAAATTCTATGCATAAGTTGAATGAACATTTGAACCGTTATAGTTTCAACTCACATTTAAATCCCCGTTTAATGATAAGAATGTTCATATGTCAACATAGATTTTTGCTTTCCAAATTCTTTACCACAACGTTAACTTCATAAATGCCAAAAAATCAATGACGTAAAATAAACTCGTAATAATCACATAGGCATACCAACTAATGATGTCAGCCACTGTATTGCTATTGTTTATTTACTACTTTACATTAATTATTAACACGCGGCGAGTACCCTAATACTCGGTCGCAAAGTGTGTGCCCTTGTCGGGACAGTGGGTGAGAAGGGATCGGCTCTTCTCACAGTTGCTGGGTGTTCCCCCATGAACCCCAATTTCTTTTACACTTATTGAAATTATATTGATTGTGTCCCTTGCCGGGACGTTTTTCTTTGCAGGTGACCCATTTCCCCCTTTCCCTTTCATTTTCTTTTTCTGGGCATAGACCAATTTTAAAGCCCGCATTTTCAAATTTTTTCTAAAATTTCACACCTTTCTTTTAAAAATGACAAAACGAACTGTGAAATCCACCTCTTCGTCCCAACCACCTCAGAAATGATCAAAAGGGAAAGAAAAACAAACAGGCACGCCACCACCACCTCTCCCAGATGACCCAAATCCCAATGAATTAGGCCCTAAGTATGCCACCCTCGGCCTCAACTATGAGGCCGCTATAGACGCTGAGTACTTCGCATCTGATAAAGACACGAAGTGGGGCCTCAGTAACCTAGTCGCCCGTAAACTGGCCCCACAACTTTATTTTAGAAACCCAGATCTAATCAGCTACCCACGCTTCGTCCGCATCTTTTACCAAAACCTCCGCTACCATAAACAATCCCTAAGCCAGCACGCTTTTCTATCAACAACCATAGATGGCCACGACATCCCCCTCAAACCAGACAACATCGGTTAATTCCTACAACTCCCCTCTCATTCATATCAAGTACCAAAACTAAATGTCCTATCCAAAGCCCACTCCTTCATACAGATTATTCAGGACATGTGTGGCGGCCGCTCTGGATCAGGGCAATCTATTCGATGATCGCACATGCCCCGCCAAATGTGGTTCGTCGACCATGTCTTTAAACGAAACATGTACCCCCTTGGTCATGAGCAGGAACGGACTAAGGAAATTCACCATGCCCTCCACGCTATTTACCGCAGCGATTGGTTTCATCCTAGCCTTATTATTATGGAGGGTATGCATCTTGCGGCCTATGCCATTGACCACTCCCTCAATTCTAAGCTTCTTCTGCCCTACCCTCGCACTATCATTGCTATTCGCTGGGCTAAGGCCTTTCCTATTCCAGCTGATGAGCCCATTGATGCACATATCCCAGAGTTCGCTTATACTGATTGGAAGTTGAGCTTGGATTGCCTAGATCTGAAGGTTAGGAGGGCCCGAGAACAGGCCCAGGCCCAGGCCCGTCGTGAGCAGGCAGCACAGCGTCCACCTCCTCCTGAGGATACCCCTTATGCTTGGACGTATGGGGACATTTGTGCTTTCTGAGGTGAGACGCTTCACTTGTAGTCCTAGATGCAGTCCTTTTTCCAGCTTCATCATCCCGACCAGATGGAGGAAATTCTTGCTCAGGGAGAGGTGGCTTACCAGTCGGGGTTTCCACGATAGGCGCAATAGGTGGCCGAGGAGGGGGTTGAGGTGCAGGGAGAGGTGCAGGGAGAGGTGCAGGGTGAGGAAGAGGAGGCTGGCGACGATGGCGATGATGGCGACGATGGAGATAGGAGTGATGGTGATGGGGATGGTGATGGTACAATGGGACAGGGGAGTACGGGTCTGGAGTTGGTGTTGATTGAGGGAGCTGATGACTAGGTCAGGTTTGGGGAGGGGAGTGTTTGGACATTTCATTTTTCCTTTTTCATGTATTTTATTGGATGGTTTAGACATTCTCAGACATTTGGGGCCTGTATATTCTTTTATTATTTCTTTGCTTTTACTTTTCGTCTTTCTATTTATTATTATTAGGATTTTGCTATACCCGGCTTTGACCGGTTAGTTTACTTTTTGCCTTTTAGTTACTTTTGCTCATTTGGTATGTAATTATATCATTTTGAATTTGTTGCTTCTTGTTTATGGTTGTGTTACTCTTGTTACTTCTAGTTAGTCACAACATTAACGTCATTATTTGTTGCCGTTTTAATTCATGTTTGGTTATATAATGTCTTTGTTTATTCATTTGGAGCAAGTGTCGTTGAATCTATATTGCACAGTAATTTCACCACCCATTGCACTATAACAGGAATCTCTTTGGTTCAGGTTTGGGGGTAATTCTGTCGGAAATTTCTATTTCAATGCACACTTACCTTGCTTACGTTTTCCAATTTGACATTCATTGCGGCTACATAATACAGAATATAGTCACGTTACTTTTATTTCTTCTAATAGTTCCAACTAATAAAGTTAAATTGTGACTTAATTTTTGGTTTCAGGTTTTTGACTTTTCGATATCCGTATAGTTACCTCGACCCTCATTTTTGTTTATATCCTCACATCATGGACCATCCGATTTCTCCTCCTACTTCACCTGATAGGTCCCCGAGTCAGTTGAGTTATGATTCAGACTCTAGTTCTTCTGATTATGATACCTTATCGAGTCCTAGGGTAGCCAAGTCCTACGGTCCAGTCGGTCGTCCCGACTGGGATCGTTGTCGTCCTCGTATGCTCCTTCCTATCTGTTCTGATTCTTCCGACGAGGATGATCTATTTGGCGATGACCCTACCGCTATAGATGGCCCTTATGGCACTCCGCCGACGTCTTCTGACTCTTCTTCCTCTGATTCGGGTGATTCCTCGACCGAGGATGACGATGAGGACATTCCTCCTGGCTCAGCCGCTACTTCATCATCTGCTCCGATTTCGACCGAGTTACCTATACCTGAGGTTGCCTATCCCTATAGGGATCTCCCTGATTTTGTGTCGAACATTGTTAGACAACGTTCGGGTCACTCTGATTGGTCTCCCGAGGATATTGCCTCGTTCTTTGTGCCTAGGTACTAGTGAGGAGTCTGAGGTAGATGTGGTTCTAGATACGACTATTGAGGATGATTTTGATGAGCTGGGACCAACTTTTGATCCTGCGACACATCCGGAGTGGGAGCTAGTAGATTGGTACTTTCATTCCGCTGTACGGACTCCTTCTGACGTGTTTCGTGGTGTGGATGTTCTGGTGATATTCTATGAGGACTACATCCATGTCATTGTCATGTTCCCACCTGCATAGGGACATGCGGTGATTTGGTTTGGGGGAGTATATGGATATTTCGTTCATTTTAGTATAGTTGTTCTTTTATTTTTAGTACTTCAGAATATTTTTGTTTAGTTTTCTTTTGTTAGTTCATTATTTTGTTATTTCGTTCATTCGTTATTTCTTTTATTAAAGAAAAAAAAACAGTTTCTTAAATAGGTTTTTACTGTCGTTCAATGTTGCGTACTTCTTTTTGCAATTAGATTTCGTTGAAATTTTGACATTAAGAGAGTATGTACTCCTATGTCTTCCGAATCTATGAAAGTATGTCTTGAGATCTATATATTCTTAGAATCATTGCTCTATATCTTATACTTGCATAGTTAATGTTGCACGGCACGTAGTCATATGGATACATAGTAACAGTTGAGCTATAATATAACTTGGATTTCTAAATAGTATAATTGTGGAGACTAAAACCTGGTGAGTTTTTGAGCCTTTCATCCTTTTGAGGGTTTTAAATTTATTATTATCGAATCTCTTTGATATATCGCACTATTTCGTTGATTAGTCTCATTATTCCTTTATTTTGATTGAGAGTCGAGTCATTATTATAATTACCATGTTTAAGAAAAAATATAAAAAAATTATAGTTCCTAATTATAACATTGAAGAATCATGTGACTTTAGAAAATGACACTAGGCCATCTATTCTAAAACACCTTTTTGACCTTTGGCCTACCCAATATAAATATTTTTATCCCTTGTTAACCCATTTGAGCCGTTTTTAAATAAGACATTTCTTTGTTCACCTATTATCCTACCCACTCCAATATGGAGTTCGTCACTCTAAAATTGACCTAACCCATGTCCAAAAGTAGCTAGAGAATAGTTTTTCATAAAGAAATCGGGCTAATAAACGACTAAGAAAAAGTGATGTATTGAGTAGTAAAAGAAAAGAAGTATAGAAAGTATATAAAAAAAAGAAAATAGATATTGAAAAAGGAGTTGAAAAAAAAGAGAGAAAAGAAGGATATGAATCTCTTGAAAGGGAGAAAGAGAAAAAAAAAAAAAAGAAGAAAATGAAATAACTAGTCGTTGTAGTAAAGCCCTTGTATTACACGTTAAGGCTATTCCTATGTACTTACGGACTCTTTGAATTCCTTTTTGCCTTTCTTTTCTGAGCTTTAACCCTTGACCAACGTTACAACCCTTATAAAGTCCTAGTTGTTTCTATGGAAACATGATTTGAATATGGAACCGATAAAGGAAAGGGAATATAAGCATGGTAGTAATGGTATTCACTTGGCGATTGATATCTGTTCATGAGACTATCTTATTTTTGTCGTGTCGTACGTTGTTCCGAGTTGTATGCGAGTCTTATTTGTTTTGCACAATAATTCTTCCTCGCGTATGTGTACATATGAATGCTTACACCTGTTTCAAAGTGAATTTATTTTGGAGTGTAATTGACAACGTGAGATTTGTAGTCAAAGCATCACTAAGTAGTCATCTGATTTATATTCCAAGTTCATAGTTGTCGTGTATCCACTTGACTACTATTTCACACACATGCGGGTCTTTGATATATTCCATTGATTCGGGTGATATATGTTTTCAGATTATTTTTCATAATGTAGGAAGGCATACGATTGTGTTACTCTTGATGATTTAGAAGGTTTTGTTTGAAGTTGATTTTATAAAAGAAGGATGTTGACATTGAAGTATTTTAAAATTTGAATAAAATTTTTATTTTCATAAGTTAATAAAGATGGTTGTGGGTGACTTGTTGACGAGAACCCTCACGAGACTTCACTCGTCCGACTAGGGACACCTAGAGGTTTAAAAGGCTTATTGCACAAGCTAAGTGCAATCGTTATTCATACGAAAATGGATTATGAATCTTTAGTATTAGTAGTTTTATTTTCTTTTTGCTCGAGGACTAGCAAAATGTAGGTTTGGGGGTGTGATCGGGAGAGAATGAATCCTAATTATACGCCTTAACTCACATTTGTTAGCCGTTTTTATCCTGTTTTTGTGTAGTTTTACATTATTTTCTATTTTCTGTCAGGTTTTAGAAGAAAACAAGGAAATCTGGTTAAATAAGGTGAAAAAGCAGGCAGAAAGAAGCTGGAAAAAGCCCATCGCGCGCGCGGCCCGCTCGCGCGAGATCCCAGAATTCGCTCGTGCGACCCGCGTGCGCGAGCGCGGCGCGACCTACCCAATTACGCGCTTGCACGGCCTGCTCGCGTGATCCGTACAAAAATCAAAGTTGCGTAATCTGCTATACTGAAGAATCTTGTGCAAACAAAACTGCTTAATGACGTCCGGATTTGAAATAATAGCTGTTTTAGTTAGTTTCGGGATAGGAAAGCTTCCAAAACTCCTTGTAAACTCTATATATATTTAATTTTTAGAAGTTTGAAGGGGTTACACATTCTTTCATAGAGAGCTTTGGAAGGCAAGAGGAAGGAGAAGAGCAAGTTTGAAGGTCTCTAATGGCTTCCGTCAAATCAATCTTCGTGCTTTCATCCATCATGTGCAACTAAACTCCTAATCTAGGGTTTCAATGAAACCCTAGCGATGTAAAGGGGGATTCTATGCTTTTCTATTTTAGAGTTTATGTATTGGATAGTGATTGTATGTTGGTGGATTATTTATAATCAGTTTTTAATGTTAATAATCAAGAGTATTTTGGATATATTATTGTCTTAGATTTTTCCTTATGCTTATTGAACTCAATAGTCCTTGATTTCTGTGATTGATAGGAGTATTTACATACAATGGTGCTTATGTTATTGTGATGTTTACATCTTTTATAATTCATGCTTAGGAAAGATGAGTTATGCTACACCCTAGTTATAGGTAGATAATTCATGTGAACCATAGATGGGTTATGTTTAGATTGAACTAACAATATCTTCTAGATGATACTATTGGGCTTGTAGCTACGATAGATCGTAAATATCCAAACATAGAACTTAGAATAGGAAATATAGACCCCCCGATGCATGATTAGTGGTGGATTTGTAATCCTAGATCTCATCTATTCAGTTTAAATCAATTTTCAATTTAGCATACAAGTTTACTTAGATTTAATTTTAGATTCTATTTCCATGATTCCATAGTTTAATTCATAGTTTAAATTAGTAGTAACAATCAAATTCTAAACCAACCAAACTTCCGATTTTCTTATAATTAAATAGATTAGACTTTAGTAATTAAAGGATAAAAATTCATCAATCTCTGTGGGTTCGACTTTTACTTTCCCTACTGCAAATCTTTAGAAAAGTAAAGTACACTTTTCATATCTTGATTTTGACAGCATCAGCCTCTACCTAAGATGTAAAGCCAATATCAAGAAGGAAGCCTCTAGCCCGAGCAAAAGGCCGAGGGTGAATGAGCACCGCGAGCATAGTCCGAGAAGGTCTGTGCACAAAAGGCTTTCATTGCCCAAACAAAGTCAATCGAAGCCTGAATAGCAACCAAGGCCATTGCCAACATTGCAGATCGGCCCAGGAGATTCAGGCCAGTCCGGGGTAAGGCATCGTTAGGTATTCTCTAAATCAAAACTTCCCGTGAATGGCCCAACCTCGGACATGCATCCAAGGATGGTACTACCACCAAGAGTGCATGAGGGAGAGTGGTATAGGGCTGAACACCCCGAGTTCCCAACGTAGCCCATGTATAGCAAGTCCCAAAAAAGGAGCTATCAATGGTCAAGGTAGGTTGAAAGGGAACGACAGTATTGGGAAGATCAGGCTAACAATCCACTAAGGATTCTATAGCCCTACGTACCAGACTCCCTGATACATCAGACAACGGGGCAAAGCGAGGTCGACAAAAATAAAGGAGTGGGACAAACCCTAGAACACTATAAGATTGAGAAGATTGAGGAGGCTGATGATTTCTCATATTCGGATGACTCAATGATTCAATTCAGAACCATTCCAAAGGAACTGTCTACAAATATGGTGTTCACTCAGCCCGTGCCTTCATGGCCAAGCCAGATCAACCAGTGGCCATGAAAGTTGATGTTGTAGAAGATCAGGTTATACACGCAGAAGCCATAGAGGAGTTGTTCTGGAATGGTGGTGAAACCGTTAGACCTGAAATAGTAGAGGCTATAAGTAAATATGTGGACGTCGCCAATCAACAGTCCGATCAACCTAAGATCACCATCTTAAGGCTGAAAGTGCGACAAGCTGAAGAGGGACAAGGACCAGCAGAGCTTGTCAAGGTAGTTTTTGAAAAACCCACCTATCAGATGTCTCAGCACTTGAAGCCTCTATATGTCAAGGGGCATATTAAAGGGTTCCCAATAAATAGAATTCTCATCGATGGAGAATCTACTATCAATAGCATGCCTCAGATCATGCCGAGAGTTCTTCAAAAATTTGAGTCAGAGCTGATTCTAACTGAAATGAACTTCCAGAGTTTCACAGGAATGCCATCAAGGACCAAGGGTATCTTACCTTTGGAGCTAACCGTTGGGGGCAAGACGGTCATGACAACCTTCTTCATTGTGGAGACATCGGCCACATATAATGCACTACTAGGCTGAGACTGGATTCATCCCAACTATTGTATCCCTTTAACCCTCCATTAGTTACTAATTTTTTGGAGAGGTGATGAGGTTGAAGTAGTTGTGGCTGATACAAAGCCATTCATAGCATATATACAAATGGCTGATGCAGTTCTGTACAAAGATGACATCGGGCCAGTCAAGCTATTAGGATGTGGCAGGTTGGGAAAACCGAATGCAGCCACATTCTGTAAAGGAGCTCCACTGGACTTAAAGTCATATTACCACAATCCCATTCAGATGGAAAAATTAAGGCCGATGGAGATTAATAAACAAGATGTTATCAATGAATCTACAACGGACTAAAGTTCAGAGACAGCTGGCCCTAAAGGCCAGCATGGCCAGATGGTGTGCATATTTAGCCGATAGAAGTCCAACTAATGGTATGGTTAACTTGACCGATTGTATCTATGAGGAAGAATTACCAAAAGATGATGAGATCCAAATGGAAGAATTGGAAATGGCCATAGCGAAGCTAGATGATTTGAAGGCCGACATTCAAGATCCCCTTCTGGAAGTAAACTTAGGCAATAAAGGAGAGCATAAACCAACTTATGTGAGTCAGATGTTGGAACCGCAGTTACAGGCTGATGTAATAGCACTCTTACATAAGAACAAGGACTGCTTTGCCTGGGATTATAATGAGATGCCAGGGCTATCTAGAGAACTGGTAGAATACTGATTACCAATCAAAGCAGGGTTCAAACCATTCAAACAACTACCTAGGTGCATGTTACCAGAGGTTACACTAAAGGAAGGAAGAAATTGAGAAACTCCTCGGGGCTGGCTTCATTTGGACTACAAGGTATGTAGAATGGGTCTCAAATATGGTCCCAGTGGTAAAGAAGATTGGGAAGTTTAGAGTGTGCATTGACTTTAGAAATCTAAACCTAGCTACCCTAAAGGATGAGTAACTAATGGCCATAGCTGATCAGCTAATTGATTCGACCGCTAAACACAAAATTTTGTCCTTTATGGATGGGCAATCGGGGTATAACCAAATTTACATCGCCAAAGAGGATGTCCCAAAAATAGCTTTTCAGTGCCCGGGGGTAATTGGAACCTTTGAATGGGTTGTGATGCCCTTCGAACTGAAGAATGCATGAGCTACCTATCAACGGGCAATGAATTTAATCACCCATTGACATGATTGGACATTTCATGGAGGTATATATTGATGATGTGATGGTTAAGTCTAGAAGCAACGCCGAACATTTGGTTGACCTTGAGAAAGCATTTGAAAGAATGCGGGCTCATAAGCTAAAGATGAATCCACTCGAATATGCATTCGGCATTTCAGCAGGGAACTTCTTGGGTTTCTTGGTGCACTAGAGAGGTATAGAGATAGACAAGAACAAGGCTTAGGATATCCAAGTAGCAAAGCCCCTAGCCAACAAGAAAGAGTTGCAAAGTCTACTCGGGCAGATCAATTTCTTTAGGAGGTTTATCTCCAACTGTACAAAGAAGACCCAGGTATGGACCCCACTACTTAAGATCAAAACTAATGAAGAGTTCAAGTGGGATGACAGCCACTAGTAGGCCTTTGAAGGAATAAAGCAGTATTTGTCTACACCTCCAGTGCGGATGCCACCCAAGAAGAGTAGATGTCTCAAATTGTATATATCGGCCTTTGATTGCTCCATAGGGAGTATGCTAGCTTAGGATAATGAGCAAGGTAGTGAGCAGCCCGTTTATCACTTAAGTAGAGTTTTAACTCCAATCGAGCAGTGCTATGCGCTGATTGAGAAATTATGCTTAGCATTGTACTTTTCATCACAAAAATTAAGAACTTATAGCCTCCCTATTTCTACTTATATTATATGTCAAATGATGTGATTAACTACATGCTATCAAGACCCATTATGCATGGCCGAATTGGAAAATGGACCTTGGCCCTGATGAAGTTTGCCATTCAATACTGATCACAACAATCGGTCAAGGGCCAAGCCATAGCCAATTTCCTGGCTGATCATCTAGACCCTACTGATTTGGAAGAGCTGTCACTAGCACCTAAAATTTTAAACACGACCTTAGTCCCATGGACATTAATCTTTAATGGGTCTAAAAATTCAGAAGGTGTTGGGGGATGGCTGGTTATCATATCACCCAAATACAAAAAAATGAAAATGTCATTTTGGCTTGATTTCAAATGTAGTAACAATTAGGCCGAATGTGAAGCATTAATAATCAGATTGGAGATACTCGATGGGGACGTCATCTATACATATAAAGGGAGATTCGGGACTAGTAATCGGACAGATATTAGGGTAATTCCAAATAAAAATTTGGGAGTTGCGCTCATTTCACTCAGTTGCCACTCAACTTATAGATCCATTTGATGATATAAGTATGAGTTATATACCCCAGTCTACGACCACCAAGGCCGACAAGTTGGCCAGAGCAGGATCAGCTTCACCTCCGCTGAAAGAAGTGGAAAATCAAACCATCACGGTATATGTCCGATCATTTCCTTCAGTAGCAAAGATATGCTAGTATACTACCACCAATTCGGTCTTAATGGATAAAGATGATTGGAGAACGCCTATCATCGAATATTTAAAGCACCCCAATGTTGGGGTGGACTAAAAGGTAAGATTGTTCGCAGTCTGATTTGTGGTCCTTGATGGGAAACTATTCAAGAAGCCTATCAGTGATGAGGTAATTCTCAAGTGCCTAGGAAAGACATAGGCTATGCAAGTGATGACCGAGGTCCACGAAGGAATTTATAAAGCTCATCAAGCCAGAACAAAGATGAAGTGGCTCTTGAAAAGGTACAACTTCTATTGGTCAGGGATGCTAAAGGATTATACTAGTTATGCCAGGGGTTGTCAAGATTGCCAGAAGCATGGGCCTATCCAGAGAGTGCCAGCCAAAGAACTTCAACGAGTTATAAAGCCATGGTCGTTCAGAGGATGGGCAATGGACCTGATAGGTAAAGTCTTTCCTCCTTCCTCAGACCAACACTATTTTATAATAGTGGCTATGGACTATTTCACAAAGTGGGATAAAGCTATACCATGTAGGGTAATAACCCAAGCTATTGTGATCAAATTTATCGAAGAACATATAATATACCAGTTTGGTCAGCCAGAAACCATCACGGCCGATCAGGGATATGGGTTCACAAGGACAGAAACCATAGCCTTTGCTGAAAGTAGAGGAATTGAAATTCTTAATTGCACTCCGTTTTACGCTCAATGTAATGGGTAGGCTGAGTCGACTAGCAAGATCCTAATTGGGATTGTTGAAAAGATGATATAAGAGAATCCTAAGGAGTGGGATAAGTTACTATTCAAAGCCCTCTGGGTTTATCGCACCTCTAAGAGGTTCAATACTGGGGTTACACCATTTATGCTGACCTGTGGGCATGATGCCATGTTACCAATGGAGGCTATCGTTCGATCATCTAGGAGAGCCTTGCAAAATCAACTTGAGCCCATTGAATACATAGAGGTTATGATCCTTGAGTTAGAAGGGCTTGATGAAACAAAGTTGGCAGCCTTGGATTCATTAAAAGTGCAAAAACAATGGGCTACCCGAGCATACAATAAAAGGGTGAAAGAGAAGTCCTTCTGCACAAAGGACTTGGTTTGGAAGGCCGTTTTGCCTATTGGAGACAAAGACAGCCGTTATGGCAAGTGGTCAGTCAATTGGGAAGGTCCTTTCATCGTCCACTAAGTTAAGAAAGGTGGAGCATACAGGCTGCGCGATTTAAATGAAGAAGTTCATACAAGGCTAATAAACGGTCAGTATTTAAAGTCCTATTATCCTACTTTGTGGGAGACTATTGATTTGGAATATAAACCAAATCCTGGGTTAAAGTATGAGCTGCTTATTAACTATAAGCCTGAATGATCAAAAGTCAATTGCATTAAATAGTTGAGCACAGCTTACTTACAAAGTGCTTATAAAAAATAATAATAATAGTAATAAAATATACATACATGTACAGAGGCTAAAAGTCAGCCTCTAGGCCAATTCGAAACTCCTAAGCTTCCCTTACAAGTCCTCCCTAGTCCTGGCAGCTCCAGCCCGGTCTTGTTTAGCTTTATTGAGCCGTTGAGACAGATACGACCAATTGGAGTATTAGCTTGAAGTTGATCGCTGTACTTCTGAGCATCACCTCCTAGTTGAGCTAGGGCCTCATTAACCTTTACCAGGGTCGCACCATTAGTAATGACCTCAGCCTCACATTTTTCTAGTTTGTGCCTTAAGTGATGCAATGCGGGCCTAAAGCCAGGCATCTCGGGCAATCACTTGAGCCCGAGTTACCTTTCCAGCCTCGCATTTGGTCTAGGAAGACTTGAGGAATTGCATAGCCTTTTGTCGAGCATTAAGATGAGCTTCAGTTTCGGTATGAACAACTGAAGCCGAATGGTCTAAGATGCGACAGCTCGGTAGCCGTTCCTAGATTTACTTAAGCAAAGCAAGCTACCCAACAGAAAGCGAAGGATCACCAACAAAGGTAGCCAAGACAGCATCGAGCTCAGTGGTTGGGGGGAGACCGCTCAGGGCTCAGGAACTCATCCCAAGAGCAAGGTCCTTAGACTGCTATAAACTTGAAGGCGAAGTGACATTAGGCTCAAACGAACCTAAGTCGAAGGTCCGGAAGTCCAAGCCGGTGAAGAAATCATTAAAGCATACGAATGGCTTTGGACCTAAGGGAATGGCCTGTTTAAAAGTCCAAAGCCAGGAGTTAGTAATAGCAAAGGATACGAAAAAAAATGGGTCTGAACATGGTGTAAATTACCTGGGCAGGTGAGGACGTGGAGGTTGATGCATCCTGTAACGCAACTGCCTCACCACTTGGCTGTAAGATTGGAAATTGGGTGGTTTGATTTGGCTCAAGAGCAGGGGCCATCATAATGTACCCTACCAAAACTCCAACTCCCATGCCTGCATTGGGTTGAACACCTTCTATAGTGGCCGGAATAGTAGTTGGAGCTAGGTCTTCACCACTTGGGGCCGGGTCCTAAGGAAGATTTGAAGTAACGGGATCGGCCACAATCGTCTCTTCTATATTCTCTACAGCTGATCCAGTTGCCACTGTGGGACCAGCCCAATCCGTCATAACATCTCCGACCCATTCTTCTTCCTGCTAGACCATTTGTTCTACCTCCTCTTCAGCCATCTCTAACGTGGCGTTATCATTGGGCAATTCCTCGCTACTGGAGGAAAGTACCACTTGTTCTAGAGTAGAGCCACTAGTAAGGTCAATATTGTCATCCCCATCTGAAGGAGTTAGAGGTGGTACAACTCAGATGGGGATCACCCTATCTGCAACTTGTTCAAGTATGGTTGCTGCCCATTCAGGAAGAGTTAGAACAGGAATTGGAGGCAGCATGACTCGCTGACGGGCTGCCGGAGGTTGGGCTGACTGTTTTTAAGAGCCAGGCCCAGCAGGCGGTAAATCCTCTTCGGAGCCCCCGTCCACAAGCTAAAATGCAACAAAAGGGGTCAGGAAAGAGAAAAGGATGAATCGGACAAGCACAGAGTGAAAGAAGGAAAAGGATAATACCTAAGTGGAAGGAGCTGGAGTCTTTTTCTTTTTGGTCGGCTCCTAGCTTGGTGCCTTTTTGGGAGCCCGTCTCTTTGTCGCTTATTTCTTATAGGCAGGCATGAGGGCAGCAACCAGTTCATCGGCCATTATGGCCGATGCTGTAGAAAATTGAAATAGTACTTCAGAAGCAGTGCTCCTGAATATTTGGGTGGTCCGGTCAGACCACCACTTTAGAAATGCTTTAGAAAAACCAGTCGGGCTGAGAATGGTTTAAAGATAAATGATGCTTTTAACCTGTCTGATCGTTCCTTTATTTTCTTCACTTGACTGTCATTCACGATGAGGCCGCGTTCTACCCAGTCGACATTTATAGTTATGGCCAGTGAAATGGGCACCATTTGAGAAAACCCAAACTGACGGGCGTAGAGAGGAGCAAATTAATATTCTGCCCCACATTTGTTGTTACTGAAAGGGATGCTTGGGCTAAAAATAATGTCTTCAGCCACCAAGTGCTAGAGAAGATTTCATTATAGGTGATTTGAGTGCCCAAACCCCAATTGGCAGGGTTCTTGAAAAGTTGAAGGAATGACCGAAATTGAAGAGAGAAGAAGGGAGTAAAGAGGTAAAGAGCCCAATTTGAGCTTCCCTCGTAGAAGAAAGTAAAATACTCCTCGAAGGAGTGGAAGGAAGGAACAACGTCCACAGAGTAGACAACAAAAATGGGAATGTCAGCCAGCTGACGGGCAGCTAGTTAAAATTCAGGAAAATATGAATACAGCCAAAGCTGTAGTATCCATATCGGGCTTCTACCGGAGCTAAAGCCTGAATGCAAAAAATCTATCACACCTCAAACTAGGTGCACCCAAACAAGAGTGTCTAAGGATAGGGGCTTACCAGATGCCAAGGTCAAGGCAAGGGTGGTATACTCTTTGGTGATGGCCTGACTGGCTGAGTAGAAAAGATACCTACTCAGCCAGTAGATGAGGAAGGAAGTGTACTCAGCATCGGCACTCCGGTCCCCTCATTGCCCATGGAAGCAGCCAAGAAACCTCCATAAGCTGTAATGGGCCTATAGAACACAGCCTCATCTCTGACATATTCTTGCTAGGGATAGGAGAAGCTGGTCATTCCAACATCGAGCCTTGGAATAATCTCTTGTCCATGAGGGTAAAGCTCGAGTAAGTAGCTAATGTCCATGAAAATTGGCCCCATTGGGCAACAACGGAAACGGAATCCATTGCACGAGGACCACCAGAATAGAAGGGCTGAGAGTAAAAGGTATCAGTCTATCTCTAGCTTGAACCGACTAAGCATGATAGCATTGTAGATACCTGTGCACTTCCAGATTTCATAGTTAGAGGTCGATACCCTTGTCACCCATTTGTCCCAGTCCACTGCAGGGGTAGGTGTAGACACCCAATTTTGACCACACTAATAGGATTTAGGGTGAAAAACATCTTAGAGGATTCAATGATGAAAAGTACACCGTGGAAGGTACTGGATTCCACACAATCTAAAGATCGAACTTTGGAAAGTGACATCAAGCTCAGAAAAGCCCTTTTCCATGCATAAATCTCCATTTTGTCAAAATCATCTCTCAGAACTCATATTTACTCAGGGTTATATGAACACGAAGTGTTCTACATGCAGTATTCTAGATATCTAGAGATTTAATTTCATTAAAAAGTTTGAAATCGATGCATATTGAAAAGTATTTTGGAAAAGATGTCATTTGATTTCAAAAAGACGACAAAAATTCTGGAGGACTTCTGAACTTCAATTTAGCATTAATTTTCATTTCAAAACCTCCTAAAATATTTTTATACTTAAATTCAACTCGACAGCATTCCAACGGTACATAAATGGATGATTTCGAACACCAAAAAGCATTTTTACGAAAATCTGGAAAAGCAGTGAATGTAATATTTAAAACAGAGCTCAAGGGCAACTAGGGGAACAAGAAAAGGAAGTGGCGGGTCCCACTTATGAGGTGGCGGGTCCCACCTAAGCCACCACCTAACATGTGCCCCCTCCATTGAGATTTTTGAGTTCCAGACCCTTCCAGAAGCCTCCCACTGCGAGAAAATTACCTGGAAACTGAGTTTAGTCACCGAAATGGCCATTTTAACCCTTTTCTGCTCTCTGAAAATCCTATTTTAACCCTGAAACTTAAGATTTAAGATTTCAAAACTCTATATATAGATTCATATGAGATCATCTTTCGCACACAAGTACATAGACAAGAGAATATAGAGAAGGAAGTACAGACAAGTGAATATACTTGCAAGATATAAGAATATACTTAGAACTCAAGAGAGATTTCTATGGAAAAGAAGTGAATTATGAATTAAAATCTCATAAACTAATCTCAAGATAATTAGATTAGAGATTTGGACATCAATTGCTTCCCTAAAACTTCCATGGATGAGTGCTTGAAGAACTTGAAGAATAGTTGAAGAAGAAGACTCTTCAATTCAACTTTTGTGATATAATTGAGAATCCTCCAAGAGGTAAACACTACAATTCATCTCTAATTCCTATTTCTTATATAAGATCTATAAGATTTGGATCTAGTTTAGTTTTATATTATTTGCTAGAACACTCATCTTCTTCCTCTCTTGTTCTTCACACACTCACATAGCTAGATCCAAGTCTCTTTGATTTTATTGATAATTCTCAAATTAGAGATTGATTTTCATTTTGATTTTTAATTTGATTTCATTCTTCTATTTAATTTAAATTTATGCATACATGATTATATATATGTATCTATTTTGAATTCTATAATGGTTTGGAAGTATGATCTATGAGAAGGATGATTCCTATGTTCATACCAATCTCTTGATTATTCCTATTACCTAGAATTCCTATTGAATTTCATTTCCAATAGGATATTTGTAAGTCCCTTTGATCCATGATCCAAAGTTCTTCATAGAATTTGAGGGCTAAATTGATTGGGAATCATGATAATTAAGTTGGTCTATGAGCTTGATCTCTCTAATAAGCTTCAACCATCACCTAAGATGTTTTTCTCACACTTTAAAATGAATTAGATAAAATTCAACAAAACAGATTGGTTTTGTCCATTGGATTTGGTCCATTAAAATACATAGTTTGATGGATTTCAAATTTTCTGGGTAAACTTTGATGAATTAGCTTCCATTCGATTCATTTTTAGAACCTCTAGGATCCATATGCTATTTTTAGAAATTGTTAAGAAATCGGTTGACAGATTTGAACATAGTCTCTTTGTACTTGAATTTCAGAAACTCTATAATAGTTATCGATATTCCGCTTTTTGGGAATGATTCCTAACTCATGTATCTATATAACAATATAAAATCGTTATCTTACAATCGAGTTCAGATCATTTTTTAAGTGTTTGAAGTTGATACAACTATTCTGGAATTTTTTAAGTTTAACTGCAATCATGATTATGTATACAAAATGGTCATACCTTGATCACTCAACAATAATCAATGAATAAAACTTGATTCATGAACTTCTATTACGTTTTGCATTCCTTTGTCAAATGATACCAAATTTCTAGAAACCATAAGATCATAGCATGTCCATGGGATTATTTTTGTCACAAACTACAATGAAATAGCTTTCATTCAACACTAAATAGAGATTCACATGATGTTTGTAGAATTAATTATGATTTTTACAAGAACAGTGGACAGTCTGGGTCCACTGTTCCCAAAACTCTTATTTCTCGAACTTCAGAAATGGTAAAGAGGTTCAACTTTTTGGAGAAGTTCCCTAAGACATGTATCTAACTTTCTGTATAAGGGTAATAACCCAGCTCATGTTTAAGACCACTTTTAATAGGATTCGTTAGAGGTTGCTGAATCTGGAAATTTAATTGATGACGTCTTTTCCTTGTTTATCATGCATATCATTTGTTTGCTTATATTTTTGGAATGCTTGGGTATTTCTTGGTATCTTAGTGTAGAGAATTGAATGCTGTGGATCCGGCCTTCGATTTGTGGGTTTGCCTCGCCTACATGTGGCTTAGTGCCCATGTATCGTGTACTATTTCTATCATTTCTCTTAGAATTTTTCTAGGTTTACAACTTTGTTTCAATGACACATTTCCTTTAGGATAGTCCTCGTTTATATGCTTATGTGTTAGAGACAACTTATCTAGGATTGTTGCATGATTGCATTACACGTTTTCTTTATTTTTCTTTTTTGTAACTCCATTTAAGTCAATCAATGTAAGTCTTCTCGTTCCCTTTTTGCATATCATGACATGTTTCCTTTACTTGCATCGGTCCCAGGCGAGATTAACCACTGTAAGTATACCTCTCCCTTGTATTGCATGTACATCCGATTGCTATTTGATTTAATCTCTTGACATGATTTTCCTTAGATGTTCCCTTTTGACATATATATATATATTATCTAGTATGTTTGAGGAAACAGCACCAATTATGAATTAAGAATAAGAATATTTTAATCAAGGCCTACCGTTCGGTAGGGCAAGGATAGGGTGCTTTAGTCCTGCTTGGGCTCCTTCCCCTCTCATACCAAGACCCCCGAACCTAGTTTCTGGTAATGAAGGGTGAGTAACCTTATTCAATTTCGCATGAGGAAGTCCTAGTTGATGGAAAAACAGGTTTAAATGGAAAGATTAAACGCGCAGCGGAAAAATCAAGTTATGAAACTTTATTGGCATGCCCGGATCTACTACTCGTCAATTCTACAGATGCGCACAAGAGGGGACACGAGTTATACCTTAGTGTCTTGAACCCAATTCTGATCTTCAACTTCCAACAGCCTCCACTAGATGATCTTCACCCTTATGACTCCTGCGGATGCCTGCCAGAAAGACTAGGGTTGGTGGGAACCCTAATAGAGAGGATAGAGAAGGTTTTGGGGCTCCAAAACAGTTTCTGCAGCTTCTGACGTTCAAAACGACGAACAACCTTTTCCAGAACGCAGCTGCCCTATTTATAGATTCCCAGAACCGACCTAGACTTCGAGCGATCGAAGTGCCTTCGATCGATCGAACATTCGATCGATCGAACCATCTTCGATCGATCGAACCTTCAGACTTCAATCGATCGAGACATCTTCGATCGATCGAACCTGTCTGGACATCATCCTCAAGCATCTTTCCAAGCATCCTGGCGGAGCTAAGAGTGGGACCTCCTAGGCTCTTTATTGTTGGCTCAGACCAGTTTGTTAATCACCATGACCAAACTCTTTGATCAGCAAACTAACTAACTGGTCAGTTAAAGTTTACTCCACTATAAAACGATAACTGAACTCCAACGCAAAAGAACATATCCGAAGCGATAACTAGACTTGTATGGTGTACTAATGTCCCTCTACCGTCAGCATTCGTAATCATATTCAGGTAATCGGATAACTGTTACTGTCAACCTGAATCATGATTACTTCTTGTATTCCTTGAGTTCCATTCACCTCTCATGATTACCAAACATGTTGATAACTCTTATCAACAAGACTGCAGTACTCAGTAATCGACTTGGTGACATTCTCAAGGGAATGCTTACTCTGAAACAGAGGGTAGATTCTATCTTGACAATGCATGTTCACAATCCTATGAACATGACATACCCAAGATACCCAGGTGTTGATCTTTTATAGACCTCACTGATTGGTAAATCAAAGCAGTCATATCCACAGTCTGTGTTCATAATCGTCTCAAGATTGAGAACACGTACCTTATACAAGTTATGAGTTCCTATTGACTGTTTGACAGTCTTAAGCGTCAATAGGAAACTCAGGTCCGTCAATGCACTATAAGCACTAGCATATCAACTAAGAGCTACACTCTAGTGATTGAGATTAATCACTCCATCCAATGGTAGTTAATTATGCTACAGTGTAGACTTGATGAGGTATCCAGTCTCATCATCCACTGTGACACATTCTAAGTATTAAAGAATAGTAATTCGTATCTCACTTGTGTGCATCTCATACACACACGAATTACTTACTATAATACTTAAGGATTAACAATCATCTCATGAAAAGAACATACACAATAAAATGTAAAGCTGATATCCATATATTAAAATGTCAATGTCTCATACAGAAAGTAATGGTTTGAGGGCACAAACCCAACAAACTCCCACTTGCACTCATAACCATTCAGAACTACATCTAAGACCTAGACTATCTAGATGACGATCAAAGACCTTCTGTGGCAAGGCCTTTGTAAACGGATCAGCAAGATTGTCAGCTGTGGCAATCTTGGTGACAGTCACATCTCCACGTTGAACAATATCTCGGATAAGATGATATTTCCGCTCTACGTGCTTTCCCTTTCCGTGGTTCCTTGGCTCCTTGGACTGAGCCACTGCCCCACTATTATCACAATAAAGCGTAATAGGCGACAGCGACTCTGGTACCACCTCGAGTTCCATAAGGAACTTCTTGAGCCAAACAGCTTCCTTTGCGGCTTCACAAGCAGCCACATACTCAGCTTCTGTAGTTGAGTCTGCAATGCATTTCTGCTTAATGCTCCTCCAACTGACAGCACCACCTCCCAAGGTAAAGAGATGACCGGACGTCGACTTCCTCGAATCTTTATCTGACATAAAGTCCGAGTCAGTGTATCCCACTGGAATTAACTCACTACCACCGTACATAAGCATGTAATCTTTAGTTCTTCTCAAGTACTTAAGAATGTGCTTAACGGCTGTCCAGTGCTCTGGACCCGGATTCGACTGATATCTGCTAACCATGCCAACGGCAAAGCAGATATCTGGTCTAGTGCATAACATCGCATACATGAGACTTCCCACTGCAGAAGCATAGGGAACTCCTGTCATGCGATTCCTCTCCTCCTGTGTCTTTGGACACTGGTCCTTGGAGAACGCTAAACCATGCCTGAAAGGTAACAAACCTTTCTTCGAATTATCCATTGAAAACCTAGTTAGCACCTTATCGATATAACCAGCTTGAGATAATCCCATTATCTTTCGCTTGCGATCCCGAAAGAGCTTTATCCCAAGAATATAGCTCGCCTCTCCTAGATCCTTCATATCGAAAGTACTAGCTAGCCAAACCTTGACCGTTGACAATGCCGCTACATCATTTCCAATGAGTAGAATGTCGTCAACGTAAAGCACAAGAAAAGCCACCACTTTCCCTTCACTCTTCTTGTATACACAAGGTTCATCCAGATTCTGTATGAAACCAAACGATTTGACCGCTTGGTCAAATCGTATGTTCCAACTTCTGGATGCCTGCTTAAGCCCATAAATGGACTTTTGCAACTTGCATACCAAGTTACCTTTCCGACCAGCTATGAACCCTTCTGGTTGTTGCATATAGATGTCCTCCTCAAGATTGCCATTCAAGAATGCAGTCTTGACGTCCATCTGCCAGATCTCAAAATCTAGGCATGCAGCAACGGATAAGAGTATTCTGATGGACTTGAGCATGGCCACCGGCGAGAAGGTTTCCTCATAGTCAATGCCCTCCCTCTGAGTATAACCTTTCGCAACAAGCCTTGCCTTAAAGGTCTCAACCTTTCCATCAGATCCTCTTTTCCTCTTGTAGACCCACTTACAGCCAATGGGTTTAATATTGGCTGGAAGTTCTACAAGATCCCAGACCTGATTAGAATCCATAGATTCCAATTCAGCCTTCATAGCTTTAACCCAATGAGCTGAATCAACATCAGCCATTGCCTCTTCGTATGTGGTAGGATCAGATTCAGATTCTATGGAGACAGCTTCAAAAACTTCTCCTAAGAACATGTATCTATCAGGCTGGCTGATAATCCTCCCACTACGACGAGGTACTGGTGCGGAAATAGGTGAAGAAGTGGTGTTTTCCTGATTTACATCGTTATTAACTACGGGTTGGACTGAGGGCTCTCCTTCTATCTCTCTAAGATCTATCCTTCCCTTAGGTTTATGGTTCATGATATAATCATCCTCCAAGAAAATAGCATTCGTACTGACGAACACCTTCTGTTCTCTTGGATCATAAAAATACCATCCATAAGTACCCTTTGGATACCCCACGAAGTAACATACTTCCGATCTAGAATCCAACTTGCTCATCTTTCCTTTTAGCACATGTGCCGGACATCCCCATATCCGGAGATGTTGCAAAGAAGGCTTGCGCCCAATCCACATCTCTCGTGGTGTCCTGGGAACAGATTTGCTTGGTACTAGATTTAGTATGTAAGCAGCGGTTTCCAAAGCATAACCCCAAAGAAATAAAGGTAACTCAGAATAACTCATCATTGACCTAGTCATGTCTAAAAGAGTCCGATTCCTTCTCTCCGCTACACCATTTTGCTGAGGCGTGCCAGGTGCAGTCAACTGTGACAGAATCCCATTCTGTACGAGGTGATCAATAAATTCATTAGAGAGGTACTCGCCACCTCGATCAGATCGAATGGCCTTGATATGTGTGCCCAATTGCTTCTCCACTTCAGCCCTAAACTCTTTGAACTTTTCAAAGGCTTCAGACTTGTGCTGCATTAGGTACACATATCCATACCTAGAGTGGTCATCAGTAAATGTTATGAAATACTCATAACCACCCCTTGCTCTAATATTTATTGGTCCACACACATCAGTATGAACTAATTCCAACAATGCATTGGTTCTATTGCCCTTTGCAGGAAAGGGCCTTTTGGTCATCTTACCCTCTAAACAAGACTCGCAGACTTCTATTGGTTCGAGAACCAAATCGCCTAAGACCCTTTCTTTGACTAGTCTGCCAATCCTATTTAGATTGATATGACCAAGCCTCATATGCCAAAGCTTTGTTGGATTAGTGGAAGGTCTCTTTCTTTTAGATGGTACAGTTACCACTGAGTTATTAAGTTCCATACAAGAATCTTTAGAAATATTGGGAGTAATCACATATAAACCATTTGATTTAACACCAGAACATATAAAAGAACTATTTCTTTTAATCACAACTTCAGTTCCAAAATGAAAAGAATAACCATTATTCGATAAATTAGAAACTGAAATTAAATTACGTCTCATTGAAGGGACGTAAAGTACATCTGATAAAATCAAAACTTTATTGTCTAGAAATTCTAAAACTACGACTCCTATAGCAACTGCAGAAACGGTTGCGCTAGAACCTAGAGTAAGTACGATTTCCCCATCACTGCACTTCCTGGTTGATCTGAACCCCTGCAATGAATTACAGATATGGTTAGTCGCACCAGAATCAATGCACCAAGTGTTTGAAGTATCCGTTATAAAACTTACTTCAATCACATGTGATTCAATCATACCTTGAACTCTTGTAGCTAAGAATTCTGGACAGTTCCTCTTCCAGTGGCCCTTCTCACCGCATTGGAAACACTTTCCTTTGCCTTGGCCACCCACCTTCCCTTTGCCCTTACCTTTTCCCTTAGATTTTGCAATCTTAGGGACTGGTCCAACACTTGAACCACCAGTGCTAGCCTTCTTCTTCCCTTTCTTTCCTTTCGGCATAGATCGGGAAGAGGAAGCGCTTTTCTCAACGTTTAAAACGCTGCCCCCAGGTTTGATCACCCCTTCCGCTGCCAATAAAGAGCTCATCAATTCGCTCATTGAAAAATCCATTTTATTCATATTATAATTCAGTTTAAATTGAGCGAATGATGGCGACAGCGTATTGAGGATCATATCAACTTGGGTCTGTGCATCGATGTTGGCACCTAGGGTCTCCAGCTCGTTTAAATAACCAATCATTTTCAAAACATGTTCTTTGACTGGAGTCCCTTCCGACATCTTAGCACTCATTATCTTCTGCATAGCTACCTGTCTGGCAGGCCTGCCATGCTCCCCAAACATCTTTTTCAGGGATTCGATAATGTCACTGGCGGAATTGTTCGACTGGTATTGGTGTTGTAACACATTAGCCATAGAAGCCAATATGTAACAACGAGCCATCCCATTCGACTTTTTCCATTTATCGAACTCGCGTCTAGCAGCAGCCGAAGCATTTGCAGCGGGTTCTTCGGGGCATGGGGTGGTGAGGACATATATGTGATCCTCCGCAGTTAACACGATGTCAAGGTTACGTTTCCATTCAGTGTAGTTGTTTCCAGTTAACTTGTTTTGAGTGAGTATGGTGGCAAGTGGACTAAATGCAGATCCAGACATTATGATTTACTGTAAAATCAAAAAACAAAATAAATATGGATATCAGAATTTGACAGTTTGAAATAAAAGAATCCTTTTAAAACTCTTATTTTAAAACAAAGTCGCCGGAATATCGAAACGAAAGAATAAAGCCTCCGTGTGGTGGTCAATGTTCGATCTTTCGATTTATCATAACTTATCCGCTATGCAACTCTTGCAAAACAAGTTATGACTTCCGAACCTATTTGATCTCTAAGTTTCTGAATAATGCCCCGTGTGGGATCCCTTATCCATAGCTTAGCTAGTGTGTACCATTAACTAGGATCCAATCACAACCGTCTCAAGTAGCGCCTCCGTATGGTGGTCACCCTCTAACACGTCTGATTGATCCTATCCATAGGAAGTTCACATCTAGTAACCAATGAGCAGTGTACCCTCCGTATGGAATGATCACCCCTAGCGAGGTGACACAGAATACACTACTCATCTTACAATGAACCGTTAATGGAAGATCGTGAGTGTTATTTGATAAGACCCTCTCCCACTAGATTTAGTAAATTAAGGATTTTGCTTTTGAAAAATGTTTCCACACACTACCCATAAACATCCAATGTTTACTAATGTGTTGAAAAACGGTTTTTGAATTTTATTTTAGAAAACTTGTTTTAAGTGCATGCAACAATGTATTATACGCCAATCACAAAACAAGCACATAAAACAAAAAACTAAAATGAAATATAGACATTCAAACAATGCCTCTATCTCCCATGGCTCTATCTCCATAGAACCTGCTTTTGGTTTGATCGCCTCCAGCTCCATCTTCATGGATATTCTAATTCTATTACATTGAACCTATGCCTCTTTTGAAGCTTACAATTTATCTAGAAATAGAAATAGCAACAACAAAATAAAAGGCTAGGGAAACCGGTGCGACTTTCCTTTTCGTAGGATTGAAGTCGCAGCGCCCTTTACATATGCCTTAAAACCAAACCAAACTTAAAACAACACACCAATCTAAAACATTCAAACACAAAATTAAATGCTCTTGGCGCCATGGGAGATAGCGACTAACTTTTGCTGCAAAAGGTTAGTTGAACACACATCCACGCATATATATAACAAAATATAACTATTGGAACCCTTAATTGATTCACACAGTATATAAACTCTTTACATACTGAATTAGAACTCAAAACAGCATCTAACTTCTCTGTCATAGTTCGATCGATCGAAGACCGTTCGATCGATCGAACCTTCGATCGATTGAACACTGTTCAATCGCTTGAACATTCTATTTCACAGAATGATTAAAAATTTTGCAGAATACGTTAAAATTAAACTTTTAATTTCAAAATACTTTTAAAACTGTGAAACAGAAAACCTGACAAAGAGTCTGTCTCGATCGATCGAACTCTATTCGATCGCTCGAACAACAGAAGGTTTCGATCGATCGAAACCTGTTCGATCGCTCGAGTACAGAGTGTTCGATCGATCGAGACTACTTCGATCGATCGAACCCATCTTGCATCCAATGCAATCACAGATTTGTATACTGCTGCGATAACACTGCAGAAACAGATCTGTGACGATGCAGTTTCGAAAGCAGTTCTAAAATCAACATGCAAATCAAAATAGTGTTCCAAAAACGCATCTATAGATCCAAACGAGCGTGGCTCTGATACCAATTGATGGAAAAACAGGTTTAAATGGAAAGATTAAACGCGCAGCGGAAAAATCAAGTTATGAAACTTTATTGGCATGCCCGGATCTACTACTCGTCAATTCTACAGATGCGCACAAGAGGGGACACGAGTTATACCTTAGTGTCTTGAACCCAATTCTGATCTTCAACTTCCAACAGCCTCCACTAGATGATCTTCACCCTTATGACTCCTGCGGATGCCTGCCAGAAAGACTAGGGTTGGTGGGAACCCTAATAGAGAGGATAGAGAAGGTTTTGGGGCTCCAAAACAGTTTCTGCAGCTTCTGACGTTCAAAACGACGAACAACCTTTTCCAGAACGCAGCTGCCCTATTTATAGATTCCCAGAACCGACCTAGACTTCGAGCGATCGAAGTGCCTTCGATCGATCGAACATTCGATCGATCGAACCATCTTCGATCGATCGAACCTTCAGACTTCAATCGATCGAGACATCTTCGATCGATCGAACCTGTCTGGACATCATCCTCAAGCATCTTTCCAAGCATCCTGGCGGAGCTAAGAGTGGGACGTCCTAGGCTCTTTATTGTTGGCTCAGACCAGTTTGTTAATCACCATGACCAAACTCTTTGATCAGCAAACTAACTAACTGGTCAGTTAAAGTTTACTCCACTATAAAACGATAACTGAACTCCAACGCAAAAGAACATATCCGAAGCGATAACTAGACTTGTATGGTGTACTAATGTCCCTCTACCGTCAGCATTCGTAATCATATTCAGGTAATCGGATAACTGTTACTGTCAACCTGAATCATGATTACTTCTTGTATTCCTTGAGTCCCATTCACCTCTCATGATTACCAAACATGTTGATAACTCTTATCAACAAGACTGCAGTACTCAGTAATCGACTTGGTGACATTCTCAAGGGAATGCTTACTCTGAAACAGAGGGTAGATTCTATCTTGACAATGCATGTTCACAATCCTATGAACATGACATACCCAAGATACCCAGGTGTTGATCTTTTATAGACCTCACTGATTGGTAAATCAAAGCAGTCATATCCACAGTCTGTGTTCATAATCGTCTCAAGATTGAGAACACGTACCTTATACAAGTTATGAGTTCCTATTGACTGTTTGACAGTCTTAAGCGTCAATAGGAAACTCAGGTCCGTCAATGCACTATAAGCACTAGCATATCAACTAAGAGCTACACTCTAGTGATTGAGATTAATCACTCCATCCAATGGTAGTTAATTATGCTACAGTGTAGACTTGATGAGGTATCCAGTCTCATCATCCACTGTGACACATTCTAAGTATTAAAGAATAGTAATTCGTATCTCACTTGTGTGCATCTCATACACACACGAATTACTTACTATAATACTTAAGGATTAACAATCATCTCATGAAAAGAACATACACAATAAAATGTAAAGCTGATATCCATATATTAAAATGTCAATGTCTCATACAGAAAGTAATGGTTTGAGGGCACAAACCCAACACTAGTTTCCCTGAAGTGTGCTCCTTGGGATCCGTCCCGGGACACTATCAAGGGAAAATGCCAGAATCCCCCCTTTCCGCATGTCCTACAATCTGGCGACTCTGCTGGGGATTTGAACATGAAACTTATAGTGTCTTGTCCTTCGAGGGTTTGACTTGAGCCAATAAACATCCTTGTTATTAATTCGATAATTATGTTGTTTCTGCCTGCATTTGCATTTGCACTTGCATTGTTCTTTCACCGCGACTGCTTGAGACCATTACCTTGTGGGTGGAGGGCCCCCTTTCCTCCATTTGTCAAGAGACTTTGGTAGCAAGTAGTCACCGTTAGCCTTGTACCGCGTGTGGTATATAGAGCCCTTGGTTTGCTAATGGACCCTTTGTGAGACTAAAACCCGGCCTTTGTATATAGTTTCTATAGAACCCTTCAATTAGGATCTTGATTATCATCTTTGACTAGGATAATGTGATGAATTATTTGCGTTTGCCCATAAGGGATTATGTGGATGATGAGGACGTATATACGAAGGCATCATCAAACCTTGTATGGTAGATTCCTCTAGAGTAGTATGGTCTTTATCCGAACATCATTATTCAAGGACGATTTTTGAAAATTTTGAAAATACAAACACTTCTTTGAGAAACCCAAGTCTTTTGAAAATTCCAAGAATATCCCTTTTGAAAAATTCATTTTGAAATCCACTTTCATAAAATTCTTCCAAAATTCTCCCTAGATTTTAGAGAATTTCAAAATTCCTACTTTGATGATTCAAATTAAAAAATTCTCCCTATATTTTAGAGAATTTCAAAATTCCTACCTTGGTTTTCAAAGAAATCATGACTCCACACTTTGATGATTCAATTTCAGATTTTAGAATTTTAAATTTCTTACCTCGATTTTAAAATCATGATTTCATACCACAAGCATTGATGATTCAAAAATGCTTTTTGAAAATTACAAATCTCCCCCTCTCTTCCAAGATTTTCATGAAAAATTCAATTTTGTAAATCTGAGCCATCAAGAATTTCAAAGCCTAAAAATCCTTAGATAATGATTGGATTAGTAAGGTGATTAGCATACTCAAGGAATCTTATGTGCTTATATGCTGATATGCTAGGTCTAAGCTAGATTAAGGTGCATTGCATTTAGATAAGATTGCATTTCATCTGCATTGCATGCACTACACGAGCAATGCATATACGACTCATGAGTGCGACGCCTCTAAAATACTTCTAAAAAGAAAAGATTTGTTTTCCTCAGAATTTTGAAAAAGATTTCTTTGATTTTTTAGAAAATATTTTTGAAAAGGAAAAGATTTTCCATCTTTGATTTTCTACTCTTTTGTAAAATATCATTCTTTGAAAATTCTTTTGCAAATAAGACACCTGATTATTTGAAAATCCCTAATAAATCAGAGAAGAGAAGATAGGACCAAAAAGTTGTACTCCTTCTTGGGTCAAATTTTCGAACAGTCGTTTGATCAGATCAAGGTTTGAAGAAGAAATAGCCGAGTCAACTAGGGTTGAGAATATGGCATACGAAGCTTATATAGAAGCTAGATTGGCCACAATGCAGACTGTGTTGGATCAGAGCAGAGAACAGAATCGGGAACAACTTGCCACTATGATAAGAATGATTGAGTAGCTGACTAATCTGCCACCACCACTGCCTCCGGTGCATCATGAGGAAGAAGAATTTGGGGAGACAGTTCTACCAAAGGTTCAGCTAGATTAGGAGACTTAGGATAAGTTGGCTAAGATCGACAAGCTAGAGAGTGTGATCAGGAAAAGCAAAGGGGTGGATGAGTAATTATTCGACATTGAAGGGTTGTGTGATGCTCCGAAAGCTAAACTCCCAAAAAAGTTCAAGATGCCTCATATCGAATTCTTTGACGGAACTGAAAATCTAAAGAGCCACCTGAGGCTTTATGTAGGAACTTTACAGCCCATAGGCATTGGGTCTGACTATTTTGCTGTGCTATTTCAGAGAACTCTGAGTGGAGCAGCACTGTCATGGTATCGGACCTCAAAATTAGCTGTGGCCAAAGATTAGGAAGCCTTGGCTAGAGCATTTATGGCTCAATACTCATACAATCAATCATTCAATGTTTTTACAAGAGATCTGGAAACCACTAGGCAAGAGTGTGAGGAATCCTTCACAAGATGCCTTACTCGTTGGAGGGCTAAGGCTGCTCAGATGACGAGTAGGCCTACTGAGAAAGAGCAAGTCTGAATGATCATCAAGAACTTATAGCCTGAGTATCTTGAAAAGCTTCGATTCCAGTCTATCATGACATTGGAATAACTGTTTGACATAGGTACACTAGTCAAAGATGCAATCAGGGATGGGACAATCAAGAAAGAGAACATGAGCAATCGAAGGCCAGTCTATCGTCAGTCCACTGATGTCAATGCATTATCTCCTCATCCTTTTTAGAAAGAACGTCGAAGTACTACTGCGGTAAGAGAAAGTCAAAACCAGGGGCAGTCAAGAGGAAAGAGGGAGATTTCTGAATTAGAAATGTCTCTAAGCACAACATTGGAAAGAATGTTGGAAAGAGGGTACTTGAAGAAGTTAGATCCGATGCCAACTCCAGACCCACTTCCACAAAACTTTAGGATGGATTTATACTACAACTTCCATCAAGGACATGACCATGGTACCAACAAGTGTTGAAGACTCAGACATGAAATTCAAGATCTAATTGATAATGGGATCATTACACCTCCACCTACACAGCCAGATGTCAACAAGAATTTGGTTCAAGATTATCTAAAGGTTCCACCACCATGAGATGTCAACTTTATTGAAATAGGGCGTGAATCCTACGACCCTACAGTGTACATCACATCATTAGACCAACCAACCATGTCTATCAAGCTTCCAAAAGATTTGATGATTTGCACAATAAGAGCTGGAAAAGAAGATATGGCATTTAAAGAATACATGAATGCTAGGATGACCGCCATGCAATCTACTATCAACCAAATCAGTGAACTGCTTGTAAAAATGATGAGTGTGATAAAGCTATTGGTTGATACAACACCTCCGACTCCACCTCTTGCATCTTGTGATGATAATGAGTGGTTTGAAAGATTGGCTAATCTCGGAATACAGACTTTGGATAAGTAAATCTTCGACAAACTCACCAAGAGTGGTATATTGGAGAATGTGACCCGCGAGAGCAGAAGAATTGATGACCACAAGCTTGATATGGAGGGATTATTTGACATGCCTAATGCAAGGCCTTCAAAAAATTTCAAAGGACCACTTCATTTGAACAAATATCCATTACCTGATATTAATGTATGGGTACCATAATTACCAAAGGGACCAACTCAACAGCAATGGGGAAAGAATGCCAGAGCTGCAAGGGGAAACCAGAATCAAGGGCAAAAGAAAGAGAAGAGAGAATTTTCTGAGCTAGGAATGTCCCTGAGCAGCGCACTTGAAAAAAGTACTAGAGGAAAGGTACTTGGAGAAGCTAGAACCTAAGCTAGAACCTGATCCACTTCTATAAGGCTTCAAGATTGAGTACTATTGCGATTTCCATCAGAGTCGTGGGCATAGCACAGATAGATGCTGGAGACTTAGGCATGAAATTCAGGACTTAATCGAAAAAGAGTATCATCATTCGTTTACCTCAAAAGGTCTAAAGAATTAGCCAAAGAATTCAATAATGAAGAACTTGGGAGAGCTTACAAGGGGTAGTGTTGTGATGATGTTTGGAATAGCTGCTTGTTGAAGCCAAATGGATGTTTAAAAAGGAATAAGCAAGTCACACTGACACTCCACTTGAGATCAAGACGAGTCTAGTCCAGTTGAGTCAGTTTTGAGTCTTGTTCTCGAGTCTGTCTATCGTCAAGTTGTGTTTAAGTCTATGTCGAGTATTATAATCCTTTTCTTTCGAAGTAATGAAATGAAATCTTGATTTGTTTGATCTAATGCGTCGAGACATAAATTAATGAATCACTAAGCTAAAAAGTGTCATTTCTCTTATTATTGTGAAAAATACTCTGTTGATAAATTTTTTGCATTGAAAAGAATCTTGAAAGAATCAAAGTCGATTTGTGCTAACCCCGAAGAGAGCTAAGAATTGATTAGTTTTACTTTAAGAATCTTGAGATGATTTTGCTTAATCTTGAAAAGATATGCTTGATAGTAACTCGGGACTAGCTTAAATCCCTGGTCTTCCCATTTTGAAGTCTTGAGCCCAGAAAAATGAGCCATTCAAACCTGTCTAACCTGTAAGCCATGCACACTTTATCTTTGATGGTAGCCAAACATTTCAAATAAACTGCTTCTCTCAAAAAGACAAAAAAGAAAAAAAGAAGCTCATTAGGATGAAAACCTGAAAGGGCGCCTAGGCAAAAGTTAAAGAATGAAAGAAAAAAAAGAGTGTCAAGAGTGTTATCTTCTTGTGTCAACATATGTTGTGATCTCGAGTGTGTGGATCCGAAGTGATCTATAATTGTAAAGTTTTAAAGCATCCAAAGGTGGATACAAGCAATAGTTCCGAACACTATTATTGCATTGATTAATCCTAGTCAAGACGAAGCATCAATTGGTTGAAGGAAAAATGCTAATCAGAAGACCGACCTTGGATGTTGAGTTGAGCCATTGTTGAAACAGATCAGATTGCCTTGCATAATTATATGCTAGAATTGGTTGAATACTTGTGAAGCTCGTCAAGGTCATCAGGTCTTTTGAGTACCTATCAATTGTGAATCAGAATTATGATATTGGGAACTCTTGTTTTGACCCCGGATTGGTCCGATCATGATATATAAGCCTTAAGAATGCTTGAAACTTGTTGGAATTGTTCTAAAAGACCCTTGAAGAATTAGAATCTTGGTTAAAAATCGTTTAGAGTTGAAGAAAAGTCCCTAGACAATAAGAACCGTAGGCACCGTAACTTGAAAATAGTCGAGAATTATTGATTTGTCGCAAAATCTCGTTGATTTGGGTTAATTGTATAATGGACATTTGGGTTTACAGACTCTCAAGAACTACACCCAGAAAGGATCTGTTGAATACACTGAATAAGAGTCAGAGAGCAGAATCGTCAAATCATGATCAAGATATTAGGGAAAGGTCAGTGTGAACCAAATGATTTTTGAACTAGTTAAAGCAGCATCGTCAACTTCAAATCAGCAGAGCTTCCAAAATATAACCCCTTGCGTCTACTCAGAACTTGCTTTCGAACTGGTCATGTTCCTGTGTCTAAGAGTTTTAGCAATCTCCCCAGTAGAGGACTTTTAAAAATCGTCCAAGTTGAAGATCAGGTCAAGTTTAAGACAGAATCGAGTTTAAGATCATGTCAAGTTTAAGATCAGGTCACGTTTAAGACAGAATCGAGTTTAAGATTAGATCGAGTTTAAGATCATGTCAAGTTTTAGATCAAGTTTAAGATCATGTCAATTTTTAGATCGAGTTTAAGATCAGGTCAAGTTTAAGACAGAATCGAGTTTAAGATTAGATCGAGTTTAAGATCATGTTTAAGATCAAATTTAAGATTATGTCAAGTTTTAGATTGAATTTAAGATCATATTGAGTTTTAGATCGAGTTTAAGATCATATTTTAGATCGAGTTTAAGATCATGTTTTAGATCATATCGAGTTTAAGATTAGATCGAGTTTAAGATCATGTTGAGTTTTTAGATCGAGTTTAAGATCATGTCGAGTTTTAGATCGAGTTTAAGATTATAGGTCGAGTTTAAGACCACGACCAAGTATAAGATTGATATGAGTTTAAGAATAGGTCAAGTTTAAGATCATATCATGTCTAGGATTAAGTCTAGTTTGAGAAATTATCATGAGGCTTGTTGAGAATAAGACTTGTCTAGAACCCTCTTCATTAAGAAACCTGAATCAATAGGAGAGATTGTGTCAAAAGTTTTCGTATGTGAGAGAGAGTAGTTGCATTCTTTGCATTAGATTCTACATCTAGAACCCTTGAGGATGATTCCTCCAGTACTTGCACATTCACGTTTTCATACTGCATCACCATCCTAGGATAAGATCATTTCATCAGTATTATTGTTGTGTGTTGTTCTTTGTCTCCTCGCGTGCTTGAACTATGCCCTGGTCTGATTCCTGGAAAGGATACGTAGGCAGCTCCAGCAGAGCACGGCCAGCAACAGCTTCGATTTAGCAGCCTCTACCCAGCATTGCACTGTATTCTTACTTTCGTAATTTCTTGATTTTCTTAGATTTTGAATTTATTGATTTTCGCAAACTTTTGTTTTTTCTTAAAACCTCTTAGCATGGTTATTGGGTGCCTTCTAACTTTGGCAGTCACTTGCAGTTCACGTTGATCACAACAAGCTCTGCTAAAGAGGGGCAAACTGTAGACACCCAATTTTGACCACACTGATAGGATTTAGGGTGGAAAACGTCTTGGAGGATTTGATGATGAAAAGTACCCCGTGGAAGTTACTGGATTCCACACAATCAAAAGATTGAGTTTCAGAAAGTGACTTCGAGCTCTAAAAAGCCCATTTCCATGCATAAATCCTGATTTTGTCAAAATCGTCTCTCAGAATTCATATTCACTCAGGGTTATATGAACACGAAGTGTTCTAAATGTAGTATTCAAAATCGTCTCTCAGAATTCATATTCACTCAGGGTTATATGAACACGAAGTGTTCTAAATGTAGTATTCTAGATATCCAGAGATTCAATTTCAAAGAAAAGTTCAAAATCGACACGCATTGAAAAGCAATTTTGGAAAAGACGTCGTTTGATTTCAAAAAGACGACGAAAGTTTCGGAGGACTTTCGGACTTCAATTGAGCTTCAAATTTCATTTCAAAAACCTCCTGAAATATTTTTATACTGAAATTCAACTTGACATCTTTCGGTACATAAACGGACGATTTCGGACACCAAAAGCATTTTTACGAAAATCTGGAAAAGCAGTGAACGTAATATTTGAAACAGAGCTCAAGGGAAACCAAGGGAACAAGAAAAGGAAGTGGTGGGTCCTACTTATTGGGTGGTGGGTCCCACTTAAGCCACCACCTAACATGTGCCCCCTCCATCGAGCTTTTTGAGTTCCAGACCCTTCTAGATGATAGAAAAACAGGTTTAAAATTTATTTAAAACGCGCAGCGGAAAGATTGAGTTTCAAAAACTTTTGGTATTCCAGGATCTACTACTCGTTAATTCCATAGATGCGTATACTAAAGAGGGAGAAGAAATATACCTCAGGTCTTGAACCCAATTCTGATTTCTTTCTTCGGGATGGTGCAGCAGCCTCCACTAGGTTGACCGTCTTCACCCTTATGTCTCCTACGAATGCTTCCCAAATAGGCTAGAGATGGTGGGATCTCTAATAGAGAGGATAAAGAGGGTTTGGGAGCTCTAAAATAGTTTCTGCAGCTTCTGACGTTCAAAACGACGATTAAAAACATTCAATACGCAGCTGCCCTATTTATAGATTCCCAAAACCGACCTAACATTCGAGTGACCTAACATTCGAGTGATCGAAGTGGTCTCGATCGATCGATCCATGTTCAAGCGATCGAACTTGCCATGACTTCGATCGATTGAAGACATATTCGATCGATCGAACCTGCCTTGACAAGACCCTCATGTGCCTTTCCAAGCATCCTAGCAGAGCTAAGAGTGGAACCTCCTAGGTTCTTTATTGTTGGATCAGACCAGTTTGTTAATTACCATGACCAAACTCTTTGATCAGCAAACTAACTAACTGGTCAATTAACGTTTACTCCACTATAAAACGATAACTGAACTCCAATGCAAAAGAACATATCCGAAGCGATAACTAGACTTGTATGGTGTACTAAAGTCCCTCTACCTTCAGCATTCGTAATCATATTCAGGTAGTCGGATAACTGGTTACTGTCAACCTGAATCATGATTACTTCTTATATTCCTTGAGTCCCATTCACCACTCATGATTACCAAACATGTTGATAACTACTTATCAACAAGACTGTAGTTCTCAGTAATTAACTTGGTGACATTCTCAAGGGAATGCTTATTCTGAATCAGAGGGTAGATTCTATCTTGACAATATATGTTCACAACCCTATGAACATGACATACCCAAGATACCAGGTGTTGATCTTCTATAGAGCTCACTGATTGGTAAGTCAAAGCAGCCATTTCCACAGTCTGTGTTCATAATTGTCTCATGATTAAGAACACATACCTTATACAAGTTATGAGTAGGAATCGACTGATTGACAGTCTTGTGTGTCAATAGGAAAGCTTAGGTCCGTCAATGCACTATAAGCACTAGCATATTAACTAAGAGTTACACTCTAGTGATTGAGATTAATCACTCCATCCAATGGTAGTTAATCGTGCTACAGTGTAAACCTGATGAGATATCCAGTCTCATCATCCACTATGACATGTTCTAAGTAACAAAGAATAGTAATTCGTATCACACTTATATGTATCTTATACATACACGCATTACTTACTATGATACTTAAGGATAACAATCATCTCATGAAAGAAACATACATAACTAAATGTAAAGCTGATATCCATATATTAACATGTCAATGTCTCATATATAAAGTAATGGTTTGAGGGCACAAACCCAACAAACTCCCACTTGCACTCACAACCATACAGCACTACATTTGAGACCTAGACTATCTAGATGACGATCAAAGATCTTTTGTGGCAAGGCCTTTGTAAACAGATTCGCAAGATTGTCAGAGGTGGCAATCTTGCTGACAGTCACATCTCCACGTTGAATAATATCTCGGATTAGATGATATTTCCGCTCTATGTGCTTTCCTTTTCTGTGGTTCCTTGGCTCCTTAGACTGAGCCACTGCCCCATAATTATCACAATAAAGCGTAATGGATGACAGCGATGCTGGTACCACCTCGAGCTCCATAAGGAACTTCTTGAGCCAAACAGCTTCCTTTACGGCTTCACAAGCAGCCACATACTCAGCTTCTGTAGTTGAATCTGCAATGCATTTCTGCTTAATGCTCCTCCAACTAACAGTGGCACCTCCCAAGGTAAAGAGATGATCAGACGTCGACTTCTTGGAATCTTTATCTAACATAATGTCCGAGTCAGTGTGTCCCACTGGAATTAACTCACTACCACTGTACATAAGCATGTAATCTTTAGTCCTTCTCAAGTACTTAAGAATGTGCTTGACGGCTGTCCAGTGCTCTGGACCTGGATTCCATTGATACCTGCTAACCATGCCAACGACAAAACAGATATCTGGTCTAGTGCATAACATCCCATACATGAGACTTCCCACTGCCAAAGCATAGAGAATTCCTGCCATGCAATTCCTCTCCTCCTGTATCTTTGGACACTGGTCCTTGGAGAATGCTAAACCATGCCTAATAGGTAACAAACCTTTCTTCAAATTGTCCATTGAAAACATAGTTAGCACCTTATCGATATAACCCGCTTGAGATAATCCCATTATCTTTCGCTTGGAATCCCGAAAGAGCTTTATCCCAAGAAAATAGCTCGCCTCTCCTAGATCCTTCATATCAAAAGTACTAGCTAGCCAAACCTTGAACGTTGACAATGCCACTACATCATTTCGAATGAGTAGAATGTCATCAACGTAAAGCACAAGAAAAGCCACCACTTTCCCTTCACACTTCTTGTATACACAAGGTTCATCCAGATTCTGTAAATGGAATTTTGTAACTTGCATACCTAGTTCCCTTTCCGACCAGCTATGAACCCTTCTGGTTGCTGCATATAGATGTCCTCCTCAAGAATTTCATTCAAGAATGCAGTCTTGACGTCCATCTGCCAGATCTCATAATCTAGGTATGCAGTAATGGATAAGAGTATTCTGATGGACTTGAGCATGGCTACCGGTGAGAAGGTTTCCTCATAGTCAATCCCCTCCCTCTGGATATAACCTTTTGCTACAAGCCTAGCCTTAAAGGTCTCAACCTTTCCATCAGATTCTCTTTTCCTCTTGTAGACCCACTTACAGCCAATGGGTTTAATATTGGCTGGAAGCTTTACAAGATCCCAAACCTGATTAGAATCTATAGATTCCAATTCAGCCTTCATAGCTTTAACCCAATGAGCTGAGTCTATATCAGCCATTGCCTCTTCATACGTGGTAGGATCAGATTCAGATTCTATGGAGACAGCTTCAAAAACTTATCCTAAGAACATGTATCTATCAGGCTGACTGATAATCCTCCCACTACGATGAGGTACCTGTGCGGAAATGGGTGAAGAAGTGGTATTTTCTTGATTTATATCATTATCAACTATGGGTTGGATTGAGGGCTCTCCTTCTATCTCTCTCAGATCTATCCTTTCCCTAGGTTTATGGTTCATGATATAATCATCCTCCAAGAAAACATCATTTATACTAACAAACACTTTCTGTTCTCTTGGATCATAAAAATACCATCCATAAGTACCCTTTGGATACCCTACAAAATAACATACTTCCAATCTAGAATCTAACTTGCTCATCTTTCCTTTCAGCACATGTACCGGACACCCCCATATTCAGAGATATTGTAAAGAAGGCTTACGCCCAATCCACATATCCCGTGGTGTCCTGGAACAGATTTGCTTGGTACTAGATTTAGTATGTATGTAGCAGTTTCCAAAGCATAACCCCAAAGGAATAAAGGCAACTCCGAATAACTCATCATTGACCTAGTTATGTCTAAAAGAGTCCAGAACCTTCTCTCCGCTACACCATTCTGCTGACGCGTACCAGGTGCAGTCAACTGTGACAGAATCCCATTCTAATGAGAGGTACTCGCCACCTCGATCAGATCGAATGGCCTTGATACGTGTTCCTAATTGCTTCTCCACTTCAGCCCTAAACTCTTTGAACTTTTCAAAGGCTTCAGACTTATGTTGCATTAGGTACACATATCCATACCTAGAGTGGTCATTAGTAAATGTAATGAAATACTCATAGCCACCCCTTGCTCTAATATTTATTGGTCCACACACATCAGTATGAACTAATTCCAACAATGCATTGGTCCTATTACCCTTTACAGGAAAGGGCTTTTGGTCATCTTACCCTCTAAACAAGACTCGCAGACTTCCATTGGTTCGAGAACCAAATCACCTAAGACACCTTCTTTGACTAGTCTGTCAATCCTATTTAGATTGATATGGCCAAGCCTCATATGCCAAAGCCTTGTTGGATTAGTGGAAGGTTCTTTTCTTTTAGATGGTACTGTTACCATTGAGTTATTAAGTTCCATACAAGAATCTTTAGAGATGTTGGGAGTAATCACATACAAGCCATTAGTTTTAAAACCAGAACATATAAAAGAACTATTTCTTTTAATAACAACTTCTGTTCCAAAATGAAAAGAATAACCATTATTCGATAAATTTGAAACTGAAATTAAATTACGTCTCATCAAAGGGACATAAAGTACATCTGATAAAACTATTATCTTCCTATCCAAAAACTCTAAAACTACTACTCCTATAGTAACCGCAGAAACGGTTGCGCTAGAACCCAGAGTCAGCACAATTTTCCCATCACTACATTTCCTGGTTGATCTGAACCCCTGGAACGAATTATAGATATGGTTAGTCGCACCAGAATCAATGCACCAAGTGTTTGAAGTATCTATTATAAAATATACTTCAATCACATGTGATTCAATCATACCTTGAACTCTTGTAGCTAAGAATTCTGGACAGTTCCACTTCCAGTGGACCTTTTCACCGCATTGGAAACACTTTTCTTTGCCTTGGCCACCCACCTTCCCTTTGCCCTTACCTTTTTCCTTAGATTATGCAATCTTAGGAACTGGTCCAACATTTGAACCACCAGTGTCAGCTTTCTTCTTCCCTTTCTTTCCTTTCGGCATAGATCAGGAAGAGGAAGCGCTTTTCTAAACATTTAGAATGTTGACCCCAGATTTGATCACGCCTTTCGCTACCAGTAAAGAACTCATTAATTCGCTCATTGAAAAATCCATTTTATTCATTGACAAGCGGGGGTATATGTAAAATACAATCGCACTAAAATAAAGAAATACACTGATTTAGTCTATAACTCCCTTGTAAATCTGCAATTTGGATTACAATGTCAGTTTTTATACAATAGGACTAATCTTTGATAAGTTGTGCTGTTTTAAGCTGTTATTCGTGCAGATTACTGTTTTGCTGGGTGCAGGAATCACTAATAGGATAAAAGGAAAGCTGGATTATAAGAACAGTAATTCAAAGATGAAAAGTGAAGTTTGAGCGATCGAAGACACCTCAAGCGATTGAGAGTTCGATCGATCGAACGTTGTTCAAACGCTTGAAGATCCCAGAAGTTTAATCGATTGAGTGATGTTCGATCGATCTAACATGGTTTTTATCAGAACTTACGTGCACGCAGCAGAGAAGGAGTTTTTAACCCTAGCTTTAGGTTTTAGTATATATATTCATTTTGTTTATGTCCATTATGAAGCACACATTGTTTTTCAACAGTTTTAGAGAGAGAGGGTTTACTTGAGTTTTATAGGTTTCATTGCTTGGGTATTGGATTTGATTGAAGTTTGAAGTTAATAAATAACTCTGTTCATTCCAGGTTCTATTTTATTCATTTTATTTATAGTCTTTCAGTAGTTTCAATAGTTACAATCTGAATAGATCGAAGTTTTTCTTGTTAGTAATGATAAAACCATAGTTTTATAGTTTTTTTCATGTTTAAATCACAACCAAACAAAGCCTTAATGAATGTTTACGTTAAAAATGAATCTGAGACACTCCAGACCATGTCTGAGTAGTCCTAGAGTTGGGAGATCATAGTGAAACAGTGATCTCCAGCCTTTGCCATGCAGCAGTTTGAGACCTGTGTTCGATCGATCGAAGTTGGTTCGATCGATCGTACCAGAGTACAGTCAAGCGATCGAAGGAATTCTGATCGATTAAGAGTTGACGAGATTCGATCGATCGATCGAGCCCTCTAATTCTTAAGAACATTCTATGCAGTATTCCTAGACTTTCTGCTTTAGAGATTTGTTATCAAACTGTCCCCAAATGCTCAATTTGTCAAAACAGTCTCTGAACTTAAAGGCCTTAAAGCATTTTTCTTCAATATCTTTTGCAAACCACCCTCAATGCTAATACCATTGTAGGTGCGAGTCTTAACTATTGTTTTAAACCACTTTCACGTGTTTCAAATTAACTGTGATGATATAGTCCCGATCATGAAAGGGCTATGGATTCTTTATTTTTAGAGAAATATAGGATACTGTAGAAGATGTACTCCATTGAGCTTTAATGCAATTGCATGGTAGATGGCTAGGTCGTTGTGAATTCGTGTGATCCCAACACTTCCCTTTTTATTAAGTAAAAACACAGTTTTAAAATATTGCTTTAGTTAATTAGTTAATCATTAGTTTAATTTAATTTAGTTGGTTTATTTTTAGTAGTTGATAATCCTGGAACTCTGTGTTCTACACTTTCCTTAAACATTGATTTTTATTTTCTTTTTAGGGTCTAATCTAGGTACTTAGTCTCCAACCTTCCCTGTGGGATCGACCTGGTCTTAACCAGATTACTTCTTGCACGTCTACCTACACTTGTGTATAGCATATAAGCGCACACAAATTATTCTCGTGTCAAGTTTTTGGCGCTGTTGCGGGGGAAGGTAACTAGATAACTCTTAGATTACCTCGATCTATCTTTACCCCTTTCTATTTTCCTTTTCTTTTAATTCTTTAGATTAAAACCTTGTAAGATCCTTTCCCTTTCATGTCCGATAATTCCATTAAAAGAATTTTCGAAAATCCATTCTACTTAGCGGATTCCTCTGATTCTATTAATCCCGTAGTCACACCTGCTGATTCAATGGCCGATAATCAAAGTGAAAATGGTAAAAATGTGGTTGTACCAATTGATGAATCGCTTCGTCCTTTGTACGATCTCATGACACCCGAACATGCTCCGACACCTTCTTTTATTCTCATTCCACCCCATGCAGGCGAATTCTAATTTCGCAAAGGTATGATTCAACTCCTTCCAACCTTCCATGGAATGGAGAACGAGAAGGCATATCTACATGTCAAGGACTTCGAGGATGTTTGTAAAACATTCTCACAAAATTGTCCTGTGGATGTGACACGCCTAATGTTATTTCCCTTTACCTTAAAGGACAAAGCAAAAGCGTGGCTACTCACCCTCAAGCCAAATTCGGTTTTCACCTGGCATGCGATGAACACTGCGTTCTTAAAGAAATTCTTTCCACCTCGCATGACCACTGAACTAAAACGTCAAATAAATTCCTACAAACAAAAGAGCAATGAAACCTTCACTCAAACGTGGGAGCGTTTCAAAGATTTACTTCTCTCATGCCCACATCACGGGTATGAGAAATGGCAAACCATTAGCTACTTTTACAAAGTATTAAATGGTGAAATGAAAAAACTTGTTGAAACCATGAGCTTAGGTCCATTCCTTCACAAAAACACCGAAGAGGCTGAAACCCACTCGAGTGGTTAGGCGAACATGCACACGAATGGTCTAACTCTGAGGATATCCCACGAGCACAAATATCAGGTGTAGAGGAGAAAAGTATCTATCAGTTAAAAAGTAAAGATCGCCTAATGACCAAATACGAGGAACTAACAAAGAAAGTAGAAGAGTTAGGGATGAAAGGAGAGAGTTCTAGGCGGGTTTTGCCTGAATAACCATGCGGCACATGCAATATGTTGGGACACACTACTCAATACTATCCCAGTGTGCCATATTTCCAAGAACAACTCCCCATGGAAATGAATGCCATGCAAGGGTATAGTGGGCCGGGGAATTCCTATAATAACACAAATTTTAGAATAATAATAATAGATGGAATCACCCCAGTTTTGATTGGAAAAATGACGCTGGGACCCAAAATCAATATCAACAACAACAGCCCTACAACAACAATAATCAATATCAAGGGCAATACAATAGACAGTCCCAGCCATTCAATCAAATAGATCAAACAACTACAACCAAGCTCAACCCTCTGATAATCAACAGTCAAACGTGTACGTGCCACCACACAAAAAGGTGCAAGAAGAAGATCCACTCTCTAACGCGAATTTAACATAGCAATTAATTCAAATGACGAGTAAAATGTCTGCAACGTTAGAGAGAATGGATGCACGACAAGAGGTGTCGAGTGGGACATTTCCTGCCCAACCACTTCAAAACCCTAAGGGATACAACATTGGTCCCAATAACCAAGAACACACAAAAGTCGTGACCACTCTAAGAAGCAGCAAGATTATAGGGCAAAACATGCCTCTCTCTACTCCTGAAGAGTACGAGGGGGACGAAGTGGTAAATAAAAATGAACCTTCAATTCAGGAAGAGGAGCCATCCACTAACAACGAACCATTAGAAATAAATGATGAAGCTCCTAGAGAAGTAGAAGAAGTTGAGAGAAGACCCAGAAAGGACCCCGTTAACGACCAATTACCAAAATGCCCTTTCCCTGCACCTTATCCTCAAAGGTTAAAGAAGCCCAAAAATGAGGCAAAGAATCAGGAGTTCTTGGAATTGTTTAAACAAGTCAAAATAAACCTTCTACTCCTTGATGCTATTAAACAAGTACCGGCCTACGCTAAGTATCTCAAAGATTTATGTACTGTCAAAAGGAGGCAAAGTGTGAAGAAACACGCTTATGTCGCTTGCCAAGCAAGCGCAATCATTCAAAATAAGTTGCCTCCAAAACTTAAAGACCCTGGTACTCCCACTGTCTCATGTCGAATTGGGAATCAAAGAATAGACAATGCACTCCTCGATTTAGGAGCAAGTGTAAACCTACTGCCATATTCAGTTTATATACAACTAGGCTTAGGTGAACTCAAACCTACCCGAGTTGCACTATAACTAGTAGATAGGTCATCAAATACCCTAGAGGAATACTGGATGACGTCCTCGTTCAAATTGACTCATTTATCTTCCCGATTGATTTTGTGATCTTAAACACTGAACCTATGTCTAATCCATGTGCACAAATCCCAGAAATATTTGGACGCCCATTCCTCAACACAATTGATGCCATAATCAAAATAAGAAGTGGCATAATGACCATCGTATTCGGGAACATGACTTTAAATGTCAAATTCTTTTCAAATCCCCGACCTGAAGAATATGAGGATGAGGAGGAAGTGAACTACATTGAAATGGTCATTGAAGATGAGGCCGATTTGGTCGATTATAAAGATCCTTTGGAGGTAGTAGTGGCACAATTTGATGCTTTCTACCAACCTAAAAACTCTACCCCATTGGACGGCGACCTAAATCTAACTTGCCTGATGATGGAAATGAAAGAGGAGGATAGAGCTGAATGCATATGGATAGCACCATACGAACCACTGCCTCCCAAAACAAAAATAGTCATGCCCTCCAACTTTCAGTTTCCCGATTTGGAATTAAAGGAGCTCCCAAAAGAGCTCAAATATGCTTTCCTAAGGACTAAAAATACTTATCATGTCATAATCTCATCTACGTTAAATTCTGAACAAGAGGATAAGTTAGTCCAAATGTTGAAACAACATAAGGGAGCATTAGGATGGACTATTGCCGACCTCAAAGGCATAAGTCTGTCTATTTGCACCCATAAAATATATCTAGAGGAAGATGCTAAAACTTCGCGACAAATGCAAAGGCGCCTGAATCCCAACATGCAAGAAGTAGTCAAAAAGGAAGTTCTAAAACTACTGGATGTTGGGATTATATATCCTATTTCTGATAGCCCTTGGGTTAGCCCAACCCAAGTGGTGCCCAAAAAGGCAGGTATAACGGTAATCCCAAATAAAGACGGTGAATTGGTACCAACACACGTCCCCACCGGAAGGCGAATGTATATTGATTATCGAAAACTGAATACTGTGACCCGGAAAGACCACTTCCCATTACCATTCATGGATCAAATGCTAGAACGAGTGGCGGGTCATAAGTACTATTACTTTCTGGACGGATATAGTGGGTATAACCAAATTAAAATCGCTCTTGAAGATCAGGAGAAAACAACTTTCACATATTCGTTTGGTACTTTCACTTACTGTCGTATGCCTTTCGATTTATGCAATGTGATCGGGAGAGAACAAATCCTATTTATACGCCTTAACGAGCATTTATTAGTATCTTTTTATCCTGTTTTTGCATATTTTTACTTCGTTTTCTATTTTCTGACAGGTTTTGGAAGAAATCAAGTATATCAGGCTAAACAGGGTGAAAAAGCAGAAGAAAAGAAGCTAAAAAAGCCAGTTCGCGTGCGCGAGCCGCGCGCGCGAGAATCCAAAAATCGCTCGCGCGATCCGCACGCGCGAGGTGCCAAATGTCTCGCTCGGGCGACCCGCTCGCGCGATATGTATAAAAAGCAAATTTGCGTATTTCAGTATACTGATGACTCCTGTGCAAACGAGACTTCCTAACTGCGTCCAGATTGTAAAATATATCAGTTTCAGTTCGTTTTGGGTTAAGAAAGCTTCCAAAACTTGCACAAAATCTATATACACCCTATTTTACTTCAATTGAGGGTTTGACAATTATTATATACACAAAATATAATGATACTTTCAGCCATTGAAGGGAGAGAAGCAAGAAGAAGAAGAAGAAGAAGACCAAGGATTTCCATGGCCTCCTCCATCAACTACTTGCCATCTACCGCTTCCATGGACAGCTAGACCTTAGATCCAGGGTTTCAATGAAACCCTAGTCGAGTAATAGGGAGGATTTTATGCTTTTATTTTAGTTTTATTATGTATGGATGACAGTCACATGTTCCGAGGATTTTTATAAATAAATCGTACTTCTATTGATTAAATCATTGCTTTCAAAGTTTATTCTTGTCTTAGATCTATTTTGACTGTGATGTGCTCAATGATCTATGCTCGCTGTGCTTGTTTAGATTATTTACATATGATGGTGCTTTATTGGTTTGTGCTATCAAGTATCCGAATAATCCATTCCTAGATTAGATGAATTATATCACAACCCTAGTTTAGTGTGGGATAATTCGTGCTAACCAAAGATGGAATATGTTGGTGCTTGAACCATGATTATTCTCTTGACGGAGGAATTGGGCTTGTAGCTACAATTCCCCATTATCATCCAACTTAATAATCTAATTGAATGCATAAATATTTCTATTATGACGCTAGTGGTGGATTTACAATCCTAGTTTCCTTTAAACATATTTATAAAAACACTTTTAAATCGCTTTCATAATTTAGATTTACTTTATTGTTCTTAGTTTAATTAAATTCAAAATCAAAACCTCGTTTTCATAATTAATTGGATTTAGGTTTTAAAATTAAGAGTCGTAGTAATTCAATCTCTGTGGGTTCGACCTTTGCTTTCACTACTACAAATCTTTAGAAAAGTAAAGTATACTTTTATATCTTGATATTGACTACATCAATTTTTGGCGCCGTTGCCGGGGAATGCATTACTATCTTTAATTTTATAATCTTAGTTTAGTTAATTTGTAAATATCAGATTAGTTTTTATTCTTCTTATTTTCCGTTTTTGTTTTAAATTACTAACTTGTTCTTTTATTTTACAAGTTTTCGAGTCATCAAATTCCAACGTCTCCGAGTGAAGTAGCTAATTACATCAAAGGAGCTTACGCAAATAAAATAAATAAAAATTAAGTAAATTGCTCGCTTTAACTTCGCATCAAATCACTGTAAGTCAGGGCGCTGAGACGCAATTACTTGCATTAGGTTAGTTGTGGAGTGAACACTACATTAGCTAAGAAACCCGGGGCGCTGGGCTTGACGCGGTCATTGCATTACAGGATAATATTCATGCATCATAGTAGTACTGTGTGCTTGCTTGTTGTCTTACTTGCGTGATTATTTTTTTTATTTTTATTTGAGTCATTCTTTATTTAAGTTTCTTTTCTTTTTAGTTTATGTTTGGTACGCGTTCAAATAAACCTGAATTGCATTCTTTCGATCTTGAACTTGAACGTACCTTAAGAACTAGTAAGTCCACAACCCAAGCTTCGAGAGCTGGGTTGCAAGACGACGAATCAACTCCGATTCCGTCGTCGTTGTTTGAGGCCGAAATTCAAAGTACCCGTGAACGGTTAAGGAGAACTCGAACTTTTAAAATCGAACCGATTAAGATGGCTGACGGAAACAATGGAAATAATCTGAATAATCTTAATATACCGCCACCTCCTCCACTTAAAGATTACTTTATTCCTACGACTTACACGCCACAAACATGTATTGATTTACCAGAGGCGACGGCATCTCACTTTGAGATAAAGTCGTCTACCATCTCGCTACTTCCATCTTTCCATGGCCGTCTAAATGAAGATCCATATCAACACTTAGGAGATTTTCAGGATATATGCTCTACTTTGAAAATTCAAAACTTAAATGATGATGAATTAAAATTGCGTCTCTTTCCATTCTCATTAAAAGATAAAGCTAAATATTGGCTTCAATCACTGGAGCCAAACACAATTAGAACATGGGAAGACTAACACACCGCATTTTTACAAAAGTTTTTTCCTATTATGCGTACGAATCAGATAAGGAAATCCATAACAAACTTTGTTATGCAAGATGGGGAATCACTTTACGACACGTGGGAAAAATTTAAAGAATTATTACGTTCGTGTCCACATCATCAGGTTCCTAAGTGGCAGTTGGTCTAGGTCTTTTACGAGGGACTTATTCCTTCGGTCTGTAGTACTGTCGACGCTGTTTGTGCGGGTACCTTCCTACACAAAAGCGCCGATGAGGCCTGGAAAATTTTTGAAACGTTAAGCGAGAATTCGATGCATCAGGCAGTATCAGTACGTTCCGAGGGATATCATTCACAACCTAAGAGGGAGGTAAAGTTCGAGTCAAGTCAGTCAATTGAAATAAAAGATCTAACAAACTTGACCGACTTTTAACAATGAACCAAACGACAGCCCCACCCGCTCAGGAAATTTGTGCATTATGTTCTGATCCTTCACATTCGATACTTGCATGTTCATCGGTGAGTCAATTTCTGGAATTCGTGGAGCAACACATTAATTCTATTCAACAATACCCATGAAATAATTATAATTCGACTAATAATAATCCGGACGCGCCATGGAGAAACCATCCTAACTTCTCGTGGAAAAATAATAATAATAATCTTAATGAGGCGACTAATTTTCCTAATGCATATCGACCTCAGTTTTAACCCAATCAATACCAACAACCGCCTCCTAATCCGAACCCTCCAAAGGGTAACATGTTTGAGGAAAAGGCGTTGGCATCCCTTAATAAAATTGAAACTCAAGTCCAAGCACAAGCACAAATAGTGCACTCTCATACACAATCCATTGCGAAGCTTGAATCCCAAATGGGACAATTAGCTACTGCAATGAGTCGTAGAAACGAGGGGAAGTTGTCTGCGCAAACTATTCTAAATCCTAAGGGACAATGCGAGAATGGGGGGTCGAGTGAGCAAGTGAATGCCGTTTCGACTAGAATGACTACTAGAGAAGAGGAAGTTGTTGAAATTCTACGTGAGGGTGAGAAAAATAAAAACATAAATGTGAATAAAGAAAATGGTGAGGAGGTAAATCAAAATAAGAAAGAAAAAGAACCGGTCCCAACGAATTATATTCCAAGACTGCCATATCCACCAAACGTTGAGGGACCATCACATTTGTCTAAGAAAGGGTCAAAAGTTGAGGATAAACTCGAGGTATTTAAACAAGTAAAAATTAATATTCCATTCCTCGATGCTATTAAACAAATTCCCACTTACGCTAAATGTTTAAAAGACCTATGTACGCAAAAGCGCAAAATACGCAGTCATACTTCTAAAAAGGTCTTCCTCACGGAAAAAGTAAGTTCTATTTTTCAACATTCACCTCCAAAGTATAAGGATCCCGGTACGCCTACGATTTCATGAGTCATAGGTGACACTATCATTCGTCGGGCTCTACTTGACTTAGGAACTAGTGTTAACCTCTTACCTTATCATGTCTACAAACAATTAGGACTAGGTGAACTTAAACCTACGGCCGCTACTATTCAATTAGCGGATCGTTCTGTTAAAGTACCTAGGGAAGTCGTCGAAGACGTCTTAGTTAGAGTTGATCAATGTATTTATCTTGTTGATTTTATGGTCCTTGACACCGAACCGGTGCTAGATGCTAGAAAATACACTCCTGTTATTCTTGGTCGTCCATTCTTAGCCACGACCAACGCACGTGTCAATTATAGAACAGGGGTGATGAAATTGTTTTTCGGGAATATAAAATTAAAATTAAATATTTTTAATGCTACTGATCAACCTCCTAAAGACGACGATAACCTATGTGAGGCGGAATGTGATGTGGGACGGAATATTGAGCCTAAGAACGTAATAAATATGAGTGGGGGGGATAATATAGTGAATGATGAGTGGATGAATCCTAATACCTCGGCCCCTAATGAAGAATTTACTCGAAAGGTAAAGAATCAATGTAATAACGATAAAGGTGAGACGTCAAATGAATTAACACATAACGACCTTGTTTTGACGTTTCACCAGAATCTCCCTAATGCCCTAAAGGGTACAAAATCCGAGTTACGGCCTCCATAAATCTTGAGCTAGAACGGTCTAGCTAAAGACGTAAAAGTTAGCGCTTCTTGGGAGGCAACCCAAGCTTGATTTCGTCTGTTTCTTTGATTTTTGGATGTTTTTGAGTCGTTTTGGTCAGTCTTAGAGTTTTTCTGGACAGGTTTGGGGGTCGGAATTAATTTACTTTAATATTACATACATAATTTTAGCCAAAAAATGGAAAAAAACCCAACTCGCGCGCGCGATCCGCTCGCGCGAGGCCTCGCTCGCGCGATCCGCTGGCGCGAGTTTGCACCTTATACGTTTTCCTTTGCTTTTCTGTTTATGAGCCCTCAGGTTCTTGTCGCGCCTCAGGTCGTGGGCGCGAGGCATCTCGATCGCGCGAGATTTTTATTGATTAAAAAAAAAAAAACAACTTGGGATTCGCGCGCGCGACGGCCGCTCGCGCGATACCCCATTTTTCTGATATTTTCTTTTGTTTTCTCTATCAGTCCTCCACACCTGTTCTAGTAGTTTTTACTTTTCTATTTTTTTTTCTTAGATACTTTTAGATCGAGTCTTTGATTGTTTGCTTTTATAATTGATTTTATTGTTGATTTTCGTAGTTTTGTTAAGTCTTATAGTTGATTTTGTTTAGTTTAGAGTAGTTTAGTTTTCTATATTAGATATTTCTATTAGCTATTCTTTTGTTTAATTTTCTTTTATCAAGAAGTAACAGGTAACATTGAACTTTATTGGCATATTCCTTTGTGTTCACCTGTTTGTGATTGCCGAGATCGAGGTATTATCGTTCCTTTCTTACCTACTCTCCTTTATTTTGTTTTATTGTTTCATTGGGGACAATGAAAGGTTTAGGTTTGGGGGTATGCACACACATGCCCATTATTACACTAAATTTTCAAAAAATTTCGATTCTTGTGCTTAAATAAACGATGTTACCGACATTTTTGCAATATCAATTTGATACTTTTTGATAGAGAACTTTGAATTGTTATAAAATGGTAAACAAGGGAAGATGTGATTAAACATTTGCTGAACTTATGATGTAACGTTTTAAGTCATGTATCGTTTGAATCGTAGTTTTATATCATAAATTTGCACACAAACTTATGCATTGCACATAGTCACTTGAATACATGTTTAATGTGAACTATAATATGATTCGGATTTCTAGATAACACAAGGTGGAGACTAAGCCCAGTGAGCTTTTGAGCCTATTTTTTCTTTTTAGAGGGTTATAAATACATTTTGTGTTTGTCGAATTTCATTGAAATAGCGCATCTACTTGTTGTTTAGTCTCATTATTCTTGTTTTGGTTGATAGTCAAGTTAAAATATTTATTACCATGCTAAATAATCTTTCATTGTAAACATTGAAGAACCGTATTACCCTAGGAAATGATTTTAGGCCTTCTTTGTTTACTACCGGCCGATAAAAGATAAAATTTCCTTAGTTCGCCCCTTTGAGCCGTTACAATGCCTCTTTTTCTTTGTTCACCATTATCCTCTTTAAAAGCTCCAACTTGATCGACTTGGAGTATAACACTGGAAGAGTGATCAACTTTTAGTAGTATTAAGGCAATGTGTTGATGAAGAAGAAGAAAATAAGATGTTATTGGGGTAGTTGCTTGGTATTCAATGCATAGTCATTTGAGAAGCGAGAAAAGAAAAAGGAAAAGAAACAAAATAAAGAAGAGGAAGGTTGAAAAAAATGAAAGAAAAGAAGACAAATGAATGAAAAGGAATGAAGAGAAAGAAAAGATGAAAGTTTGTAGAAGAAGAATGAAAGAGATCGAACATGCCTTACAATGCCATTCGTAAACCAACCCAATTAATCATTTCTATCCTCTTTCATTACCTGAGCCACGTTACAACCTTTGAAAAGTCCTAATTGATCCTAGGAAACATGGTTTTGATATGTAAACGATGGGAGGGGGATTAAAACATGGTAATGAGTAATTTTTCTTGATTGTTTGCATCCTATCCATGAGACTACTATTCTTTCGTGTTATGCGTCTTTTTCGTGTCGTATGTTAGCATTATTCGTCTTGAAAACATAATTCCTTTGCTCACGTATACTAGAGAAATTACACATGTTTCTGAGTGTTTCATTTTAGAGTGTAATTGACATTGTGAGATTCGTAGTCGAAGCATAGTTGGATGGTTATCCGAGTTATATTCCAAGTTCATGACATGCGCGTGTTCATTTGACTACCATATCACACACGTGTAATTTTATGAGAAATTCTATTGATTTATACGATTCATGTACTTGGGATTGTTTTTCAGGACGTAGGTGAACGTTTGATTCCGTTTCTTTTTGTTCATTATTCTATTTCGAATCATTGTTTTATAATAAGGAGTATTGAATGTTATGTTTTTCTTTTTAATAAAACTTTTTAAATTTCTAAGTTAATAAAAATGGTTGTGGGAGCCTTGTTGATGAGAACCCTCACGAGACTTTACTCGTCCGACTAGGGACACCTAGAGGTTTAAAAGGCTTGTTGCATACGCTAAATGCAATCGTGATCCATGCGAAAATGGAGTAGCAGTTTATTAGTAGTTAGTTTTTATTTTAGTTTTGCTCGAGGACTAGCAAAATGTAGGTTTGGGGGTGTGATCGGGAGAGAACAAATCCTATTTATACGCCTTAACGAGCATTTGTTAGTATCTTTTTATCCTGTTTTTGCATATTTTTACTTCATTTTCTATTTTTTGACAGGTTTTGGAAGAAATCAAGTATATCAGGCTAAACAGGGTGAAAAAGCAGAAGAAAAGAAGCTGAAAAAGCCAGTTCGCGCGCGCGAGAATCCAGAAATCGCTCGCGCGATCCGCGCGCGCGAGGTGCCAAATGTCGCGCTCGCGCGGCCCGCTCGCGCGATATGTACAAAAAGCAAAGTTGCGTATTTCAGTATACTGAAGACTCCTGTGCAAACGAGACTTCCTAACTGCGTCCAGATTGTAAAATATATCAGTTTCAGTTCGTTTCGGGTTAGGAAAGCTTCCAAAACTTGCACAAAATCTATATACACCCTATTTTACTTCAATTGAGGGTTTGACAATTATTATATACACAAAATATAATGATACTTTCAGCCATTGAAGGGAGAGAAGCAAGAAGAAGAAGAAGAAGAAGAAGACCAAGGATTTCCATGGCCTCCTCCATCAACTACTTGCCATCTACCGCTTCCATGGACAGCTAGACCTTAGATCTAGGGTTTCAATGAAACCCTAGTCGAGTAATAGGGAGGATTTTATGCTTTTATTTTAGTTTTATTATGTATGGATGACAGTCACATGTTCCGAGGATTTTTATAAATAAATCGTACTTCTATTGATTAAATCATTGCTTTCAAAGTTTATTCTTGTCTTAGATCTATTTTGACTATGATGTGCTCAATGATCTATGCTCGCTGTGCTTGTTTAGATTATTTACATGTGATGGTGCTTTATTGGTTTGTGCTATCAAGTATCCGAATAATCCATGCCTAGATTAGATGAATTATATCACAACCCTAGTTTAGTGTGGGATAATTCGTGCTAACCAAAGATGGAATATGTTGGTGCTTGAACCATGATTATTCTCTTGATGGAGGAATTGGGCTTGTAGCTACAATTCCCCATTATCATCCAACTTAATAATCTAATTGAATGCATAAATATTCCTATTATGACGCTAGTGGTGGATTTGCAATCCTAGTTTCCTTTAAACATATTTATAAAAACACTTTTAAATCGCTTTCATAATTTAGATTTATTTTATTGTTCTTAGTTTAATTAAATTCAAAATCAAAACCTCGTTTTCATAATTAATTAGATTTAGGTTTTAAAATTAAGAGTCGTAGTAATTCAATCTCTGTGGGTTCGACCTTTGCTTTCACTACTACAAATCTTTAGAAAAGTAAAGTATACTTTTATATCTTGATATTGACTACATCACAATGCACCTGCTACGTTTTAGCGGTGCATGTTAAGTATCTTTAGCAATATGGTCGAGCAAATACTCGAAGTATTTATGGATGATTTTTCGGTGTTTGGCCATTTTCAAAATTGCTTAGACAATCTGGAACGTGTGCTAGCATGATGCAAGGACAAATACCTGGTACTAAACTGGGAAAAGTGTCACTTCATGGTGACCAAGGGAATTGTCACCATGAAGTGAGCAACTGATGACTATTTCGATTGTGATCGCTGACCATTTATCTCGGTTAACGTTTATTGACAACACTGAACCCATATCGATTAAGGATGAATTCCCAGATGAGCAACTGATGACTGTTTCCAGTTTGCCCTTGTATGCAGATATAGTAAACTATATAGTTACAGGAGAGACCCCAAGTCATTGGTCAAATCAAGACAAGAAACGGTTCCTCTCTTTCGCACGTCACTTCTTCTTCGATGACCCATACTTATTCAAGTATTATGCTGATCAGGTCATTCGACGTTGCGTTCCCAATGAGGATATAACCGTGATTTTAGCTTCATGCCACTCTAAAGCTTGCGGTGGCCACTTTGCTTCACAAAAGACCGCACAGAAAATCCTACATAGCGGTTTCTACTGGCCAACAATATTCAAGGATGCCCACAAATTTTGTAAATCGTGCCAACACTGTCAAAAGCTAGGTACAATCTCAAAACAAAATTCTATGCCTTTGACTCCCATAATCACAATCGAAAATTTTGATTGTTGGGGTATAGATTTCGGGGGCCCATTCCCGAAGTCAAATACCTGCGAGTATATACTCGTTGCTGTAGAGTATATCTCGAAATGGGTAGAGGCAATTCCAACAAGGCAAAATGATCATAGAATAGTTATTTCTTTCTTAAAAGACAATATTCTTTCGTATTTTGGAACCCCAAAAGCATTAATAAGTGACCAAGGAAAGCACTTCTGCAATAGACCCTTGGAATCACTTCTTAAAAAGTATGGGGTTAACCATAAAATTGCCTTAGCCTACCACCCACAAACTAACGAGCAGGCAGAATTGGCTAACCAAGAAATCAAACATATTCTTGAAAAGACGGTTAGTTCAAATCGGAAAGACTGGGCATACAAGCTGACCGATGCTCTATGGGCATACCGTACTGCTTACAAGATAAATTTGGGAATGTCCCCGTATAGGCTAGTGTACAAAAAGGCATGTCACCTCCCTGTCGAAATCGAGCACAAAGCGTATTGGGCGACACACTCATTGAATTTTGATATTAAAGAAGGAGGTCATCTCTGGAAACTCCAGTTATCTAAACTGGAAGAAATACATCGCGATGCGTACGACAACGCCAAAATACATAAGGAAAGGTTGAAGGCTCACCACGATAGAATGATCTTTCATAAATTATTCGAGCCAGGACAAAAAGTCTTATTATATAACTCTCACCTTCACCTATTTCCTGGGAAGCTCCACTCCCGGTGGACAGGACCGTTCATTGTTAAATCTGTTTTCGCACACGGGGCCATTGAGCTTATAAATCCTAAGAACGACGAAAGTTTCAAGGTCAACGGCCAAAGATTAAAGCCGTTCTTAGAGAACTTCCAACTAGAAGCTGAGCACATCCAGCTAGATGAGCCCAGCTATTCCTCTACTTAAAAACACTAAAGAGTATTCTTACACTGTTGTTGTATTTATTCTGTTTGCTGCACTTTGTTTGTTTTATTCATTTATGTCTTTTTGAATGTGTCATTGCGTTTAAGCCACTATTCTTTATTATCTATCCCCCACAGGCTATTTAAAATGAGAAATCATGATGGTACACGGTCCATGTTTTCGATTGGTTCATGGGCTGATTCGGAAGATCAAAACCCTGCATGGATCGCTGACGAGATTGCATTTTGCTTTTCACCGTACCAAGGTCTGGATGCTGATGATGTAGTTGACCTGACCCAAGGGTACATCCCTTACAATCCTGCCCTCCTCTAAATTAACCCTTTTGGAAATATGGATCTTCCAGATGAAGAAGGAGAACCAGAAGGGTATTTCATTGGGGAAGTGGATGATGCACTCTTGGAACAATGGAAGAACGACTCGATGTGGGAACCATGGGTTGAAGAAGATCTACATGATGTGGTGCCCGAATGCCATAACACTGTCTTCACATATGTGGATGACTTCATTGTTATCGAGTCGATTCCATATATTTATGTGCACATGAGCTATTTGTTGTTCCGGCTTCAATGCCCGCTTCCTGCTAGTGCACATGGTTCTATCACACCGATAGTGAGGTTAACGCTTTGTCACATTTCATTTTCTTTCCGTCGTGTTTTGTTTATTCCTTTCTGTTAGTTCTTTCATTTGTTTTATTTACCTTCTTTCTTTTGTTTTTCTTCTGTTTGCCTTTGTCCAGGATTATCACTATGTTTCACAATGGTATGCCGGTGTTCCTTCCGCACCAACTGTTTTATGGACCTGGACCTTACATAGGGTTTCCTGGTACTCTGTCGTAAGAGAGCAAACAGTTGAGAAATTATTCTCCTCTATCAATGTCTCCATCCGGATCACCTCTTGCCTGTGCAATCAATTCTTTGGAGGATTCAGACACTGTCGATGATATTCTGGAAGCTTTCAGATCTTTCTGGAATCGTGAATTATTGCGTTTGGCCTCCAACTATGAAGATTTGGCAGAGCATGAAGCATTTGCAGAAAATGAAATCTTCATGATCGAAGAATAGGAACTTGTTTTGGTTGTGTTGTGTCTTTTGATTCATCTTTTCTCAATTGAAGTGTAATGTTGGACAAAGAATTGCAAGCTTTGTTTTTAATTTTAGTTTTCTATGTAATAAGGTCTTAAGTGCCAATTTGGGGATTATAATTTGCAAAATGGATGCTATTACGAAGTTATATTTATAACATTTTCAATTTTCTATTATGATGATGATCTTTTCTGGCTTGCATATCCTGTGATTGAACTGTTTTTATCACTCTATGTATGTCCAAAACAATTTTTACTAGTTGGGGGTGCATAAATCTGTCATCCTAAGTGATCCTAGAATTCTCAAGTTCTATCGATCAAACCGTTCTCGATCGATCGAAGGTGTCCAATCCTCAAGCGCTTTAATAGGTCTTAATCGATTGACATTTTGATCGATCGAAAATTCTCGATCGATCGAGACTTGTATTTAAACGAGGCATCCTCCACAATCTTCTCTTCTTCAGTTTCTCTCTCTTACTCTTCCTTTCAAGTGCTTGAGCTCAGAGAGAAGACTCAGGGCGATTCCCACCCCCCCTCATCACACATTTCATTTGGGCAGCCTTGATCACCTCTGATCATCATCTTCATCACACTCACCTCTTCTCTGTGTGAATATCCATGGTAAGGTCCTGAATCCCCTCCTTTTCATTTTCATTTGAAAACTTGTAGGGGTGTCCCCCATTAGTCCAAAGACCAATTCATTTTTGTATTATTCTTCTATTACTTGTCTTCTATCCATTTTCGATCGTTTTTGTTGTCCCCATTGATTTTCTGTGCTCGATCGATCAAGGCTCAAGCGAACGAAGCTGATACCAGTTCAATCGATCGAGAAATGTTCGATCGATCGAACTGCAACAGTGACAGATTCTTCATTTCTTTTTAGTTTTCTGTTTTTATTAATTTTTTCTTTTCTTTCTCAATTTCAGGGCCTTCGCAATGAACCCTATTACGGGGTATCACAAATCCAAACCCTTCGATCTTACAATACCTGATCTGGTACCCGATCATGGGTTTTGGAATGACGAGGACCGAGTGTGGTTTAACCGCTATTTTCAATCGCGAAAGGTGATGTTGGAGCGACCGCTAGAGACGATTTGGCTCTCAGCTCCATGGTTCTTGGCGAGAATTAGAGACATGCCTCTATGGTATAGCATGTTGACCCAAACCAATCGGGTCAACATCAATTAGGTACAGGAAGCATGTGCCATGATAATTAAGGATCCCGCAGCCCCATTCACATAACGATCCTTCTTCTGCGGGCATGAGATCATTTTCAGCCCTGCCAATGTTTCTGCTGCTCTGGGGGTACCTGAGGTGCCCGACTGTTTCTACCCTCAGCTACCGAGTGCTCCAGAGATCTTTCCCGCCACTATTTCCCTCGAGCTCACAGGAGGAGCCGTCTAGATATGGAACAGCGAATCTCTTATTGAGGATAAGTTTCTTACTGAGAAGTACCATCTCCTCCATCTAGCGCTCATCAAATGCATTTTGATGACTTCCTACCATGAGAAGTTGGCAGCGTGGTATGCCCGGGGACTTTATTCTATTGGGACGGGACAGCGAGTCTGCGTGTCTCGCCTCTATATCAACTTCTTTATACAGTCGACGCGGTACATCGCCGCCAAGCACCATCTGAAGGGTGCTTGGCCTATTCATCGGGTTATTGAGTGGGCTGGATTACTTCCATTAGCCACAGACATGACTTTACAGGCCTCTAGTCAATTCGGCGAGACAGCAGCCCACCGTTCTGATGCGCAGAAGAAGAGAAAATCAAAAGGAAAAGCAAAGGAGGGAGCAAAGAGGAGGAGAGGAGGAGGCACCGATACTGAGGGTACTACTTCAGGGACGTCTTCCGAGGCTGAGGAGCATGATTCAGGTGATGAGGTTGATCCTGTGGAGGAGGTTGCACATTTTGATCTAAGATAGAGATCTCAGGCTCCAGCCCAGGGAGAGTTGTCATCTGTGTCTCTCCAGACTCTCTATACACTGTTCTTGGGAGAGAAGGAGGCCCGGATACGGCTTGAGAGCAAGGTCGACCGTATGACATTTCTGCTGTAGGCAATTTTGGTACAGATAGGGGTAGATCAGTCTATTCACACAGCTTCACATCCTCCTATTGCCCCTTCTGCACCACCCACCACTGGTCCATCTTCTTCTGTTCCGCCACCATCTTTTGATCCTGCTACTCCATCTACATCCACAGCTCCGCCTACTATTTCTGATACTCCACCTCCACCGCTTATTGATCCCTATGCCACATCATCCTCATCTACACCACCTCTGATCGTGGCTGACCCATCATTCTCTACATCAGCTGCCCCGACTGTGAGGGCAGAGATGAGGATGCTCCTGCTACACCGATCGTGATTTTATTCGATGTTGGTGATGATTAGTTTGTGTCCGTTCAGAGTGCTAGTTTTGTTGTATTTTTTTTATTACTGTTCTCTCTCTTCTCTTGTAGTTCTCTTTTGGGTATGTGGATATTTTAGACTATATGGCTATGATTGGAGTTTGTGTGAAAATTTCCTCACAGTCTAAAATATCCACATACCCAAAAGATCCTGAACGTTCTAAAATTAATTGAGAGTGCGAGTTGGTAGATCCTGTCTAATAAGCAGCCAAAAGGAAAATTTAAATTTGTTGCACTAGTCTCAATTAACTCTTTCCTTTTGTCTGCTTATTAGAGGAGAACGTTCAGGATCTACCAACTAAACTCAATGAACATTGAAATGCTAAGACTAAGAAATTAAGAAAATGAATTAAGCCATCATTACCCATTTCCTACCACTATTTATATCCCTTTACCCACACCGACTTAATATGGCTGATTCTATTATGAAATCCCTAATCCTTTACCTTGACCCCAATGGACCCTATTGCGTATCTAAAATAAATAACTGTCAAAGTACGTGATTGAAAGAAGACTAGTTGTGGGAGCATACGTTATAAAAAAAAAAGGATGGAAGTGGTTGGATATAAAAATAAAAAAAAATAAAAAATTAATAGACTCCATCACATGCTAAAGAAGCGTAATTCTTTCCTCTCTCATCTCTATCATACTATATTAAAATCAAAAAGTCAAAGTCTTAATGATTCTTAATATATTAGTTTGAATATGAATGTGTAATTTGAGTTATCCACGGTATTTCGCTCCTCTAATTAGGAGTATTCCATTCACGAGACTATACACTCTAAATGTTCGTCCTTTATAGAGTCTGATATGAAAGTATTAGCATCCAGAAAAATCACTCCTATCAAAGCTTTCATACCATGTGCGATCATTTTTAACTATGTTTCAGAGAGACGTTCATTTTTGAGTGTAAATCCATGTGAGAATTGAGTTGAAACTACAAGTTTTGAGGGTATGGTAGTCTAAACAACTCTAAATAAAGTTTGATATAGCTATTAACTTCACACACACACGGATACCTGATTACGATACATATGTGTTATTCATCTTGGTGACATGAGGGGCATGTGATCTTCTTTCATGGATTAAATGAGGGTGATATGTTTTGTAGAGCTAAGTTGACAGTTGAATAAGAGGGAGTGTTTACAAGTTATTCTATATCTTTTTAGCGTAAAATTGAGAATTTTGTAGGTATATTCACTGCATACCCTCACGAGACAACACTCGTCCACTAGGGGGAACCTAGGGGTTTAACAGCTTGTTGCATTTGCTAAATGCAACCGCGAGTCCTGCGAAAGTGAGTTAGGAAGTTTCTCTTTCTATTTAGATTATTGTGCTTTAGTTTATTTTGTATTAATTTAGTCATTGTAGTAATAGTTTAGCTTGTCCTTATTTTCTCTTTATTGCTAGGGACTAGCAATTTGTTAGTTGGGAGTTGAGACAAGCGGAGGGGTATTTGTAAAATACAACAACACTAAAATAAAGAAATACACTGATTTAGTCTATAGCTCCCTTGTAAATCTGTAATTTGGATTACAATGCTAGTTTTTATACAATATGACTAATCTTTGATAAGTTGTGCTATTTTAAGCTGTTATTCGTGCAGATTACTATTTTGCTGGGTGCAGGAATCACTAGCAAGATAAAAGGAAAGCTGCATTATAAGAAAGGTAATTCAAAGATGAAAAGTGAAGTTTGAGCGATCGAAGACACCTCAAGCGATCGAGGGTTCGATCGATCGAAGGTTGTTCAAGCGCTTGAAGATCCCAGAAGTTCAATCGATCGAGTGATGTTCGATCGATCGAACATGGCTTTTATCAGAACTTACGCGCACGCAACAGAGACGGAGTTTTTAACCCTAGCTCTTGGTTTTAGTATATATATTCATTTTGTTTACGTCCATTATGACGCACACATTGTTTTTCAACAGTTTTAGAGGGAGAGAGAGAGAGAGAGAGAGAGAGAGAGAGAGAGAGAGAGAGAGAGTTTACTTGAGTTTTGTACGTTTCATTGCTTGAGTATTGGATTTGATTGAAGTTTGAAGTTAATAAATAACTCTGTTCATTCCAGGTTCTGTTTTATTCGTTTTATATATAGTCTTTCAGTAGTTTCAATAGTTACAATCTGAATAGAGCGAAGTTTTTCTTGTTAGTAGTGATAAAACCATAGTTTCATAGTTTTTTTTTCATGTTTAAATCACAACCAAACAAAGCCTTAATGAATATTTACGTTAAAAACAAACCTGAGACACTCCAGACCATGTCTGAGTAGTCCTAGGGTTGGGAGATCACGATGAAACAGTGATCTCCAGCCTCTGCCATGCAGCATTTTGAGACCTATGTTCGATCGATCGAAGTTAGTTCGATCGATCATACCAGAGTACACTCAAGCGATCGAAGGAATTTCGATCGATTGAGAGTTGACGAGATTTGATCGATCGAAAACGCGTCGATCGATCGAGCCCTCTGATTCTTGAGAAGATTCTATGCAGTATTCCTAAACTTTCTGCTTTAGAGATTTGTTATCAAACTGTCCCCAACTATTCAGTTTGTCAAAATAGTCTCTGAACTTAAGGCCTTAAAGCATTTTTCTTCAATATCTTTTGCAAATCACCATCAATGTTAACACCATTGAAGGTACGAGTCTTAACTATTGTTTTAAACCGCTTTCACGTGTTTCAAATTAACTGTGATGATATAGTCCCGATCATGAAAGGGCTATGGATTATTTTTTCTTAGAGAAATATGGGATACTGTAGAAGATGTACTCCATTGAACTTTAATGCAACTGCATGGTAGATGGGTAGGTCGTTGTGGATTCGTGTGATCCCAACACTTCCCTTTTTATTAAGTAAAAACACAGTTTTAAAATATTGCTTTAGTTAATTAGTTAATCATTACGTGTTCTACAGTTTTCTTAAACATTGATTTTTATTTTCGTTTTAGAGTCTAATCTAGGTACTTAGTCTCCAACCTTCCCTGTGGGATCGACCTGGTCTTAACTAGATTACTACTTGCACATCTACCTATACTTGGGTATAGCACACAAGTGCACACAAATTATTCTTGTGTCATTCATATTATAATTTAGTTTAAATTGAGCGAATGACAGCGAGAGCGTGTTGAGGATCATATCAACTTGGGTCTGTGCATCGATGTTGGCACCTAGGGTCTCCAGCTCATTCAAATAACCAATCATTTTCAAAACATGTTCTTTGACTAGAGTCCCTTCCGACATCTTAGCACTAATTATCTTCTATATAGCTACCTGCCAGCTACCTATCTGGCAGGCCTGCCATGCTCCCCAAACATCTTTTTTAGGGATTCGATAATGTCACTGGTGGAATCGTTCGACTGGAATTGGTGTTGCAACACACCAGCCATTGAGGCCAGAATGTAGCAACAAGCCATTCCATTTGACTTCTTCCATTTATTGAACTCACGTCTGGCAGCTGCAGAAGCATTTTCCGCGGGTTCTTCGGGGCATGGAGTGGTGAGGACATATATGTGATCCTCCGTAATTAATACGATGTCAAGATTTCATTTCCATTCAGTGTAGTTATTTCCAGTTAACTTGTTTTGAGTGAGTATGGTGGCAAGTGGACTAAATGCAGATCCAGACATTATGATTTACTGTAAAAATCAAAAAGACAAAATAAATATGAATATCAGATTTTGACAGTTTGAAATAAAAGAATCCTTAACACTCTTATTTTAAAAACAAAGTCGTCGGAATCGAAACAAAAGAATAAAGCCTCCGTGTGGTGGTCAATGTTCGATTTTTTGATTAATCACGACTTGTCTGCTATGCAACTCTTGCAAAACAAGTTATGACTCCCAATCCCTTTTGATCTCTATGTTTCTGAATAATGCCCCTTGTGGGATCCCTTATCCATAGCTTAGCTACTGTGTACCATTAACTAGGATCCAATCACAACCGTCTCAAGTAGCGCCTCTGTGTGGTGGTCACCCTTTAACACGTCTGATTGATCCTATCCATAGGAAGTTCATATCTAGTAACCAATCAATAGTGTACCCTCCGTATGGAATGTTCACCCTTGACGAGGTGACACGGAATGCACTACTCATCTTACAATGAACCGTTAATGGTAGCTCGTGGGTGTTATTAATAAGACCATCTCCCACTAGATTTGGTAAATAAGGATTTTGCTTTTGAAAAAACAATTTGTTTCCACACATTAGCCATAAACATCCAATGTTTACTAATGCGTTGAAAATGGTTTTTGAATTTTATTTTAGAAAACTTGTTTTACGTGCATGCGAGTAGTAACAATATAATTAAACGCCAATCACGACCAAGCACATAAAACAAAAAACTAAAATTGAAAACAAAGGCATTCATGTGGCTCTATCTCCCATGGCTCTATCTCTATAGAACCTGCTTCTTGGTTTGATTCCATCTTCATGGACAAGGGCTTGCTTCTCCATCTTCATGGATTTTCTAATTCTATTACATTGGTCCTATGCTTCTTTCGAAGCTTACAATTTATCTAGAAAAGGAAATAGCAACAATAAAAAGGCTAGGGAAACCGGTGCGACTTTTCTTTTCGTAGGATTGAAGTAGCAGCACCCTTTACACATGCCTTAAAATCAAACCAACAATAAATACAATTTACAATCATCCACCAATCACAAAACATCTTAATACAAAATTAAAACTTTGATCTTGGTGTCATGGGAGATAGCGGACTAAGCTTGCTGCAAGAAGGTTAGTCGAACACACATCCATGCATATATAACAAATATATATATCCATTGGAACCCTAATTGATTCACATAGTACATAAACTCTTTACGCACTAAATTAGAACTCAAAACAACATCTCACTTCTTTGCCACACTTCGATCGATTGAACACAGTTCAATCGATTGAACTTTGAATTTCACAGAAAGGTTTGAAAAAGTTACAAAATTAAAGTAAATAATTTTTAAAACATTCAAAACTGTGAAAAGAACAGCTGGACAGAGAATCGATCTCGATCGATCGAACCCTATTCAATTGATCTAACAAAACCAAAGTTTGATTGATCGAAACTTATTCGATCGCTTGAGAACAGAAGATATTCGATCGATCGAAAATACTTCGATCGATCGAATCCATCATGCATCCAATACAATCACATATTTGTATTCTGCTGCAATAACACTGTAGAAACAGATCTATGACGATGCAGTTTCAAAAACAATTTTAAAATCAACATGCAAATCAAAACTAGTGTTCCAAAATGCATCTATAGATCCAAACAAGCATGGCTCTGATACCAATTGATGGAAAAATAGGTTTAAAATTTATTTAAAATGCGCAGCGGAAAGATTGAGTTTCAAAAGCTTTTGGTATCCCAGGATCTACTACTCGTTAATTCCATAGATGTGTATACTATAGAGGGAGAAGAAATATACCTCAGGTCTTGAACCCAATTCTAATTTATTTCTCTGGGATGGTGCAGCAGCCTCCACTAGGTTGTCTTCACCCTTATGTCTCCTACGAATGCTTCCCAGATAGACTAGAGATGGTGGGATCTCTAATGGAGAGGATAAGGAGGGTTTAGGAGCTCCAAAATAGTTTCTGCCACTTCTGACGTTCAAACCGATGATTAAAAACATTCAGCACGCAGCTGCCCTATTTATAGATTCCCAGAACTGACCTAACATTCGAGCGATTGAAGTGATCTCGATCGATCGAAACTTCGATCGATCGATCCAAGTTCAAGCGATCGAACTTGCCATGACTTTGATCGATCAAAGACATGTTCGATCGATCAAACCTGCCTTGACAAGACCCTCATGTGCCTTTCCAAGCATCCTAGCAGAGCTAAGAGTGGGACCTCCAAAGTTTGTTATTATTGGCTCAGACCTCTTTGATCAGCAAACTAACTAACTAGTCAGTTAACGTTTACTCCACTATAAAACGATAACTGAACTCTAATGCAAAAGAACATATCCGAAGCGATAATTATACTTGTATGGCATACTAATGTCCCAATACCTTCAGTATTCGTAATCATATTCAGGTAGTCGGATAACTGGTTACTGTCAACCTGAATCATGATTACTTCTTATATTCCTTGAGTCCCATTCACCACTAATGATTACCAAACATGTTGATAACTACTTATCAACAAGACTGCAGTTCTCAGTAATCAACTTGGTGACATTCTCAAGGGAATGCTTACTCTGAATCAGAGGGTAGATTCTATATTGATAATATATGTTCACAACCCTATGAACATGACATACCCAAGATACCCTGGTATTGATCTTCGATATACCGCACTGATTGGTAAGTCAAAGTAGCCTTATCCAAAGTCTATGTTCATAATCATCTCAAGATTAAGAACACGTACCTTATACAAGTTATGAGTTCCTATCGACTGATTGACAGTCTTGAGTGTCAATAGGAAAGCTCAGGTCTGTCAATGCACTATAAGCACTAGCATATTAACTAAGAGTTACACTCTAGTGATCGAGATTAATCACTCCATCCAATGGTAGTTAATCATGCTATAGTGTAAACCTGATGAGATATCCAGTCTCATCATCCACTCTGACATGTTCTAAGTAATAAAGAATAGTAATTTGTATCTCACTTGTATGTATCTCATACATACACGAATTACTTACTATGATACTTAAGGATAACAATCATCTCATGAAAGAAACATACATAACTAAATGTAAAGCTGATATCCATATATTAAAATGCCAATGTCTCATATATAAAGTAATGGTTTGAGGGCACAAACCTAACACTAGAAGCCTCCCACTGCGAGGAAATTGCCTGGAAACTGTGTTTAGTCACCAAAATGGCCATTTTAACCCTTTTTTGCTCTCTGAAAATCCTTTTTAACCCTGAAACTTAAGAGTTAAGATTTCAAAACACTATGTATAGATCCATATGAGATCATGTTTCACACACAAGTACATATACAAGAGAATATAGAGAAGATAGTACAGACAAGTGAATATGCTTGCAAGATATAAAAATATACGTAGAACTCAAGAGGGATTTCTAGGGAAAAGAAGTGAATTATGAATTAAAATCTCCTAAACTAATCTCAAGATAATTAGATTAGAGATTTGGACATCAATTGCTTCCATAAAACTTCCATGGATGAGTGCTTGAAGAACTTGAATAATACTTGAAGAAAAAGACTCTTCAATTCAACTTTGGTGATATAATTGAGTATCCTCCAAGAGGTAAACACTACAATTCATCTCTAATTCCTATTTCTTATATAAGATCTATAAGATTTGAATCTAGTTTAGTTTTAGTTTATTTGCTAGAACACTCATCTTCTTCCTCTCTTGTTCTTCACACACTCACATGGCTAGATCCAAATCTTTTTTATTTTATTGATAATTCTCAAATTAGAGATTGATTTTCATTTTGATTTTCAATTTTGATTTCATTTTTCTATTTAATTTAGATTCATGCATACATGATTACATATATGTATCTATTTTGAATTCTATGATGGTTTAGAAGTATTATCTAGTTCTTTATTATTGGCTCAGACCTCTTTGATCAGCAAACTAACTAACTAGTCAGTTAACGTTTACTCCACTATAAAATGGTAACTGAACTCCAATGCAAAAGAACATATCTGAAGCGATAACTAGACTTGTATGGTGTACTAATGTCCCTCTACCTTCAGCATTCGTAATCATATTCCGGTAGTCGGATAACTGGTTACTATCAACCTGAATCAGGATTACTTCTTATATTCCTTGAGTCCCATTCACCACTAATGATTACCAAACATGTTGATAACTACTTATCAACAAGACTGCAGTTCTCAGTAATCAACTTGGTGACATTCTCAAGGGAATGCTTACTCTGAATTAGAGGGTAGATTATATCTTGACAATATATGTTCACAACGCTATGAACATGACATACCCAAGATACCCAGGTATTGATCTTCTATATACCTCACTGATTGGTAAGTCAAAGCAGCCTTATCCAAAGTCTGTGTTCATAATCGTCTCAAGATTAAGAACACGTACCTTATACAAGTTATGAGTTCCTATCGACTGATTGACAGTCTTGAGTGTCAATAGGAAAGCTCAGGTCTGTCAATGCACTATAAGCACTTGTAACAACCCTAATTTTCTAAGTGCTTTTAGTAATTTTTATATTATTATTTTCAAGTATTAGACATTAACTGTGTGTATGAATCTTAGTGACACCTAATAAAAATGTTGAAGTAGCGTATACGGGTAGTTAGTATGTTAAGTAGTGTGCTTAACATAGAAATTTAGTGCCTGGGGTCATGGGTACCCATTGGGCTAATCATTTGTCACATTAGAATACATTTTCGGGTCCATATAAAGCCTTTTTGTGAGGCTCTTAGATAAAAAACGGGATTCACATGTTTGTGTGTGTTTTATTTATAAGTGTTGTGTGTGAAATATATATACACATATATTAAACCCTAGCCCCCATTTAACAAAAAAAAAGGGAAGAGGAGAGAAGAAACTAGAGAACAGACGTATGTGAGAGAGAGAGAGAGAGAGAGATAGAGAGAGGGAGAGAGAGGGAGTAAGAAGAAGAAGAAGAAGAAGAAGAGAGGAACCTCAACCTTTGGTTTGTGTAATCAGCATCAACCTTGAAACCCTAAATTGGTGAGTTAACTTGTTATTTTCTTTCAATCTCGTTTGATTGAAATTTAAATAGATAGAATATTAAATTAGTATGGTTATGGATTATGAGATTTAAGTATTTTTTTTACAATGATTGAAGTTGTGATTTGAGATTTATAGATGAGCATTGAATATGCATTTGAATAATTATTCAATTTTTGAATTTGGGATTTTCATGGATCAGATTTGAGTAAAAAATTCATAATAAATCATATGTTCCAATTTTCGTAATTCTGTCCGTGCTAGCCTGTAGGAAATGCAATTCTGGAAAGAGTAATATTTGTGGCACTAACAAATTCCACTAACACTTACACCCACACTCTATCTCTCTCCTAGTGGCACTGTAGGGTCCGCAGTGGACTCAAAGTGCCACTAGGAGAGAGATAGAGTATGGATGTGAATATTAGTGGAATTTGTTAGTGCCCCTAGCATTGTTGTTCTGGAAAACCTTCGTCTAATGGTGTTTTTCCCAATTCTGCACCGTTTGGGCAGAAAATACATATTATAGTAGCAGTTTATGAAAGTTAAAATATGCGTATTTGCTACATCATATTTTTGTGTGATTTCGTGCTTGTTAATATGAATTAATTTGTTTGTACTTAGAGAGATATGAGTTATCATGTATAGTTGAGCTTTGTGACATTGTGACTGTGTGATTTTGTGTGGGTTATGAATCTGTGTGAACATGTAGCTGTTAATATGATTTTAACAGGAATTTGATTTGAGATATATGAATCTCTTATAAAGTTGAGTTTTGTGAAAAACGTGGATGTATGAACGTTAGAAAAGTCCTTATAGTTCACCACTACTCCTTATAATTTTAGGTGACGACTTTGTGGATGACCCGTGCTTGTGTGATTAGACGGCGACTACGTGGATGACCCGTCTCTTCATTTTTAAGCCTTATGCCCGGCTTGTTGGTCTATTTCATGTGTATTTAGACATTGTTTTATTGACGTCAAGAACGTAAGGACTAGCCTTTCGGTGGATACTCAAATCCCAGTGATACCCCATGGGAGTTGGGACCGGAGTGAGAGTTAGTATTACGTTAGGAGACACATGGGATATACGTGTAGGCTGAACCATGGATGGGTGGCCGAGGTGGTGAACATAAGGTGTAATTTGGATCGAATATTATGTGTTTTTTTATTTGCGGATTTACAGTTGTAATGTGGTTTATGATTTTCAATAATATGAAATTCTAGGAATTGGTAATCGTGTAGTTTTCAGGATTTTAAATAATTTCGGTGTTGTGCCGTTAGCTTGAACCTAGTATTCTATGTGTAACGTACCATTTTTGGGAACGTAGTAACTTGATAATAAACTGGACCAGATTAGTAAATTGAATATTTTGGATACTTAGATTCATAGTTTATGGTCGTTTCGCGTAAACTGAAGTAAAACGACGATCCGAACAACTTTTGTGTTTTACACTTTTTCTAAAAACGTTATCTTGACACTATTTTCATCGATTTTCATAATCTGTTGAACATCGTCTACGTAAGAGCTGAATTTTAATAATTAATTTCTGAATTATCTATTTAGAATTTATGAACAAGGATGCGAGTCATTCCTTGAAAATTTTATTCTTGACATTTTTCGTGTTTTAAGTTTTGTCTAATTTCAGTTCTTTGTTAAAGATAAAATCATTTTAATTAATAACGCCTTATTATTGGTTTATATTATTGTGTTAAGTTCTATTTGTACAAGATGGTAGGCCTACTAATGGTTTGCAGGTATGGGCCTACCATAGTTAAGCAAGGTAAGTATTTAATTGTTTTTATTCGGGCAAGAAACTACTTGCCACCACATAAATGGAACTATTCTATTGTCCAGATATGTGTGTGGAACTACCTGTCTTGGCCCAAGAATGTTGTAGTATGATTTGTAGTCTACGGGTTCAAGTTAGATCCCGAAGACTTGTGTTTTGTTTAACTCATACCAGTCATGTGACTGACCCGAGTGTTATGCATTCGGGTGCGTTTCTGTTTGAAACGTAGTCGGATGACATGTGCAGGATAGTATAGTTGGAGTTCATTGTGGAGCAGCTGATCTGTTCGTGAAGTTGAAGATACCTTCTTTTTATTCTTTAATTACTATATGATACTCTTTTATTTAGTTGGCATTGTGAGCCATGGTTGAGAACTTGTATTAGATGTAGTTATATTTCAGTTGTATTATTGGACTTTTGGGGACGTTTATAGTAGATCTGACCTGAGATAGTGTAGTGTTGAAATTGTTCCGCTTATTGTTATTATAACTACATTATTGTATTGTGATTCGATGGAGGAAAATTATATTATTTCTATGTAAAGGGAAACGTTTGGTTTTCAATCTGTAATAAATGAGAATGGAGAAAGTTTTGAAACGTGAATTTATCTTGTAATATTTTTGGGAATGAGTTTGATGATAAATGAGTTTTGTTTAAAAAGAGATAATGTGGTTTATGAAAGTAATATAAATTCAATTTATCTTAAAATGGTCTTTTAAAATTGAGTGTGGGTTAGCAACCTTGGATTTTTGGGCAGTTGAATATTGATTAGGGTATGCACTTGATTAAATATTTGGTTGTCCAAAAATCGGGTCGTGACAGCACTAGCATATTAACTAAGAGTTACACTCAAGTGATTGAGATTAATCGCTCCATCCAATGTTAGTTAATCATGCTACAGTGTAAACCTGATGAGATATCCAGTCTCATCATCCACTGTGACATGTTCTAAGTAATAAAGAATAATAATTTGTATCTCACTTGTATGTATCTCATACATACACGAATTACTTACTATGATACTTAAGGATAACAATCATCTCATGAAATAAACATACATAACTAAATGTAAAGATGATATCCATATATTAAAATGTCAATTTCTCATATATAAAGTAATGGTTTGAGGGCACAAACCTAACACTAGAAGCCTCCCACTGCGAGGAAATTGCCTGGAAACTGTGTTTAGTCACCAAAATGGCCATTTTAACCTTTTTTTGCTCTCTGAAAATCCTTTTTAACCCTAGCTAAGATTTCAAACTCTATATATAGATCCATATGAGATCATCTTTCACACACAAGTACATATACAAGAGAATATAGAGAAGATAGTACAGACAAGTGAATATACTTGCAAGATATAAAAATATACTTAGAACACAGGAGAGATTTCTAGGGAAAAGAAGTGAATTATGAATTAAAATCTCCTAAACTAATCTCAAGATAATTAGATTAGAGATTTGGACATCAATTGCTTCCCTAAAACTTCCATGGATGAGTGCTTAAAGAACTTGAAGAATACTTGAAGAAAAAGACTCTTCAATTAAACTTTGGTGATATAATTGAGAATCCTCCAAGAGGTAAACACTACAATTCATCTCTAATCCCTATTTCTTATATAAGATCTATAAGATTTGGATCTAGTTTAGTTTTATTTTATTTGCTAGAACACTCATCTTCTTCCTCTCTTGTTCTTCACACACTCACATGGCTAGATCCAAATCTTTTTGATTTTATTGATAATTCTCAAATTAGAGATTGATTTTCATTTTGATTTTCAATTTTGATTTCATTTTTCTATTTAATTTATATTCATGCATACATGATTACATATATGTATCTATTTTGAATTCTATGATGGTTTGGAAGTATGATCTAGTTCTTTATTATTGGCTCAGACCTCTTTGATCAGCAAACTAACTAACTAGTCAGTTAACGTTTACTCCACTATAAAACGATAACTGAACTCCAATGCAAAAGAACATATCCGACGCGATAACTTGACTTGTATGGTGTACTAATGTCCCTCTACCTTCAGCATTCGTAATCATATTCAGGTAGTGTAGACACCCCATTTTGTCAGCTATCAGATTTAGGAGACCCATAGCTTGGTGGTTCACAATGATCAAAAAAAGACTTAAAAGGACTCCTGCAAGTTAGCTCTATCTCGCAGAATGCTCAGAAAGACTAAAATGCCCCTGAAAAGCCCAAAAGCTTCCAGATTGGGACCGAAAGTTCTGGAAACATGCTACGTCTTAAGAAAAAGTGATAAAATAAGTTTTAAAGTAAAATCAGACAAAATCGTCAGCTCCCAGAGACCCCCGGAAGTCCCTGAAGTTCCCGAAAAGTCCCCGTTGACCGGTTTGACCAAGGTTTGACCAAGTTTGACCAGGTTTGACCAAGTTTGACTGAAATCGCCCGAATTCGCCAGAATCATTCTAGATCCTGAGAAAAGTATTAAAATGAGTTTTAAAAGAAAATCGAGCGAAAACTTCAGCTCCTGGGAGCTCCCGGAAGTTTCCGGAACTTTCCGAGAATCCCAGGTTTGACCAGTTTGACCAAAATTTGACTTTATAACCGGAGCACCGTAACATTTTTTAAACATTTTTCAAGGATACTAGAGGTCAATAGCTTTCCAACGGTATATCGCACGTAATTCCTGGATTTAAAACGAATTTATTATGAATTTCTAAAGGCGAAAAAGGCGATCAAATCGGCTTTTATTGTGAATACCGCAAAACTTTTCAAAGTGACCTATCCCCGAACTATTTCTTATGTAAAGTAGACTCCATTACCTTTCTAACGGTATTTTCTGTGAATTTCGGACAAAATAGGGCCTTTTCGCGAATACCGGAACCTCTGGGGGCCTAAACAAAATTATCAAGACAATTGAGGAGCAGTGCCGCCGCGGCACTGGCCCACTGCCGCCGCGGCACTCCCCTCCAGAATAGTGTATTTTTGTAATTTTTCTTGGGGGTTCATTTTGATTAATTAAAAACCAAAACGACATAATTTTATGATTTCAGATGTTTAGAGCGAATGGGAATACTTCTAAAACCCCAAAACCACCCCAAGTTGGCCTATTTAAACCCCCCATTACTCTTCATTTGGGGTGTGTCAAATGCAAGCTTAGAAAAAGTTTGGGAGAGAAAGTTTAGAGATAAGGTTAGAATAAAGAGAAAAGAAGCTTCTTCTTTGATTTTCAAAACAAAAGTGAGTTCTAAACTTTGTTTTTACTTCATTACTCCTATTTACTTCAACATTCAATACACCCAACCACCATTTTAGTGAGCATTTAAGAGAGTGGAAGCTTCTTCCATGTCCAATGTCATTACATATGAGGGAAACACCAAGCTACAAGTTCAATACATCATGAATATCATCTATTGATTGCTGTCTATTTGCTTGCTTGATTATATATTGTTCATCTCTTCTCACCTCATTTCTTTTTGATTTTCTTTATTTACTTACTAGTTCATCATCATCTAAGTGATGACATGAAGTTTGAGGTGAGTGAATCCTTATGGATAGTAGCTCTTGAACTCAAAAACATGTTTGATAGATGATGATTATAACTTCAATACCTCCAAGGTATTCTTGAAGTTATATCCAAATAAAAATAAATCTCTCCAACAATCTTGGAGGTTCTTGATGATGAGTTTGATGTTGATGTTTCAAGTGGCTATAATCTTTAGTGAGCATTGAAAATATGCTTTCAAAACATCTACTTCAAAACCCCTCTTAAAACCCCTCCTTTAAATCTCAAGAAAGAAAACTCTAGTTTTTCCCAAAAGTTTCAAAACAGTGAGTCAAAACAGTGAGTAATCTGATTTCAAAGAATTTCCTAGAACTCAATATTCAACATATGGATTCAAGGCCACTTGGAAAGTCTTCCTAACCCATTGGAGAACACCCATGATTTTTGGTTTGACTTGGAAATATATGAAAATGGTCCATTTGGACCCAAACATTCTTTCCAGACATTCTGCCTCTGTTGTCACAGCAGCTTGGCTGACTTCCAACTTCTTTTTCAGAAACCATTTCCAAACGGGGTGGTCCCAACTTATTTTTCCCTTAATCTTCAGTGTCTTAGGGAACTTTCTGTATAAAATGGGCCTCTAGATGATTCTTTTTCATTTTCTAAGATTTTTCAACATTTCAGTCGACACTACGGACTCTGTTTCTGAGTAATCTCTATTGTTTATATGATTTCTCTCAATCTGTGATAGTTATTAAAGATTGGCTTTTTGGGTTGTATTATAGACACAATAAGGAAGATCTCCATAAAAAAATCATGCATTGAAAACATTCCTAACCCCTCTTTTCCATTTTTACAAGATCTAGTAACTGTTCTGTCCACTATTCACAGCAAGCACATTTCAACTTTTATTCTTTGATTTGATGCTTATATGTATTCCAAATTAGTTCATAGCTTAGGAAGTAGTTCATACTACATTTGCACATATCCCATGTTGATTTCATTCATACATTCACATACATTATAGACTTCTAAGTCATCCTAGGAACCCATGAACACAAAGCACACTACAACCTTGACACATTTTAGATACATACATTGCATCCATGCAAGATTTGGGGCTTTCATAGCTCCTAATCTAAGAAGATTATAAGGAATGAACTTGATCACACGTTTATGCTTCCTCTGATCTAATCATCCTTTCTCATCCTTCCCGGGGATTGAGAGGTCTTCTTTTCTCAAAAATTAACATGCATCATACTAGCTTGCTAAGCAAATTTTGATTTCTTTGTTTGTTTGTTTCAAGAACAATTCATGTCCCCTTAGATTAAGGAAACTTAATTACTTGATACATGATTAGACGATCTTTTCATAGGTTTATTTGTGTGATCTTTCACTTTACATTGCATGATATTTGACTTAGATCTTATGAATGATATTTTATCTTTAGTTCTTCCATTTCAAGTTTCTTATGTGATGTAATATGCTATCATAGTATTAATTGCCGAACCATACATAGTATAAGATGATTTTTTGGATGCTAATTGAGGCCCGTCGAAAGACGGGGTGAGTTGAGGGTGTTTTAGTCGCGACAAAGGCTCCTTCCTCTCTCGTACCAAAACCCCGAACCAAGTTCTTTGGTTATGAAGGGCCGGTGCCGTTTATCCATTTGGGTGAGTCAAATTAGGTTTCTTGGTTCCTTAAAGACCAAGTGACGACCCTGTATCTGTTTTCAATAGACCCTTTTATTTTCTTTGATCCAAATCAAATTTCAAGCGAAAACAAGCAAGAGGTGGAATCCCAGTATCCACAATCTGGTGACTCTGCTGGGGATTTTTATTTTCAAAACAAAATAATACAGAGGTTTGACTCATAAGAAGCATCCTTAAAATCATCTTTTTACTGTGTCTGGTTCACCGCATTGCACTCTGCATTTTACCCTCTCGACTATGTCTGAAACGCGGCGCTGACATTGTTCAGGTCTTGCTGTGCTAGGGCAAAAGTCACCGTTGATACTGTACCTTCCAAAGAATATCAAAAAAAGTAAAAACCTCCGTACTGTCTCCCTGATGGTATATTGGAACTCTCGTCAACGGACCCTCTTTGACTAAACCCAGCCTTTGCATATAGATTCCTGTAGAACCTTTCATAGGACTGTTCATTTATCTTTTCAGATAGGACAATATGATATAACTGCTGTATGCCCTGACGGGATTACCTGAGCGGTGTAGACGCTTATGTGGCATAGAACAGAACCTCTTTCTTATGATCCCCAAGGCAATCACTCACATGTGGTTACATTGAGTTGACCTGCCTAGGGACCATGAAAAGGATGTCTGCTCCATACTCACAAAGATATACACCGCAAACCTTATTTGACGGTCCTAAGGCATAGGAGTATGAAAACCTGCTAGAAAGTACGATCACTATCACCATATTAACCATTTTCTCCCAGAAACTCTGCCCAAATTTCCCAGAAATACCATAAACTCTGCCCAAATTTCCCAGAAATACCGAAAACTTTGCCCAAATTTTCCAGAAATACCGGAAACTCTATCCAAATGTCCCGGATACAACCATATTAACCAATTTCTCCTAGAAACTCTGCCCAAATTTCCCAGAAATACCGGAAACTTTGTCCAGATATCACTATGTTAACCAGTTTCTCTCAGAAATTCTGCCCAAATTTCCCAAAAATACCAGAAATTCTGCCCAGATATCCCAGATACAACCATGCTGACCAGTTTCTCTCAGAAGCTCTGTCCAAAATTCCCAGAAATGCCCAGTCCCTCCTAGAAGCTTTCATAAAAACCAGGAGACCCCTATTATCCCTTAGTGATCGTACTGGAAAGTAAGATTGGCACACTCTATATGGTTAGGACCTTGTTTGTTTAACTGCTACTTGTTAGAAATAGGAGCATCATATAGACTAGAGCTTATATTCGTATGCTTGTCTCATATGCATGCACCATTCCTATCGGTCTGCACGCACTTTCTCAGTCCATCTTACATCACTGTCATTGTCTATCTAAAGTCATCATTGTCAAAATCTGATCTGGTCCTCTCGAAATCTGTTAGGTTAGTATAGATTCCCAAGGTCGGCAGCCGGGATCCTCGTCGTGGGTCAGGAGTTCAGGTAATCGTTTGGTCAGAATCAGCCCGACAACCTACTTCAGCATGAATCAAGAAGAGTTAGAAAACAAGGTTACCGAGTTGGGAGCAACTATAAGCCAACAGTTTGACAGCCTAGCCCAAGTTCTGAAGTTCATAGAAGAATTAAAGCAACAGCGGCCGCAACCTCCGCCTGGGTTTCCTCCACCAGGGTTTGAACCACCCCTACATGAGAATAACGGGGAAGAAGACTGGCTTCAAGGGTTCCCGCCATTTGCGTTTGAGAAGAACCTCCAAGAGAAAATGTATAAGTTTGACAAGTTGGAGAGTGTGCTGAGGAAAAGTAAGGGGGTCGACGATTACATGCTAGACCTGGAAGGCCTCTTTGAGCCTGTTAAGCTGAAACTGCCGGAGAACTTCAAAATGCCTGCCATCGACTGTTTTGATGGAACTGGGAATCCAAAAAGTCATGTGAAGCTATGTATGAGTATCTTCCAGTCCATGGGTTGTAGCCACGAGCACCTTGCGATGCTGTTTTCGCAAACTCTTGCAAAATCTGCAGCCTCCAAAACCCGAGCATGGGAAGACACTGTTCGAGTCTTCGTCGATCATTACTCCTATAATCAAGAGCTGGATGTCACTATCAGGGATTTGGAAATAACCCGACAGAACAACAATGAATCCTTCGCTGCATTTCTGAGCAGATGGAGGAGCAAGGTAGCCCAAATGACCCACCGGCCAATTGAAAAGGAACAGGTAAGGATGCTCATCTAGAATCTACAGCCGCTCTACCATGAGAAATTGTTCTACCAGTCCATCTCCACCTTTGAAGAGCTATTTGAAGTTGGAACTCGAATCGAAGATGCCATAAGGGAAGGAAAGATCAAAAACGAAGAGCCTCCGAGTCAGTCAAGAAGGCCTAACTACTCCCGGAATCCCCCGAATGTCAATGCCCTTAGCAGCCAACCCATGGCGTACCGTCCGAGGCCCTACCAACCCTCCAACCAGGCAAATTCCTCCAATCGCCCTTTCCAGGAAAAGCCCCCTCGCAACTTCACCAAGTTAGAAATCTCTCTCTGCTCGGCCTTAGACCGCCTCCTCAAAAAGGGCCATCTCCAACTACTCCAGCCTCGAAATGTCCCACCCCCACCTAACTGCGATATGTCCAAACGGTGTACCTACAACCAAGCCCCTGGCCACAACACCGATGATTGCATGCGCCTCCGCCATGATATCCAAGACCTCATCGACCAGAATATCATCGAGCCACCTCCGAAGCAGCCCCATGTCACTCAAAATCCTCTACCTAACCACCAAAATGTCTAACCCTAGATCCTTTAACCCTGCCGCCTATATCACCCTCCTAGAACAACCCTTGCCCCTCATTGACATCCCGGATTCTGTGGGAATTCATCTGATCGAAGGGGAGAATGAGGAATGGCAGCAACAGCTAGACGATGAGCGAGATTTATTCTTTCTGGAAGAGCATGACGTAGGGGTGGTAGACCTCAAATGGTACAATCCCAACAACGAGAGTGACGCTTCTATCTGGGACGAGCCAGAGAAACCGTTTGTGGGAACGGATTATGATTAGTTCAAAAAAGATGGGACTGTAGAAGGGCCTACTCCTGTCGAGATTGATCATCTGACTAGATCGAGCCGTCATTACCAGCCTCTGCAGCCTACTACTGAAGCTATCGAGAAAGGTCTAGTTAAAGACAAGGGAAAGGGTAAGATGGATGAGATCATCGAAGAAGATAATGAGTTGATAAAGCAGCTAAAGAAAACCCAAGCACATCTCTCGATGTGGGATATCATGGTAACATCTTACAAGCACAGACAAGGTGTGTTGAATGCCTTGGATGGAATTGAAGTCCCTATCGACGCCGCACCGGAGGACATTTTCTGATGAGGACCTACCACCAGAAGGATATGCACATAATAAAGCATTGTACATCACTGTCGGATGTAAGGGACAGCAGGTGCCGTTTTGTCTGGTCGATACAGGTGCTGTCTTAAATGTCTATGCCCTAAGGACTGCCACCGCTTTGGGGGTCGATGTCCTTAACATCACGCCATCTGTGCAATCCGCGAGGGCCTACGATAACACCAAAAGGAATGTGATGGGAACTGTGTCTCTACAAATTCGGGTAGGATCTTTGGTCAGCACCAAAGTCTTTCAAGTCATGGACATACCTGCCTCGTTCAACTTGTTGATCGAAAGGCCCTGGCTGCATGCCAACAGAGCCATATCATCCACTATGCACCAAATGATCAAGTACATTCATGAGAAGGAGGTGAAGATCATCCTCGAAAATTGTTGGGGTAATGAAGCTTTCCTGAACTACGCTCCCATCTTTGAAATCCAAATACCTGAACTGGAAGAAGGAGAAATTGGGGGATTCTTCATGGAAGAGGTCCACATAATCAATGACGAAGACAGGTTCCCCGAGATCCACTACGCAGTCGTCAACATTGTCCGCAAAATGAACTACTTCCCCGGAATGGGATTGGGCCGACACCAATAAGGGATTCGTGAGTTCCCTCAGATCAAAGGGCAACAAGGCACTTTTGGGTTAGGGTACAAGCCCACTGAAGAAGACGTTGAGCTACAGAGGCCATGGAAGAAAAGGGTAAAGGGTCTCCCACCATACCGCAAAACCTTGAATGGGCAATTCGTCAAAGAAGGGGGATGATTTCCCCTACTTCGGATTCCCCGAACCCTGGATCCATCGAATCACTGGGAAAAGGCACCCCGGGCTTGAAATCTTCGCTGACTGTGAAAGGCCCCCCTATCAAGATCCGTTCTATCCCGAGAAAGTTGAGAAGACCCCAGAGGAAGACTGGTTGAAATACTTGGACACTGAAGCCATCAAGAGAATGTGGGAAGAATCCGTTGAGAAGAAGGAAGAAAAGAGGGCCAAGAGCCAAGATGATCAGATCAAGCCAACTGAGGAGGGTCTGAGCAACCAGGCTGTAGAGTCATCTGTCTGTGTCTCCCTATCCCCTGTTACCCCAGAGTCTGTACTGCCGATTATCGAGTCTGTACCAAAGTCGGCTACTATAAGCCCACCATTGTCTAATGTAATCACTTCACCTGTCATGAATGAAATGAAAGACGATTCTGCTTACTCCTCTGTGTCTAATACTTGTGAATGCATAGATCCCTCCGAGAATCTTCCAATTGAACTTAAGCAACTAATTGAAAAACCACCTACTTATCAAATAATCGAAGGTACTTTATCAGTTAACCTAGGTGAAACAGATAATCCACAAATTGTGCAAATTGGCTCAACCCTTAATAAAGAAGAAAAGGAAAAATTAACCCTCTTGCTAAAAGAATTCAAAGATGTTTTTGCCTGGTCTTACGAAGACATGCCTGGGGTCGATCCCGACATTGTCCAGCATCATATTCCCCTCCTCCCTAATTCTAAACCCGTCAAGCAGAAACTGAGGCGCATGAGGCCAGAATGGGCACTCAAGGTTAAAGAAGAAGTGTAGAAGCAATTCAAGGCAGGGTTTATCATTGTCACTGAGTATCCGGAATGGGTTGCCAATATCGTGCCGGGCCCGAAGAAGGATGGAAAAGTTCGTGTGTGCGTCGACTTCCGTGATTTAAACAAAGCCAGCCCCAAGGATGACTTCCCACTTCCCCACATTGATGTTTTGGTTGATAACACCGCAGGACATGAGCTGCTGTCATTCATGGATGGTTTCTCAGGGTACAATTAGATTCTAATGGCGCCAGAAGATTGAGAAAAGACGACATTCACCACCCCTTGGGGAACCTACTGTTATTGAGTAATGCCTTTCGGACTCAAGAATGCTGGGGCAACCTATCAAAGAGCTGCCACCACTCTGCTGCATGACATGATTCACAAGGAAGTAGAAGTGTACGTAGATGACATGATCGTAAAGTCCAGGGACAGAGAAGGACACCTGGTAGCACTGGAAAAGTTCTTTGAAAGGTTGCGCAAATACAAGATGAGGTTGAATCCAAAGAAATGCACTTTCAGTGTAACCTCTGGTAAACTCCTGGGTTTTCTCATCACACAAAGAGGGATAGAGGTGGATCCCTCCAAGATCAAGGCAATCCTAGAAATGACACCACCACGGAATGAAAAAGAAGTGAGGGGGTTTCTCGGAAGAATCCAATTTATCAGTTGCTTCATTTCCAAGCTCACAACTACATGCGATCCTTTGTTCCGATTGCTAAGAAAAGGGGAAAAGTTCCAATGGGATGACCAATGCCAAGCCGCTTTCAACAAAATAAAAGCCTACCTTCAAAATCTGCATGTCCTCTCACCACCTACCCCTCATAAGCCCTTATTCCTTTACCTATCTGTCTCCGAAAATGCCATGGGTTGCATGCTAGCCCAAGAAGGAGAAGAAAGCCACTCCGAAAAAGCCATATACTATCTCAGCAAGAGGATGACAGGGTATGAGCTCAACTACTCTACCCTAGAAAAAACATGTTGGGCCTTGGTTTGGTGCACTCACCGACTGAGGCACTACATGCTGGCCTTCCCGGTTGTGCTCATATCCCGCATGGATCCTCTAAAATACCTTCTCGAAAAACCCGCCCTGACTGGTCGTATATCCCGTTGGTTACTCCTACTATCTAAATTCGATATCAAGTATGTTACAAGCAAATCGATAAAAGGCAGAATTGTAGCTGAGCATCTCGCAGAATATGCCGTTGACTCCGAAGAAAGTGGGGACTTCCCATTCCCGGACGAGAATATCATGGCAATCAAGGAAGAACAGTGGAAGTTGTACTTTGATGGAGCAGCCAACATGTAAGGATACGGAGTGGGGATGATCCTAGTATCACCAAGTGGGGACCATACTCCGTTGGCAGTCAAGCTCAATTATAACTCCACCAACAACACTACTGAATACAAGGCATGCATTCTAGGAATGGAAGCAGCCTTAGAGCTGAAAATTCAGAAGTTGGATGTCTTCGGGGACTCAAACCTCATCATATCACAAGCTAGAGGAGAATGGAAAGTAAAAGAAGAAAGGTTGAAGCCCTATCATGATCATCTTAACCAACTCAAGAGGCAGTTCAAGAACATCACGTTCCTCTACTTGCCCAGGGAAGAAAATTAGTTAGCAGATTCATTGGCTACCTTAGCCTCCATGATCAAGATTCCTGTGGGGGTCAAGATGATGCCTTTGGTGATTGAACAGAGGTACGAGCCTTCGTTCAACATAATCGCCACAATCGAAGAAGAATAGAATGGAGCACCATGGTATCAGGATGTCTGGAATTTCATAGAAAATGGGACATACCCTCAAGAATCTACCGAGAAAGACAAAAGGGCCATTCGAAGATTCGCTACCCAATCATCATTTCCGGTGGGAAACTGCTGAAGAAAGGGTACAACGGTCACAACCTGACTTGCTTGTTTGGAAAGAGCTCTAGAAGAATGATGGAGGAAATACACTAGGGGGTATGCAGTCCACACATGAACGGTCACATGCTGGCCAAGAAAATAATAAGACAAGGGTACTACTGGACAACTTTGGAGAAAGATTGTTGCGAATACGTAAGGAGGTGTCACAAGTGCCAGATCCATGCAAACATGATGCATGTACCACCATCCCTTCTATACAGCATGACCTCACCTTGGCCATTCTCAACATGGGGAATCGACATCATCGGAGAAATCATTCCGAAAGCCTTGAATGGAAATCGATACATTTTGGTGGCCATCGATTACTTCACAAAAAGGGTAGAAGCCGCATCCTACACCAAGTTGGGGGCCAAGGAAGTGGCCAAGTTCATCAAGAGAAATCTCGTCTGTCGATATGGAGTCCCCCATGAGATTATTTCGGACAACGAAAGTCATTTCAAAGCAGAAGTCAGGGATCTGTTCGAGGAATACAAAATCATTTATCACAAGTTATCACCATACAGACCACAGACTAATGGGGCAGTCGAAGCTGTAAATAAGAATGTCAAGGCCATACTGCAGAAATCAGCCGATACCTACAAAGACTGGCATGAAAAGCTACCGTTCGCACTTTGGGGTTACAGAACATCGATAAGGACGTCCACGGGAGCAACTCCATACTCGCTGGTATATGGAATGGAAGCAGTACTTCCAGTCTAGATAGAACTACCGTCCCTACGAGTGATGGTAGAATGTGAAATTTCAGAGTCAGATTGGTTGAGGGAAAGATACGAAGAATTGGCTCTCATAGATGAAAAGCGCCTAGCGGCAGTTGATAATTCTGAATCTATCAAAAGAGGATAGCCCGTGCTTTCAACAAAAGGGTCTGTCTGAGGAAGATTGTCAAGGGTGACCTTGTCCTTAAGGAATTACGAGCTCCGATCTTTGATCCCCGTGGGAAGTTTAAACCTAAATGGGTCAGCCCTTACGTCGTCAAGACCATTCTTTTTGGAGGAGCAATTATCTCATGGACCTCGATGGTGTCGAATTCAAAGAGCCAATCAACATGGATCGCCTCAAAAAGTACTATGCTTGACCATTCCCCATAACCAATTTCTTTCAAGACTTTGCCCTGAACTACGCTCGACCTGATTCCCGCTCGGGGATACGTAGGCAACCACATCGGTTCGGTCGACACCATCATAATCAAACCAATTTCTTTCAAGACCTTGCCCTGAACTACGCTCGACCTGATTCCCGCTCGGGGATACGTAGGCAACCACATCGGTTCGGTCGCTCCACCAACAAAAGTAACTATTTTCTTTCAAGCTTTGGCTCGAACTACGCTGGACCTGATCCCAGCTCGGGGGTACATAGGCAGACTTTCAAAAAAAAAAAAAAGAAAAGAAGGATGGCTCGCTAGGTTGAAAATCCGAAAGGACGCCTAGGCAAAATTTAGAGTTAAATCCAAGTGAGCAATAACAAAAGAGAGAAAAGAGCTCGCTAGGTCACCTAACTGGTACCTGGGCAAAATTATGAGCGTGTGAGAGAAATAAAGTCGCGGTCCTTACCACAGCCCAGAAATCACCCTCCACACTAGGGGTAAACTTCGGTCACACGCCTCGTTTGCCTAAACCCTTTCTAAACTAGGGGCAAACATCGGTCATCTACCTCGTTTGCCTCACAACCATACATATCCCAAACTAGGGGCAAACTTCGGCAACCCGCCTCGTTTGCCTCTAATCATCCTAACATGCCCAAGCAAGTACCAAAAGCAACATCTAATTGAAATCTCGATTACAAAATGTTTTTAGAAAGCTAAAAATGCATAAAATGAGATTCCCAAAGTAACCAAGGTTCACCGATAAACAAACTTTGAATATTACATAAGCAGGAATGATCAAAGAAATAAAAGTCTTTCAAAAAGCAATCACACATATTCAAAAACACTTTGGAGGAATGAGCAGAACCAGTCAGGACTAGTTTTATCTTTGTGTCTTTTATTTCTTCAAGGTCTTCAGAAGTAGGCCTTGACTCGGTCAGTCCAACCATCAATGAAAGCAGCAATAGTGGCAGCCCTGATCCTGGAAGCAAAGACCCTCTCAGTAAACCCCCGGGGAACCTCCTGAACCTGCCTGTACTGTCTGGCCAAACGACGAGGATAATAGAAAGAAGACTCTCTCAGACCCATCAACCACACTCTTTGGTGACCCCTAAGGCTCGTGGTAACAGCATGAAGGTCCCAATGCCCCACAATCCAGCAAATATCTGCTTCAGATAAAGCACCCATCATGTTAACCCAATCAGCAAAAGTGTAGTGAGGGTGAAGCACGGCTCGACGAAAGTAAACCGTTGGTATGCGGCCTGTCCACAGTCAGAGGCGCTTGTATAACCAGGCATGTAACACCAAAGGCGCCCCAGAAAGAAGAGGAGTCCCTTGGTTAAAGGCACTATCCAAGCTGTTCAAGGTTTCAGCTAGAACCATAGCCATGGGGTTCTTACCTGCCTTCAGTCCGAGACATACATGCACTAAGTCACTAGAGGTACTCGAAAACAGGAAGTGTGAAGTCATGCACAGAATCAGAGCAGCCCCACGAGTAGCATCATACACGCTAGGATTCCCAGGACTAGCATAGCGGGCAATGATGGAAGCAATGTTAATAACCTCACCTTGAATCAGCCGGTGGGAAATAGTGACAGAACAATTCAGATATTCGGCCAAGCCTTGCGTAGGACTAAGGGTATCAGTAGAAGGGAGAATCAGGTCGGAGTCAGAATCATAGCCGAGGATGGCACAGAACTCCTCAAACAGGGGACATATCTCCAGGCCATTGAAATTGAAGACATGGTTCACCGGGTCTTAGTGGGTAATAGCAGCACGCAAGAACTCAGTGTTTAGGGTCATCTGGTGAAGAGAGAATAGCTCGGTCAAGCCGTAGCTAAAGAGGTTGATCCGTTCCACACCATCCGTGATATTCAGCCAAGCTACGAGTTGAGCGGCATCATACAAAGCCATGTTTTCTATCGCGGCTCTAGCAAAATTTGAAATTTCGGCAGCACCTCTCCGTTTCACGGACTATCCCACCTGCAAGGCAAAAGCACACACTATCACAAAACTGCCCATCACAGTAACACCCAACAATCACAGTGCACATATATATCATCACACGATCATCAACTAAAATAAGCACACAACTGCACCTCCAAACCGGAAGCTATCCGGCCTAAAAGGCAAAACATCATAATACTCTGTCAAGGGTCACAAACTGTTCCGCGCATCATCCTACACTGTCCAAATAATCACATCACCAGTACAACCCAATCGAAAACATGAAAAGATAAAACAAAATTCCTGCTTAGGAGGCCTCAGTCCTCCTCTTCTTCGTCCTCTGTCGGACCGCCCGGAGTGTATGTCGGCGACGGCCTCCTCCTACCACCTCTACACCTTGGACCAGTCCTCGATGAGCCAGCCCCGCCTCCACGGTACTGCACACACAAAATAAAATAAAGACAATCAGTAGGGAAACAACAAAAATACAAAAAAAAAAAAAAAAAAAACAGAGTCGAGTCAGAACTCTACCAAGGACGCCATCTGATTGGCGACAAACTGCCGCATGCCATCCATCTGTCAAAGGGTAAAATCCAGGGTTAGAAACTCATAACCTTAAGGAGTGCAAAATTAGAGACATACCGGTGGTCTCGTGTGAGGACCGTAAGCTAGCCACCAAGGGGTGACCCTCCTCGGCGTGACTCCAAGGAACGTTGAGGACGCCCGCTGGTTGAGTAGGGTACCCACATGTGACTCGTGGCACCTCCATCACTTGGGGAGTTCCATCAGCGCCTAGAACATTGACGGTCCAATCCCAAGGATGGATAGGATCGGAAGCCAGAGGAGCCTGCCTCCTGTACATCTCGCGAAGCTGTAGGCACAAAACAAGTTAGAAAAATATGAGTCAAAAACATAGGCAACGGATGGAGACAAAAACATAAAGGAAACTTACCTCCAGGAGTGGGAAGTTGGGCATCAGAAAGCGGCCACGGTAAGCCTCATAGCCGGTCTCAGAAAGAAAGTGATCCCAAATGTCGATGCCAGCTAAGGCCGCTAGCAAAGCATCACTAGAAAGGTCGCTAGCATCCATCGCGGGGGAATTATGAGGGACGCGATACCTGGAACCACCAACCACCTGCCGGGACACCCTCTCACCAAGGAACCACTGCCTACACTCGGTACTCTCCATCAGAAGTCGGCAAGAGGAAAGAGGTTTGACCGCTTGTATCTCCTCTGGGGCAGCATAGGCGACACGCTCCCAAGGCATCCAATCAACACTAGCAGCCATCAGCTCAGTTAAGAAGTTTCTGAGCAAAATAATCCGGTGGGCCCCGCTCTTCACCCCGACGACGTCCCTCCGCTATCTTAAGCCTCGTGGGAACAGAGGCACGGGAGTCATGCCATCCTCGTCTTCACCTGATTCATCCGCAGGGGAGGGAGCTAACATCTTCAGGTATTCAAAGCTCCAAAGCTACACAGACAAAGGAGAAAGTCAGAAAGAGTACAGAAACCGAAAAACCAAAAGATGAAAGAAGATGCAGTACATACCTCCCAAGCCCGTCAAAATCCCCCGGTCGAATTGATATCGCCCCGGGAAACCTCACCCATATGCTTGTAAAGATGGGCCAAGGCAGCACCGCCCCAGTCATAGGAGGGGATCTCATCAATGGTCGCCAGGCAAGAAAGGAGTCTCAAGCTCACCCGGTCATTCCGTGTTGCAAAGATCGAGCAACCCAGGACATACAGAAGATATACCCTCAAGAGCTAGGAGTTATTCAAGTTATGGTTCCCTCTGCCATAGGCCCGGTAAAGCCAGCCACAAGGAAACCAGTGCCTCTCCAGATTAGGGGGAACAGCCCTAATCAACGTCTCTACAGCCTCCGGGTCGATCTCATAAAAGTAGTCCAGAATAAGGAGCTTCCCGCCAACCCTTAATCCGGTAATCATGGAGAAGCCAAAAGGCGTCATGGTTATCTCACCAAATGGTAGGTGGAAAGTATTGGTGGTGTCCCACCACCTCTCAGCCAAAGCATAAAAGTGTGCCAGATCATTACTGCTCTTTGAAACCAGACGGACAAAGCTGCCAAATCCGGCATCGTCTACCATCCTCTTAACAGTGGGCGAAAGTTGAGTATACCATAGGAAAGCATGAGCGAGGCTACCGTGGCCCTTTAGTGTCACTTCCGGCACCTACACACAACAAAGACAGCAAAAATGATGCACAAAAACACTATTCACGAACCGAATTCCAAATTCATAAAATCAACATTTGAGCACAAATCGGACTTCTAACGATCTCTAGGTGCACACTATGGCTCACAAAACTAGCACATTACATGAAAATAGTCCTAAACTGTCAAAAGTTTCACATACCAAGCTCTCTAGAGCCACGGCCGAGAGATGACATTGGGGGTCCCGTAAAATCAAGTCCGGGGTTTGCATCTCGGCTTTCATCCGTTCCTTGGCCTTCTTGGATGGTCTCCTCGAGCTTGAAGCCATGGATCTACAAAGAAAATGGAAGTAAAAGTTAGACTTTCTTCTTGAAAATTTGAGCAAACCAAAACACCAATCAAAATTCCAACCACGGGGAAAGATTACTCACCTGAGCGCGTACAAGCTGCGTTTTGACGGATTTTGGCTCCGAAAACACCCCAAAATGGCCAAGAATGAGCTCCAAAAGCTCAAAAACCTGAGATATACAAAGATGAAGTCCGGCCACCCAATTTCGCCGCGGCACTGGCCAACTGCCGCCACAACAGTGGCCCAGTGCCGCCGCGGCACTGCTCCCCGCGGGCCCCGCTTAGCTCCGTTTTGCCCCGTTTTGGCACGTTTTGTCCTTTTTCAGCCCATTTTTGGCCCCGATCAGCCCCGGTGGCCCATTCTGGTCAAGATTTATGGGGTTTTACCCCAAATAGTCTAAAAGTTGTCAGAACTACCTCCAACAAGCAGAAACTGGGAAAAATCGACTCCCGAGGACCCGAATTGGCTGTTTCAGGACGACCGTCACAAATTTTGATCAAGGACGAGAGTTTCGATAACGAATCCTGGATTTTTACCGAGGCACCAAAGAAGTAGAAAAGAGATTCTCCGAGAACCCTACATCATCCCCCGAGGACAGAAGCAGAAAGATACTAGCTCCCGGAGGCCCCGACCAACCCTCTTGGATTGAGCGCCGAAAGATTTTGATCAACCGTGAGGGATTCAGAGATGGGTCCTGGTTCCCGATCAAGAAAAGAGATTCCCTGAGAACCCTACATTATCCCCTGAGGACAGAAGCAGACAGATACCAGCTCCCGGAAGCCCTGACCGGCTCTCTTGGATTGAGCGCCAAAAGATTTTGATAAACCGTGAGAGATTCAGAGATGGGTCCTGGTTCCCGATCAAGAAAAGAGATTCTCTGAGAACCCTACATCATCCCCCGAGGATAGAAGCAGAAAGATACCAGCTCCTGGAGGCCCCGACCAATCCTCTTAGATTGAGCGCCGAAAGATTTTAATCAACCGTGAGAGATTCAGAGATGAGTCCTGGTTCCTGATCAAGAAAAAAGATTCCCCGAGAACGCTACATCATCCCCCGAGAACAGAAGCAGACAGATACCAGCTCCCAGAGGCCCCGACCGGCCGTCTTGGATTGAGCGCCGAAAGATTTTGATCAACCACGAGAGATTCAGAGATGGGTCCTGGTTCCCGATCAAGAAAGGAGATTTTCCGAGAACCCTACGTCGTTCCCCAAGGACAGAAACTGAAAGATACTAGTTCCCACTACCCCCAGCAGAAAGTAGCAGAAGAGGAACCGACTCCCAAAAATCGGCCATCAGGAACAATCAGAACATCGCCCACATCCAAATTTTGGAAATGAAGCACCGTGCTTCCACGGCTCCATGTCTCCCGACTATCATGAGCTTCCTCATTGTCCATGTTCATCACAAGATCCCTCGGTCACCTTTAGCTGTCGTCTTTTAGACAACGCGCATCTGATCTATCTCACTCACACAGAAGTTTGCCCCTAGACCCATAGTCTTCTAAAAACCTTGATGTCCCTATCCGAGTCATCCACCACATCACAGTCGCAAACACTAGCACGACACCAGCCCACTCAGAGTGACGCATCCCAAGGTCATTGTACTAGACACGATAGGACTCAGGACACAATTCACATCATGTCCATGCATTGCATATCACTCATATAACATAGCATTCGCCTGATCGTTGTGTACATGCATATGTGATTTATTCCGTTGTGCCCTGAACTACGTCCTGGTCTGATTCCCCTTGGGATACGTAGGCAGCTCACGCAGAGCACGACCAACACTGACTTTAGCATCATTGCATCTTTTGCAACGCTTTTTATCCTAAATCTATAGCTTCCAAAAAGTCTTGTCTCTTCAAAGCTTTGGCACTCGCTTGCGACATGCGTTGCCTCACAAGTTCATGCCAAAGAGGGACGAACTGTAGACACCCCATTTTTTTGGCTATCAGATTTAGGAGACCCATAGCTTGGTGGTTCACAATGATCGAAAAAAGACTTAAAAGGACTCCTGGAAGTTAGCTCTATCTCTCAGAATGCTCAGAAAGACTAAAATGCCCCTGAAAAGCCCAAAAGCTCCCAGATTGGGACCGAAAGTTCTGGAAACATGCTACATCATAAAAAAAGTGATAAAATGAGTTTTAAAGTAAAATTAGACAAAATCGTCAGCTCCCAGAGACCCCCGGAAGTCCCGGAAGTTCCCGGAAAGTCCCCGTTGACCGGTTTGACCAAGGTTTGACCAGGTTTGACCAAGGTTTGACCAAGTTTGACCAGGTTTGACTAAGTTTGACCAAAATTGCCCAAATTCACCAGAATCATTCTAGATCCTGAGAAAAGTATTAAAATGAGTTTTAAAAGAAAATCGAGCGAAAACGTCGGCTCCTGGGAGCTCCCGAAAGTTTCCGGAACTTTCCGGGAATCCCAGGTTTGACCAGTTTGACAAAAATTTGACTTTAGAACCGGAGCACCGTAACATTTTTTAAACATTTTTCATGGATACTAGAGGTCAATAGCTTTCCAACGGTATATCGCACGTAATTCCTGGATTTAAAACGAATTTATTATGAATTTCCAAAGGCAAAAAAGGCGATCAAATTGGCTTTTATCGTGAATACCGCAAAACTTTTCAAAGTGACTTGTCCCTAAACTATTTTTTATGTAAAGTAGACTCCATTACCTTTCCAACGGTATATCACAACCTCAATTTGGAGTTCGTACGGATATTTTGTGAATTTCGGACGAAATATGGCCTTTTCACGAATACCGGAACCTCTGGGGGGCTAAACAGAATTATCCAGACGATTGAGGAGCAGTGCCGCCACGACACTGGCCCACTACCGTCGCAGCAGTGGCCCAGTGCCACTGCGACACTCCCCTCCAGAACAGTGTATTTTTGTAATTTTTCTTGGGGGTTCATTTTGATTAATTAAATACCAAAACGACATAATTTTATGATTTCAGATGTTTAGAGCCAATGGGAATACTTCTAAAACCCCAAAACCACCCCAAGTTGGCCTATTTAAACCCCCCATTATTCTTCATTTGGGGAGTGTCAAATGCAAGCTTAGAAAAAGTTTGGGAGAGAAAGTGTAGAGATAAGGTTAGAATAGAGAGAAAAGAAGCTTTCTTCTTTGATTTTCAAAACAAAAGTGAGTTCTAAACTTTGTTTTTACTTCATTACTCCTATTTACTTCAACATTCAATACACCCAACCACCATTTTAGTGAGCATTTAAGAGAGTGGAAGCTTCTTCCATGTCCAATGTCATTACATATGAGTGAAACACTAAGCTACAAGTTCAATACATCATGAATATCATCTATTGATTGCTATCTATTTGCTTGCTTGATTATATATTGTTCATCTCTTCTCACCTCATTTCTTTTTTATTTTCTTTATTTACTTACTAGTTCATCATCATCTAAGTGATGACATGAAGTTTGAGTTGAGTGAATTCAGCCGCAGCAGCTTGGCTGAATTCCAACTTCTTTTTCAGAAAACATTTCCAAAAGGTGTGGTCCCAACTTATTTTTCCCTTAAACTACAGTGTCTTAGGGAACGTTCTGTATAAAATGGGCCTCTAGATGATTCTTTTTCATTTTCTAAGATTTTTTCAACATTTTAGTCGAAAGTACGGACTCTGTTTCTGAGTAATCTCTATTGTTTATATGATTTCTCTCAATCTGTGATAGTTATTAAAGATTGGCTTTTTGGGTTGTGTTCTAGACACAATACGGAAGATCTCCATAAAATATCATGCATTGAAAACATTCCTAACCCCTCTTTTCCATTTTTACAAGATCTAGTAACTGTTCTGTCCACTATTCACAACAAGCACATTTCAACTTTTATTCTTTGATTTGATGCTTATATGTATTCCAAATTAGTTCATAGCTTAAGAAGTAGTTCATACTACATTTGCATATATCTTATGTTGATTTCATTCATTCATTCACATACATTATAGACTTCTAAGTCATCCTAGGAACCCATGAACACAAAGCACACAACAACCTTGACACATTCTAGATACATACATTGCATCCATGCAAGATTTGGGGCTTTCATAGCTCCTAATCTAGGAAGATTATAAGGAATGAACTTGATCACACGTTCATGCTTCCTCCGATCTAATCATCCTTTCTCATCCATCCCGGGGATAGAGAGGTCTTCTTTTCTCAAAGATTAACATGCATCATACTAGCTTGCTAAGCATATTTTGATTTCTTTGATTGTTTGTTTCGAGAACAATCCATGTCCCCTTTTAGATTAGAAAACTTGACTACTTGATATGTGATTAGACGATTTTTCCCAAGGTTTATTTGTGTGATCTTTCACTTTTGAATTGTGTGATATTTGGCTTAGATCTTACGAATGATATCTTATCTTTTGATCTTCCAATTTCAAGATTCTTATGCAATGTAATATACTTATCATAAATATTAATTGTCGAACCAAACATAGTAGAAGATGATTATTTGGATGCTAATTGAGGCCTGTCGAAAGAAGGGGCGAGTTGAGGGTGTTTTAGTCGCGACAAAGGCTCCCTCGTCTCTCGTACCAAAACCCCGAACCAAGTTCTTTGGTTATGAAGGGCCGGTTCCCTTTATCTATTTGGGTGAGTCAAATTAGGTTTCTTGGTTCCTTAAAGACCAAGTGGCGACTTTGTATCTGTTTTCAACAGACCCTTTTTTTTCTTTGATCTAAATCAAATTTCAAGCGAAAACAAGCAAGAGGTGGAATCCCGGTATCCACAGGTAGTTAGATAACTGGTTACTGTCAACCTGAATCATGATTACTTCTTATATTCCTTGAGTCCCATTCACCACTAATGATTACCAAACATGTTGATAACTACTTATCAACAAGACTGCAGTTCTCAGTATTCAACTTGGTGACATTCTCAAGGGAATGGTTACTCTGAATCAGAGGGTAGATTCTATCTTGACAATATATGTTCACAACCCTATGAACATGACATACCCAAGATACCCAGGTATTGATCTTCTATATACCTCACTGATTGGTAAATCAAAGCAGCCTTATCCAAAGTCTGTGTTCATAATCGTCTCAAGATTAAGAACACGTACCTTATACAAGTTATGAGTTCCTATCGACTGATTGACAGTCTTGAGTGTCAATAGGAAAGCTCAGGTCTGTCAATGCACTATAAGCACTAGCATATTAACTAAGAGTTACACTCAAGTGATTGAGATTAATCACTCCATCCAATGGTAGTTAATCATGCTATAGTGTAAACCTCATGAGATATCCAATATCATCATCCACTGTGACATGTTCTAAGCAATAAAGAATAGTAATTTGTATCTCACTTGTATGTATCTCATACATACACGAATCACTTACTATGATACTTAAGGATAACAATCATCTCATGAAAGAAACATACATAACTAAATGTAAAGCTGATATCCATATATTAAAATGTCAATGTCTCATATATAAAGTAATGGTTTGAGGGCACAAACCTAACACTAGAAGCCTTCCACTGCGAGGAAATTGCCTGGAAACTGTGTTTAGTCACCAAAATGGCCATTTTAACCCTTTTTTGCTCTCTGAAAATCCTTTTTAACCCTGAAACTTAAGAGTTAAAATTTCAAACTCTATATATAGATCCATATGGGATCATCTTTTACACACAAGTACATATACAAGAGAATATAGAGAAGATAGTACACACAAGTAAATATACTTGCAAGATATAAAAATATACTTAGAACTCAGGAGAGATTTCTAGGGAAAAGAAGTGAATTATGAATTAAAATCTCCTAAACTAATCTCAAGATAATTAGATTAGAGATTTGGACATCAATTGCTTCCCTAAAACTTCCATGGATGAGTGCTTAAAGAACTTGAAGAATACTTGAAGAGAAAGACTCTTCAATTAAACTTTGGTGATATAATTGAGAATCCTCCAAGAGGTAAACACTACAATTCATCTCTAATTTCTATTTCTTATATAAGATCTATAAGATTTGGATCTAGTTTAGTTTTATTTTATTTGCTAGAACACTCATCTTCTTCCTCTCTTGTTCACACACTCACATGGCTAGATCCAAATCTTTTTTATTTTATTGATAACTCTCAAATTAGAGATTGATTTTCATTTTGATTTTCAATTTTGATTTCATTTTTCTATTTAATTTAGATTCATGCATACATGATTACATATGTGTATCTATTTTGAATTCTATGATGGTTTGGAAGTATGACCTATGAGAAGGATGATTCCTATGTTCATACCTATCTCTTGATTATTCCTATTACCTAGAATACCTATTGAATTTCATTTCCAATAGGATATTTGTAAGTCCCTTTTATCCATGATCCAAAGTTCTTCATAGAACATGAGGGCTAAATTATTTGGAAATCATGATAATTAAGATGGTCTATGAGCTTGATCTCTCTAATAAGCTTCAACCATCACCGTAGATGTTTTTCTCACACTTTAAAATGAATTAGATCAAATTCAGCAAAACAGATTAGTTTTGTCCATTGGATTTGGTCCATCAAAATCCATAGTTTGATGGATTTCAAATTTTCTGGGTAAACTTTGATGAATTAGCTTTCATTCGATCCATTTTGAGAACCTCTAGGATCCATATGCTATTTTTAGAAATTGTTGAGAAATCGGTTGACAGATTTGAACATAGTCTCTTTGTACTTGAATTTCAGAAAATCTATAATAGTTATCGATATTCCGCTTTTGGGGGATGATTCCTAACTCATGTATCTATATGACGATGTAAAATCATGAGCGTACGATTGAGTTAAGATCATTTTCTAAGAATTTGAAGTTGATACAACTATTTTGGAATTTTCTAAGTTTAACTACAATCATGATTATGTATATAAAATGTCATACCTTCATCACTCAACAATAATCGATAAATAAAACTTGATTTAGAAATTATCTAGGATAAATTGATGAGAGATCAAAAGCTTAGATTAACTTGATTAACATGATTCATGAACTTCTATTATGTTTTGCATTCCTTTGTCAAATGATACCAAATTTCCAAAATAACAAAGTCTGCTTAAAATAACTTTTCAGAAATCTTAAGGTCATGACATGTTTATGGGATTATGTTTTTCACAAACTACAATGAAATAGATTTCTTTCGACACCAAATAGAGCTTCACATGATTTTTGTGGAATTAATTATGATTTTTACAAGAACAGTGGACAGTCCTGGTCCACTGTTCACAAAACTCTTATTTCTCGAACTTCAAAAATGGTTAAGAGGTTATAATTTTTGGAAAAGTTCTGTAAGACATGTATCTAACTTTCTATAAAAGGGTTTTAATCCAGCTCATGTTTAAGAACACTTTTAATAGGATTCATTAGAGGTTGCTGAATCTGGAAATTTGATTAATGTTGTCTTTTCCTTGTTTATCATGCATATCATTTGTTTGCTTGTATTTTTGCAATGTTTGGGTATTTCTTGGTGTCTTAGTACAGAGAATTGAATGTCTTGGATCCAAACTTCGATTTGTGGGTTTGCCTCGTCTACATGTGGCTTAGTGCCCATGAATCGTGCACTATTTTTATCCTTTCTCTTAGAATTTTTCTAGGTTTACAACTTTGTTTTCAACGACACATTTCCTTTAGGATAGTCCTCATTTATATGCATATGTGTTAGAGACATCTTAACTAGGATTGTTGCATGATTGCATTACACGTTTCCTTTCTTTTGCTTTTTTGCTACTCCGCTTGAGTCAATCAATGTAAATCTTCTCGTTCCCTTTTTACAGATCATGATATGTTTCCTTTACTTGCATCGGTCCCGGGTGGGACTAACCACTGTAAGTATACCTCTCCCTTATATTGCATGTGCATCCAACTGCTATTTGATTTAATCTCTTGAAATGATTTTCCTTAGATATTTCCTTTTGACATGTATATATTATCTAGTATGTTTGAGGAAACAACACCAATAATGAATTAAGAACAAGGATATTTGAATCAAGGCCTACAATTCGGTAGGGCGAGGAGGGGGTGCTTTAGTCCTGCTTGGGCTCCTTCCCCTCTCGTACCAAGACCCCGAACCTAGTTTCTGGTAATGAAGGGCGAGTAACCTTATTCAATTTTGGACGAGTCAAACTTGAGTTTCCTAATTCCCAATAAAAATTAGGTGGCGACTCTTTGTCTCTAGGATCGCGTGAGGAAGTCCTAGTTTTCCTGAAGTGTGCTCCTTGGGATCTGTCTCAGGACACTATCTAGGGAAAATGCCAGGATCCCCCCTTTTTGCATGTCATATAATAGGCTAGCCCCTGATTAGATGGGAGACGGTTCAAACTTTGCTCCAATGAGTTGGAAGCTGGAGAAAGGACTCATTGGCAACTGGTGAAAAGTAGGGATTGATGGCAGTGGGAGGGTCACCGTGAAACACCACACCAAAACCAGGTGCCCCCGAAGTTCCATCGGAAGTGGCATAGTTGACAAGCAGTCCGTGGAAATCTCCAATACGTGAGTCTTGGCCAGCTGTCTCTCTTCCTTGCACTGATTTTGTGGAGGAGGAGCCTCCAAGAAATACTTCTTAGCTTTAGATGAGGTTGCCGGAGCAGTTTTGGGGGCCATTAATATAGGTAGTAAGGGAGGTTTGCTCGCCAAAGAAGGTGGAGTTTTAGAGAGAGGCTTTAGGGGATTGATTCTAGAGAGAGGAAAATGAAGAAGATGGGGAAAGTGGAGAGATTTTGAAAATCCCTTCATTTTAGATGTTTTAGAATTTAATGGGGAATGACAAGTGGGATTCTCGAGATCTGACAACCTCTGCATGCTAGACACGTGGTAGCTTTCAAATTTAAAATGTCACATCAATCAAGGGCGGGACGTTTGATATGACCGTCTGGGGGGCAATTGATTGCACCCAAAAATCATCAAAGGTTCTTGAGCCCCAGTGTGTTGTTGGATTGGGCCTCGAGAGGATCGGCCCAGGCCTTGTTCTGGAATAGCCGGCCCAAGACCACGAAGGGTAATCGAGCTCAAGGGGTGAACATCATGTAGTGTAGAAAGATGAGGTGTAGACTTAGGATATGGAGCCTGATAGGGGATGACAGTAGCACGCACGACGATCGGACACCCGAAAGTAGTAAAGGCCAATTGTACGATCCCGATTGATGGGGAGCATATGTAAAAATCGTCATCGGGCTCATGAGCATCAGAGAGCATGACTGGAAAACATTTTGGCAAGCTCGATGGGAGTAAAGGTGTGATTCAAGTTGTACGAGTCCGATTGGTAAGGTGGTTCTATTCTTGGCAGTCACGGAAGATGTCATCTTGAAATTAAGGAAGTAGAGTCCGTTTAGGAAAGGGTCTGGTCATATACAGCTGGAGATGAGGTGATTATCCCAAGAGTATTGGGATTGATCAATCAGGATTGAGATAAGGAAAGAGTTAGAGGTAAGGAAGGATTATGCTAATTGTCTCTTGCTTGGGGTGCAATTCAAGGAGTTCTTGCCATATCAGGACTGTTAAAGGCCGCTATAAATGCAAAGGCCGGCCAACTGTGCAAAAAAACTCCGTGTCATCTCAAAAACAGCACTCAAAAGCATTCTTTACAACATTTAAAGGCATCCAACTTTGTGCTTTAAAGCTTTGCGTCTTTAGCAACAGGTCTTGTCCTTTTGTTATTCTCTTTTCATTATTTTCATCTTATTGAACAGTCAGAGCCTGTTTTGATTATGTTCTTTGTTTTGTTAGTTTTTCTAAACATTCAATAAGATACCTTCATATTTTGTTAATCGTTTGTGATTGTTTCTGGTAAACTCTACACTAATTGGCTTGTGCGCATCAATACTGCCATAGAACTTTCGGTGAGGGTACTTTCCTACTCTCTACACACAATCACCCTAAATAGAAGTCAGATCTCAAAGCCTTGAGTATCACTCACTCAAGCACATAGGAAATTAGTTTGCACACACCGAGGCCGTTTGACTCTGGCACGTCCGCGCAAAACTACATAGCAAACAATAGCCATACACACTAATTCACTATGGCAGTAATCAGTATCACAAAAGATCCATTCTCAAACAGGCTAACAGCCCTTAATAGCTTTAAAAGGCCCTGTTAGATAAGGACTTTTGGCAATTTTGGGTGAAGTAAGACCAACCTACATGTGCAGAACTCAAATAGTACTTATTGACACCATGCTAGGTATGGTCAAATAAGAAAATAATTGATAGCAGAATAAATGAAATTTTCACTATCTCTCGCGAGAGACTATATATATTTTTTTTTTGCTAACAAGATATTCATTGAACACAAATAAACAAAAACAACCAAAGGAAACCACTAACCCCCTTGGTTCCCTTCCTTAAGCACATTGCAAGGAATTGAATCAACCAGGATGGGCCCATAAAAACTACTACAAGAGGCCCAGTGGGCAAGATTGTGCGCAACAAAGTTTGCAGATCTATGAATTTTTGAAACATTCCACAAGGCAAAAAAATTGGAGAGCATGTGTCTAGCTTCCAAAATCATGGGATCGATGGCCTAATCCAGGGAGTCCATCCAATCCTTAAGTGGCTGGCAAACAAGAAGGGAGTCACCTTCAAGAATGATGGAATCGAAGCCAAGTTTGGCCGCTTCTGAAAGAGCAAGAACAGCAACGTGTGCTTCAGCAACTGTAGGTTCCAGAGGCTCTTTTGACAGAGAAAAGGCATGTAAAATGGTCCCAGCTTCATCCCTTAGAACAATCGCTAAACTGGAAGAGTGACTTCGGATTGCAACATCAAAGTTGGCATTAACCCACCTAGTAGGGGGAGGGATCCATCTTTCCTTAATGGGCTTGGAAGGATTGGGAATTTTCCTCTGAGCTAAGCAATGCTTAGCCACTGATGAATCAATCAGCAATTTCCAATGATGAACATCGATTAAAATATTCTGGTGCAGAACTTTATTACTAAGGAGCCATAGTTGTTCCATTTGAACAGTTGAAAATATGGTAAAGTCTTGTGCCTCATCACCATCAATACCCAAGGTGGCGTTCAGTTTTAAAACCATAAGGATCCAATTTCTCATCCCAAAAGCAGAGAAAGGCATGATATCAAGAGGCCATTTAGAGATTCTCCAAAGGGTTCAACTGATCGAGCATTCCAAGAACAGATGGGTAAGAGTCTCCCAGCTATAACCACAAAGGGTGCAGGTGTTGTCCGCAAGGGGAAAGCGGGCGGTCAGAATAGCTTAGGCTGGAATAGAATTAGAGGCTAATTTCCAAAGAAAAACCTTATGACGTTCATGAATTTTAGCATTCCACAAAGAGTTCCAGAATTTGGACGTGGACCCATTTGTCAAAGACAATCTAGGTTTTTGATCAAAGAGGTATGCAGACTTGACAGAGAAAATGCATTTCTTGTTTGGGGTCCAAATGTATCTATCACGATCTCTTCTAGAAGGAATCTGAATACTCAAAATAGCATTGACAGACTTTGGTGAAAACAAATTGTTGAGAAGGTCATTGTTCCACGCACCCCAACTATTAACCAAAAGATCACTAACCTTAGAAATGTTGTGAGGTCGAGGTCCCCTACCCGTGGGTTTGAAGAGAGGGGGGTAGGGGACTGACAAACAATAAATATTGCATATTTATGTGCCAATATAATTGATATAGTATTCATTTAATCCCCCAAATTCTTAGTTTTACATGCATATTTGAATTAATATAATTTAATGGTGATGTCACTCAAAAATGTGTGTAATTATGAACTTTTACATATTTTATATGTTTAGATAAAAATGAAGTGAAATGATGCAAGAAATGAAAGAAAAGAAGTAGCAACCACACTGTAGTATCTCCCATATGTCAGTCAAAATTTAAACAGAAAAATTTCAGTAAACAATTAAAAAAAAAAAAGGTGCTTGAAAAAAAGTTCTCAAGCATTTACTGCTTGACAATGATACATATATATGTATTATTTCTCTCTCTCTCTCTCTCTCTCTCTCTCTCTCTCTCTCTCTCAGGACTGTCGGAAGAATTGAAGAAGGAAAAATGGGCGAGGAGCGAAGAAAATTGAGACAAAGCATCTCTTTAACCACTGTTCAAGTGACGAACTAGATGATGTATTTTGATCATTCTCTCGTCTATAAATTAAAGAGCCAAACATCGCAGAGAAAATAGCAACACAATCACAGCAGAAAGACATTCACACACACTGCCAAAGATAGCGAGAATAGTTTAGGGAGAATATCATGTGAGCACTTCATAGTGTCCCCAGGAGTAGGAAACTTAAGTTTTTCTTTGCTTTTTCTAGTTCTAGAAGTTGTAAAAATTTACTCTCATGTAATTGATGATTTTATGTTAAAAAATATGTAACAAAACTTTGTGTACTGTATTTCTCAAATTAAAATTTTTTTTCTTGTAGGTCCTTTGCTAATCTGTAGTAGTAAAATATTTCTATTAAAATTTAGATTTAATATTTTAGTATAGTAGGTACTTGTAGTTGTCCCGTAAAATAGTTTGAAACCCCAAATTTTCAGTTTTTATGGCAATAATTCGATTCACTAGAAGACAAATTTTGCAAGTAAATGCCAGATTTCTTTGCTATATAGTTGGTATAATCACCTACTAAAGGCCCAAGTATACCATACTCATATCCCACTCCCAAATTAGATTAGGATTTGGTTTGGCCTTGCTTGTGTTCTTGGATTTCAACCACTGTGACCCCACAAAAATTCAAAGTCAAAGGTTTAATATTTTATTTTTTGTTCAGTATATCCATTTATTTATGTTTATTAGCCTAGTTGTACTAAACTTTATTACTTTCCAGATTCCACAAATTTAATCCCAACTTATGTTAAGTGAAGAAAAAGTATATTAATATTATATTTCACTCTTACCTGAGTGTTATAACCTTAATTTTAATTGGACAGTTATTGTGTACATCTATTTAATAATTCTTTAAAAGGTTATTTAGAAGACAGTTTCAATTCTAAAAATGGTAGGCTAAAACTTTAATTGGGGATATGCAATAAAAACTTAGAAACCACAGCTTTTGTGTACTAATCTTAAATGGACAAATTTATCTAGATGGGTTGTTTTTTTTTCATTTATGGCCAAAAATATCTTTGTATCTATAGTTTATGACCATTTAACATGTTTATAGACTATGGCTATATTGGACGTCAAAAGATTACATATTTGAAATAAAAATCTAATTATGTGAATTGTCAAACTATGCCTTTTGTCATAAAAAAAAAGCACCTAGCATACTCAAACAATTCATTTGAAAAAGTTTATATTTTAAGTATGTGTGTATATATATATTTCTATCCATTAATAGACATACAATTATGTAGTGGTAGAGTGGTGGGGACTGGACGCCGAATAACCCACGTCCACGGCAGATAACGGTTCAAACCTAGCTACTGCTCAATTGCCTCTTTATTTTTCTTTAAACTAAACGACGTCGTTTCATATCAAACTTGACACACTTGATATGACTTCAACTGGTATAAGTTTATTTTCAAATAAAGAATAACTCTACGGTCTAAAATGCCAAACCCTTTCAAAAGTAGAAAAGTTGTGTGATCTAGTGTTGATTTGCATATTCCCAATTCCTTTAAATTATTTCTCCCTAGTTAATTAATATTCCCTGCTTTTAGATAACTTAGATTAAATATTTGCATTATTTTTATCTTTCGCTATAATAAAATCTAAAAAGTTCATTTCATGTAAATCTAACTTTTAATTCTTTTTCTTCCTTTTCTTACTAACATCTTAGTTAATTTATTTTTTACTGTTAAAATCTTTACTGTAAACTACTAAAGAAAAATAGCTTTTCATTAAGTTTTACTACAAAAATATGAAAACTAGTAGTTTAGGAAAAGTCCCAAAAATCCATCATATTTTATTTTCGTTTTAGGGACAAAATAGTTACTGCCTATCTTTAAAATCTTTATTTCCGTTCCCTGTGGGTTTGACCTGGTCTTACCAGAACTGTATTACTTATATGATCACCTACACTTGAATTTTAATAAGAAAACGCATTAGTAGGATGTCGTCAGGGACCCACGGGTCATTCCAGATATCTGTGTCATTACCAGAGCCAATAATCTTACACACACCTTTTGTAAAAATAGGGATAGAATTTTAGATCCCTTGCCATACCCAAGTGGAGTTGGCAACATTGTGATTCATAAAGCAGTTGCCTGTTATGGAAATATTTGCCTTTGATGAGTTGGACCTAAGGCTTGGCTCTATTGTTGATGATTTGCCACCCAAGTTTGGCCATGAGGGCCTAATTGTAATCACGCATGCGTCGCAGCTAGAAACCACCGCAGCTCTTTTGGAAGGCAGATTGAATCCCAAGCCTTTAGATGGAGCCTGTCACATCCCAATTTTTGGAAAGCCAAATACTCAATCAAGTCCATACTGTGATCAATATTCAACTGCCCAAAAATTCAAGGGTGACAACCCATACCCAATTTTAAAAAACCATTTTAAGAAAAACTAAATTTAATTACTTTCATAAACCACATGATTTCTATTTAAACAAAACTCATTTATCATCAAACTCATTCCCAAAAATATTACAACAAAAATCTACGTTTCAAACATTCTCCATTCTCATTTATAACAAAATGAAAACCAAACGTTACCCTTTACATAGAAATAATATAATTTTCCTCCATTGAATTATAATAAAATTATCTAGTTGCAATGATAAACGAAACAATTTTCAACACTACACTATCTTAGGTCAAATCTACTACAAACGTCCCCAAAAGTTCAATAATACAACTGAAATATAACTACACTTAATACAAGTTCTCAATATTGGCTCACAATGCCAACTAAATAAAAGAGTATCATATAATAAATAAAGAATGAAAAGTAGATATCTTCAACTTCACTAATAGATCGGCTGCTCCACAATGAACTCCAACTATACTATCCTGCACATGGCATTTGACTACATTTCAAACAGAAACGCACCTGAATGCATAATAAACTCGGGTCAATCACATGACTGGTATGAATTAAACAAAATACAAGTCTTATGGATCCAACTTGAACCCGTAGATTACAAACCACACTACAACATTCTTGGGCCACGACAGGTAGTTCCGCACACATATCTGGACAATTGAGTAGTTTTCATTTATGTGGTGGCAAGTTGTTTCCTGCCCAAATTAAAACAACTAAATACTTACCTTTTTTAACTATGGTAGGCCAATACTTGCAAACCATTAGTGGGCCTACCATCCTGTACAAATAGAACTTAACACGATAATAGAAACCAATATCAAGGTGCTATTACTTAAAATGAATTTATCTCCAACACAGAGCTGGAATTAGACAAAACTTAAAACATGAAAAATGTCCAGAATAAAATTTCGAAGGAAATACACACATCCCCGTTCATTAATTCTAAATAGATAATTCAAAAATTAATTATTAAAGTTTAGCTCTTATATAGACGTTATTCAGCAGATTTTGAAAATTGATTAAAATAGTGTCAAGATGACATTTTTAGGAAAAGTGTGAAACACGAAAGTTGTTCGGATCGTCGTTATACTTCAGTTTACACGAAACGGCCATAAACTATGAATCTAAGTATCCAAAACATATAATTTACTAATCTGGTTCAGTTTTTTTTTCACATTACTACATTCCCAAAAATGGTACGTTACACATAGAATGCTACGTTTTAAGCTAACAGGCACAACACCGAAATTTAAAATCACAAAAACTACACGACTACCAATTCTTAGAATTTCATATAACTGAAAATAATAAAACACCTTACAATCGTAAAGCTGTGAATTAGAAAAAAAACACATAATATTCGATCCAATTACACCTTATGTTCACCACTTCGGCCACCCATCCATGGCTCAGCCTACACATATATCCCATGTGTCTCCTAACGTAATACTAACTCCTACTTCGGTCCCAACTCCCATGGGGTATCACTGGGATTTGAGTATACACTGAAAGGCTAGTCCTTACGTTCTTGACGTCAATGAACAATGTCTAAATACACATGAAATAGACCAACAAGCCAAGCATAAGGCTTAAAAATGAAGAGACGGGTCATCCACGTAGTCGCTGTCTAATCACACAAGGATGGTTCATCCACGAAGTCGCCGCCTAAAATCATAAGGAGCAGTGGTGAACTCTAAGGACTTTTCTAACATTCATGCATCCACGTTTTTCACAAAACTCAACTTTATAAGAGATTCATATATCTCAAATCAAATTTTCGTTAAAATCATATTAACAGCTACATGTTCACACAGATTCATAACTCATACAAAATCATACAGTCACGATTTCACAAGGCTCAACTATACAGGAGAACTCATATTTTTCTAAGTACAAACAAATTAATTCATATTAACGAGCACAAAATCATACAAAAATATGATGTAGTAAATACGCTTTTTTAACATTCACAAACCTACTACTGAAATATGCATTTTCTGCCCAAACGGTGCAGAATTGGGAAAAATACTATTAGACGAAACACATGCAGAATCGCGTTTTACATAGGGCACGCGAGCAGAATTCCAAAATTCAATGACGACGATTTTATATGAATTATTTTCACTTTCAGCCACCGTAAATTTAGATTAAGCAAAATAGTCACATATTCATAATCACAACAAATAGATCACAAAGATCCATCTTAATTGTAAACCCTAGTTCACCGATTCAAATACATATATATATATATATTCAATTGTATATATTCAAAATAAAAGTTTAACTCACCGATTTAGGGCTTCAAGGTTGATGAAGATTATGCAAAATACAAGTTTGGGGTTCCTCTTTTTTTTTTTTTTTTTCTTATTCTCTTCTTCTTCTTCTTCTTCTTCTTCTTCTTCTCTCTCTCTCTCTCTCTCTCTCTCTCTCTCTCTCTCTCTCTACGTCTGTTCTCTCTTTTCTTTCCTTCTCTTCCCTTTTTTTTTTGTTAAATGGGGGCTAAGGTTTAATATATGTATATATATTACACACACAACACATATCAATAAAACACATGCAAGCATGTAAATCCCATTTTTTTTGTTTAAGGGCCTCACAAAAAGGCTTTGTATGGGCCCAAAAATGCATTCTAAAGTGACAAATGATTTGCCCAATGGGTACCCATGACCCCGAGCACTAAATTTCTATGTTAAGCACACTACTTAACATACTAATGACCCGTACACGCTACTTCAATATTTTTATTAGGTGTCACTAAGATACATACACATAGTTAATGTCAAATACTTGAAAATAATAATATTAAAATTATTAAAAGCACATAGAAAATTAGGGTTGTTACAGAGCCTCTTTTTCTCATCATTTGGATGTCCTCACCAGAAATTGCAGATGACCTTGTCCAAGGAAGTACACAAATCAATGGGCAAAGCAAAAATGGATATAGTGTAAACAGGGATAGCCAACGCCACAGTTCTAACCAACGTTGTCCTTGCTGCTTAAGAAAGAGTCACTACCTTCCATCCTTGGAGTCTGCATTGCACTTTCTAAAGAATTTCCATGAACGTCTATTTTTTGGATCCCGAAGTCACCATTAGTTAACCAAAATACTTCCCATTGATGGGAATATGTTTAAGGCATGTCTCTCATCTGATGGATTGGGCATCATCTGGGCAAACATTCTTGCTAAGGATGATTTTGGATTTGGCCCGGTTGATTTTCTGCCCTGACCAGCTCCCATATTGATTAATGAAATCCAGAATGTTCTTGGCTTCATCGGGGTTAGCACGACCAAAAATGATAAGGTGATCGGCAAACAGAAGGTAGCTAATTGAGTGGCAGTTCCTTGCGGCTTTGATGCCATAGATGTTCCCCAGATCGGATTCTCTTTGAAGACAAAGCATAAGATGAACAAAAAGGGGGAGATGGAGTCCCCCTCTCTAAGTCTCCTTTCAGGTTTGAAATAACCCGTTGGGTGACCATTAATAAGAATAGAGAAGGAGGCATTGGAAATACATTGGTTTATCCAGTTACACCATTTCTCATAAAATTTGAAACATTTAACAACATATAGCAGAAAAGACCACTCAATACGATCATAGGCTTTTTCCTATCAAATTTGATTGCCATAGCACCTCCTTTTCCTTTTTTTTTTTCATAGAGTGAATGATCTCTTGAGCAATAATACTATTCTCATGAATCACTCTACCAGGAACAAAAGCCGATTGCATAGGAGAAATAATTTTATCAAGGAAAGGTTTTAAACGATTGGCCAAAATTTTGGAAATAACCTTATAGATGACATTACACAAGCTTATAGGTCTAAAATGGTTTGTACAAATGGGGTTGTCCACTTTTGGAATGAGAGCTAAATTTGTGTGATTAAGATTTTTGAGGAGGAAGCCCCCCCCCCCCCCCCCCCCCCGAAAGAAGCTCTAGACAGTGGCAATCACATCAAACTTAACTATATTCCAAAAGGTTTTGTAGAAAATCGAGGACATACCATCTGGGCCCGGGGCCTTTGTATCACCGATTTAGAACATGGCCCCCTTAATTTTTGCTTCTGTTGGAATGTTGGAGAGAGCAATGTTGTCCTCATAAGAGATGATTTTACTTGTAAGACCTTCTAGATCTGGAGGAAAATTTGGCTTTGAAGAGCTGAAAGTGGTTTGGAATCGTTCGATGAAGGCCTCACTAATACGTTGTTGATCATCTATCCATTTCCCATTGTCGAGTTTCAACTGATCAATGGCATTCCTCCATCTCAATTTCAACAAACACAAAATACATATCCTAATACACATCAAAATTCTAATGTTTATGTGCCTCTGCACAAGAAAGTACAAGAGGAACCTTCACATTCTATGATGCAACAATTAATACAAATCATGGGGAAACTACAAACATCTTTGGATAGGATTAACAATCAACACGATTCTAAAGGAAAAAGCATTTTTCCTGCCCAACCACAACCTAATCCAATGGGACAACCACAAGGTTATCCCTCAACTTCTGGTAATAGTCAACATGAACAAGTAAAAGCTATAACTGTACTAAGAAGTGGTAAGGCTGTTGGACAATAAATTTCATATTCTTTAGAAGAAATTGAGCATACAAATAAGGATGATAATATGCTAGAAATTGAGGAAGAAATAGATGAAGATAAATTTGCTAATGAAGTTGGAGTTGAAACCTTTGAAAAATAACAAATTTTTCAAGAAAACGAAACAGCTGATTTACCAGTGGACAAAGAAACAGAGGAAACTCTTGAATATTCTCCTCAAATTCCTTATCCACAACGTTTACGAAAACACCAAAATATTAAGAATCAGGAATATTTAGAATTATTTAAACAAGTGCATATTAATATTCCTCTCTTAGATGTGATTAATCAAGTACCTGCTTATGCAAAATTTTAAAAGATATATTTACTGTCAAACGTAAGCAAAATGTAAGAAAGGATGAGTATTCCGCTGACTTCATCGAAGAAATTAATTCCATCGTACAACGTAATTTACCAACAAAATTTAAAGATCCAGGTACACCAACAATATCGCGTATGATTGGAAATCACAAAATTAATCACGCACTTCTTGACTGAGGAGCTAGTGTAAACTTGCTTCCTTACTCTGTTTATCAACAGCTTGGATTAGGTGAGCTAAAGCCTACTCGTATACAACTTGCTGATAGATCTACAAAATACTCGCGAGGAATTTTGGAAGATGTTCTTGTCAAAGTTGACAAATTTATTTTTCCAGTAGATTTTGTCATCCTTGATACAGAACCAGTATTAGATGCTAATGTGCAAATACCAGTCATTTTTGGAAGGCCCTTCTTGGCTACCATTGATGCCACTATTCAAATCTGCAGTGGTATGATGACTGTAGTATTTGAAAATATGACTTTAAATATTAAAGTTTTTTTCTAATCCACAACATCAAGAAGAAGATGAGAATATTGAAGAAGTTCAAGCTATTGAATCTCTATGACGAGAATATTTTAACTTAATTTGTTATAATGATCTAGTAGAATCTGTTATTAATAACTCTATTCAGAAACTAGACAATAATAATCTACAAAAACATCTTATGAGTCAAGTATGTTTTAATGAAGATTCAACAGAAGAAATAATTCAAGAAACAATGTGGACCACACATTTTGAACCTTTACCACCAAAGACTACATTAACACTTCCATCTAATTTACAAACTCCACAGTTGGAATTAAAAGAACTCCCTAAAGAGCTTAAATATGCTTTCCTTGGTAGTAATAATACTTATCCCGTAATAATAGCATCTCTTCTAACACCAAAGACTACATTAACACTTCCATCTAATTTACAAACTCCACAGTTGGAATTAAAAGAACTCCCTAAAGAGCTTAAATATGCTTTCCTTGGTAGTAATAATACTTATCCCGTAATAATAGCATCTCTTCTAGACTCCAGTCAAGAAAATAAACTCATTAGTATGCTTCAGAAGCATAAAAGTGTCATTGGTTGGAGTATAGCAGATTCAAAAGGAATAAGCCCTTCAGTATGCACTCACAATATATATCTTGAAGATAATGCTAAAATCTCAAGAGAAATGCAAAGAAGACTTAATCCTATTATTCAGGAAGTAGTTAAGAAGGAAGTTCTCAAGCTACTCGACATGGGCATTATATATTCAATTTTCGACAGTAAATGGTTAAGTCCAACACAAGTTGTGTCGAAGAAAGAAGGAATTACAGTTGTTCCGAATTCAAAGGGAGAATTAATTCCCACTCGTGTCAGTACTGGATGGCGTGTATGTATAGACTACAGAAAACTCAATGTTGTAACCCGTAAGGATCACTTTTCTTTACCTTTTATGGATCAAATGTTAGAAAGAATAGCGGGCCATAAGTATTACTATTTTCTAGATGATTATAGTGGTTACAATCAAATAGAGATCACACTAGAAGATCAAGAAAAAACTACTTTCATATGTTCATTTGGAACTTTTGCCTATCGCCGAATGGTTTTTGGTCTTTGCAACGCACCTGCAACCTTTCAAAGGTGTATGCTAAGTTTTTTCAGTGATATGGTAGAAAAGAATTTAGAAGTTTTTATGGATGATTTTTCAATTTTTGGCAAATCCTATGATGATTGCCTTATCAATCTTCTTAAAGTTCTCCAGAGATGTGAAGAAAAAGTTTAGTTTTAAATTCGGAAAAATGTCATTTTATGGTCACTAAAGGTATTGTCTTAATTAGGACACATTATTTTTTAAAATGGGATACAGGTAGACAAAGCCAAAATAGATCTTATAGCTAATTTACCTATTCCCAAAACTGTAAAAGACATCTATTCATTCTTAGGACATGCAGGTTTTTATCGTTGATTCATAAAAAATTTCAGTACTATTTCTAAACCTTTATGTCAATTATTGACCAAAGACACACCTTTTGAATGGACTACAGAGTGTCAAAACTCCTTTGAGCAATTAAAAGAGCATCTCACTACTGCACCTATTATGCAATCTCCTGATTGGAGCTTACCCTTTGAATTAATGTGTGATGCTAGCGACTTTGCCATTGGAGCTGTCATAGGGCAGAGAAAGGATAAAAAAGCATCAGTTATATACTACGCCAGTAGAACTCTGGATAGTGCTCAAATGAACTACTCTACTACAGAAAAAGAATTGCTAGCCGTGGTATTCACCCTTAATAAATTTAGGCAATACTTGATTGGTTCCCCTATTGTCTGTTTTACGGACCATTCAGCTCTGAAATACCTACTTTCAAAGAAAGACACTAATCCTAGGCTTATTAGGTGGGTACTCCTACTACAGGAATTTAAATTAATAATTAAAGACAAAAAAGGAGTAAAAAATGTGGTGGTTGATCACTTATACCGCCTCACTTTTGAAGACAATACTAGTGAACCCTTACCTATTCAAGATTCTTTTCCTGATGAATAGTTATTTTCTGTGACTTCCCTGCCATGGTATGCAGATCTTGTTAATTATTTAGTAACTGGAAAATACCAAGCAATTGGTCATCATCAGATAAAAAGAGATTTCTAGCTATTGCTCAGCATTTCTACTTTGATGACCCATATCTATTTAAATATTCTGCTGATCGGATAATTAGGAAATGTGTTCCTAATGAAAAAATCGAAAATGTACTTTTCATGTGTCATTCGTCCTTTTGTGGAGGACATTTTTCATCTCGAGTAACTGTCATGAAAATTTTACAAAGTGGTTTATATTAGCCAACTATATTTAAAGATTCATATTTATATTATAAGACTTGTAACCACTACCAAATGTTGGGTAGTATTACAAAAAGAAATCAAATGCCAATGACCCCTATAATTACAATTAAAATCTTTGATTGTTGGGGCATTGACTGACACGGCTAAGAATGTGCGTGCGCTTGTGTGCTATACCCAAGTGTAGGTAATCGTGCAAGTAGTAATCTGGTTAAGACCAGGTCGATCCCACAGGGAAGGTGATAAACTGAATACTTAGATTAAACTCTAAAAGAAAAACAAAACAATAAATGAAGGGTTGTAGAACATGAAGTTCCACGAAGTAACTACTAAAATTAAAACAACTAAAGTAAATTAGACTAATGATTAATTAATTAACTAAAGCGATGTTTTAAAATGTGTTTTTCTTAATAAAAGGAAAATGTTGGGAATACACGAATCCACCGCAACCTAGCCATCTACCATGCAATTACATTGAAGCTCAATGGAGCACATTTTCTACAGTATTCCGTATTTCTCTTAGAATAAAGAATCCATAGTCTTTTCATGACCGGGACTATATCATCACAATTAATTTGAAACACATGAAAGCGGTTTAAAACAATAGTTAAGACTCGCACCTACAATGGTGTTAGCATTGAAGGTCGTTTGCAAAAGATATTGAAGAAAAATGCCTTAAGGCCTTAAGTTCAAAGACTGTTTTGACAAACTGAGCATTTGGGGACAGTTTGATAACAAATCTCTAAAGCAGAAAGTCTATGGATACTGCATATAATGTTCTCAAGAATCAGAGAGTTCGATCGATCGACGCGCTTTTGATCGATCGAATATCTTCATCTCTCGATCGATCGAAATGTATTCGATCGCTCGACAATGTCTCTGGTCCGATCGATCGAACTAACTTCGATCGATCGAACATAGGAATTATTCTGTTGCATGGCAGAGGCTTGAGATCACAATTTCATCATGATCTCCCAACCTGGGGACTACTCAGACATGGTCAGGAGTGTCTTAGATTTTTTTTTAACGTAAAAGTCCATTAAAGTCTTGTTTGGTTGTGATTTAAGCATGTAACTATGAAAGCTAATGGTGATTTAAAACTACTACTGTGATACTACCAATACTAACATATTAAACTACAATATTAAGCAACAAGAATGTGAATAGACTGCGATAACAAAACCTGGAATAGAAGAACTTGTATTAAACTAATAGAATCCAACCAAAACCAATAGAAATTCTTGATTAACCCTACAAAACAAGAACAAATTCTCTTCTCCTTATGTAAAACTGACAGAAAAATGAAGTGGCTCCCCCCTTCTGGACGCATACAATATGAATATACATACATAAACCTAAGGGTAGGGTAAAAATCCCATTTCTACTGCGTGCGCGTAATTTTTGATAAAAGCCATTTCGATCGATCGAACATCCCTCGATCGATTGAACTTCTGGGATCTTCGAGCACTTGAACTTATTCGATCGATCGAAACTTCCTTTTCATGTTTGAGTTGTCTTCATTAAAACCAAGCACTTCCTTTTATCTCGCTCATTCAGTTCCTCACATAGCAACAATGATCTGCACAAATAACCACTAAAACAATACCACTTATCATAGATTAATCATATTGTATAAAAACTAGCATTGTAGTTTAAATTGCAGATATACAAGGGAATTGTAGACTAAATCAGTGTATTTTCTTCTTTTAGCGCGGTTATATTTTACAAATACCCCCGCTTGTCACAACCCCCAACTAGTGAATTGCTAGTCCCTAGCAATAAAGCGAAAATAAAACAAGCTAAACTAATACTACAATGACTGAACTAAAATAAATGAAACTCAAGTAATCTAAACTAAAATAAAAAGAAAAAAACTACCTAACTCACTTTCACAGGAATCGAGGTTGCATTTAGCAAATGCAACAAGCCGTTAAACCCCTAGGTTCCCCCTAGTGGACGAGTGTTGTCTCGTGAGGGTTTATAGTGAATGTACCCACAAAATTTTCTAATTTTAAGCTCAAAAAGATATAGAATAACTTGCAAACATTCCCTCCCATACAACTGTAAACTTAGTTCACAGAACATATCATCCTCATTCAAACCATGAAAGAAATTCACATGCTCCTCATGACACAAAGAAAAATAACATACGCATCACATCCATGTATCTGTGTGTGTGTGAGGTTAACAGCTATGCATAGAACTTTATTTAGAGTTGTCTTGACTATCATACTCTCAGAACTTGTAATTTCAACTCAATTCTCACATGGGTTTACACTCAGGAACGAATGTCTCACAGAAACTGGTTTAATAATGATCGCACATGGTGTGAAAACTTTGATAAAAAATTGAAAGTTTAATTACTAATGCTTTCACACCTGACTCAATAAAAGACGAACATTTAGAGTGTATAGTCTCAAGAAAGGAATACTACTTATTAGAGGAGCGAATACCGTGGATAACCCCTTTCGACATAATTTTGGAATGTATGTATATGTATTAGTTGAGATTATACTTAGATTAATAATTTGATTAAAAGGAAGTTGAGTAGAGGCCTATCATGACATAGGATGAGAGGGGGTGTTTTAGTCTGCCGGGTTCCTCCCCCTCTCATTACATAATCCCCGGACCTAGAAATCTCTAGTTTCCAAAAAGATCAGTTTACTTTTAAAATGGTTTCTTAATTTTCCTTTAAAAAATTAAGTGGTGACTCGTATTTGAATTTGAAAAAGTTAAAACGTGGCTAGCCTGCGATATCCACAATGGCGCCAACTGAGATGTTGAAATTGAAAAAGCAAGCCCAAGAAGTTGAGGATTTTGGATTTCTTCGCCCGAGTACATCACCTTGAGGAACACTAGTATTATTCATGAAAAAGAAGGATGGGACACTTCGACTTTATATCGACTACAGAGAGTTGAACAAGGTCTGCGGATAGACGATCTATTCAATCAATTGCAAGGATCAAGCATCTTTTCAAATATTAATCTACGTTTAGGATATCATCAGCTATTGGTTCGACCAAAGGATGTGTCGAAGACTACTTTCAGGACAAGGTACGGGCTTTATGAGTTTCTGGTTATGCCTTTTGGATTGATTAATGTCCCAGCGATATTTATGGACTTAATGAATAGAGTATTCAGACCCTATCTGGATCAATTCATTATAGTATTCATCGACGACATCCTAATCTACTCCAAGACAGAGGAAGATCATGAGAAGCACTTACAGATTGCTATGCGGACGCTTCGAGATAGCCAGTTGTATGCAAAATTCGGCAAGTGTGAGTTTTGACTACAGGAGGTCAAATTTCTTGGACATGTTATATCTCAGGACGGTATCTCTATGGACTCATCTAAGTTTGATATAGTCTTAAGTTAGAATAAACGGATCAATGCAACAGAAGTTAGAAGTTATCTGTCTAGCTGATGTTTCCAGAGATTCGTGGAAGGATTCTCTAAGATTGCAGGACCATTGACGAACTTGACCAGAAAAGAGATGAAGTATGAATGGACAGATAAACATGAGAGTAATTTTCAGGAGTTAAAGGAAAGATTAATCTCAGCACCGGTACTTGTAATACCTAGAAGCGGAGAACGGTTTATCATCTACAGTGATGCATCACTCCAAGGACTTGGTTGTGCTCTTACGTAAGATGGGAATGTGATTGCATAAAGATCGAGACAACTAAAACCCCATGAGAAGCATTATCCTATGCACGGTTTGGAGTTGAACGTGATAGTGTTTGTATTGAAGATCTGGAGACACTATTTGTATAGAGAAAAGTTTGATCTATTCTTAGATCAAAAGAGTTTAAGGTAAATGTTCTCTCAAAAGGAGTTGAACATGCGACAACGAAGATGGATGGAAATACTCAAGAACTATGATTTCTCTTTGCAATACCAATCGGGTAATTAGATAAATATTATAGCTGATGATTTGAGTCATCGACTTCGACTAGTAATCACTGTATTACTAATTCGAGAATGGCAAGCATTGGAGGTTTTAGCTGAGTTTGACCTTCGACCAATAGAAGCAATGGAGGGACAAGATTTGGGCTGTCTTGTCATACAACTAACTCTCATCAGTCGTGTCATAAAGGCTCAATAGACAATGGAGGATTTGAAGTTGTGGTTCACTAAGATGTCAACAAAGCAACCGAAAGTCTAGAGTATTGGTTCAGATGGAGCCTTACGATGTAAAGGTCGACTTTGTGTGCTTGATGTGGATAATCTCAGGTAGGATGTTTTGGACGAAGCACACAAGTCACAAATGATCGTACACCCTGGAGGTATGAAGATGTACAAGGATTTAAAGCGAACTTTCTAGTGGGAAGGAATGAAGAGAGAATTAGCTGAGTATGTAGCTCAATGTCTTACTTGCAATTAAGTAAAGGTGAATCACCAAAAACCACCTAGACTTCAGTAGCCATTACCTATTCCCCAATGGAAATGGGAACACATAACCATAGATTTCGTGGTAGGTTTGCCAAGGTCTCAGCAAAACCATGACACTATTTGGGTAATAGTGGATTGACTCATGAAGACGGCACATTTCATCGCCTATAGTATAATGTATCCAGTGGACCGATTGAGCCAAATGTATCTACAATAAGTTGTACGACTACACAGAGTACCTGTTTTGATCATGTCAGATTGAGATTCGTGCTTCACCGTGAAATTTTGGAAGAGTCTTCAGACAATGATGGAAACTACACTGAACTTGAGTTCAACCTTACATCCGCAGATAAATGGCCATATTGAAATGAGTCAATTAAGTGATGGAAAGCACGCTACATGCTTACGTTATAGATTTTGAGAGTTCATGGGAGATACACTATCATACGAGCATATGAATAGCGTCGTTTGAAGCTTTATACGGAAGACCTTGCCGATCGCCGCTATGCTGGGCCGAAGTCAGAGATACTCAACTTCTTGGGCCAGAAATGATATGTGAAACCAGTGAGAAGATTTAAGTTGTACGTGAGAAGATGAAGATGGCTCAGACCTGACACAAGAACTATGCTAACAAGCAACGCAAAGACTTAAAGTTTGTCATTGGGGATCACGTGTTGCTCAAAGTTTCGCCTATTCAAGGATCTTCAGATTTGCTCAGAAGAGAGGCAAGCTATTTTTGCGATATGTCAGACTGTTCGAGATTCTAGAGTGCCTATCGACTCGCATTGCCGCCGAAGATGTCAGGGGTGCACGACGTTTTCCACATCACTATGCTGAGAAAGTGTGCCCACAATCCAGTGCACAAGATCAACTTTGAGGACATTGAAGTCAATGACAACGTCACATTCAACAAAGGACCTGTGAGAATCCCTTACCATGGAGTTAAGAAACTCAGGAACAAGGAGATTCCACTAGTGAATATTTAGTGGAAGCATCGTTATGAGGGAGAAGATTCATGGGAATCGAAGTCAGAGATGCGAGAAAAATTTCCATTTTTGTTTTAACCCTACTTACTTCAGTCGCAAACAAAATTTTTGATAAGTGGTGGATGATGTAATACCCTGTATTTTGGAGTGTATATTAATACATAAGACTTGGCATTATTCCCTATATAATTGTATGAACCTTACCCTTCTATTGGACAATTCTTGGTCCCAATCGATTGCCCTTGTGTCCCAATTGATTGCCACTTTTTAACTCCCAATCGATTACCTTGCTTCCCAATCGATTGCCATCCTGCCGACTTGAATTCATGACGTGGTCCTATCCCAATCGATTGCCCCCTTTCCCAATCTATTGCCCTCATATGTATCTATATCCAATTAATTGCCATTGTCCTAATTGATTGCCAACTGCAGAACTTGGTTTTTCAAGTTGCATGAGATCTTGACGTGTGGCACTCTTCCCTCTCTATATATACAAGGTCATTTCGTGATTGGGGGCTATTTTTACAGTTCTTGAGAGAGGGAGTAATATACACATATATATACACTAACATATATCCTTATATATATACACCCACATACATATATACACAGACACTACCAAGAAGAAGAAGAAGGAGAAAAGAACAGAAAGAAGAATAGAAGAAGGAAAGAAAGAGAAGGAAAGGTAGAGAGAAGACAGAGAGCAAGAGAAAGAAGAGGAGAGAGAGATAGAGAGAGAGCTCAAAGTTTCCATAGCCACTACACACATACGCACTCTATGTGAGTTATAACTCATTTAGTCCCTTTTAATATGAAGTTTTATGAGTATTAAAGATGGAAAGATGTACCAAACATCTTCCTAACGTTTAATTCTGCTTAACTATCATTCTGCTGGAGAAGTCCCAATTGATTGGACTTTTTCCCAATCGATTGCCATCTAGATCCAATCGATTGGCATTTGATGACTCCCAATTGATTACCAATGTTTGTAATCGATTGGTATTATTTTAGATCCTACCGATTGGTCCTTTTCCAAATTGATTGTTATGGTTTTACCCCAATCAATTGGACCCATGTCCCAATCGATTAGGAGTTGTAAAACATGGATAGTTTCTCTTGTTTATTATATAAGTTGTTCGATTGTGCATAAATCATTTTATACTTCCGATATACGACTATGAGGTGATAAGGGATAATGAGATACCAAAGAATAGCATGTTTATGATTAATGGAATAATATTATGACGTTAGATATATGTCATTCATGATGAGTTCGTCATCCATTTCGTTTCAATCAGAGTTGTCAGGCCACAATGGGAAGTCACGTATCGATATTAGCATGGAACTTAGATAGGTTTGATAAGTTCTGGAAATTGTACGTGGGCGGATGCTTGGTTATGATATGTCCTTAAGGATCGGTGGACGAATATGTCATTAACGTTCGGTGGGCAGGACCAAGTAATTCTAAGATAGCCAGGTGATCCATGATATGCCCTTAACAAGCAGTGGACGGTTATGTCCTTAACGAGTGGTGGGCGAGGATCACTGGTAGACATCGTTAAGTCATGGAAATAGATTGATATGATGTGCAAAACGTTATATCCCTGACATGTGGTGGACGGTGCATATGTCCTTAACGAGCGGGGGATAGACTGACGTGGAGTCCATGACATGCGGTGAATGAATTATGTCCTTAACCAGCAGTGGGTAGAATGATGGTATAACTATAAGAATTGAACGATTGAGTTTGTGCATCAATCAGAGTATGTTGGTTATTGATCTTAGGATAACAAGACGATAATGGTTGGGTAATAACGTTGAGTAAAGAGAAGATGCTATTTAGTATAATTTAACCGTGTCTTTATAACTTGATTTTACTTCAGATAGCTGATACCTAGTTAGTTTCTATTCACTCTGCTCTCAGTAAGCTGGTGGCCTTTATTGCCTGGTATAGACACCCTATTTTGGTTCGTCCGTTCGACAGAAGGGACCCCGCCTCAAGAACAACCCGATGACTAGAATCAGGATTTGTCGGTTATGAAGTAGAAATCTACGAAGCATTGTGGTCTCCTAGATACATTAGAGTCGTTAGAAACTCAATTTAGAAACAAAAACCCAATCTAAAATGTTTTCTACATAAAATGACCAAATATTTTTTATTAAGCCAAATACCCATACCCAATCCAAAATCCGAACCTTGGGGTGGGATCCCAAGAAGTTCTTTTAGTCCTAAAATATTTTTAAACCATAGCCCAAACCTTGTTTTTGGCCAAATAATTTCCAAATAATTTTCATACCAAAATAACCTTCAAAGCCCATTACGAGCGGCCATTTTTTACATAGCTTTAGCATTTTGACCATAACTCTTAAACGAGACGGAGTTTGGGCCTAAAATCACTTGGAATGGATAGTACATTTTTTGGGCACATATATTTGTAGGTCATAAGCCTAATTTGGACTTAAAATGAGTGAGATATAGCCTTTTAAAGTTGGCACATAGTGCAGTGACGAGATTAAAAGCCCAAACCGAGATTTATATCTTGTTTTATTTTTGGAGACCTTTTTAAATACGAAAATTAGTATTTTTAGTTTCCAAAACTCTCTAAAAGGATTAGGATAGAATTTAAAAGTTTCCATATCCTAATTTTCTTACTCCACTTAGAGAGAGACTCCTAGGTATACCTCAAAACACCTAGTGCAAGCTTTTAAAGTTTGTATTTCCATCCCACCTTGCTTAAACACAGAAACACAAGCCAAATCCCAAACTATAAATAGAGGCCTCCATCTCTTATATTTTCTACACCTAAAAATCCTAAGGACTAAAGAGCCCAAGAATCCCCATTGGAGGATTCCTAAGCACTCCTAGATAGTCCTTTGGAATAGTTAAAGTTTTAGAGCTAGGAGTCCACGGTGCCAGCAAAGCTCTACCGGAGGAGTATTCTGAGAGAAGTTCTTAGGGTAAGTTCTTCTTCTTTTTATTTTCTGTTTTGATCTTTATATTCATAGTTCTAGGTTGAATTTCTTGTTTGTTTTTCATGTTCTTCATTATTATTAGTTTAGATCTTTAAAGTTCATAGGATAGTTTAATTTCCTTGTTTGTAGTATCCACATTAAAGTTGAGTTATCATAGGCAAAGCTACCCTACATGTTGTAGTAGCTGGAGTATGTGGGGTTGGTATCCAATCCATGGACATTCGACCCTCGGGATAATAAAACCTTAACTTGGATCTATGAGTCTAGATTTAAGGCATTCACATAAGAATAATATTGTAATTCATATTAATTAGAATAGTATACTATCCATGATTAGGATATCTATAGTAATTTAATTAATTTATATCCATGAATTAGTTAATCCATGTAATCCTTGCATAATTAGTTTAATTCATGTATTAGTTCTTATCCTTGTATCCATGCTTATCCATACATGCATACACTTGCACACTATCCTCATATAGAATAGTAGGTTGTCCATACTGGGGATAATACTTAATTAGGGTTACATATGCACACTACTACACATAGTAGTCATGTTTGGACATACATACATGGTATCTATGCTTAGGATAATAGGGTAGTAATAGATTATCCTATTATTATGCATTATTATTGTCTTAACCATGGTTAATTAGGAATAGTTGGGAATGCTATGATATCCCGGGTAAGTTCTCTACATTCCCTCTTATTTATTGCTTGCTAAGATCATCTAGAAGCATGTATAGGTGGATAAAATACAGATTTAGATTCCCTACATGATTACTTTTGCATAGAATCCATGTTTTTCTAGGGTTTTTTAGTGCAATTTTCATGTTTAAATTCATTTTATTTCCTTTCGCATGCATATGGGAGTGTAGTATACGTTTAGTCCCCAAATTACTGCTTTAACATGTGCATTGCATGTAATTGCTTAGATTTTTGCACGATTTTCTTTCATTAGTTGTTTATAACTTGAAATAGGATTGCATTAGTATAATTAAAACGGTCCACATAATGTCTTGTCAATCACCTTGAAAGCTAAGTAGAGGCCAATCTCACAATGGGGTGAGAGGGGATATTTTAGCACGATCTAGCTCCTTCCTCTCTCATATGTTAACTCCCAAACTGAGTTCTTTGGTGACGATGGGGTGGTGCTTTCTATCCATTGGACATGATAGATTTAGTTTTCTTGGTTTCCTTTAACAAACCAAGTGGCAACTCTGTTAGTAAGGATCCCTTCGGATTTAGCCTTGTGGGATATATATATATGGATTACTCAATTGTGTAGCCTCGGATACGGATCATGGGCATTGATTGTTGTCCCAAGTGGGATAAAATGCCCCATAGAATCCAAATATGAGTAATCCAAATCGGTCGGACCGGATAAAGGCTAATGAAGGGTGGTGAACCTCCCTCGTGGTTGTTGACATGATTTGTAATGGGATCAATTAAGCGGGCTTAATCTTGCTATGCCCTAAGTTTAGTTCGGGTACCCACACCTGGACATTACCCCGTCCAAACTACCATATTCCTTATACTGCATGTGATGAGTCCTATAACGATGGCTACTACACAGAGGGGGAGTACACCGAGGGTGGTCCCATTGAGGACGACTATGCTGGGAAAGATTGCTACGCTGATGATTACATCTATGACAGTTGAAGACAAAGATAGTTATTAGTTCTATTTTTCTAGTTAAACTTTATTAGTAAGTTTTTTAACCGGGCATATGTTGCCCTATGACTTACATATTTCTATTTCTAAACTCTGATATAATAATTAGGTTGTTTATATTATGATCAGTAGTGTATTACTGTTCCTTGTTTCTACCTGTTGACTAGAACTGCGTGGTGTGGACAATTCAGTAACTTCATCAGTCATTCCCTACGGACCCAAAAAGGAAATTTTATTTTTCTCTATTTTTGCTATTTCGAGGCATGACACTAGAGGACCTAGATGAGGCTAGATACTAACTTTAGACCATTTTAGGCTGCAAAAGAGTAAGGCTAAAAAAGCCTACAACAAAAAGGTAAAAGCCAAATCTTTTTCTATTGGTGAATTAGTTATGAAAGCCATTTTGCTGCTTGGGCTTAAGGATCATAGACTTGGCAAATGGTCCCCTAATTGGGAAAGAACTTTTGAGGTCCATGAAGTAGTAAAAGGGAGAGCTTACCATTTAAGGAATTTGGCCAAGTACACAATAAGCTTATAAATGGTAAGTATTTAAAGAAGTATAAGCCTTGCATGTGGGAGTCATATTTATGTCATTTAGATCAAGATGGAGATATAGAAAATATGTGGGACATGCTGGCTACTTCTAATCAGTATGAGGGCTTGGATCCTAGTTACGTCCAAGGCCAGACTGATGAGGTCGTACAAGAAACATAAACCTGTGATGCCATGGTATGTTGAGAAATAAGATTATATATGATGATGCCAAAAATTGGTAAGAGAGAGAGACTGTAACACAAACGGTTGTATGTGGTTTGGCCCCGTTAACAAGGTGACCTACGTCCACGGGTGCGTCAGTGCACTGTACTAGTAGATCACCGGCGGGCCTGGTGAGCCAACAATTAGGGGCGGCACTACCAGTAATACCGGCCAGGTGTATGTGTGAGAGGTGGATGTGTGTATGCTATCTTGTTTGTTAAGAATGCGATCCCCTTCAATGGGGGTGGGTGGCCCCTTTTATAGGTGCAAGAGACCACCCGCAATAGGCAACTAATGGGATAAGGAAACCTAATCCAATTACAAGTTGATGAGCACAAATCATGCGAGGTTTCCTAAATGGTTTAGGAAACTGTATACCCCTTCCATTAGTCCTCTGACTAAATTAGGAAACTGCTGAGCCATATTCACAGGTTGTACGTGCTTCCCGAGCGGTTGTACTTATAGACCTCGGGAACGGTGGGCCACCAGCTCTCTGCCCGGGTAATCCAGGTCCTTTGCCGTTGACACGAAGGTTTGACTGTAGAAGGATATTTCTGGGCATATCAGCTACCCCCCATTTTCGGAGTTGATGTGATGTCCCATCAGATGAAGTTTAAAAATCAAGACTGCTTCCAAGGAACCGTCCGGTATGAGGTCGGGACCCTACCTGGGGCGAGACCGGTCGTAATGGTCAGCCGAGGTATGGACCGAGCGGTGACTTCGCGGACCTGGGTCCTTCCTCTGCCACGTGTCAGCTTGTGACTGGCCTAGTCAGGATCAAACGAGGCCAACGTGGATGTAACTGGACCGTTTCTATGGTAACCAAACCGTCTCATCAGCATTTAATGCGCACACCTTTTGAGGCGACGCTTCACGTGCCCGAGGTGACAACTGTCAGTCACTTTGGGCGGGAAAACGTATGAGCCGTTGGATCTATTTTGATCTGAACCGTCTGTGTCTCCTATATAAAGGAACACTTGTTCATTTCTTCAACTCTTTGCTACAAAGACTCATATTCCCGAGCGGTTGAGAGCGAGCAAGTTTCCGATCAAGACTCCCGAGCGTTTTTCTTGCGTCGATTTTTGTAAGTCCCTTTCCTTTCCGAGCTTCAATTTGTCACTCTTTCCCTTCTCTTTTCTTTCCTCTTTTCTTTCCGCGGTAAGGCTGGAGGGAGTGAGCCCGGTAGGCTTTGAACGAGAGTGGGATTTTTTCCTCCTTAGGTTCTACTTTTTCTGTAAGTCAGGTGGCACATTAGGGCAGTTGAACTGAGCGGGTGTTTCCGAGGTAGTCTTGAGAGAGTGCCATCTTGTGTTTAGGACCATCTACTCCCAGCCTTTTAGGTTAGTGACCTTGGCCCCCTTGTATACCAGGCTCGGGGTTCCTGACCCATATCTTGGCCGTCGTCTTCTTCCCACTCCAGCTACTACAACCCCAAGAATGCGTCACTTCAGTTTTAACTCATCCTCCCGGTCGGAGGATGAGCGGTCCGGATCAGAGGAACCAGACACAAGTCTGAGTCTGCCATCCTCGTCCCTCTCTGTCCAGTACAGCGAAGGCAGAATCCCCATCCGTCTCTCCGAGGATGAATCGGACCAGGAAGCCCCCGTTGCTTCCACGTCCGGGGATTTAGACGACGAAACACCAGGGGAACCCAACCCCGAGGTGGCCTTCTCTAGAGAATTCATCCCGTCCACATTGCGTGCTGAGGACCTCGGGCGCATTAGGGATAGATACAGCCTCCCTGACTACTCCTCCTTGGTGGTGAGTACCGGTGGGGCCCAAATTTATCAACAGGGTTTCACTACTCTATATGAGGACATCCTCATGGCTGGATTCTGCTTCCCCCTTCATCCAGTCACTCGGGACGTCTTGATATACCTTGGGATTGCCCCGGGCCAGTTGACCCCGAATGATTGGAGGTTCTTGATGGGGTCCATCTCTCTGTGGCCCCAAGTCTTCAAATATGAACTCTCCATCCAGGAATTCCTCTGGATGCACCGCCCATTCCCTGTACATGGAGAGACCGGGTTCTTTTCTCTCGGGGCTTGTCAGGGGAGGAAGATCTTGGTGAACACCCCGAGCAACAACAAAGGGTGGAAGAACAAGTTCTTCCAAGTGTCCACCCTCGGGCTCTGTGAACCAGCACCCGGGATCCAAATGCGGACTTCCTGGGCGGGAGAGTTGAGGGGTAAGCCTGTTCGATTTCACCTTTTGCTTACTTTTTTGCTTTGCTTCTAATTTTTGAGACGAACCATTTGTATTTAGCTTTGCAACGGGATCAACCAGTCCCCCGAGCATTCCTGAAGAGTGCCAGGCCTAGATCAAGAGTTTGGCAGACCGATCGATGAACATCTAGAACGTGTTGACCCGGACTGGCAACTTCCGAGCTACTGACAACCCGGTTTAGCCCACAAAACCTCCGGTATTCCCTGCTATTATTCCTGGTAAGTGCTCGAGCTCTGCTGCCTCCTAGAGTACTCCTTCCCTGTCTTCCATACTGATTATTAACTATTCAATCTTTTCTTTTTTGCAGAGATGGCTCTAAAGAGAAATATAGAGCAACTGAGGGAGAGGCAGGCCGCTGCCACCGTTACTGCTGTCGCCCGGATGCCGGTGATACAAGGAAAAAGGCCCGCCACCGAGGCCCTAGGTGGAGAGCGCCAGTTGAGGTGGATCCGGCATGGTGTCTGCCCTGAGCCAGTGGGTACCTCAATACCCCGCGTGGTAATAGTTGAAGAAACTGCCCCCCGAGTGGGGGTGCCAGTCGTGGCACCGATAACTGCCTCGACCGAGATCAGGGAGTGAGTGAGGCCTTGTCTACTTCCCAGCCAAGTGGAGGCATGTGAAAACATGTCTCCCGAGGTCTTCTAGAGCTGGCTGTACAACCTCTCTCACCTGGTGAGTTCTCATGCCTTTATCTCCTTTTCTTTAACTTCTTTTGTAAACTACGCTGGTTCTCTGACCGGTCGATTTTAACTTTTCGCAGGTTGGATGCATGGCTGCCGGGGCTGAGTCCTTCCTACCTTCCCTGGCCAGGAAGGCCGCTGTTACTGAAGCCATTCTGTCTGAGGGGCGGGCAATCTTAGAGGCCAGGGGCACCGCTCTGGCCGTAGAAAAGGACAAGGTGAAGGGTTTGGCCTTGAGCCTCGGGGCTGCTCAAGCCGAGCTAGCTACCACCTAGGCTGACCTAGATGCTACTCGGGCCAGTGCCGCAATAGCGAAGGCACGGGAGAAGGAACTGCAAGAGGCTGCAGCGGCGGGGGCCCGGGAGGAAGCCTTTGATGATGGCTTCTTCCAGGGCTACGAAGACTTGAAGCGCAGGATATCCCGGGATCACCCCGAATGGGACATCTCGCCCTATGAGGGGATTAATTCTGATTTCTGGGATGTTGGTCCTGCTACGGGAGAGGGCCCCGCTGCTGACGCCGACCCTGTTGAGGAGGCTACCTCAGGCGGAGGCTCTACACCAGGATGAGGAGCTGACCCGGGAAAGAAGGCTGGGGAGACCGAAGACGTGGTTGAGGTGGACGACTGAGGTCCCGACCCATTTTATTCAGTATTGTAATAAATTTTTTTTTTTTGGGAGGCTACTATAATTGCCCCCCAGGCCCTATATAAATAGTGTTTAATTAATGAAAAGGTCCTTGAGACTAACCTTCCATAAATTGTTTACTGTTTTTTATACTTGTGTGCCTGTTTATGATTGCCTGTGTCCACCTAGTTTTGACCAATCCCTGCCTTAGCAAATGGTTTAGGACCGTAACTAGTAGAACAGCTGGTCTTACCAACTGGTGTATCATAGGAACTTGTCCTTCTTACTGTCCGGGCTGTCCCGGGGTGTTATAGAAAAATCCTATTTCACCGTCCGGTTATCTCTAATCACTGTAAGTACCTAGGAATGTTAGGATTCTGAGTGGTTTTAATGACCGGTGTGATTTCCTATTTTAGCCCAGTCGCAGCCCCCTGAGCATTTTACTAAGGTGGGTGTGCGGGAGGGAATGGCAGTAGGAAACCGACCTGGAACATGGGTGGTTGCAGGTTCATTTGAGGCTTGCCATCATCAGCCACCTAGGAGGTTTGCCCCCGCTGCTGGTTGGGCCTAGGCGAAGCCGTTGCCTCGGTGTTAGTCCCGAGGTGTTTGTGCCTTGTCTTAAACCAAGGTCCTTTGCCTCGGGGTTAGGCCCGAGGTCTTTTGCCTCGGGGTTAGGCCCAAGGTCTTTGGGCCTTGGTTTTGAGCCAAGGTCTTTTGCCTCGGGGTAAGATCCCGAGGTCTTTTGAGCCGCCTCAGGGTTAGGCCCGAGGACTTTCAGTATTGCACGGGACACTAAAAAGGAGTAATTTTGCAAAGTAAAATCTTTATTTTATTCAAAAATTTATAATGAATGCTCAAATGGAACTACAAAAATTTCCTAACCAGTGCTAAACTGCCCATGCCTCATGGTTACTGATAGTACTTCCAGAGGTGTTGCACATTCCAAGGGTGAGACAGATCACGTCCATCAAGGCTCTGAAGCCAGTAAGTTCCCGGTCGATTGACTCGGGTAACCGTATATGGACCTTCCCATTTTGGCCCCAACTTCCCATGGCTCGGGATTCGGGTAGACTGGTTCACTGCCTTAAGGACGAGGTCTCCTACTTGAAAACTGCGATGCTTCACCTTGCTATTATAGTACCGGGACACCCTCTACTTGTAGGCTACAACTTTTAGATACACCCGGTCTCTTTTCTCCTCTACAAGGTCCAGTTTCGTTCTGAGCGCATCCTCGTTGTCGGGCATACTGCAATTCGCCACCCGATAAGTAGGCAACCTGAGCTCTATGGGGACCACTGCCTCGAACCCGTAGGTTAAGGAGAACGGCGTCTCACCTGTTACTGCTCGGGGTGTAGTTCGGTAGGCCCACAGGAGGGTTGGTATTTCTTCTGTCCACAGTCCTTTGGTGCTTTCAAGTCTTGTTTTGATCGACTGCAGGATCGTCCAGTTTGTCACCTCGTCTTGACCATTGGCTTGAGGGTGCTCGGGGGAGGAGTAGTGATTAAGTATTCCATAGCCCAAGCAGAACTGCCTAAACAACAGGGTGTCGAATTGGCTGTCGTTGTCGCTGACCAGAACCTGGGGAATGCCGAACCTACTGAGGATGTTCTTCTCCATGAAGCTTTCCATTTTGCGCTTGGTTATTATTGCCAAGGGCTCGGCCTCCGCCCACTTGGTAAAGTAGTCAACGGCGATGACTGCGAACTTGACCTGTCCTTTTCCCGCCGGTAGGGGTCTGACAATATCGATCCCCCACTGGGCAAAAGGGCCAGGGGCTTTGGATCGGTGTCTGAAGTTCTCCCGGTCGGTTGATCATGGAAGAGTACCTCTGACATTTGTCACATCTTCTGACATACTCCTGAGAATCTCGGGCCATTGTCGGCCAGTAATATCCTTGCAATAAGGCCTTTCTAGAGAGTGCCCGGCTTCCAATGTGATTCCCGCACACTCTTTCATGGATTTCGTACAACACTGATTGGACCAGTGTGGGGTGAACACAGCGGAGATACGATACAGAGAATCCCCTTTTATAGAGGATGCCGTCTACAAGATGATATCGGGCCGCCCGGTACTTGACCCTGCGGGCCTCCTCCTTCTCGTTTGGTAACATGCCCATTGTCAGGAATGCTACGATCGGGTCCATCTAGCTGGGTCCTAAGGTGTCTGGTTCCACCTCCATGCATTCTGAGTTGATCACACTTCGCTCGGATAGGTATTTTATCCCTATCCCGGGCAAGTCTGACTCAGAAGATGAAGCGAGGCAGGCTAACCGGTCGGCCCTGGTGTTTTCCTCTCTGGGTATCTGTGTGATGGATAGACCATGAAGCTTCATAAAAACTGCTCAGACAAGGGCTAGATAGGCTACCATGTTGTCTCCCTGGGCTTCGTACTCTTGGTTGACTTGATTGACCACAAGCTGAGAGTCGCTGTAACCCTCGACCTGTTGCGCATCCATGGAAGTGGCCAACTAAAATCCGACCAATAGGGCTTCATACTCAGCCTCGTTGTTAGAGGCGCGAAACCCAAACCTTAGGGCATACTCGAGCTGGATACCGTCAGGAGTAGTCAAGATGATTCCTGCCCCACTGCCTTATCAGTTTGAGGATCCGTCCACATACAGCACCCAGGTGGGGATGTCAGCTTGTAACCCGGGCGGTAGGACCGGTGGGTCAATCTCTTCAACTGGGTCTTCTGGATATGTGAACTCAACCAGAAAGTCTGCTACTACTTGTCCTTTGATTGTCGTCCGGGGGCGGTATACCACTTCAAATTCTTCCAACTCCACGGCCCACTTGACGAACCTCCCGGATGTGTCAGGCCTGCTTAAGATCCTGCGGATGGGTTGGTCAGTAAGGACTACAATGACATGGGGCTGAAAGTACGGACGGAGTCTTCGGGCGGAGGTGATGAGAGTGAATGCAAGTTTTTCGATGCAGGAGTATCTGCTCTCTGCGCCTTGGAGCGCTCAGCTGGTATAGTACACTGGGAACTGTATCCTATGCTCTTCCCTAATGAGTGTTGAGCTGACCGCTGAGGGTGATACCGCCAGGTATAAGAACAATTCCTCCCCCGGTACAGGTGTTCAGAGTAGAGGGGGAGATGCCAAGTACTTTTTAAGTTCCTAGAATGGCTCCTCACACTCCTCTGACCACTGAAAGTCCTTACGGAGGATCTTGAAGAATGGTAGGAACCGATCGGTCGCTCGGGACACGAACCTGTTCAACGTGACAACTCGTCTGGCCAGACTTTGTACTTCTTTGGTTGACCTAGGCGACCGCATGTTGATGACGGCCTGGATTTTCTTGGGGTTCGCTTCAATTCCCCACCTACTGACAAGGTGTCCCAAGAACTTTCCGGATGAGATGCCAAAGGTGCACTTGGCCGGGTTTAACCTCATCCCAAACTTCCTCAAAATGCTGAAGGCCCCGACCAAATGCTCCAGATGGTCAGACTCATCCCGGTTTTTGACTAGCAGGTCATCAACATAGACTTCCATCGATTTCCCGATCAGGTCCTTGAACATATGATTGACCAAGCGTTGATAAGTTGCCCCAGCATTTTTGAGGCCAAAGGGCATAACTTTATAGCAGTAGGTCCCCTGATCCATGATGAATAAGGTCTTTTCTTCGTCCCCGGGGTACATGCTGATCTGATTGTACCCGGAGTAGGCGTCCATAAACGAGAGGAGTGAATGGCCAACCGTGGAATCCACAAGGAGGTCTATCCTGGGCAGCGGATAGCAATCCTTGGGGCAGGCTTTATTCAGGTCGGTGAAGTCCATGCACATCCTCCACTTCCCGTTGCTCTTCTTGACAAGTACTACATTGGCCAGCCATTCGAGATAGTGGACTTCTCATATGGAGGGGGCTTTGAGGAGCTTCTTGACCTCCTCACACACTGCTTTCTGTCTCTCGGGAGCCATGCCCCCTCTCTTCTACTTCATCGGCCAGGAGTCTGGGTCGACGTTGAGCCGATGAGACATTACCCGGGGATAAATCCCAGGCATATCTTCATGGCACCAGGCGAATACATCTTGACTTTGCTGCAGGAATTGGATCAGCTTCTCCCTGAGACGGGGCTCCAGAAGGGTGCCGATGTTGAGTGTTCAGTCTGGGAATTGTGGGTTCAGCGTCACTTGTTCCAATTCTTCGTTCAGGCCCACTCTATCACTCTAGTCTCTCGGGTCCATCTCCTGGACGTTCAATGTCTCGGTGATGATGCCCCTCCGGAGGGAACTGACATAGCAACTCCGGATGCTCGCCTGATCTCCACCGAGGCTCCCGGGTCCATGAGGAGTTGGGAACTTGATCTTCAAACAATGAGTGAATACGACGGCCCTGGCTTTGTTGAGTGTAGGCCTACCTAGGATGACATTGTAGGCAGACGGGGCCTCCAGGATCACAAAATTTGCCAGTAGGGAGGTCTGCTGAGGGTAAGTCCCCATAAACACTAGAAGATCCATGGTACTGAGTGGTTGGGTACTGGATCCGTTAAGCCTACCAGGGGAGTAGAAACCGGTCGGAGGCGATCCCTGGCTATCCCGAGCTGATCGAATGTTGTCACGAACATGATGTCGGTCGAGCTGCCTGTGTCTATCAACACCCTTTTGACCATATAGTTGGCTATAGAAAGCGTCATAACCAACGGGTCATCATGGGGGCAGTGGACGCCCTGCAAATCGTCGAAGGTGAATGTCAAAACATTAGTTAGCGGGGAGCCGATGGATTGGACCTGACAGACATCCGCCCGGGATGCCCGAGCATGCCTCTTCCGTGCCGACTGTGAGTCCCCACTGCCTGAAGTTCCTCCGGAGATCACATTGATTTGACCGAGAGGCTGTAATTGACCGGGAACTCAGGAATAAATCCAAAACTTTACTTGTTCATCTGTTGCGACGTACTCTGCAAGATGACCCTGTTCGATCAATTTTTCAATACCGATCTTTAGCTTGAAGTAGTCCTCTGTGTTGTGGCCGTGGTCTCTATGGAAGCGGCAAAACATTTCCCGATTCCTCTTCCCGGGCGGGGCTTTGAGCTTTGTCGGGTATTGAAGTAACCTTTACACCTCGGCAGCGGCCATAACCTCGTGGATTGGTTGGGACAGAGGCGTAAAATCGATCTGGGGCTGGTCCCGACCTCCTCTCTACTGCTCTTGCTTGGGTTTTTTAACCAGGCCCTTCTCAGAGTCCTCACGCCGTCGTTTGGCTTTTGGGGACTCGTCTCCCATAAAATCAGTGCGTTTGGACTTGATGAACTCTTTCGTGTCTATGTACTTTCCGACCCCCTCCGAGAGCTCCACCAGGGTTGCCGGCCGGTCTCGATGGAACGATGTAGCAACCTTGGTATGTTGAACTCCCGAGCAGAAGGCCATAATGGCCGTTGTCTTGTTTAAATTGCCGATCTGGAGCCTCTACTGATTAAAGCGATCCACATACTCCCTGAAGGACTCGCCCTTCCGCTATTTGACAGTCAATAGTTGAGTATCCGATTGTGACCGGTCGAGCATCCCTACAAATTGGTTGATGAACAGCTTGCTCAGCGTCTTGAAGTCATCAACTATTCAGGGCTTGAGGGCGTGGAACCACTGCACTGCTGGCCCCTTGAGAGTGCTAGGGAAGGCCAGGCATAGCAATTCGTCGATGGTGGTAACCAACGCCATCTGGGCCCTGTAGGTTTGAATGTAATCCACTGGGCTCCCTATCCCATCGTAAGAACTGAGATGCGGTGGTTTGAACTTGCGTGGGATGGGGAACCCGGTGATCCGAGCGGTATAGGGTGACTCGCTCTCAGTGTTGGTGTGGTCAGGACGCTGCTTGCGGTTCAGCTACTCGATTTGTTTCTGCAGGCCCTATATTTGAGCGTTCACATCTTCCCGCCTGGTCTTCCATTTGATATCCGAGCGGTAAGTCGAATCAGACGATGAGGCTTCCTCTTCGAAGCGTGTTGACCTCGGGGATAGAACCCAGCTCCGGCTCCAGGTAATCGTATGCCTAAGATCCCCCCGGCTCCAGGCAGAGACTTAAGGTTTCTTTTCTTGTCTTTGTTCTCGTGCATACACAAGTTTTTAAGAGTTAATGTCAGTCCTAACAAGGCGTTAGTTACCGCTCGGGTCCCATATACAGGGCCCCTTCGCTTACCTCAAGGATTTCTCCTAACTTCTTGTTACCGTCAGCTAAAAGAAGAAAGACATCTTTTTAATATCACTCTTCCGGGCTCATCGACCTTTAACTCTTAAGAAGCTGCATTGTTACATCCACAGTTCGAAATGGTATGCTAGAGAGAAGAATAGGAATACGAGTTGTTCCCGAGTTAAAGTAACTGCTCTTTCCTGCCTTTCATCGATAGGTAGCTTCATCGCAATACCCCTATGTTACAGATGTTGATGTTGTGTCACTTCATCGTAAGAATTCTAATGTGTCGATTCTCGGAGATGCATGCCGATGTGTTGATTCTCGGAGAATGAACTTCTTCAGAGGAGATTTGGTATGTCATATTGCTTAGTTAGGTTGGTCGAGAAATCCGGTGTTGAGAAACAAATGCCAGGCTATTGATTACTTTTTCTCCCCTACATTCTCTCCTTTATGGCTCAACTTCCGGTGGTTCTATCCTATCGGTTAAGTAAAAAGTTCTCCCCCCTTCCCGGATTCCGCTCTGCTGTGAAAGTCAGCATCTTACTTTCAACTTGTCTTTCTTAACCGCTCTTCCAGTCAGAATAGTTGCTAATAAGCGAGCCGAGCACTCCAAACAAGCTAATTGAATAAAGTGCCCAATACATAAGCACTAGCTTCACTAAAAGAAACCCCAATTTTTGGAAAGGGCGCAGTCCACTTTGATCTTTTTAATGAAAGTCTCTTCCGAGGAAAAGCACTTTCGCTCTGCTCTCTGGGCTTAAGGACAGGGACCGACTAAAAGAAAAGCTTGGATAAGTAAAGGAAATAGTCTTCTTATTTATACTTTCGTTGATCAACTGAAAACTGCCTTCCACCTCCGCCCCTGCAACTAGAGGATCTGTAACCGGATAAAGGAAAGCTGAAAAGGGCAATGGCTTTCTAACTTCTTCTTCACTACGGGTAGCTCCTAGCTATGCTTGTTCTCCCGCCCCTGTCTACGATGCCTATGCCTACTGAGCCTCTGTTTTCTCTACTGTTCGGCCAACTCAATCAACCGGTGCTACTTTCAATGGTCACTATTGATGCTTAAACTGGCAGATCAACCTCATCAATAAAAACTAGAATTAGAACCGCGCGAGGGGGAGCCCTCCTTGCCAGTAAGGATGCTGGCTTTGGTTGAAACTACTTCTTTTGACTCTACCTTGTATATTATGGATGTGAAAGCTGCTACTTTTCCTTCCGGTCCACTATGAGGGACTATAAAACTTGAAATGAGAGGGATGCTACTAGGTATCGAACTGTCGAGGGGACTGGATCAATCAAAAAAACTACTCGGTAAACCGGATCTCTAATAAGGCACTGGAATTAGACCGCTTCACCCCTTAGCTAGTCATTCCCGCCATCATAGGAAGGATCTTCCAGTAAGGGGAGATTTTTAACGGCTATGTCCAGATCTAACGACTATTCTCTTTATCATTCTCTTCTAATTTCAATTTAATCGCCCTTGAGCTTAAGATCTGAAAATTCCGTAGTTTCTTGTAATGGTTGTTGTATGGTATTGCCTACTGGGCCGCAGACGTAGGAAGGCAGCCTTTACCAGCCTGCTAACCGAACTGCGTAACCAAAGCGACTCCTATTGATGGAAGATAGGCGATTGACCTATGTCAGTTCGAACCTGACAGGTCGTTCTTCGTGTGGAGAATCTTTCTCTTTTTAGGCAAGGGTTCATGTTACTTTGCCTTAGCTTGAGGGACTTCGCTCCTGATTTCATTGAATGTCATAGTCGCTTGCCTTCACTAGCTTGAGAGGGCCCCTGCTTTCCAGATTATCCCTAGACCGACAGATTGACCAGGCAGGAATATCGATACTAATTACGACAGGAGAGACCGATAGAGTTGAACAGACAGCTCGCGATTGAAGACCAGGTAGGTCGATACCGAAAGCCTCATTAAAAAGGCAATCGGGTAGGGTATAACCAGGGCAATAATCCAGGAGTCTCTCAGACGCAGACACCATAAGTGTCTCAAAAATCTTAACATAAGTTGGCCCCGGCTTGTAACCTTTCACATGTATAGTGGTCGGAGGAATCTTTCTTCCGGACGGCCAAACTAAGATTATGTTTGATAAACTAAACAGTGAACAATAAAACTTAACAAGCCTTGTATCCCGTCGATCTTTAATAGCTCGACGGTGAAACGACGGGATAATGGTTGGGATCCCTGAACGAGTCAAGGTTTGGAACCCTTCATTGGTTCGGCTTTGGACTCTGGTGTTCCCCCAACATGAACCATAAGGCGTAAGCCCACAGTTGTGAGGTACTGACCAACAAAGAAAGGGCTAGAACACCGATAAAGGGACCGAATCTTGCACCAATAGCATCCCTTCCAGTTCCCTTTACTAGTAAGGGGAGCCATCACCAGGGCCGATGATCCAACCCCATACCAAGATGCCCTTATGATGATGGGCGTGATCCATAGCCGATGTTGGCTAGAAGCAGTCTCAGTTGAAGCTATGGAGCACCCCTTCAAGTTTCATATCGATATTGAGTTCCATATCCTGTTACGGATACTCCAGATGTAGAGACAGATCCAGAGCCATTTGATCGAGATCGAGTAGCTATAGCAGATCCATTTAGAGATCGGAACCCCATTCCGGGTACACCCATTTGAGTAGCAACTGCCCCTAAGCCGGTAGGTCTCGTTCAAAAGCCACTTTAGTGGATGTGCCCCAATCAATGTGCTCGGTGATGATGTTGTCATCGCTGATGTGCAAGTTGCTTAAGTTTATTTTCAGTGTCTTCAGAAATGAGGAGTTCCAATTTCAACTCAAAAATCTCTGATTTCTTACACTGGTGCATTTGAGTTTGCTAAGCGCTTTTGCGTCAAGGGTGGGTGGACGCGTGGATTTATCTACCATGTCTGTTCGTTCTTTACTTGCTTACCATCATCCATATGGTCTGATGGCTATATGTAAAAAATATCCATTCATTATGAAGGTTCTCTACCTTAGTAAGGATAGGTGGTGGAGGTTATGGGGTCCTTGTCAAACTCAGTCATACAAGATCTCGTCACTTTAAGCGGGTTCTTGCTATATACACCAAGCCTTGGGGTCACAATGACTATCCATTAGAATTGTGGCTTGGCAGAGTGAGCTTTCGCTTCCTTATCTTCGAGGTTTCACTTCTTCCTTCTTAAAGAGATGAAACCTTTGGATTGAAAGGTGGCTCCTGATGAATTATTTCCAACAGAAAGAGTCCGGGACTTCCTTGAGTGGTCTTTGCTCAGGAACTGGATGAAGGATTGGCTTCGGTACGTCCATTGGTACTGGAGTGTCGCGAATTCACCGAATATTTCCTTAAGTGACTTCTTTTCTACATCAGTCTATGAGAAAGAATGGAGGATCAGACGCGAATCGAGTGAGCTCATTCGCTTTGGTCTTCTCTGGAAGATCTATGATTTGGTAGCAGAGAAGGGTGTAGCTTGAAGCCCGCCATGTCTTCAAGAACACCTTTCTGGATTTCGGGGATGCTTACTAGGAGGAGTCTCTTGCATGGATTTCTTAGTCGGGCCTAATGGTTTAACCCAACCTAGGGCTTGGAAAGGGATCATAAAACATAAGACTTTAGGTGCACCTGGGGGAAGGACTACCCTTAATATATGCAATTAATAAATGATACCGAATTCACTGATAAAGAGAGGAAACTAACAACTGCCGTAATGAACCTAAACTAAAGACGGAAAGAGTCACTCACTGAATACCTATTTCTTAAAGTGAAAGAAGACTAAGTTAGTCCTAAAGCCGAAAGACGAAGGCTGAAGCAACTAAGTGTAAAGAGGACGAAGGACGAAAGCCAAAGGCGAGGAAAGAAGAAGACTAACTAGATATGTCTATAGTACCACAACTGTAAGACCTAAGGCAGAAGGAAGGATAGCTGCTAAAAAAAGAGAAAAGAAAGATGATCCATAAAGAATAAGACTGAAAATAAGGAAAGGAAAGGTAGGAGCACGCCAAGAGGCAAGTAGACCGAGACGCCCTAGGAGACCGAAGAGAGAGCTTGGACAGTGGCGACCGATGAGATCCTTTGGCACGATCGTAGACAACCGATTCGAACAAAGCCAACAGAGGGGATAGATGACGACCGAGATGACAGAAGGGATCCGCAAGGATCGCTATGAGCGATTAGGACCCATACCAATAGACTCCCTCTTCCCCTATTCCTGAACCCCAGAATTAGACTCAAGAGCTGGGTGGTGGGAGAAAGCATTTAAAGGAAAGAGACCTAGGCCTTTTATTCCCGATTCGCTAAACAAGAGATCAATTCACTAAGCAGGCAGGGGAATAATAGAATTAAAGGATAGTGACCGGTAAACACAAGCAACTGACTGGTCATGTCGTGCCTAAACTTGCTTAAGCCACCAAGCGGGGGATGAACGAACTACAGCAAAAGCCAATTCGAACCTATCGTACTTAGACCCATCGCAAACATGAAACTCATAAACGTGGGTAGCCTCTGAAAAGCGTTTCTTAACCCTCAGAGCTGCTAAGCTGGCCTTTTCTTAGCCGGCTAGTAACTCCGTTCCTATAGTAAGCATGTTACATAGGTGTACGGTCCAGCCGAGTTAGTTCCCCCCCCCCCCCCCCCCACGCTGTCCTTTTTCCAAGAAGATAAGCAAACAAGCAAGCCAGGGAAGTACTCTTGGAATATGGGTTACCGCCATTAGGCACTAAAGAAAGCCCCAACCCCGCCTATATAATCTTCCTTTCTGTAAGCCGCAGTCCTAAGGCCAGTGCCTGTTGGAGTACCCGTTATAGTTTGAGTGCTAGGGTAATCTCCTTAAGTAATTCCTGTGAGTTTGTGGCCAGTGACACCATTAGAAGAGAAGGAAGCACTATTTAAAATAAAGGGGCAGGCCAGTGATAAAACTAGTTTAAGGAAAGTCCTACTTCCATTCGATACAGCTAAGGGAAGAAGTTAGATCTCTAGGTGAGAATAAAGAAAAAAAGAATAGCTATAAAGCCTGTTTTCTTGAGGATCTTTAGAAAGTGGTCAAGCCAATAGAATATTCCTACACTCTTAGGCAATCCGGCAAGCTTGCAGGTTATAGGCAAACAGTAATTCTTATTGCAATTGCAACTTTCATTTCATCGATTGGAAGTTATCATGGAAGTTTGAGTCCGGTTTCCAGCCTTTCGATCTAGTCTTAAGCGCTCTAAGTGCTATCCTAATCTTTTGCAGGCCTGTTCTTGCACCTTCTCGCTTCACTCTCATGATTGAATCCCTGCGAGCGAGGTAATGATGCAGTTGTAGACCAGTTATAAGGGATCTACCTGTAATTAGTAGCATTTCATACCATACTTCGGCTCCGGATACGAGTCATAAGAGTTTTCCCGGGCATAAGGAGGCATAGGAGAAAAGGTATACCTGTGGACACGCGGAATCGGACCAATTCTCTCTCTTGTTTGAGATTTGTTTTGAAATTGATTTGAATCAAGGAAAGAAAACGAAAGGTCTGTTGAAAACAGATACAGAGTCGCCACTTGGTCTTTAAGGAACCAAGAAACCTAATTTTGACTCACCCAAGCGGATAAGGGCACCGGCCCTTCATAACCAAAGAACTTGGTTCGGGGTTTTGGTACGAGAGAGGAAGGAACCTTTGTCACGACTAAAACACCCTCAACTCGCCCCGTCTTTCGACGGGCCTCAATTAGCATCCAAATAATCATCTTATACTATGTTTGGTTCGACAAATAATACTATGATAGTATATTACATCACATAAGAAACTTGAAAATGGAAGATCTAAAGATAAAATATCATTCATAAGATCTAAATCAAATATCACGCAATGTAAAGTGAAAAATCACACAAATCAACCTAGGAAAAATCGTCTAATCATGTATCGAGTAATTAGGTTTCCTTAATCTAAAGGGGATATGAATTGTTCTTGAAACAAATAGACAAAGAAATCAAAATATGCTTAGCAAGCTAGTGTGATGCATGTTAATCTTTGAGAAAAGAAGATCTCTCAATCCCCGGGACGGATGAGAAAGGATGATTAGATCGAGGGGAAGCATGAACGTGTGATCAAGTTCATTCCTTATAATCTTCTTAGATTAAGAGTTACAAAAACCCCAAATCTTGCATGAATGTATTGTATGTACCTAAAAATGTGCAAAGGTTGTAGTGTGTTTTGTGTACATGGATTTCTAAAATGACTTAGAAGTCTAAAATGTGCATGAATGAATGGATTAAATCAACATGGGATATATACAAATGTAGTATGAACTACTTCCTAAGATATGAGCTAATTTGGAATGCATATGAGCATCAAATCAAAGAATGAAAGTTGAAATGTGCTTGCTGTGAATAGTGGACAGACTGCATGTATTACTTTGTAACATTATAATGGGAGGTCAAACGTGCCTAGAAAAATGTAAGAACAATCAGAGATCATCCTTATTGTGTCTAGAAAATAACCCAAAAAGCCAAACATCAATAGCTATCACAGATTAAAAGAAAAAAATCAGAATGTACACATGACTCAGAAACAAAAGCTGCACTGTTGACTGATTTTGTATGATTTTTCATAAATCAAAGAAAAGGTTTATGATGACCCATTATATACCAACAGTTTCCTACGACACCCAAGTTTTATAAAAAAAATAGAAAAGATATATGTACAGGGATGAAAATATCCAGAATAAGTGCAAGAAGTTGGGTGAACATTCTGTGAGAACAGAGGCAGATTATGAATATGAAATTCTCACATCCAAAAAAAATACTTTCACATCTCTATAATTGATGGGAAATATTAGGGACAAACTATGATGTATTAGGAAGGTTTTCCAAGTGGTTTCATCATCATAACTCGAGTATTTAATTCAAAACAAATCTTTGAATCTGAACAGCTCACTGTTTTGGGTCATTGTTTTGGAGATTTTGGGGAGAACAAAGTTTTGTTTCTTGAAACCAAATGAGAGGGATTGAGAGGGGTTTTGAAATAGATGTTTTGAAAACATATTTTCAACACTCAATAAGGATTATGGCCACTTAGAATACCAACATCAAACTCATCATTAAGAATCTCCAAGATTGTTGGAGAGATTAATTTTATTTTTTGAACATAACTTCAATACATTCCAAGAATACCTTGGAAGTATTGAGGTTATGATCATCATCTATCAAACATGTTTTTGAGGTCAAGAGCTACTATCCATAAGGATTCACTCACCCCAAACTTCATGTCATCACTTAGATGATGATGAACTAGTAAGTAAATAAAGAAAATCAAAAAGAAATGGGATAAAAAGAGATGAACAATAAATAAACAAGCAAGTAGATAATGATCAATAGATGATATTCATGAAGCATGAGACTTGTAGATTGGTGTTTCACTCATATGTAATGACACTAGACATGGAAGAAGCTTCCATTCTCTTAAATGCTCACTAAAATGGTGGTTGGGAGTATTGAATGTTGAAGTAAATGGAAGTAATGAAGTAAAAAACAAAGTTAGAACTCACTTTTGTTTTGAAAATCAAAGAAGAAGGCTTCTTTTCTCTCTACTCTAACCTTATCTCTACAACTTTCTCTCCCAAACTTTTCCAAAACTCACATTTGACTCCCCTAAAATGAGGAGTAATGGGGTGTTTATATAGGCCAACTTGGGGTGGTTTTGGGATTTAGAAAGTGTTCTCATTGGCTCCAAATATCTGAAATCATAAAACTATGTCGTTTTGGCTTTTAATTAATCAAAATGGGACCACAAAACTTAATTACAAAAACACTGTTCTGGAGGAGAGTGCCGCGGCGGCACTGGGCCAGTGCCGCGGCGGCAGTGCTCCTCCCTCATCCAGATAATGCTGTTTAGGCCCCCTGAAGTTCCGGTATTCGCGAAAAGGCCCTATTTCGTCCGAAATTCACAAAAAATGCATACGAACTCCAAATTGAGGTTGTGATATACCGTTGGAAAGGTAATGGAGTCTACTTTACATAAAAAAATAGTTCGAGGATAGGTCACTTTGAAAAGTTTTGCGGTATTCTCGATAAAAGCCGATTTGATCGCCTTTTTCACCTTTAGAAATTCATAATAAATTCGTTTTAAATCCAGAAATTATGTATGATATACCGTTGGAAAGCTATTGACCTCTAGTATCCATGAAAAATATTTGAAAATTGTTTTGGTGTCCCGATTCTAAAGTCAAATTCTGGTCAAACTGGTCAAACCTGGGATTCCCGGGAAGTTCTTGAAACCTCCGGGAGTTCCCGGGAGCCGATGTTTTCGCTCGATTTTCTTTTGGAACTTGTTTTAACACTTTTCCCATGATTTAAAATGATTTTGGTGAATTCGGACGATCTAGGTCAAACTTGGTCAAACTTGGTCAAACCTGGTCAAACCTTGGTCAAACCTAGTCAAACCGGTCAACGGGGACTTTCCGGGAGCTTCCGGGACTTCCGAGGGTCTCTGGGGGCTGACGATTTTACCCGATTTCTCTTTAAAACTCTTTTTATTGCTTTTCTTACGACATAGCATGTTTTCAGAACTTTGGGACCAAATCTGAGAGTTTTCGGGCTTTCAGGGGCATTTTGGTCATCCTGAGCATTCTGAGAGATGGAGCTGACTTCCGAGAGTCCTTTTTGAGTCTTTTAGATCATTGTGAACCACCAAGCTATGAGTCTCCTAAATCTGATAGCCGACAAAATGGGGTGTCTACAGTTTGCCCCTCTTTGGCACGAACTTACGAGGCAACGCATATCGCAAGCGAGTGCCAAAGCTTTGAAGAGACAAGACTTTTTAGAGGCTATAGATTTAGGATAAAAAGCGTTGCAAAAGATGCAAGGATGATGAGGTTAGTGCTGGTCGTGCCCTATGTGAGCTGCCTACGTATCCCAAGGGGAATCAGACCAGGGCGTAGTTCGGGGCACAAAGGAACAAATCACACATGCACAACAAGACAGGCGGATGCTATGCTATAAAAGTGATATGTAATGCATGAATTGTGTCATGAGTCCTAATGCGTCTAGTGTTATGACCCTAGTATGAACAAGTGCTGTGTGTGCCACTCCGAGTGGGCTGGTGTTGTGCTAGTGTTTGCGATTGTGATGTGACGAATGACTTGGACAAGGACACCGTGGTCTGGGGACAAACTTCTGGAATGAGTGAGATAGACCAGATGCACTTTGTTTTAGAAGATGATAGCCAAAGGTGACCGAGGGACCTTGTGATAAAGCTGTGAGGAAATTCTTGACAATCGGGGGATCTGGATGCGGGCGATGTTCTGATTGTTCCTGACGGTCGACTTTCGGGAATCGGTTCCGGCTGGTGGTAGTATCTTTTGTATTTACCCTTGGGGATGACGTAGTGTTCTCGGAGAATTTTTATTTTCTTGATCGGGAACCAGGATCCATCTCTGAACCTCTCACGGTTGATCAAATCTTTTGGCGCTCAATCTAAGAGAGCCGGTCAGGGCCTCCGGGAGCTGGTATCTGTCTGCTTTTGTCCTCGGGGGATGATGCAGGGTTCTCGGGGAATCTCTTTTCTTGATCGGGAACCAGGATCCTTCTCTGAACCTCTCACGGTTGATCAATTCTTTCGGCGCTCAATCCGAGAGAGCCGGTCAGGGCCTCCGGGAGCTGGTATCTGTCTGCTTTTGTCCTCGGGGGATGATGCAGGGTTCTCGGGGAATCTCTTTTCTTGATCGGGAACCAGGATCCATCTCTTAACCTCTCACGGTTGATCAAATCTTTCGGCGCTCAATCCGAGAGAGCCGGTCAGGGCCTCCGGGAGCTGGTATCTGTCTGCTTTTGTCCTTGGGGTATGATGCAGGGTTCTCGGGGAATCTCTCTTCTTGCATTAGCTAAAAACCAGGATCTGTTACCAGAATTCTCGCGTTTGATTGAAATTTGCAACGGTTGTCCTAAAACGGCCGATTCGGGTCTTCGGGAGTCGATTTTTCCCAGTTTCTGCCTGCTGGAGGTAGTTCTGACAACTTTTAGTCTGCTTGGGGCAAAACCTCATAAATCTTGACTGGACTGGGCCACCGGGGCTGATCGGGGTCCAAAACGGGCTGAAAAAGGCCAAAACGGGCCAAAACGGGGTGAAACGGAGCAAAACGGAGCAAAGTAGGGCCCACGGGGAGCAGTGCCGCGGCGGCACTGGGCCACTGCCACGGCGGCAGTTGGCCAGTGCCGCAGCGGCACTGGGTGACCGGACTTCATCTTCTTATATCTCGGGTTTTTGAGCTTTTGAAGCTCATTCTTGGCCATTTTGGGGTGTTTTTGAAGCCAAAATTCATCAAAACGCAGCTTGTGCGCGCTCAGGTGAGTAATCTTTCCCCGTAGTTGGATTTTTGATTGGTGTTTTGGTTTGCCCAAATTTTCAAGAAGAAAGTTTAGTTGTGACTTCCATTTTTCTTGCAGATCCATGGCTTCGAGCTCGAGGAGGCCGTCTAAGAAGGCCAAGGGACGAATGAAGGCCGAGATGCAAGCCCCGGACTTGATTTTACGGGACCCCCAACACCATCTTTCGGTCGCGGCTCTAGCGAGCTTGGTATGTGAAACTCTCGACATTTTAGGACCACCTTCATGCATTGTGCTAGTTTTGTGAGTCGTAGTGTGCACCTAGAGATCGTTAGAAGTCCAGTTTGTGCTCAAATGTTGATTATGTGAATTTGGCTCTCGGGTTGTGAATAGTGATTTTGCGCATCTTTTGTCGTCTTTGTTGTGTGCAGGTGCCGGAAGTGGCCTTGAAAGGCCATGGTAGCCTTGCCCACGCCTTCTTATGGTACACTCAACTCTCCCCTACCGTTAAGAGGATGGTGGACGACGCCGGGTTTGGAGGCTTTGTCCGTTTGGTTTCAAAAAGCAGCAACGATTTAGCTGACTTCTATGCACTGGCCGAGAGGTGGTAGGACACCACCAACACTTTTCACCTGTCGTTTGGTGAAATGACTATGACGCCCTTCGACTTTTCTATGATCACGGGCCTGAGGGTCGGCGGGAAGCGCCTGATTCTGGATTCCTTTTATGAGATCGACCCGGAGGCGGTGGATATGCTGATTGGGGCTGTTCCCCCTAATCTGGAGAGGCACTGGTTTCCCTGCGGCTGGCTTTACCGGGCCTATGGCAGAGGGAATCATAATCTGAACAATTCCCAGCTCCTGAGAGTATATCTTCTGTATGTCCTCGGATGCTCAATCTGTGCGACAAGGAACGACCGGGTGAGGTTGAGGCTCCTTTCTTGCCTGGCGACTATTGATGAGATCCCCTCCTACAACTGGGGTGGTGCTGCCCTGGCCCATCTCTACAAGCACATGGGGGAGGTCTCTCAGGGCGATGTTAAATCTACTGGGGGATTCTGGCGAGCTTGGGAGGTACGCACTGTTTCTTCTTTTATTTTCTCTCTTTTTGATTTCCATACTTATTCTGATTCCTCCTTTGTCTGTGCAGCTTTGGAGTTTTGAATATTTGAAGATGTTGGCTCCTTCCCCGGCGGACGAGTCAGGCGAGGATGAGGATGGCATGGCTCCTGTGCCTTTATTCCCACGAGGTTTGAGATGGCGGAGGGACGTTGTTGGGGTGAAGAGTGGGGCCCACCGGATTGTTTTGCTCAGAAACTTTTTAACTGAGCTGACGGCCTCTAGTGTTGATTGGACGCCTTGAGAGGGCGTCGCCTACGCTGCCCCAGAGGAGATACAAGCGGTCAAATCTCTTACCTCTTGCCGCCTTCTGATGGAGAGTACCGAGTGCAGACAGTGGTTCCTTGGTGAACGGGTGTCTCGGCAGGTGGTTGGTGGCTCCCGGTATCGCGTCCCTCATAATCCTCCTGTGATGGACGCTAGTGACCTCTCTGGTGATGCTCTGCTGGCGGCCTTGGCCGGCACTGATGTTTGGGACCATTTTCTTTTCGAGACCAGTTACGAAGCTTACCGCGGCCGTTTCCTGATGCCTAACTTCCCGCTCCTGGAGGTGAGTTTCTTTTTTCATTTTTGCTTTTTGATTCGCCTTTTCCTAACTTATTCTGTGCCTACAGCTTTGCGAGATGTACAGGAGACAGGCTCCTCAGGCTCCCGATCCTATCCCTCCTTGGGATTGGACCGTCAACGTTCTAGGCGCTGATGGCACTCCCCAAATGATGGAGGTGCCACAAGTCACATGCGGGTACCCTACTCAGCCAGCGGGCGTCCTCAATGTTCCTTGGAGTTACGCTGAGGAGGGTCACGCCTTGGCGGCTAGCTTACGGTCCTTGGTCCTTACACGAGACCACCGGGTATGTCTCTAATTTTGCACTTTCTTAAGATTATGAGGTTCTAACCCTAGACTTTACCCTTGGCAGATGGATGGTATGCGGCAGTTTGCTGCCAACCAGATGGCGTCCTTGGTAAGTCTCTGACCCGACTCTGTTTTTTGTATTTTTTTTGTTGTTCCCTTACTAACTGCTTTCATTTTATTTGTGTGTACAGTACCGTGGAGGCGGGGCTGGCTCATCGAGGACTGGTCCAAGATGCAGAGGTGGTAGGAGGAGGTCGTCGCCGACGTACACTCCGGGTGGTCCGACAGAGGACGAAGAAGAGGAAGACTGAGGCCTCCCAAGAGGGCATTTTATTTTATTATTTCTGTTTTTTTTTTTTTTTTTTTTTTTTTTTTTTGTTTTCGATTGGGTTGTACTGGGGATATGATTATTTGGACCTTGTAGGACGATGTGTAGCACAATTTGTGACCTTTTGACAGAGTATTATGATGTTTTGCCTCCTAGGCCGGATATCTTCCGGTTTAGAGGCGCAGTTGTGTGCTTGTTGATATGTGTGCACTGTGATTGCTGGATGTTACTGCGATGGGCAGTTTTGTGATGTTGAGTGCTTTTTCCTTGCAGGTGAGATAGTCCGTGAAACGGGGGGGTGCTGCCGAAATTTTGAATTTTCCTAGAGCCGCGACAGAAAACATGGCTTTGTATGACCCCGCTCAACTCACAGCTTGGCTGAACATTACGGATGGCGTGGAGCGGATCAACCTCTTTAGCTACGGCTTGACCGAGCTATTCTCTCTTCGCCAGATGACCCTGAACACTGAGTTCTTGCGTGCTGCCATTGGTCACTGGGACCTGGTGAACCATGTCTTCAACTTCAATGGCCTGGAGATATGCCCCGTGTTTGAGGAGTTCTGCGCTATTCTCGGCTATGATTCTGACTCGGATCTGATTCTCCCTTCCACTGGTACCCTCAGTCCTACGCGAGGCTTGGCTGAATATCTGAATTGCTCCATCACTATTTCCCGCCGGCTGATTCAAGGTGAGGTCCTTAATATTGCTTCTATTATTGCTCAGTATGCCAGTCCTGGGAATCCCAGCGTATATGATGCTACTCGTGGGGCTGCTCTGATTCTGTGTATGACTTCGCACTTCTTGTTCTCGAGTACTTCTAGCGACTTAGTGCATGTATGTCTCGGGCTGAAGGCAGGCAAGAACCCCATGGCTATGGTCCTAGCTGAGACCTTGAATGGCTTGGATAAGGCCCTCAATCAAGGGACTCCTCTTCTTTCTGGGGCGCCTTTGGTGTTGCAGGCTTGGCTATACGAGCGCCTTCAGATGTGGACGGGCCGCATACCACCGGTTTACTTTCGTCGAGCCGTGCTTCACTCTCACTATACTTTTGCCGACTGGGTGGGCATGATGGGTGCCTTATCCGAGGCTGACATTTGTTGGATTGTGAGGCGTTGGGGCCTCTATACTATCACCACGAGCCTCAGGGGTCACCAGAGAGTGTGGTTAATGGGTCTGAGAGAGACTTCTTTCTATCATCCTCGCCGTTTGGCCAGACAGTATGGGCAAGTTCAGGAGGTTCCCCGGGGGTTCACTGAGAGGGTCTTTGATTCCAGGATCAGGGCTACCACTACTGCTGCTTTTATTGATGGTTGGACTGACCGAGTAAAAGCCTATTTTTAAAGACCTTTGAAGAAATTAAAGGCACTAAGACAAGACTAGACCAGACTGATTCTGCTCATTCCTCCAAGTGTCTTTGAACATGTGATTGCTTTTTGAAAGACTTTTATTTCTCTGATTACTCCTGTTTTATGTAATATTCAAAGTTTGTTTATCAGTAAACCTTGGTTACTTTGGGAATCTTATTTTATGCACTTTAGCTTTCTGAAAACATTTTGTAACTGAGATTTCAATTAGTTGTTGCTTTTGGTACTTGCTTGGGCGTGCCGGGGTTATTAGAGGCAAACGAGGCGGGTGACCGAAGTTTGCCCCTAGTTTGGGAGGCAAACGAGGTAGATGACCGACGTTTGCCCCTAGTTTAGAAGAGGTTCAGGCAAACGAGGTGAGTGGCCGAAGTTTGCCCCTAGTATGGAGGATGATTTCCGGGTTATGGTAAGGACCGCGACTTTATTTTCTCACATGCTCATAATTTTTGCCCAGGCACCAAGGAGGCGGCCTGGCGAGCTATTTTTCTCTCTTTTGTTATTGCTTACTTTGGATTTAGCTCTAATTTTTGCCTAGGCGTCCTTTCGGATTTTCGACCTAGCGAGCCATCCTTCTTTTCTTTTTTAAAAGTCTGCCTACGTACCCCCGAGAGGGGATCAGGTCCAACGTAGTTCGGGCCAAGGTTTTGAAGGAAAGGTTATTTTATTTTTTTTTGTGGGTGGAGCGACCGAACCAATGTGGTTGCCTACGTATCCCCGAGTGGGAATCAGGTCGAGCGTAGTTCAAGGCCAAGTTTTTGAAAGAAAAGGGTTATGGAATGGTCAAGCATTATACTTTTTGAGGCGATCCATGTTGATTGGTTCTTTGAATTCGACACCATCGAGGTCCATGAGATAAGTTGCTCCTCCGGAAAGAATGGTCTTGACGATGTAAGGGCCCACCCATTTAGGTTTGAACTTCCCACGAGGATCAAAGATCGGAGCTCGCAATTCCTTAAGGACAAGGTCGCCTTTGACAATCTTCCTTGGACGAACCCTTTTGTTGAAAGCACGAGCTATCCTCTTCTGATAGATTCGGACGTGGTCGACTGCCGCCAGGCGCTTCTCATCTATGAGAGCCAACTCTTCGTATCTTTCTCTCAACCAATCTGATTCTGAAATTTCACATTCTGCCATTACGCGTAGAGACGGTAGCTCTATCTCGACTGGGAGCACCGCTTCCATCCCATACACCAGCGAGTAAGGGGTTGCTCCTGTGGACGTCCTTATCGACGTTATGTATCCCCAAAGTGCGAATGGTAGCTTTTCATGCCAGTCCTTGTAGGTATCGGCCGATTTCTGCAGTATGGCCTTGACATTCTTATTTGCAGCTTCGACTGCCCCATTGGTTTGCGGTCTGTATGGGGATGACTTATGATAAGTGATTTTGTACTCCTCAAACAGATCCCTGACTTCTGCCTTGAAATGACTTCCGTTATCCGAAATAATCTCATGGGGAACTCCATAACGGCAGATGAGATTTCTTTTGATGAATTTGGCCACTTCTTTGGCCCCCAACTTGGTGTAAGATGCAGCTTCTACCCATTTTGTGAAGTAGTCTATGGCCACCAGGATGTACCGATTTCCGTTTGAGGCTTTCGGAATGATTTCACCAATGATGTCGATTCCCCAGGTTGAGAATGGCCAGGGTGAGGTCATGCTGTACAGAAGGGATGGTGGTGTATGCATCATGTTTGCATGAATCTGGCACTTGTGACACCTCCTCACGTACTCACAACAATCTTTCTCCAATGTTGTCCAGTAGTACCCTTGTCTTATGATTTTCTTAGCCAGCATGTGACCGTTCATGTGCGGACCGCATACCCCTTCGTGTATTTCCTCCATCATTCTTCGGGAGCTCTTTCCGAACAAGCAAGTCAGGTTGTGACCATTGTATCCTTTCTTCAACAATTTTTCCCTACAAATGATGAATTGCGCTGCAAATCTTCGAATGGCCCTCTTGTCTTTCTCGGTAGACTCTTGGGGGTATGTCCCTTTTTCTATGAAATCCCAGACGTCCTGATACCATGGTGCTTCATTCTCTTCTTCCTCGATTACGGCGATCATGTTGAATGGAGGCCCGTACCTTTGCTCAATTACCAAAGGCATCATCTTGACTCCCACAGGAATCTTGATCATAGAGGCTAAGGTAGCCAATGAATCTGCTAGCTGGTTCTCTTCCCTAGGTAAGTAGAGGAATGTGACGTTCTTGAAACGCCTCTTGAGTTGGTCGAGATGATCGTGATAGGGCTTCAACCTTTCTTCTTTTACTTTCCATTCTCCTCTAGCTTGTGATATAATGAGGTTTGAATCCCTGAAGACATCCAACTTCTGAACTTTCAGCTCTAAGGCTGCTTCCATTCCCAGAATGCATGCTTCATACTCAGCGGTGTTGTTGGTGGAGTTATAATTGAGCTTGACTGCTAATGGAGTATGGTCCCCGTTTGGTGATACGAGAATCATTCCTACTCCATATCCTTTCATGTTGGCTGTTCCATCAAAGTACAACTTCCACTGTTCTTCCTTAACTTCCATGATACTTTCGTCTGGGAACGGAAAGTCTCTGCTTTCTTCGGATTCGACGGCATGTTCTGCGAGATGCTCAGCTACGGTTCTCCCTTTTACCGACTTGCTTGTGACATACTTGATATCGAATTCGGATAGTAGAAGTAACCAACGGGATATACGACCGGTCAGGGCAGGTTTTTCGAGGAGGTATTTTAGAGGATCCATGCGGGATATGAGCACAACTGGGAAGGCTAGCATGTAGTGCCTCAGTCGGCGAGTGCACCAAACCAAGGCCCAGCATGTTTTTTCGAGGGTAGAGTAGTTGAGCTCATACCCAGTCATCCTCTTGCTGAGGTAGTATATGGCTTTTTCGGAGTGGCTTTCTTCTCCTTCTTGGGCTAACATGCAACCCATGACATTTTCGGAGACAAACAGGTAAAGGAATAAGGGCTTATGAGGAGTGGGTGGTGAGAGGACAGGTGGATTTTGAAGGTAGGCTTTTATTTTGTCAAAAGCGGTTTGGCATTGGTCATCCCATTGGAACTTTTCTCCTTTTCTCAGCAATCGGAACAAAGGATCGCACGTGGTCGTGAGCTTGGAAATGAAGCGGCTGATAAACTGGATCCTTCCAAGAAATCCCCTTACTTCTTTTTCATCCCGCGGTGGTGTCATTTTGAGGATTGCCTTGATCTTAGAGGGATCCACCTCTATTCCCCTTTGTGTGATGAGGAAACCCAGGAGTTTACCGGAGGTTACACCGAAAGTGCATTTCTTTGGATTCAACCTCATCTTGTATTTGCGCAACCTTTCGAAGAACTTTTCTAGCGCTACCAGGTGTCCCTCTTTGTCTTTGGACTTTACGATCATGTCATCTACGTACACTTCTACTTCTTTGTGAATCATGTCGTGCAGCAGGGTGGTGGCGGCTCTTTGGTAGGTTGCCCCAGCATTCTTGAGTCCGAAAGGCATTACTCTATAACAGTAGGTTCCCCAAGGGGTGGTGAACGACGTCTTTTCCCGATCTTCTGGCGCCATTAGGATCTGATTGTACCCTGAGAAACCATCCATGAAAGATAGTAGCTCATGTCCTGCGGTGTTATCTACCAAGACGTCAATGTGGGGAAGCGGGAAGTCATCCTTGGGACTGGCCTTGTTCAGATCACGAATGTCGACTCACACACGAACTTTTCCATCCTTCTTCGGGACTGGCACGATATTGGCAATCCATTCCGGATATTCGGTGACAATGATGAACCCTGCCTTGAACTGCTTCTCCACTTCTTCTTTAACCTTGAGGGCCCATTCCGGTCTCATGCGCCTCAGCTTCTGCTTGACAGGTTTAGAATTGGGGAGGAGAGGAATATGATGTTGGACGATGTCGGGATCGACCCCAGGCATGTCTTCGTAAGACCAAGCAAAAACATCTTTGAATTCTTTTAGCAAGAGAGTCAATTTTTCTTTTTCTTCTTTATTAAGAGTTGAGCCAATTTGCACAATTTGTGGATTATCTGTTTCACCTAGGTTAATTGATAAAGTATCCTCGATTATTTCATAAGCAGGTGGTTTTTCAATTAGTTGCTTAAGTTCGATTGGGAGATCCTCAGAGGGATTTGTGCATTCATAAGTGTTAGACACAGAGGAGTAAGCAAAATCGTCTTTCATTTCATTCATGACAGGTGAAGTGACTACATTGGACAGTGGTGGGCTTACAACAGCCGACTCTGGTACAGACTCGATAATTGGTAGTACAGACTCCGGGGGGATAGGGGATTGGGAGACACAGATAGATGACTCTACAGCCTGGTTGCTCAGACCCTCTTTAGTTGGCTTGATCTGATCATCTTGGCTCTCGGCCCTCTCTTCTTCCTTCTTCTCAGCGGATTCCTCCCACATTTTCTTGATGGCTTCAGTGTCCAGGTATTTCAACCAGTCTTCCTCCGGGGTCTTCTCAACTTCTTCGGGATAAAACGGGTCTTGATACGGGGGCCTTTCGCAGTCAGCGAAGATTTCAAGCCCGGGGTGCCTTTTCCCTGTGGTTTGATGGACCCAGGGTTCAGGGAACCCGAAGTAGGGGAAGTCATCCCCTTCTTTTATAAACTGTCCATTCAAAGTCTTGCGGTATGGTGGTAGACCCATTACCCTTTTCTTCCATGGCCTCTGTAGCTCGACGTCTTCTTCAGTGGGTTTGTACCCCAACCCGAAAGTGCCTTGTTGCCCTTTGATCTGCGGGAACTCCCGAATTCCTTGCTGGCGTCGACCCAATCCCATTCCAGGGAAGTAGTTCATCTTGCGGACAATGTTGACAACTGTAGAGTGGACCTCAGGGAATCGGTCTTCATTATTGATCATATGGACTTCTTCCATGAAGAATCCTTCAATTTTCCCTTCTTCTAGCTCAGGTATTTGGACTTCAAAAATGGGAGCGTAATTTGGGAAAGCTTCATTACCCCAACTATTATAGAGGATGATCTTTACTTCATTCTCATGAATGTACTTGATCATTTGATGCACAGTGGATGATACAGCTTTGTTGGCATGAAGTCAGGGCCTTCCAATTAGGAGATTGAACGAGGCAGGTATATCCATGACTTGAAAAATCTCAGTGCTTGCCAAAGATCCTACCCGGACTTGCAGAGAGACAGTCCCCATCACATTCCTCCTGGTGTTATCATAGGCCCTCACAGATTGCACAGATGGCGTGATGTCAAGGATATTGACCCCCAAAGCAGTGGCAGTTCTTAAGGCACAAACATTCAAAGCGGAACCTGTGTCGACCAGACAAAATGGTACCTGCTGCTCCTTACATCCAACAGTGATGTATAATGCTTTGTTATGCGCGGATCCTTCCGGTGGCAAGTCCTCATCAAAAAATGTAATGATCGGGTCGGGGGTAAGTGCGCCCAAGAAAGCCACCATGTCCTCCGATGCGGCATCGATAGGAACTTCAATCCCAGCCAAGGCATTCAACACGGCTTGCCTATGCTTGTAAGATGTCACCATAATATCCCACATCGAGAGATGTGCTTGGGTCTTCTTTAGCTGCTTTATCAACTCATTATCTTCCTCGATGATCTCGTCCATCTTACCCTTCCCTTTGTCCTTGACTGGACCTTTCTCGGTTGCATCGGCGACGGGCTGTGGAGGCTGATAATGACGGCCTGACTTGGTTAGGTGATCAATTTCGGCAGGAGTGGGTCCTTCTACAGTCCCGTCTTTCTTGAACCAATCACAATCCGTCCCCACAAATGGTTTTTCGGGCTCGTCCCAGATAGAAGCGTCACTTTCTTTGTCGGGATCATACCATTTGAGGTCTACCACCCCTAGGTCATGCTCTTCCAGGAAGAACAAGTCTTGCTCATCGTCTAGCTGTTGCAGCCATTCGTCATTCTCCCCTTCGACCAGATGAATTCCCAAAGAGTCTGGGATGTCAATGAGGGGTAAGGGTTGTCCTATGGGGATGATAAAGGCAGCAGGGTTGAAGGATATAGGGTTGGAATCGATGAGGCTGACATTTTGGTGGTTAGGTAGAGGGTTTTGGGTGATATGAGGCTGCTTCGGGGGCGGCTCGATGATATTCTGATCAATGAGGTCTTGGATATCATGGCGAAGGCGTATGCAGTCATCGGTGTTATGGTCGGGGGCTTGGTGCTAGGCGCATCGTTTGGACATATCACAGTTAGGAGGGGGTGGGGTATTTCGAGATTGGAGTAGTTGGAGATGGCCCTTTTTGAGGAGGCGGTCCAAGGCTGAGGAGAGGGAGATTTCTAGCTTGGCAAAATTGCGAGGGGGCTTTTTCTGGAAAGGGCGGTTGGAGGGATTTGCCTGGTTAGAGGGTTGATATGGCCTTGGAGGGTATATGCCATGGGTTGGCTGCTAAGGGCATTGACATCTGGGGGATTCCGGGAGTAGTTGGGCCTTCTTGGTTGACTCGGAGGGTCTTCCTTTTTGATCTTTCCTTCCCTGATAGCGTCTTCGATTCGAGTTCCGACTTCGAACAACTCCTCAAAGGTGGAGATGGACTGGTAGAATAATTTCTCATGGTAGAGCGGCTGCAGATTCCGGATTAGCATTCTCACTTGTTCTTTCTCGATCGGCCGGTGGGTCATTTGGGCTACTTTGTTCCTCCACCTGCTCAGAAACGCAGCGAAGGATTCATTGTTGCTTTGCCGGGTCGTTTCCAAATCCCTGATAGTGACATCCAGCTCCTGGTTGTAGGAGTAATGATCGACAAAAACTCGAACGATATCTTCCCAGGCCCGGGTTTTGGAGGCTTCCAAGGTTAAGAACCATGATAGTGCAGATTTTGCCAGAGTTTGTGGGAACAGCATTGCGATGTGCTCGTGGGTACAACCCATGGACTGGAAGATACTCATGCACAGCTTCACGTGACTTTTTGGGTTCCTAGTTCCGTCAAAACGGTCGATGGCAGGCATTTTGAAGTTCTCCGGCAGTTTCAACTTGACAGGCTCAAAGAGGCCTTCCAGGTCTAGCATGTAATCGTCGACTCCCTTGCTTTTTCTCAGCACGCTCTCCAGTTTGTCGACCTTGTCCATTTTTTCTTGGAGCTTCTTTTCATATGCGAGCGGTGGGACCCCTTGAAACCAGTTTTCCTCCCCATTATTCTCATGTAGAGGAGGTTCAAACCCTGGTGACGGAAACTCGGGCGGGGGTTGTGACTGCTGCTGCTTTAGTTCTTCCATGAACCTCAGGACTTGGGCTAGACTGTCGGATTATTGGCTTATAGTTGCTCCCAACTCGGTGACCTTGTTTTCCAATTCTTCTCTATTCATGTTGAAGCGGGCTGTCGGACTGATTCTGACTAAACGATTATCCGAACTCCTGGTCCACAACGAGGATTCCGGCTGCTGACCCTGGGAATCTATACTGACCTGACAGATTTTGAGAGAAATTGGTGTATCAGATCCTGACAGTGATGACTTTTAGACAGACAAAGACAGTGACGTGGACTGACTCGAGACAGTGCGTGCAGAGAGATGGGGATGGTGTATGCATGGGAGACAAGCATGCGGCTGTAAGCCCTAATCTACATGATGTTCCTATTTCTAACAGATAGCGGTTAAGCAATTAGGGTCCTAACCATATAGAGTGTGCCAATCTTACTTTCCAGTATGATCACCAAGGGATAACCGGGATTTCCAGGGTTTACGGAGGCTTCTAAGAAGGACTGGGCATTCTTGGTTGATTTGAGCAGAGTTTCTGGGAGAAACTGGTAGGTACGGTTATATTTGGGATATCTGGACAGAGTTTCTGGTAGGTACGGTTATATCTGGGATATCTGGACAGAGTTTCTGGGAGAAACTGGTAGGTACGGTTATATCTGGGATATCTAGACAGAGTTTCTGGGAGAAACTGGTAGGTACGGTTATGTTTGGGATATCTGGACAGAGTTTCTGGGAGAAACTGGTAAGTATGGTGATAGTGATCATACTTTCTAGCAGGTTTTCATACTCCTATGTCTCAGGACCGACAAATAAGGTTTGCGGTGTATATCTTTGTGAGCATGGAGCAGACATCCTTGTCATGATGCTTAGGCAGGTCAACTCAATGTGATCACATGTGAGTGATTACCTTGGGGATCATAAGAAGGAGGTCCTATTCTATGCCATATAAGCATCTACACCGCGCAGGTAATCCTGTCAGGGCATACAGCAGTTATATCATATTGTCCTATCTGAAAAGATAAATGAACAGTCCTATGAAAGGTTCTACAAGAATCTATATGCAAAGGCTGGGTTTAGTCAAAGAGGGTCCGTTGACGAGAGTTCCAATATACCGTCAGAGAGACAGTACAGAGGTTTTTACTCTTTTTGATATACCTTGGAAGGTACAGTATCAACGGTGACTTGTGCCCTGGCACAGCAAGACCTGAACAATGTCAGCACCGCGTTTCAGACACAGTCGGAGGGGAAATGCAGAAGTGCAATGCGGTGAACCAAACACAGTAAAAAGATGATTTTAAGGATGCTTCTTATGAGTCAAACCTCTGTATTATTTTATTTTAAAAATAAAAAATCCCCAGCAGAGTCGCCAGATTGTGGACACGCGGAATCGGACCACTTCTCTCTCTTGTTTGAGATTTGTTTTGAAATTGATTTGAATCAAGGAAAGAAAACGAAAGGTCTGTTGAAAACAGATACAGAGTCGCCACTTGGTCTTTAAGGAACCAAGAAACCTAATTTTGACTCACCCAAGCGGATAAGGGCACCGGCCCTTCATAACCAAAGAACTTGGTTCGGGGTTTTGGTACGAGAGAGGAAGGAGCCTTTGTCACGACTAAAACACCCTCAACTCGCCCCGTCTTTCGACGGGCCTCAATTAGCATCCAAATAATCATCTTATACTATGTTTGGTTTGACAAATAATACTATGATAGTATATTACATCACATAAGAAACTTGAAAATGGAAGATCTAAAGATAAAATATCATTCATAAGATCTAAATCAAATATCACGCAATGTAAAGTGAAAAATCACACAAATCAACCTAGGAAAAATCGTCTAATCATGTATCGAGTAATTAGGTTTCCTTAATCTAAAGGGGATATGAATTGTTCTTGAAACAAATAGACAAAGAAATCAAAATATGCTTAGCAAGCTAGTGTGATGCATGTTAATCTTTAAGAAAAGAAGATCTCTCAATCCCCGGGACGGATGAGAAAGGATGATTAGATCGAGGGGAAGCATGAACGTGTGATCAAGTTCATTCCTTATAATCTTCTTAGATTAAGAGTTACAAAAACCCCAAATCTTGCATGAATGTATTGTATGTACCTAAAAATGTGCAAAGGTTGTAGTGTGTTTTGTGTACATGGATTTCTAAAATGACTTAGAAGTCTAAAATGTGCATGAATGAATGGATTAAATCAACATGGGATGTATACAAATGTAGTATGAACTACTTCCTAAGATATGAGCTAATTTGGAATGCATATGAGCATCAAATCAAAGAATGAAAGTTGAAATGTGCTTGCTGTGAATAGTGGACAGACTGCATGTATTACTTTGTAACATTATAATGGGAGGTCAAACGTGCCTAGAAAAATGTAAGAAATGTCAAACATCATCCTTATTGTGTCTAGAAAATAACCCAAAAAGCCAAACATCAATAGCTATCACAGATTAAAAGAAACAAATCAGAATGTACACATGACTCAGAAACAAAAGCTGCACTGTTGACTGATTTTGTATGATTTTTCATAAATCAAAGAAAAGGTTTATGATGACCCATTATATACCAAACGTTTCCTAAGACACCCAAGTTTTATAAAAAAAATAGAAAAGATATATGTACAGGGATGAAAATATCCACAATAAGTGAAAGAGGTTGGGTGAACATTCTGTGAGAACAGAGGCAGATTATAAATATGAAATTCTCACATCCAAAAAAAATATTTTCACATCTCTATAATTGATGGGAAAAATTAGGGACAAACTATGATGTTTTAGGAAGGTTTTCCAAGTTGTTTCATCATCATAACGCGAGTATTTAATTAAAAACAAATCTTTGAATCTGAACAGCTCACTGTTTTGGGTCATTGTTTTGGAGATTTTGGGGAAAACAAAGTTTTGTTTCTTGAAACCAAATGAGAGGGATTGAGAGGGGTTTTGAAATAGATGTTTTGAAAACATATTTTCAACACTCAATAAGGATTATGGCCACTTAGAATACCAACATCAAACTCATCATTAAGAATCTCCAAGATTGTTGGAGAGATTTATTTTATTTTTTGAACATAACTTCAATACATTCCAAGAATACCTTGGAAGTATTGAGGTTATGATCATCATCTATCAAACATGTTTTTGAGGTCAAGAGCTACTATCCATAAGGATTCACTCACCCCAAACTTCATGTCATCACTTAGATGATGATGAACTAGTAAGTAAACAAAGAAAATAAAAAAGAAATGGGATAAGAAGAGATGAACAATAAATAAACAAGTAAGTAGATGATGATCAATAGATGATATTCATGGAGCATGAACTTGTAGATTGGTGTTTCACTCATATGTAATGACACTAGACATGGAAGTAGCTTCTACTCTCTTAAATGCTCACTAAAATGGTGGTTGGGAGTATTGAATGTTGAAGTAAATGGAAGTAATGAAGTAAAAAACAAAGTTAGAACTCACTTTTGTTTTGAAAATCAAAGAAGAAGGCTTCTTTTCTCTCTACTCTAACCTTATCTCTACAACTTTCTCTCCCAAACTTTTCCAAAACTCACATTTGACTCCCCTAAAATGAGGAGTAATGGGGTGTTTATATAGGCCAACTTGGGGTGGTTTTGGGATTTAGAAAGTGTTCCCATTGGCTCCAAATATCTGAAATCATAAAACTATGTCGTTTTGGCTTTTAATTAATCAAAATGGGACCACAAAATTTAATTACAAAAACACTGTTCTGGAGGAGAGTGCCGCGGCGGCACTGGGCCAGTGCCGCGGCGGCAGTGCTCCTCCCTCGTCCAGATAATGCTGTTTAGGCCCCTTGAAGTTCCGGTATTCGCGAAAAGGCCCTATTTCGTCCGAAATTCACAAAAAATGCATACGAACTCCAAATTGAGGTTGTGATATACCGTTGGAAAGGTAATGGAGTCTACTTTACATAAAAAATAGTTCGGGAATAGGTCACTTTGAAAGGTTTTGCGGTATTCGCGATAAAAGCCGATTTGATCGCCTTTTTCACCTTTGGAAATTCATAATAAATTCGTTTTAAATCCAGAAATTATGTACGATATACCGTTGGAAAGCTATTGACCTCTAGTATCCATGAAAAATATTTGAAAATTGTTTTGGTGTCTCGATTCCAAAGTCAAATTCTGGTCAAACTGGTCAAACCTGGGATTCCCGGGAAGTTCTGGAAACCTCCGGGAGTTCCCGGGAGCCGATGTTTTCGCTCGATTTTCTTTTGGAACTTGTTTTAACACTTTTCTCATGATTTAAAATGATTTTGGTGAATTCGGACGATCTCGGTCAAACTTGGTCAAACTTGGTCAAACCTGGTCAAACCTAGTCAAACCTTGGTCAAACCGGTCAACGGGGACTTTCCGGGAGCTTCCGGGACTTCCGAGGGTCTCTGGGGGCTGACAATTTTACCCGATTTCTCTTTAAAACTCTTTTTATTGCTTTTCTTACGACATAGCATGTTTTCAGAACTTTGGGACCAAATCTGGGAGTTTTCGGGCTTTCAGGGGCATTTTGGTCATCCTGAGCATTCTGAGAGATGGAGCTGACTTCCAAGAGTCCTTTTTGAGTCTTTTAGATCATTGTGAACCACCAAGCTATGGGTCTCCTAAATCTGATAGCCGACAAAATGGGGTGTCTACAATACCGTAAATAAAAAAAAGGACTAACCAACATATACTAAATAACGAGACTAAAGCACTACCAGTACCACCTAGCGTAAGAGTTAACAGTCAGTCCTATCTTAAAGTACTATCATTTAGAAAGCATTCTTAATTAATGTTTTTCCTAATCTAATCTCTTGCAGGCTAGTTCCTTTCGATTGCAGTAAGATCCAGACCAGTACTAAGATAAGCCCTTCCTAGGTCTCTATTTGGTAGGCAATCAAGAGGTAGAACCAGGAGATCAACCAATGACTTCCTTACAGACAGGATAGGAAAGCCTTAGAGAGAAGACGGTTGGGCGATTACGATGACTTAGAAAATCAGTCTGAAAAAGCATCTGATACTCTAGCTCGTAGCGATCCCATAAAAGAGGGTTCACTCTAGTTAGGCCTGGCATAAGGTTTCATCATTCTTTCTTTTAGCCCAAAGGGGAGCACCCTATTAGATTACAAAGGACAGGACTGCTTCTTCGTGACGGGGACTGTACATGGATTTTAAACCTTGGGCATTCAAACTTGAAGCGAAGCAAGCGGGTGGCATGTGTAACCCGTTATAAGAGTAAGGGTCGTAGCGAGAGGACTAGTAAAGTCAAGCCTTACCTTACTCTTGCAATTTCGTGTCCATGTCTACTTTCTTGTTCTCAGATGCTACATAACGGCTCTTTAACGCATCCCCTATACACTGCAGAATAACCCCTCTTAGTACGAATCCCCTGCTAGTATGCCTCCCTTTCGTACCGATCGTCACTGTCTTTCCTTAATGACTCGGATCAATGAGACAAGGAGTGACTCAGAGTTGTAGTTAGGGCCTTTGCCAAAGGAATGGGACCCCTTCTAAGCGAGTCAATCCCAGTAGAGAGAGGAGGATCCGCCCTAAGGGTTCAATATTAATGGGATTGGATTGGCTGCTTCTAGCTAGAAGCACATCAGGAGGGCATCGAAAGTTTATCAAGCACTACACCGGATTTTCCTTAATCCGAGTAGGCTGAACATGAATAGGCTCTTAGATACGACATTATCGCCATTGATGGAGAATAAGCGCTCTTGGAGGATATATAAACCATGAAAGGAGGGGAATCCTACATATAAGATATAGTTAATGTACGAGCTAGAGAGTCAAAAGGCAGAAGAGGAATCGGTTGTGCTAGAATTAGATCTAACCGTATCTGGTCTTTCGAAAGAGAGTAAGCTCTTTTGTGAGAGTTTGGAAGAAAGATTTGCTAACTGTGAAATTATCTGCCCTACTGTAAGAAAGGTAACTGCTTTCGTAACTCCCGCCAACCGGTGACTCTGGTTTACCATTATGATTATTTCCCGTTACTTCCTCCTCCCTATTATTTGATTAGTGATTAACTACTACTTTACCCTCTTATTAGTATGTTGTTGTTACTATTCCCCTTCCTCTCCCGTTCCGTTGGTCGAGCGTCTTCAAACCTATTCCTGAATTCGTATTATGTTGGTACTTTTTCCAATGCTATTAAGTATTCTGCATATTCTGCAATTGCTTATGCTTATTCATGTGCATGTGTTATCCCTAAATCCCCATCCAAGTAGAAATCCTCAAAAATTAGCCATTCTGAACGTTTTCCTTATGTCGCAGTAACCAGCTAGCTAGAACTAGAAGAAGAAGAAGGCGAGCTACCAGATGAGCTAACCAGCATACTTTATATGTTGAATAGAAGGAATGAAAGCAACGTACCATATTGACCGGCAGGTATATTTATTAATGAAAGAACTAAACCACCGCCCGCAGCTGCTCCTGCTCCTCCAACGCCAACGGCTACTGATTGTGTCAGCCATTCCTTTATTCTTGTTATTGATAGAGTGGAATTCATTCCCTTTTTAGGCCTAAAAGAAGGTTTTTTATGGGGGGGTTCATGTGCCTATAGTGACCTATTGCCCCTTTTCTTAGGTTTCATACTAAGACTAATGAGCTCTAAAATGAGACTTGGGGATTGCTTCTGCCCTTACTGTGCTTCCAACTACCGCCCACTACATCAGTAAAGTTTAAAAGCAGCAGCTAGCTTTATTGACTCAACCAGAGGTGCGAAGCGAAAGCGAGGTACGTGCCAATTTCCTATTAGCTTGTGTAACTCATGTCACCTAATGAATCAATTAGCTGTACTGATGAGCTAGTTTGCTATATTTTGTGTGTCTACATTGTTGATTGGCCAGCTTTCCCACTACTTGTATGGATTTAGTTCAGCTCTCCGCTCACCAAAACAAACTCCCGTGGCATCAAACCCTAGGAAGTGGGAAATTGGCTATCAGCTATTGGGCTTGGGCGGGGAAGCATGGAGGGCGGGTGCTCAGAAGTTGTTGGAGAAATAAGGATGAGATAATGGGGCCTAGTTTCCTCCTCCGTACTCTCGTGGGCCATCACACACAAGCCTTCGATCTGATAGAGTTTACTACGACTCCTACTAAGATAAGACTAAAATTGTCGATGGAGAATAAGCAAGCAAGGCAGCAACAGCTGCCCGAAGCAAACGCGGGCCTTATTCAAGTCAAACAGAAGCAAAGGTGATCTACGATCAGAATTCACGGAGGAAGGGGAATGTGTAGCTGGGCTAGGAGAGAGATTAAATGGAAAAGAAAGAATGTCGACTTCTTGGAATGCTATTCGCCCCTACTTGAAGACCAGGCAGGAGAGAAAGAAGGAGAGAGAAGTCCGCGATGCATGGAAAGATTGAGGTGGCGGATCAGGAACCGGCCGATCAATCCCAAACTGCCGTAACACTCTCTCACCCAGGTACTACTCGATGTTGTCTAGGTATATCAGCTCCACTCGGGCAAGGAAGTACGGATGGGTCCTTGGCTAATTCCCTGGGCTTCGGCCCTGATTCCTCCCCCCTGGAGGCGCGTCGCCTGTTGATGATGTCCCTGGCATCTTCAACCCGACGAGGATTGGTCCGAGCTCGCCTCCTGGGGTGCTTGGACGCTCCGCTACGGTCACCTTCCCGGGCGTGCACCCAATCCGACAGAGATACCGGCGTAGAGTGGGTATAGTTCCGGACTCTTTCGGGCTCCCGGTAGGGTGCACTTTTCCCGGTTTGGTGTTGTGATTGAGAGCGCTTCTCCTGCAGGGCCAATAGTGCTTCAATTTGCTGTTGGGTTTGCCGTTGGCCTTCCAGGAGTTGCACGAGTGCTGCCGTTATCTGCTCGGAGGTCGTGGAGGCGGCCTGCTGCTCGAGCTGTAGGTTCTCCTGACCGGTCAGAGCAGTGGCTTTCTTACCCATCTTTGGCGGCATGTTGATCAGTCAAGAATTTTTGGCGGCATGTTGATCAGTCAAGAATTTGTTGGTGAAAAACTTTGTCGATTTCCCACAGACGGCGCCAAACTTATGATGCCAAAAATTGGTAAGAGAGAGAGATTGTAACACAAACGGTTGTATGTGGTTCGGCCCCATTAACAAGGTGACCTACGTCCACGGGTGCGTCAGTGCACTGTACTAGCAGATCACCGGCGGGCCTGGTGAGCCAACAATTGGAGGCGGCACTACCAGTAATATTGGTCGGGTGTATGCGTGAGAGGTGAATGTGTGTATGCTATCCTATTTGTTAAGAATGCGATCCCCTTCAATGGGGGTGGGTGGCCCCTTTTATAGGTGCAAGAGACCACCCGCAATAGGCAACTAATGGGATAAGGAAACCTAATCCAATTACAAGTTGATGAGCACAAATCATGGGAGGTTTCCTAAATGGTTTAGGAAACTGTATACACCTTCCATTAGTCCTCTGACTGAATTAGGAAACTGTTGAGCCGCATTCATAGGCTATACGTGCTTCCCGAGCGGTTGCACTTATAGACCTCGGGAACGATGGGCCACCAGCTCTCTGCCCGGGTAATCCGGGTCCTTTGCCGTTGACACGGAGGTTTGACTGTAGAAGGATATTTCTGGGCATATCAATATATATAACAAGCACATCATTCTAAAGGCGAAAACATGGCCAAACAAACAAAAGTAGCAGTTGTAGCCATGGCTACTTAACAAAATAATAAAAATAGATCCAAAAACCATAAAGAGTTTGATAAATTCCTAAGGATAGCGTGAGAATTATGTAAAGAAAGGAGCAAGGAAGACTAAGGCCTAAGACCACTGGTCATCAGTCTATGCAATTGTGGTCTCTGTAGCCTTTTGAACAGCTAGCCACGATGCTTCTTGTATGTCCATTGTGGAGAACTCATTGGTCAATTGGTCATCTGTTCAAGAACCTTTTCCAGATCAGGTTTTTGTAAAGCATAATCAACCTCCATCCTTTCTAGATTAGCCCTTAATTTCCTGATATTTTCCAGCAGTAAAGTAGAACTCTTCACTCTAGCCGCAATATCGACTAGGATGACACGTTGATGAGCAATGTCATCCTTGTTTTGAAAGAATTGCTTTACTTCAGCCATTTGCTAAGTGGCTTTGGTTTGGGCATTGGCAATCCTTTTGAAATGTTGCATGAATGAAGTTGGAGAGGAAGAGGAGGAGGAGGAGCTGGCAAAATCTGAAGATAACAGAGAGACTGCACCCTCAATGGCTTCTTGTTGACCCATGACACTCCTAAAGTAGAGGAGCATAAGGAGGCCAAAAGGTTCCTTGCTTGAATTTGAGCCTCTATATAGTTTGGAGTGGTCACCGTTTGGATTGGTTTTGACGGTGAGGGGTCTTTAGGCAAGAATAAGTCTGAGATTTTGGGCTCGGAGGCACATATCCTTAATACTCAAAGCTACTTGGGAGCCAAATGAGGTTAGGGAATTAGAAGTTAAGGAACTAGATCTAGTGGTAGATGATGGATGTGCAAGGAAAAGGATATTGGTATTCTTTGGAGGCAATGGATGATGCAGTTAGGATTTTGACCTAGTCTTTGGAGCTCCCAATGTCACTCTGGTCACTAAGAGGAGAGGCCTTTTTGGGAGAACAACTTTTAAGAGAAGGGGGCCCAATGGTCTTGGTAGAACCAGGCTGATGAGGCGAACCAAAGGAAGTTTGAGAAGCACTAAGGGGTGGTTCATCACGCAACATTTTCCAAGCACAGGCTTTCAACCTAGCTTTCTTGGCCACCCTGGGGGTCTCCTGCAGAATGGGTCTCTCAGACTCTTCTTCCTCCAGTTGGATTGGATGTTCAAGAGTGGTCTGCTCCAAAGGAGATTTCTTGCTAATTTCCTTATAATCTGGGCGTTTGGTCTCCCTGAAGCTGGGAAAAATCGAAGCAGAAGAAGAAGCCTTTGGGGGGATGTTCACTTTCTCAGATTGGACATCGGTGGAAAGCTGGGAGGAATCTGGCCAAGAGAAAAGGAGAATGGTTAAATAAGAATGGCCAGAGGTAATTAAATTATTCAGTCCTAATGTTGGATTACCTAGTGGATTTTGAGGAACCAGATTTGGAGAACGACTGGTCAATCAGGGGTCTGCCCAAGCAACCTAATGACTGAACATTAGGATGCCACCAATTATAGGGCTACGGGGGATACCAGATTGATAGCCAGCTATGGTAACCCCCACAGGCGCATCAGTCTGGATTACAGGCTCTACAATTCCAAAATCAGCCAGAGGTGGAAAAGGACATGTTTTTCTGAACCATTTTTTGGTAGAAGCATGAAGCTGTTTCCAATTTGGAGTTTTCCCATGCTTCTTTTAAAATTCACATGCCTTCTTGTCACACCCTAACCCGCCCCTCACAAATAAGAGTAGTAACAATGAAGATTAAACATTTAATAATCAGAAATTAATTTTAGAAAGCAAGTTTAAGGTTCAACTAGGCAAAACAAACCCAACATCACTAGTTAAACCTTAACCAATTAGGAAATTCTGTAAAAATGCTTTCCGACTCTTATAATCAAAAGTAACATTTTTGTGGGTCAAAGGGACCCAAAAGATACAATCTTGACCATTTAGAAGTTAAAACAAAGCATGGATGACTTCAAATTAGAAGGCTAGCAGTAGGGAAGGCAACGGGGCGGGTATAGGACGGGGGCATGATTTCCCACCCCCACCTCAACCAACTGGAATGCTCTCCCGACGCTGCCCCGATTAACCTCATGCTCGTACCAACCCCGACCCCATTTGATGCAACCAATCCCACCCCCGCCCCGTCCTACCCCCGAAATGTAAATCTGCATGACCACTTGAAGTTTTAAAATCCAAGAAATCAATTTTCACTTTTGGTACAGACTTTCACATGTACTGACAATAGAGAGCAAAAGTTTCTAAGTATTTGTTCACACTAATCTAAGCACTTTAAATGGCATCTGACAACATATAAGATCAAACTTAGCATATTTTTTTATACTCTAGCGGCTGTTACTTTATAGAGGAAGTGTCTTTGCCAAATACTGAGTTATTTCGATGTGGGACAAGTAACACTATATATCTATGGTATATAATTGGGTAACCGGGGTAGGGGTCTCCTACCCCCGACCCCGACCGCAACCGGAACCCAACTCGGGTTGTAGTGTTTCACCCCATACCCGCCCCTATTCCGTTTAGACCATCCCCATACCCTACCTATTAGGGGCGAGGCAGGGCAGGGCGGGGCGAGGAACCCGAAAAACCCACCCCATTGCCATCCCTAGCTAGTAGTGGGTATTTCGACTGGTCAAAAGCCCCTCTACAGCAACTTCCTTGCTGCAGCAGCCTTCAACTTGTTATATATGAAACTTTGAAACCAAACATCACTAGACTTTTGGAAATACTTCCAAAACCTTCATAAACATGTGTACAAACACATTTAAGTATTCCTACACATTGAAACATGCCCCCAACACCATTTGCATCAAAACAAGGAACCAATTCCAAGTTCTTGCCAAAACTAGCATTTACATAAAAAGTTGTCGAAAAGAAGTTCAAAAACCTTATAAACAATTCTCTTACGGTAAGGACTTGTCCAAGATAGTTGCGGCACTAATTCGGACTTGCCGAAAAGGTCTAACATCATCCAACACACTTAAACCATAGTTACAACATAGAAATTTACATGTAGTTTGACAATTTTCAACACGAACTACAGCATCCCCATTATTTTAAAAACGTAAGTCCTAAACCCCAAACTATAGGATCACAACATACTACAAGTTCATAAACATATAAAATAAGTCCAAAGCCTTGCCCTATCCCCAAGCTCTAATCACCTCATTTCCATGATTTGTTCCGAACCTGCGATGGTTATTATGTACCACAACAGAAAAGAAAAACTATTTTCTTAAGCATAATACTTAGTGAATAAACTAACATGCTTGAATGTTGTGCACATATATAATGCAACAATGAAACATATAAATGCATTTGTAATCACAGGATTTCTGGGTTAATGATTCACTCGGACCCGATGACCTTCCCTTGGCCCCGCGATCCCTTCTATTCCTTGGACATCCATTCTTATAGTGGATTTCCTCCTCTTTTCGCATCACATCCCGCAGTAGCAAAACTAGAGAAAATCAATTCCTTTTTGGACTCGTAGGCCATGACAGTTGAAAGTCACCACATTGTCCATAACCAAAGTCCAATTATCAGAGTAATGAATCAAACCACGCTTAGAAAGTTCTAAGGTCGATGTATAAAATTAGAGTTCAATACTAACTATTACAAAACCATGAGTGTTTGTAGAAGCATACATAAGTATTACAGCAACATATACCAATTATAAACTTAACTATTACAACAATCTCTAGAACATAAGCATAAACTATCTACGGTGAAAGTTCTGATCTTCAGTTCGTGTAGTAGTCATCTTCAGCGTAGCCTCCATCATAGTAGGCCTCTTCCTCATAGCCCCTAGCCATGTATGCTTCACCTGTATACTCATAGCCTTGGCCAACTGGATGTTGAATATCCAGTGACATAAACGTCGTCAGCTACGGAAGCCGAGTGAATGCAAATGCTAACAGAGTATCTATAAATATGCAGCATATATAACAATAGCATTATTCAGAATCATCTTGTATTTCACTTCTATGAATGCACCATTTCACTGTATATATTTGATATCGTCCCAACCCAATCTTATCATAACATAGACTCTTGGATCCACATCACGCACGCAACCTTACTTCCCTTCCTAGCCTGGCAACGTAGCCCAATACATCATGACTTGTTCCAACCTAACACGTAGTTGTAGACACCCCATTTTGTCGACTATCAGATTTAGGAGACCCATAGCTTGGTGGTTCACAATGATCGAAAAAGGACTCAAAAGGACTCCTGGAAGTTGGTTCTATTTCTCAAAATGCTCAGAATGACCAAAATGCCCCTGAAAGCCATAAAACTCCCAGATTTGGTCCCAAAGCTCTGGAAACATGCTACGTCTTAAGAAAAGTATTTAAATGAGTTTTAAAAGAAAAATCGGATGAAATCGTCAGCTCCCAGAGACCCCCGGAAGTCCCGGAAGCTCCCGAAAAGTCCCCGTTGACCAGTTTGACCAAGGTTTGACTAGGTTTGACCAAGGTTTGACCAGGTTTGACTAAGTTTGACCAAAATCGTCCAAATTCACCAGAATTATTTTAAATCATGAGAAAAGTGTTAAAACAAGTTCCAAAAGAAAATCGAGCGAAAACATCAGCTCCCGGGAACTCCCGGAGGTTTCCAGAACTTCCCGGGAATCCCAGGTTTGACCAGTTTGGCCGAAATTTGACTTTGGAACCGAGGCGCCGAAAAATTTTTCAAATATTTTTTATGGATACTAGAGGTCAATAGCTTTTCAACGGTATATCGCACATAATTTTTGGATTTAAAACGAATTTATTATGAATTTCCAAAGGCGAAAAAGGCGATCAAATCGGCTTTTATCGCAAATACCGCAAAACTTTTCAAAGTGACCTATCCCCAAACTATTTTTTATGTAAAGTAGACTCCATTACCTTTCCAACGGTATATCACAACCTCAATTTGGAGTTCGTATGCATTTTCTGTGAATTTCGGACAAAATAGGGCCTTTTCGCGAATACCGGAACATCAGGGGGCCTAAACGGCATTATCCAGACGAAGGGAGGAGCACTGCCGCAGCGGCACTGGCCCACTGCCGCCGCGACACTGGCCCAGTGCCGCCGCGGCACTCTCCTCCAGAACAGTGTATTTTTGTAATATGTTTTGTGGTCCCATTTTGATTAATTAAAAGCCAAAACGACATAGTTTTATGATTTCAGATGTTTGGAGCCAATGGGAATACTTTCTAAATCCCAAAATCACCCCAAGTTGGCCTATATAAACACCCCATTACTCCTCATTTTAGGGGAGTCAAATGTGAGTTTTGAAAAAGTTTGGGAGAGAAAGTTGTAGAGATAAGGTTAGAGTAGAGAGAAAAGAAGCTTTCTTCTTTGATTTTCAAAACAAAAGTGAGTTCTAAACCTTGTTTTTACTTCATTACTTCCATTTACTTCAACATTCAATACTCTCAACCACCATTTTAGTGAGCATTTAAGAGAGTAGAAGCTACTTCCATGTCTAGTGTCATTACATATGAGTGAAACACCAATCTACAAGTTCATGCTCCATGAATATCATCTATTGATCATCATCTACTTACTTGTTTATTTATTGTTCATCTCTTCTTATCCCATTTCTTTTTTATTTTCTTTGTTTACTTACTAGTTCATCATCATCTAAGTGATGACATGAAGTTTGGGGTGAGTGAATCCTTATGGATAGTAGCTCTTGACCTCAAAAACATGTTTGATAGATGATGATCATAACCTCAATACTTCCAAGGTATTCTTGGAATGTATTGAAGTTATGTTCCAAGATAAAATAAATCTCTCCAACAATCTTGGAGATTCTTAATGATGAGTTTGATGTTGGTATTCTAAGTGGCCATAATCCTTATTGAGTGTTGAAAATATGTTTTCAAAACATCCATTTCAAAACCCCTCTCAATCCCTCTCATTTGGTTTCAAGAAACAAAACTTTGCTTTCCCCAAAATCCCCAAAATAATGACCCAAAACAGTGAGCTGTTCAGATTCAAAGATTTGTTTTGAATTAAATACTAGAGTTATGATGATGAGACCACTTGGAAACCCTTCCTAATACATCATAGTTTGTCCCTAATGTTTCTCATCAATTATAGAGATGTAAAAGTATTTGTTTTGGATGTGAGAAGTTCATATTCATAATCTGCCTCTGTTCTCACAGAATGTTCATCCAACTTCTTGCACTCATTCTGGACATTTTCATCACTGAAAATATATCTTTTCTATTTTGTTTATAAAACTTGGGTGTCTAAGGGAACATTTGGTATATAATGGGTCATCATAAACCTTTTCTTTGATTTATGAAAAATCATACAAAATCAGTCGACAGTGCAGTTTTTGTTTCTGAGTCATGTGTACATTCCGATTTATTTCTTTTAATCTGTGATAGCTATTGATGTTTGGCTTTTTGGGTTATTTTATAGACACAATAAGGATGATCTCTGATTTTGCTTACATTTTCCTAGGCACGTTTGACCTCCCATTAAAATGTTGCAAAGTAACACATGCAGTCTGTCCACTATTCACAGCAAGCACATTTCAACTTTTATTCTTTGATTTGATGCTCATATGCATTCCAAATTAGCCCATATCTTAGGAAGTAGTTCATACTATATTTGTATATATCCCATGTTGATTTAATCCATTCATTCATGCACATTTTAGACTTCCAAGTCATTTTAGAAATCCATGTACACAAAACACACTACAACCTTTGCACATTTCTAGGTACATACAATACATTCATGCAAGATTTGGGGTTTTTGTAACCCTTAATCTAAGAAGATTATAAGGAATGAACTCGATCACACGTCCATGCTTCCCCTTTGATCTAATCATCCTTTCTCATCCGTCCCGGGGATTGAGAGGTCTTCTTTTCTCAAAGAATAACATGCATCGTACTAGCTTGCTAAGCATGTTTAGATTTCTTTGATTATTTGTTTCAAGAACAATTCATATCCCCTTTAGATTAAGGAAACCTAATTACTTGATACATGATTAGACGATTTTTCCTAGGTTTATTTGTGTGATCTTTCACTTTACATTGCATGATATTTGACTTAGATCTCATGAATGATATTTTATCTTTTGATCTTCCATTTCAATTTTCTTATGTGATGTAATATACTATCATAATATTAATTGTCGAACCATACATAGTATAAGATGATTATTTGGATGCTAATTGAGGCCCGTCGAAAGACGGGGCGAGTTGAGGGTGTTTTAGTCGTGACAAAGGCTCCTTCCTCTCTCGTACCAAAACCCCGAACCAAGTTCTTTGGTTATGAAGGGCCGGTGCCCTTATCCGCTTGGGTGAGTCAAAATTAGGTTTCTTGGTTCCTTAAAGACCAAGTGGCGACTCTGTATCTGTTTTCAACAGACCTTTCATTTTCTTTCTTTGATTCAAATCAATTTCAAAGCAATCTCAAACAAAAGAGAAGTGGTCCGATTCCGCGTGTCCACAATCTGGCGACTCTGCTGGGGACTTTTATTTTAAAACAAAATAATACAGAGGTTTGACTCATAAGAAGCATCCTTAATACATCTTTTTACTGTGTCTGGTTCACCGCATTGCACTCTGCATTTTACCCTCCCGACTGTGTCTGAAACGCGGCGCTGACATTGTTCATGTCTTGCTGTGCCAGGGCACAAGTCACCGTTGATACTGTACCTTCCAAGGTATATCAAAAAGAGTAAAAACCTCCGTACTGTCTCTCTGACGGTATATTGGAACTCTCGTCAACAGACCCTCTTTGACTAAACCCAGCCTTTGCATATAGATTCCTGTAGAACCTTTCATAGGACTGTTCATTTATCTTTTCAGATAGGACAACGTGATATAACTGCTGTATGCCCTGGTGGGATTACCTGCGCGGTGTAGACGCTTATGTAGCATAGGACAAGACCTCTTTCTTATGATTCCCAAGGCAATCACTCACATGTAACCACATTGGGTTGACCTGCCTAGGCACCATGACAAGGATGTCTGCCGCATGCTCACAAAGATATACACCGCAAACCTTGTTTGTCGATCCTGAGACAAAGGAGTATGAAAGCCTGCTAGAAAGTACGATCACTATAAACATACTTACCAGTTTCTCCCAGAAACTCTGTCCAGATATCCCAGATATGACCGTACTTACCAGTTTCTCCCAGAAACTCTGTCCAGATATCCCAGATATAACCGTACTTACCAGTTTCTCCCAGAAACTCTGTCCAGATATCCCAGATATGACCGTACTTACCAGTTTCTCCCAGAAACTCTGTCTAGATATCCCAGATATGACCGTACTTACCAGTTTCTCCCAGAAACTCTGTCCAGATATCCCAGATATGACCGTACTTACCAGTTTCTCTCAGAAACTCTGTCTAGATATCCCAGATATGACCGTACTTACCAGTTTCTCCCAGAAACTCTGTCCAGATATCCCAGATATGACCGTACTTACCAGTTTCTCCCAGAAACTCTGTCCAGATATCCCAGATATGACCGTACTTACCAGTTTCTCCCAGAAACTCTGTCCAGATATCCCAGATATGACCGCACTCCCCAGTTTCTCCCAGAAACTCTGTCCAAATATCCCAGAAACTCTGTCCAGATCAACCAAGAATGCCCAGTCCTTCTCAGAAGCCTCCGTAAACCCTGGAAATCCCGGTTATCCCTTGGTGATTGTACTGGAAAGTAAGATTGGCACACTCTATATGGTTAGGGCCTTAATTGCTTAACCTCTATCTGTTAGAAATAGGAACATCATATAGATTAAGGTTTACATCCGCATGCTTGTCTCCCATGCATACACCATCCCCATCTCTCTGCACGCACAGTCCCGAGTCGGTCCACGTCACTGTCTTTATCTGTCTAAAAAGTCATCACTGTCAGGATCTGATACACCCCTTCTCTCAAAATCTGTCAGGTCAGTATAGATTCCCAAGGTCAGCAGCCGGAATCCTCGTTGTGGACCAGGAGTTCGGATAATCGTTTAGTCAGAATCAGTCCGACGGCCCGCTTCAACATGAATAGAGAAGAATTGGAAAACAAGGTCACCGAGTTGGGAGCAACTATAAGCCAGCAGTCCGACAGTCTAGCCCAAGTCTTGAGGTTCATGGAAGAACTAAAGCAGCAGCAGCCACAACCCCCGCCCGAGTTCGAACCTCCTCTACATGAGAATAATGGGGAGGAAAACTGGTTTCAAGGGGTCCCACCGCTCGCATATGAAAAGAAGCTCAAAGAAAAAATGGACAAGGTCGACAAACTGGAGAGCGTGCTGAGAAAAAGCAAGGGAATCGATGATTACATGCTAGATCTGGAAGGCCTCTTTGAGCCTGTCAAGTTGAAACTGCCGGAGAACTTCAAAATGCCTGCCATCGATCGTTTTGATGGGACTGGGAACCCGAAAAGCCACGTGAAGCTGTGTATGAGTATCTTCCAGTCCATGGGTTGCACCCACGAGCACATCGCAATGCTGTTCCCGCAAACTCTGGCAAAATCTGCACTATCATGGTTCCTAACCTTGGAAGCCTCCAAAACCCGGCAAAGCAACAATGAATCCTTCACTGCGTTTCTGAGCAGGTGGAGGAACAAGGTAGCCCAAATGACCCACCGGCCGATTGAGAAAGAACAAGTGAGAATGCTAATCCGGAATCTGCAGCCGCTCTATCATGAGAAATTATTCTACCAGTCCATCTCTACCTTTGAGGAGTTGTTTGAAGTCGGAACCCGGATCGAAGATGCTATCAGGGAAGGGAAGATCAAAAAGGAAGACCCTCCGAGTCAGCCAAGAAGGCCCAACTACTCTCGGAATCCCCCGGATGTCAATGCTCTTAGCAGCCAACCCATGGCATACCCTCCAAGACCATATCAACCCTCCAACCAGGCAAATCCCTCCAACCGCCCTTTCCAGAAAAAGCCCCCTCGCAATTTTGCCAAGCTAGAAATCTCTCTCTCCTCAGCCTTGGACCGCCTCCTCAAAAAGGGCCATCTCCAACTACTCCAGTCTCGAAATACCCCACCCCCTCCTAACTGTGATATGTCCAAACGATGCGCCTACCACCAAGCCCCCGGCCATAACAGCGATGACTGCATGCGCCTTCGCCATGATATCCAAGACCTCATTGATCAGAATATCATCGAGCCGCCCCCAAAGCAGCCTCATATTACCCAAAATCCTCTACCTAACCACCAAAATGTCAACCTCATCGAGTCCAACCCTATATCCTTCAACCATGCTGCTTATATCACCCCCCTAGGACAACCCTTACCCCTCATTGACATCACGAATTCTGAGGGAATTCATCTGATCGGAGGGGAGAATGACGAGTGGCAGCAGCAGCTTAACGATGAGCAAGACTTGTTCTTCCTGGAAGAGCATGACCTAGGGGTGGTAGACCTCAAATGGTATGATCTTAACAACGAGAGTGATGCTTCCATCTAGAACGAGCCAGAAAAGCCCTTTGTGGGAACGAATTGTGATTGGTTCAAGAAGGATGGGACTGTAGAAGGGCCTACTCCTGCCGAGATTGATCATCTGACCAGGTCAGGCCGTCATTATCAGCCTCCACAGCCTGCCACCGACGCAACTGAGAAAGGTCCAGTCAAGGACAAGGGGAAGGGTAAGATGGATGAGATCATCGAAGAAGATAATGAGTTAATAAAGCAGCTAAAGAAGACCCAAGCACATCTCTCGATGTGGGATATTATGGTGACATCTTACAAGCATAGGCAAGCCGTGTTGAATACCTTGGCTGGGATTGAAGTTCCTATCGATGCCGCACCGGAGGACATGGTGGCTTTCTTGGGTGCGCTTACCCCCGACCCGATCATTACATTTTCTGATGAGGACTTGCCACCGGAAGGATTCGCGCATAACAAAGCATTATACATCACTGTTGGATGTAAGGAGCAGCAGGTACCGTTTTGTCTGGTCGACACAGGTTCCGCTTTGAATGTTTGTGCCTTAAGAACTGCCACTGCTTTGGGGGTCAATATCCTTGACATCACGCCATCTGTGCAATCTGTGAGGGCCTATGATAACACCAGGAGGAATGTGATGGGGACTGTCTCTCTGCAAATCCGGGTAGGATCGCTGGCAAGTACTGAGATTTTTCAAGTCATGGACATACCTGTCTCGTTCAACTTGCTGATTGGGAGGCCCTGGTTACACGCCAACAAAGCCGTATCATCCACTGTGCATCAAATGATCAAGTACATTCATGAGAAGGAAGTAAAGATCATCCTCGATAACAGTTGGGGTAACGAAGCTTTCCCGAATTACGCTCCCGTTTTTGAAGTCCAAATGCCCGAGCTAGAAGAAGGAGAAATCGGGGGATTCTTCATGGAAGAAATCCACGTGATCGATGACGAAGATAGGTTCCCTGAGGTCCACTCTGCGGTTGTCAACATTGTCCGCAAAATGAATTACTTCCCGGGAATGGGATTAGGCCGACGCCAGCAAGGGATTCGTGAGTTCCCTCAGATCAAAGGACAACAAGGCACTTTCGGGTTGGGGTACAAGCCCACTGAAGAAGACGTTGAGCTACAGAGGCCATGGAAGAAAAGGGTGAAGGGTCTCCCCCCATACCGCAAGACTTTGAACGGACAGTTCATCAAAGAAGGGGATGATTTCCCTTACTTCGGGTTCCCCGAACCCTGGATCCATCAAACCACTGGGAAAAGGCACCCCGGGCTTGAAATCTTTGCTGACTGCGAAAGGCCCCCATACCAAGACCCGTTCTATCCCGAAGAAGTTGAGAAGACCCCGGAGGAAGACTGGTTGAAATACCTGGACACTGAAGCCATCAAGGAAATGTGGGAGGAATCCGCTGAGAAGAAGGAAGAAGAGAGGGCCAAGAGCCAAGATGATCAGATCAAGCCAACTGAGGAGGGTCTGAGCAACCAGGCTGTAGAGTCATCTATCTGTGTCTCCCAATCCCCTATTCCCCCGGAGTCTGTATTACCAATTGTCGAGTCTGTACCAGAGTCGGCTGCTGTAAGCCCACCACTATCCATTGTAGTCACTTCACCTGTCATGAATGAAATGAAAGACGATTCTGCTTACTCCTCTGTGTCTAACACTTGTGAATGCACAGATCCCTCCGAGGATCTCTCAATTGAATTTAAGCAACTAATCGAAAAACCACCTGCTTATGAAATAATCGAAGATACTTTATCAGTTAACCTAGGTGAAACAGATAATCCACAAATTGTTCAAATTGGCTCAACTCTTAATAAAGAAGAAAAAGAAAAATTAACCCTCTTGCTAAAAGAATTCAAAGATGTTTTTGCTTGGTCTTACGAAGACATGCCTGGGGTCGATCCCGACATCGTCCAACATCATATTCCTCTCCTCCCCAATTCTAAACCTGTCAAGCAGAAACTGAGGCGCATGAGACCGGAATGGGCACTCAAGGTTAAAGAAGAGGTGGAGAAGCAGTTCAAGGCAGGGTTCATCATTGTCACCGAATACCCGGAATGGGTTGCCAATATCGTACCAGTCCCGAAGAAGGATGGGAAAGTTCGCGTGTACGTCGACTTCCGTGATCTAAACAAAGCCAGTCCCAAGGATGACTTTCCACTTCCCCACATTGACGTCTTGGTGGATAACACCGCAGGACATGAGCTACTTTCATTCATGGATGGCTTCTCAGGATATAATCAGATTCTAATGGCGCCAGAAGATCGGGAGAAGACGACATTCACCACCCCTTGGGGAACCTACTGTTATAGAGTAATGCCCTTCGGACTCAAGAACGCGGGGGCGACTTACCAAAGAGCTGCCACCACTCTGCTGCATGATATGATTCACAAGGAGGTAGAAGTGTACGTAGACGACATGATTGTGAAATCCAAGGACAGAGAAGGACACCTGGTAGCGCTGGAAAAGTTCTTCGAAAGGTTGCGCAAATACAAGATGAGGTTGAATCCAAAGAAATGAACTTTCGGTGTGACTTCCGGTAAACTCCTGGGTTTTCTCATCACACAAAGGGGGATAGAGGTGGATCCCTCCAAGATCAAGGCAGTCCTAGAAATGACACCACCACGGAATGAAAAAGAAGTAAGGGGGTTCCTCGGAAGAATCCAATTCATCAGCCGTTTCATCTCCAAGCTCACAACCACGTGCGATCCTCTGTTCCAATTGTTGAGAAAAGGGGAGAAGTTCCAATGGGATGACCAATGCCAAGCCGCTTTCGACAAAATAAAAGCCTACCTTCAGAACCCGCCTGTCCTTTCACCACCCATTCCTCATAAGCCCTTATTCCTTTACCTATCCGTCTCCGAAAATGCCATGGGTTGCATGCTAGCCCAAGAAGGAGAAGAAAGCCACTCCGAAAAAGCCATATACTACCTCAGCAAGAGGATGACTGGGTATGAGCTCAACTACTCTACCCTTGAAAAAACGTGTTGGGCCTTAGTTTGGTGTACTTGCCGACTGAGGCACTACATGCTGGCCTTCCCAGTTGTGCTCATATCCCGCATGGATCCTCTAAAATACCTCCTCAAAAAACCCGCCCTGACCGGTCGCATATCCCGTTGGTTACTTCTACTATCCGAATTCGATATCAAGTATGTTACAAGCAAGTCAGTAAAAGGGAGAACCGTAGCTGAGCATCTCGCAGAGCATGCCGTTGACTCCGAAGAAAGTGGGGACTTTCCGTTTCCGGACGAGAATATCATGGAAATCAAGGAAGAACAGTGGAAGTTGTACTTTGATGGAGCGGCCAACATGAAAGGATACGGAGTAGGGATGATTCTCGTATCACCAAGCGGGGATCATACTCCATTGGCGGTCAAGCTCAACTATAACTCCACCAACAACACCGCCGAATATGAAGCATGAATTCTGGGAATGGAAGCAGCCTTAGAACTGAGGGTTCAGAAGTTAGACGTCTTCGGGGACTCAAACCTCATCATATCTCAAGCTAGAGGAGAATGGAAAGTAAAAGAAGAAAGGTTGAAGCCCTATCATGATCGTCTCGACCAACTCAAGAGGCAGTTCGAGAATATCACATTCCTCTACTTGCCCAGGGAAGAGAACCAGTTGGCAGACTCCTTGGCTACTTTAGCTTCGATGATCAAAATTCCTGTGGGAGTCAGGATGATGCCCTTGGTAATTGAGCAGAGGTACGAGCCTTCGTTCAACATAATCGCCACAATCGAAGAAGAAGAGAATGGGACACCATGGTATCAGGATGTCTGGGATTTCATAGAAAAGGGGACGTACCCCCAAGAGTCTACCGAGAAAGACAAGAGGGCCATTCAAAGATTCGCAGCGCAATTCATCATTTATGGTGGGAAACTGTTGAAGAAAGGATACAATGGTCACAACCTGACTTGCTTGTTTGGGAAAAGCTCCCGAAGAATGATGGAGGAAATACACGAAGGGGTATGCGGTCCGCACATGAACGGTCACATGCTGGCTAAGAAAATCATAAGACATGGGTACTACTGGACAACGTTGGAGAAAGATTGTTGTGAGTACGTAAGAAGGTGTCACAAGTGCCAGATTCATGCAAACATGATGCATACACCACCATCCCTTCTGTACAGCATGACTTCGCCTTGGCCATTCTCAACCTGGGGAATCGACATCATTGGTGAAATCATTCCGAAAGCCTCAAATGGAAATCGGTACATCCTAGTGGCCATAGACTACTTCACAAAATGGGTAGAAGCTGCATCCTACACCAAGTTGGGGGCCAAAGAAGTGGCCAAATTCATCAAAAGAAATCTCATCTGCCGTTATGGAGTTCCCCATGAGATTATTTCGGATAACGGAAGTCATTTCAAGGTAGAAGTCAGGGATCTATTTGAGGAGTACAAAATCACTTATCATAAGTCATCCCCATACAGACCGCAAACCAATGGGGCAGTCGAAGCTGCAAATAAGAATGTCAAGGCCATACTGCAGAAATCGGCCGATACCTACAAGGACTGGCATGAAAAGCTACCATTCGCACTTTGGGGATACAGAACGTCGATAAGGACGTCCACAGGAGCAACCCCTTACTCGCTGGTGTATGGGATGGAAGCGGTGCTCCCAGTCGAGATAGAGCTACCGTCTCTACGCGTAATGGCAGAATGTGAAATTTCAGAATCAGATTGGTTGAGAGAAAGATACGAAGAGTTGGCTCTCATAGATGAAAAGCGCCTAGCGGCAGTCGACCATGTCCGAATCTATCAAAAGAGGATAGCCCGTGCTTTCAATAAAAGGGTTCGCCCAAGGAAGATTGTCAAGGGCGACCTTGTCCTTAAGGAATTGCGAGCTCCGATCTTTGATCCCCGTGGGAAATTCAAACCTAAATGGATAGGCCCTTACATCGTCAAAACAATCCTTTCTGGAGGAGCAACTTACCTCATGGACCTCGATGGTGTCGAATTCAAAGAACCAATCAACATGGATCGCCTCAAAAAGTACTATGCTTGACAAATATAACCATTTCTTTCAAGCCTTGCCTTGAACTACGCTTGACCTGATTCCCACTCGGGGATACGTAGGCAACCACATCGGTTCGGTCACCTCACCAAAATAACCTTTTTTTTTTCGAAACTTTGGCCCGAACTACGTTGGACCTGATCCCCGCTAGGGGGTACGTAGGCAGACTTTCAAAAAGAAAAGAAGGATGGCTCGCTAGGATGAAAATCCGAAAGGACGCCTAGGCAAAAATTAGAGCTAAATCCAAGGTGAGCAATAACAAAAGAGAGAAAATAGCTCGCTAGGCCACCTCCTTGGTGCCTGGGCAAAAATTATGAGCATATGAGAAATAAAGTCGCGGTCCTTACCATAACCCATTTATCACCCTCCACACTAGGGGCAAACTTCGGCCGCTCGCCTCGTTTGCCTGAACCCCTTCCAAACTAGGGGCAAACGTCGGTCATCTACCTCGTTTGCCTCACAACCATGCACATCCCAAACTAGGGGCAAACTTCGGCCACCCGCCTCGTTTGCCTCTAATCACCCTAGCATGCCCAAATGAGTACCAAAAAGCAACAACTAAATTGAAATCCAGGCCACAAAATGTTTTTCAGAAAGCTAAATGCATACAAAGAGGTTCTCAAAGTAACCAAGGTTCACTAGTAAACAAACTTTGAATATTACATAAGCAGGAATAATCAAAGAAATAAAAGTCTTTCAAAAAGCAATCACATGTTCAAAGACACTTGGAGGAATGAGCAGAATCAGTCAGGTCTAGTCTTTTTTTTTTTTTTCAAAGGCCTTTAGAAGTAGGCCTTTACTCGGTCAGTCCAACCGTCGATAAAAGCAGCAATAGTAGCAACCCTGATCCTGGAAGCAAAGACCCTCTCAATAAACCCCCGGGGAACCTCCTGAACCTGTCCATACTGTCTGGCCAAACGGCGAGGATGATAGAAAGAAGTCTCTCTCAGACCTATCAACCACACTCTCTGGTGACCCCTGAGGCTCGTGGTAATAGCGTAAAGGCCCCAACGCCTCACAACCCAGCAAATGTCAGCCTCAGATAAGGCACCCATCATGCCCACCCAATCGGCAAAAGTATAGTGAGAGTAAAGCACAGCCCGACGAAAGTAAACTGGTGGTATGCGACCCGTCCACAGCTGAAGGCGCTCGTATAACCAAGCCTGTAACACCAAAGGCACCCCGGAAAGAAGAAGAGTCCCTTGGTTGAAGGCATTATCCAAACCATTCAAGGTTTCAGCTAGAACCATGGCCATGGGATTCTTGCTAAACTTCAACCCAAGGAACCACTGCCTACACTCGGTACTCTCCAGCAGAAGGCGGCAAGAGGTAAGAGATTTAACCGCTTGTATCTCCTCTGGGGCAGCGTAAACAACGCCCTCCCAAGGCGTCCAATCAACATCAGAAGCCGTCAGCTCAGTCAGGAAGTTTCTAAGCAAAACAATCCGGTGGGCCCCACTCTTCACCCCAACAACGTCCCTCCGCCATCTCAAACCTCGTGGGAATAGAGGCACAGGAGCCATGCCATCCTCATCCTCGCCTGATTCATCCGCCGGGGAAGGAGCCAACATCTTCAAGTATTCGAAACTCCAAAGCTGCACAGACAAAGGAGAAATCAGAACAAGTATGGAAATCAAAGAGATGGAAAATAAAGGAAGAAACAGTGCGTACCTCCCAAGCTCGCCAAAATCCCCCAGTAGATTTAACATCGCCCCGAGAGACCTCCCCCATATGCTTGTAGAGATGGGCCAAGGCAGCACCGCCCCAGTTATAGGAGGGGATCTCATCAATGGTCGCCAGGCAAGAAAGGAGCCTCAAGCTCACCCGGTCGTTCCTTGTCGCAAAGATTGAGCACCCAAGGATATACAGAAGATAAACCCTCAAAAGTTGGGAATTGTTCAGATTGTGATTACCTCTGCCATAGGCCCGGTAAAGCCAGCCGCAAGGAAACCAATGCCTCTCCAGGTTAGGGGGAACAGCCCCAATCAGCATCTCCACCGCCTCCGGGTCGATCTCGTAAAAGTAATCCAGAATCAGGCGCTTCCCGCCGACCCTCAAGCCCGTAATCATGGAGAAGTCGAAGGGCGTCATGGTCATCTTTCCGAACGGCAGGTGAAAAGTATTGGTGGTATCCCACCACCTCTCAGCCAGGGCATAGAAATGGGCCAAATCATTGCTGCTTTTCGAAACCAGACGGACGAAGCCTCCGAACCCGGCATCATCAACCATCCTCTTAACGGTGGGCGAAAGCTGAGTATACCACAAGAAGGCGTGGGCAAGGCTACCATGGCCCTTCAACGCCACTTCAGGCACCTGTACATAACAAAAACAACAAAAATGCACAAAATCACTATTCACGACCCGAGAGCAAAATTTCACAAAATCAACATTTGAGCACAAATCGGACTCCTAACAATTTCTAGGTACACACTACGGCTCACAAGACTACCACAATACATAAAAGTGGTCCTAAAATGTCGAAAGTTTCACATACCAAGCTCGCTAGAGCTGCGGCCGAAAGATGGCGTTGGGGGTCCCGTAAAATCAAGTCCGGGGTTTGCATTTCAGCCTTCATCCGTCCCTTAGCCTTCTTAGACGGTCTCCTTGAGCTCGAAGCCATGGATCTACAAGAAAAATGGAAGTCACATTCAAACTTTCTTCTTGAAAATTTGGGCAAACCAAAACACCAATCAAAAATCCGACTACGGGGAAAGATTGCTCACCTGAGCGCGCACAAGCTGCGTTTTGATGAATTTTGGCTTCAAAAACACCCCAAAATGGCCAAGAATGAGCTTCAAAAGCTCAAAAACCCAAGATATAAGAAGATGGAGTCCGGCCACCCAGTGCCGCCGCGGCACTGGCCAACTGCCGCCGCGGCACTGGCCAACTGCCGCCGCGGCAGTGGCCCAGTGCCACCGCGGCACTGCCCCCCGTGGGTCCTGCTTCGCTTCGTTTTGCCCCGTTTCGCCCCGTTTTGACCCGTTTTGGCCTTTTTCAGCCCGTTTTTGACCCCGATCAGCCCCGGTGGCCCAGTTCAGTCAAGATTTATGAGGTTTTACCCCAAGCAGACTAAAAATCGTCAGAACTACCTCCAGCAGGCAAAAACTGAAAAAAAATCAGCTCCCGAAGACCCGAATCGGTCGTTTCAGGACAACCTTCGCAAGATTCGATCAAACGCGAGAATTCTGGTAACGGATCCTGGTTTTTAGCTAATAAACAAGAAAAGAGATTCCCCGAGAACCCTGCATCATCCCCCGAGGACAAAAACGGACAGATACCGGTTCCCGGAGGCCCTGACCGGCTCTCTCGGATTGAGCACCGAAAGATTTGATCAACCGTGAGAGGTTCAGAGATGGATCCTGGCTCCCGATCAAGAAAAGAGATTCCCCGAGAACCCTGCATCATCCCCCGAGGACAAAAGCAGACAGATACCAGCTCCCGGAGGCCCTGACCGGCTCTCTCGGATTGAGCGCCAAAAGATTTGATCAACCGTGAGAGGTTCAGAGATGGATCCTGGCTCCCGATCAAGAAAAGAGATCCTCCGAGGACAGAAACCGATAGATATCAGCTCCCGAATGCCCTAACCGGCTCTTTTGGATTGAGCATTACAAAATCTGACCAACTACGAGAGATTCAGAGAAGGATCCTGGTTTTAGGTCAAGAATTGAAGAGAGATTCTCAGAGAGTCCCCCACCATCCCAGCAGAAGATAACAGAAGTCCGAACCAATTCTCCGGACTTTGTCGTCATAAGGATCGGCCAACGATTGAAAACATCACCCTCAGTCGAATCACCCGAATTCCCAGGGCAAGCACTGTCTATCCGCAATTCAAGGATCCGTGTCCACTGATTATCATGAGCTTTCTCACCTGTCAGTCATCATAAGTCTCCTCACTTATCGCGAGCTTCTTCACTCCGGTTATCTCACCTGTCAATTATCGTGAGCTACCTATTATGAGCCTCCTCGCTTTGGTTATTATAAAACTGTCAGTTATCATGAACTCCCTCACCTATGGGTTATCTTTAGTTGTCATCCTCAAAGACCCCACATCTGATCCCATTCGCTTGTAAAGCACACTTCCCGTAATTCCAGAAGTTTGCCCCTAGACCCAGAGTCTTCTAAACCTTGCTGTCCTTATCCGAGTCATCCACCACATCACAGTCGCAAATACTAGCACAACACCAGCCCACTCGGAGTGGCACACACAGCACGTGTTCGTACTAGGGTCATAACACTAGACGCATCAGGACTCATGACACGATTCATGCATTACATATCATTCTTATAGCATAGCATCCGCCTGTCTTGTGTGATTTGTGCCCCGAACTACGTCCTGGTCTGATTCCCCTTGGGATACATAGGCAGCTCACATAGAGCACGACCAGCACTAACCTCATCTGTCACGCCCCGACGTAGCATAAATATGGAAAGCATTTAATTTCCTTTATGGACCCGTAGGTCGTGACAGTTTGAAGGATCGATTCCGTCCCAAACGTCGAACAACATAAGACCATTAATCAGAGTAGAGCAATCAGGGCTTATAAAATTTTTCTAACTTATTACATCTTATGGTACGGGGTCAACTAAGGCATAGACCGCCTTGAAATAAAACAATAACTTAAAGTCTATTACAGTCATCCTTACTAATTCATAACTTAAAGCACATAAACTTAAAGCATATAAAAGTAAATTCTCTTTCCAGCAGTTGTTCTCAATTAGCGTAGTCATAAGGTTCTTCCTGATTATAACCTGCAAAGCCTGAACACGAATGTCCAGGACGCATCAACGCCGTCAGCTTCAAGAAGCTGGTGAATATTAAAAACATAACTTTAAATGTAAAACATACTCATTTACCTTTTTTCCATTTCCATTTAAATCCACAAGTTTATATTTAAGATAAAAAAAAACTCGTTTAGAAAACAACCACAACATTATTTAAAAGATAAATTCACACATATGTGACCGTGTATGAGAACGATGCACCATCTCATCTAACCGACTCTTTTCTCTCGACAAAACCCAACAACCCACTATCCTACTCCTGGTATCTTTGAAACATTAAGATAGCCACACTTTAGCAACGGGGCGCCAGGAGTGTCCAGTTTGCCTCACACTTTGGTCTGGGGTACCAGGGAGTGTCCATTGCCTCACACTTTGAATACCCTAACCGCCATGCAAATACCGGGGCAACCCCTCACACAGTATCCAGACTCGAGTATCAGGGAGTGTCCGTAGGCCACACTTTAGCACTACCATGGGTGCCAGTGAGTGTCCAAGTTCGGCGTCACACACTTTAACGCTTCCATGGGCGTCAGGGAGTGTCCATATTTGCCACCGTCGCATTTCAAAGATACCCTCGCCGTAACCTCAACCATAACCACAACCACAATCTCAATCTCAAACTCAATCTCGATCTCATACTCTTTCCACACTGACCATTACTCTTTTCCATACTGACAAACTCTCACCATGCATTTATAACTGACTCCACATGAATGATATGTGACTTAATACAAATATATAAAGTACTGGGAACGATAACCATGGATTAAAAGAAAACTGCTACTGTAATCCTCGTTTTCTGCCCAAACGGTGCAGAATCTGAGAAAATTGTATTAGACGAAAAGTGTGCAGAATCGAGTTTTGCTAGAGACATTGTGGGCAGAACCGTAAATTTCCTTCGTTTTCTTATCAAAAATCTGAAAACAAAATTCTGCTACTGTTAAAATTAAAAGAGAAAATATTAGATTTAATTTCTAATATACTTTCTATGCTACTGTAATCCTCGTTTTCTGCCCAAACGGTGCAGAATCTGAGAAAATTGTATTAGACGAAAAGTGTGCAGAATCGAGTTTTTCTTGGGACCACGCGGGCAGAATCTTAAATTTCCTTCGTTTTCTTAACAAAAATCTGAAAACAAAATTCTGCTACTGTTAAAATTAAAAGAGAAAATATTAGATTTAATCTCTAATATACTTTCTCATTGGGACAATTTAAGGTCTAATACTTTGACAGTAGTCACTAGGGACTATAATCTTCCTAAATCAACTCTAAAACTCATTTTGATTAAGTTTGGAAAATCTCCAATTTTTCAAACTATAAACTTCAACGCACATCATCAATGGTGAATCTTAAAATTAACTACCTAAATCAGTAAATAAGGAATGAGTTACATTTTGAGTGAGTTAGTAATACTCACCGTGATACAGATTGAAGAAGTTGTTGAGAAAGAAATACAAGAATTAAGAATCTCCAATTTCAAGCTTTGGCTATGGAGGATTGAGCTCTTCAAATTCTGAAATTATGAACTCTCTGCACTCTCTTATCTCTCTATGTGACTCTCTCAAGCTCTCTATGCTAGAAGTGTAGAATGTGTGTGTTTGAGAGAGTATGTGAGTGTATAAATAGCCAAGCTTCCACTTGGAGACAATGGCCTAACAATCCACTTATTAACCACTAACTTCTAATTAATGGGTAGTTTATAAGGAATATGCAAGATGATGTAAACATACACTAATGCACATATAACTCCACTAATATTAGTGTATAAATAATCAAACATAATGGCCTAACAATCTAATTATTAACCACTAACTTCTAATTAATTGGTAGTTTATAAGGAATATGCAAGATGATGTAAACATTCACTAATGCACATATAACTCCACTAATATTAGTGTATAAATAACCAAACATAATGGCCTAACAATCTAATTATTAACCACTAACTTCTAATTAATTGGTAGTTTATAAGGAATATGCAAGATGATGTAAACATACACTAATGCACATATAACTCCACTAATATTAGTGTATAAATAACCAAACATAATGGCCTAACAATCTAATTATTAACCACTAACTTCTAATTAATTGGTAGTTTATAAGGAATATGCAAGATGATGTAAACATACATTAATGCACATATAACTCCACTAATATTAGTGTATAAATAACCAAACATAATGGCCTAACAATCTAATTATTAACCACTAACTTCTAATTAATTGGTAGTTTATAAGGAATATGCAAGATGATGTAAACATACACTAATGCACATACTACAAGCATTACCAAACAAGGCCTAAGGAAAATCATTAGCAACATTAATTGTATATAAAGTAATTGTCCAATCAGTCACTTCCAAAATCTGTGGAAGTTTAGCACTGCGCGGACAGTTTTAAACCTAAACTGGTATTTTCGTGACACGGTGTTCATCACAAAATACAGAGAATTAATTTTATTGAAAGAAACAATTTTCCGGTTTTATAAAAATTCAGTTTGAGTTAAAAGAATTTATTTTCACCGTTTTGGAAATACAGATTTGAAATTCAACACAGGTATTGCCAAATTGCATTTTGACCCCAAAAGTAATTTCAATTATGAGATCAGTCAAGAAATAAATCTTACACATAAGAATTGAAATTTAAATAAAGGCAGACAATTTATATTTAATTTTAAATATGACAATGCAAGAAAATGCAGGTTATTACACCCTTCCTCCCTTAAACAGGATTTCGTCCCCGAAATCAAGACTAACTAGTCATGAAACAACTCCGGGTACTTCTTCCTCATATCAGCTTCAACTTCCCACGAGGCTTCATTCTCGTCACGGTGATTCCACTGAACCTTCACTAACGGAATTTCCTTATTTCTCAACTTCTTGATACTCTGATCTAGAATCTTCACAGGTCTCTCCTTGTAAGAAACGTTATGACTTGTCTCAATATCGTCATAATTAACCACGTGCGAGGGGTCTCGTATGTACTTTCTTAGCATACTCACATGGAATACATTGTGTACCCCAGACATCTTTGGTGGTAGCGCCAGTTGATAGGCCACTTTCCCGACACGTTCCAAAATCTTGAATGGTCCGATGAATCTCGGAGCTAGTTTCCCTCTTTTGAGACCAAAACGTACCACTCCTCGGGTCGGTGAAACCTTAAGGAGTACGTGATCTCCAACACTAAACTCCAGATCTTTTCGGCGTCGATCAGCATAACTCTTATACCGGCTTTGAGCGGTTCTCATTCTTTCCTTGACCAAAGAAATCTTCTCATTGGTTTCTCTAACCAAATCTGGTCCCAACAATTCTGTGTCACCAACTTCTGCCCAACACAATGGAGAACGACACGGTCGTCCGTACAGTGCTTCGAACGGAGCCATACCGATACTCGCGTGATAACTATTGTTATAGGCAAATTCAACCAACGGCAAGTGTGTCTCCCAAGATTCTTCAAAATCGATCACACAAGCCCTAAGCATATCCTCCATGATCTGATTCACACGCTCAGTTTGTCCATCTGTCTGAGGGTGAAAAGCAGTACTCATCTTGAGCGAAGTTCCCATAGCTTCTTGCAGACTTTCCCAAAATCCAGAAGTAAAACGCGCGTCACGGTCTGACACAATCGACACAGGTGCACCGTGAAGTTGCACCACTTGTTGTATGTACATCCGGCTCATCTTTTCCACCGGGTATGTCATACTGTAAGCGATAAAATGAGCCAACTTTGTCAATCGATCCACAATTACCCAAATAGCGTCATGATTCTGCTGTGATCGAGGCAATCCTACAACAAAATCCATCGTAATGTGCTCCCATTTCCAACCAGGAATAGGTAGCGGTTGCAATAATCCTGAGAGTCTCTGATGTTCGGCCTTGACTTGCTGACACGTCAAACACTTGGATACAAACTCGGCCACATCCTTCTTCATACCTTCCCACCAGAAATTTCTCTTCAAATCTTTATACATCTTCGTTCCTCCCGGGTGAACTGTATATCTTGACTTATGTGCTTCTTCCAGGATATCCTTTCTAAGCTCTCCAACATCCGGCACACATAATCTATTCCTGCACCGATACCCTCCATCGACTCCCACTTTCCATTCTGCCGGGTCCTTCTCTGACGTCTTCTTGAACCATGTCTGAAATTTCTCATCTTCTTTCTGAGCTCCAATAATGCGGTCAATGAGAACAGGCTGTAGGATAAGACATCCGAAAAGTTGTCCTTCTCCTTCTTCAGCACTCTGTACATCGAACTCCGCCAACGTCTCCAATGCTCGCCATTCTCTAACCATTAAGGAGGCGATCGTCTCCCGAGTCTGCCGACTCAAAGCATCAGCGACCACATTAGCTTTACCAGGGTGGTATTCCAACGTGAAGTCGTAATCTTTGATCAACTCCATCCATCTGCGTTGCCTCATGTTCAACTCTTTCTGTGTGAACAAATATTTCAGACTCTTGTGATCGGAGAACAAATCAAACTTCTCACCATAGAGATAATGTCTCCAAATCTTGAGTGCGAATACCACTGCCGCCAACTCCAAATCATGAATGGGATAATTCAACTCATTCGGCTTCAGCTGCCTGGATCCATAGGCGATAACTCTACCATCTTGCATAAGTACACACCCTAGTCCTTGATATGATGCGTCACTAAAGATAGTGAACTTCTCATCAAGCTTGGGTATTGCTAGTACTGGTGCGGTAGTGAGTCTCTCTTTCAACTCTAGAAAGGCTCGCTCATGCTTCTTTGTCCACTCGAACTTCAAATTCTTCTTCGTCAATCCAATCAATGGTGCGGCTATTTTAGAGAATCCCTCAACAAATCTCCTGTAATAGCCTGCGAGTCTAAGAAAACTCCGAACTTTTGTAGGGTTGCTTGGCCTAACCCAGTTGGATACAGCATCGGTCTTGGACGAATCCACAGAAATTCCTTGAGATGACACCTTGTGTCCCAAAAATTTCACTTCTTGCAACCAGAACTCACACTTACTGAACTTGGCATACAAGTGGTGGTCCTTAAGCGTCTGCATCGTAATCCGTAGATGTTGCTCGTGTTCTTCTCCTGACTTAGAATAGATCAAAATATCATCAATAAAAATGATGACAAACTGATCTAAATAAGGCTTGAACACTCTGTTCATCAGATCCATAAACACTGCCGGGGCGTTCGTCATTCCAAACGGCATCACCAGAAATTCATAATGACCATATCGGGTTCTGAAAGCAGTCTTAGGTATGTCTTCTTTCCGTACTCTCAACTGATGATATCCCGACCTAAGGTCTATCTTGGAAAATATCGTAGCTCCTTGTAGTTGATCAAATAAATCGTCGATCCGAGGCAAGGGATACTTGTTCTTGATCGTCACTCGATTCAATTCTCTGTAGTCGATACACAGCCTGAGCGTCCCGTCCTTCTTCTTCACAAATAACACTGGTGCTCCCCAAGGCGATGTACTTGGACGTACAAAACCTAGGTTCTCGAGCTCTTGTACTTGTCCCTTTAATTCTAATAGTTCTGTGGGGGCCATTCTGTAGGGAACCTTGGTAATCGGTACGGTACCCGGTATAAGTTCAATACAGAACTCTATACTTCTCTCAGGCGGTAATCCAGAAATGTCTTGAAATACTTCTTCGAAGTCCTTGACTACAGGTATAGATGAAGCTGTCACCTCTGTACTGACGACTTCGATGTTTGCTAAACATCTGGTGAGGAACATATCTCCCGAAGGGTTACATTGAAAATCAAAGGGTTGATTCTCATTGTCGTAGAATGTAATTCTCTTCCTCGCACAATCCAACTTCACTTGATTCTGAGAGAGCCAATCCATTCCTAGGATTATGTCGAACTCCTTCATCGATAGGACGATCAACCTTGCAGGGATTTCACGGTCTCCTATCCGTTCTATGCATGATAGTGGTAGTAGAATGAGAAATATGCATGCAACAGTACTATGAAGTAATTTAAATGACGACAATATTCAAAGGAGTATATATTACTATATCACATACTCGTATTATAACATAAGCATACAATAAAATCCAAATATGCAATATATATCAAGTACACATAATATACTAAACACGTATTCGAACTAGGGCTGTCTAATAGCAAAGAGGTCGTATTCTTATTCTTATTCTCCATACTCTGGGCTGTGGGCCATGCTGATTGTTCCGAGATTTGACTCAGGAAGTTCGTCAGTGCCTAAGCTATTTATGAAGGCTATGGTATGCTTTAACTCCTTAGAAACTCGGCTACTATCTGTCTGTAGGGGCATCATAAGTTATGGCCATCTCGGCAAATTCTAAATGGATACGTCTGAAGATATATGGCGACTGCTATCATTTTTGTCGATGTGACAAGACAATCGTGTAATCATCTCTATGACAAAACCAACCTGGAATTTAGTTTCTGAACTAAGGATAATCCGTACTAAACTAAAACTGGAACTTGGTTGTTCGGTAAATATGAGCTTGGTAAATCAGACTATTCTTAGAGAAACTTGGTTGTATAGCTTAGTAAAACTTAAAGGTAACCTGTGTCACTAATCTGTGGCGTGAATAACTGAGCCTGGTCAATCTAGGAAACATGGCTCTGATACCACTAAATCCTGTCACGCCCCGACGTAGCATAAATATGGAAAGCATTTAATTTCCTTTATGGACCCGTAGGTCGTGACAGTTTGAAGGATCGATTTCCGTCCCAAACGTCGAACAACATAAGACCATTAATCAGAGTAGAGCAATCAGGGCTTATAAAAATTTTCTAACTTATTACATCTTATGGTACGGGGTCAACTAAGGCACAGACCGCCTTGAAATAAAACAATAACTGAAAGTCTATTACAGTCATCCTTACTAATTCATAACTTAAAGCACATAAACTTAAAGCATATAAAAGTAAATTCTCTTTCCAGCAGTTGTTCTCAATTAGCGTAGTCATAAGGTTCTTCCTGATTATAACCTGCAAAGCCTGAACACGAATGTCCAGGACGCATCAACGCCGTCAGCTTCAAGAAGCTGGTGAATATTAAAAACATAACTTTGAATGTAAAACATACTCATTTACCTTTTTCCCATTTCCATTTAAATCCACAAGTTTATATTTAAGATAAAAAAAACTCGTTTAGAAAACAACCACAACATTATTTAAAAGATAAATTCACACATATGTGACCGTGTATGAGAACGATGCACCATCTCATCTAACCGACTCTTTTCTCTCGACAAAACCCAACAACCCACTATCCTACTCCTGGTATCTTTGAAACACTAAGATAGCCACACTTTAGCAACGGGAAGCCAGGGAGTGTCCAGTTTGCCTCACACTTTGGTCCGGGGTACCAGGGAGTGTCCATTGCCTCACACTTTGAATACCCTAACCGCCATGCAAATACCGGGGCAACCCCTCACACAGTATCCAGACTCGAGTATCAGGGAGTGTCCGTAGGCCACACTTTAGCACTACCATGGGTGCCAGTGAGTGTCCAAGTTCGGCGTCACACACTTTAACGCTTCCATGGGCGTCAGGGAGTGTCCATATTTGCCACCGTCGCATTTCAAAGATACCCTCGCCGTAACCTCAACCATAACCACAACCACAATCTCAATCTCAAACTCAATCTCGATCTCATACTCTTTCCACACTGACCATTACTCTTTTCCATACTGACCAACTCTCACCATGCATGTATAACTGACTCCACATGAATGATATGTGACTTAATACAGAAATATAAAGTACTGGGAACGATAACCATGGATGAAAAGAAAACTGCTACTGTAATCCTCGTTTTCTGCCCAAACGGTGCAGAATCTGAGAAAATTGTATTAGACGAAAAGTGTGCAGAATCGAGTTTTGCTTGGGACCACGCGGGCAGAACCCTAAATTTCCTTCGTTTTCTTATCAAAAATCTGAAAACAAAATTCTGCTACTGTTAAAATTAAAAGAGAAAATATTAGATTTAATTTCTAATATACTTTCTATGCTATTGTAATCCTCGTTTTCTGCCCAAACGGTGCAGAATCTGAGAAAATTGTATTATACAAAAAGTGTGCAGAATCGAGTTTTTCTTGGGATTACGCGGGCAGAATCTTAAATTTCCTTCGTTTTCTTAACAAAAATCTGAAAACAAAATTCTGCTACTGTTAAAATTAAAAGAGAAAATATTAGATTTAATTTCTAATATACTTTCTCATTGGGACAATTTAAGGTCTAATACTTTGACAGTAGTCACTAGGGACTATAATCTTCCTAAATCAACTCTAAAACTCATTTTGATTAAGTTTGGAAAATCTCCAATTTTTCAAACTATAAACTTCAACGCACATCATCAATGGTGAATCTTAAAATTAACTACCTAAATCAGTAAATAAGGAATGAGTTACATTTTGAGTGAGTTAGTAATACTCACCGTGATACAGATTGAAGAAGTTGTTGAGAAAGAAATACAAGAATTAAGAATCTCCAATTTCAAGCTTTGACTATGGAGGATTGAGCTCTTCAAATTCTGAAATTATGAACTCTCTGCACTCTCTTATCTCTCTATGTGACTCTCTCAAGCTCTCTATGCTAGAAGTGTAGAATGTGTGTGTTTGAGAGAGTATGTGAGTGTATAAATAGCCAAGCTTCCACTTGGAGACAATGGCCTAACAATCCACTTATTAACCACTAACTTCTAATTAATGGGTAGTTTATAAGGAATATGCAAGATGATGTAAACATACACTAATGCACATATAACTCCACTAATATTAGTGTATAAATAACCAAACATAATGGCCTAACAATCTAATTATTAACCACTAACTTCTAATTAATTGGTAGTTTATAAGGAATATGCAAGATGATGTAAACATTCACTAATGCACATATAACTCCACTAATATTAGTGTATAAATAACCAAACATAATGGCCTAACAATCTAATTATTAACCACTAACTTCTAATTAATTGGTAGTTTATAAGGAATATGCAAGATGATGTAAACATACACTAATGCACGTATAACTCCACTAATATTAGTGTATAAATAACCAAACATAATGGCCTAACAATCTAATTATTAACCACTAACTTCTAATTAATTGGTAGTTTATAAGGAATATGCAAGATGATGTAAACATACACTAATGCACATATAGCTCCACTAATATTAGTGTATAAATAACCAAACATAATGGCCTAACAATCTAATTATTAACCACTAACTTCTAATTAATTGGTAGTTTATAAGGAATATGCAAGATGATGTAAACATACACTAATGCACATACTACAAGCATTACCAAACAAGGCCTAAGGAAAATCATTAGCAACATTAATTGTATATAAAGTAATTGTCCAATCAGTCACTTCCAAAATCTGTGGAAGTTTAGCACTGCGCGGACTGTTTTAAATCTAAACTGGTATTTTCGTGACACGGTGTTCATCACAAAATACAGAGAATTAATTTTATTGAAAGAAACAATTTTTCGGTTTTATAAAAATTCAGTTTGAGTTAAAAGAATTTATTTTCACCGTTTTGGAAATACAGATTTGAAATTCAACACAGGTATTGCCAAATTGCATTTTGACCCCAAAAGTAATTTCAATTATGAGATCAGTCAAGAAATAAATCTTACACATAAGAATTGAAATTTAAATAAAGGCAGACAATGTATATTTAATTTTAAATATGACAATGCAAGAAAATGCAGGTTATTACACCATCATCCTTGCATCTTTTGCAACGCTTTTTATCCTAAATCTATAGCCTCCAAAAGTCCTGTCTCTTCAAAGCTTTGGCACTCGCTTGCGACATGCGTTGCCTCGCAAGTTCATGCCAAAGAGGGGCAAACTGTAGACACCCCATTTTGTCGGCTATCAGATTTAGGAGACCCATAGCTTGGTGGTTCACAATGATCGAAAAAGGACTCAAAAGGACTCCTGGAAGTTGGTTCTATTTCTCAAAATGCTCAGAATGACCAAAATGCCCCTGAAAGCCATAAAACTCCCAGATTTGGTCCCAAAGCTCTGGAAACATGCTACGTCTTAAGAAAAGTATTCAAATGAGTTTTAAAAGAAAAATCGGATGAATCGTCAGCTCCCAGAGACCCCCGGAAGTCCCGGAAGCTCCCGAAAAGTCCCCGTTGACCGGTTTGACCAAGGTTTGACTAGGTTTGACCAAAGTTTGACCAGGTTTGACCAAAATCGTCCAAATTCACCAGAATTATTTTAAATCATGAGAAAAGTGTTAAAACAAGTTCCAAAAGAAAATCGAGCGAAAACATCAGCTCCCGGGAACTCCTGGAGGTTTCCAGAACTTCCCGAAATTTGACTTTGGAACCGAGGCGCCGAAACAATTTTCAAATATTTTTCATGGATACTAGAGGTCAATAGCTTTTCAACGGTATATCGCACATAATTTCTGGATTTAAAACGAATTTATTATGAATTTCCAAAGGCGAAAAAGGCGATCAAATCGGCTTTTATCGCAAATACCGCAAAACTTTTCAAAGTGACCTATCCCCGAACTATTTTTTATGTAAAGTAGACTCCATTACCTTTCCAACGGTATATCACAACCTCAATTTGGAGTTCGTATGCATTTTCTGTGAATTTCGGACAAAATAGGGCCTTTTCGCGAATACCGGAACATCAGGGGGCCTAAACGGCATTATCCAAACGAAGGGAGGAGCACTGCCGCCGCGGCACTGGCCCAGTGCCGCCGCGGCACTCTCCTCCAGAACAGTGTATTTTTGTAATATGTTTTGTGGTCCCATTTTGATTAATTAAAAGCCAAAACGACATAGTTTTATGATTTCAGATGTTTGGAGCCAATGGGAATACTTTCTAAATCCCAAAATCACCCCAAGTTGGCCTATATAAACACCCCATTACTCCTCATTTTAGGGGAGTCAAATGTGAGTTTTGAAAAAGTTTGGGAGAGAAAGTTGTAGAGATAAGGTTAGAGTAGAGAGAAAAGAAGCTTTCTTCTTTGATTTTCAAAACAAAAGTGAGTTCTAAACCTTGTTTTTACTTCATTACTTCCATTTACTTCAACATTCAATACTCTCAACCACCATTTTAGTGAGCATTTAAGAGAGTAGAAGCTACTTCCATGTCTAGTGTCATTACATATGAGTGAAACACCAATCTACAAGTTCATGCTCCATGAATATCATCTATTGATCATCATCTACTTACTTGTTTATTTATTGTTCATCTCTTCTTATCCCATTTCTTTTTTATTTTCTTTATTTACTTACTAGTTCATCATCATCTAAGTGATGACATGAAGTTTGGGGTGAGTGAATCCTTATGGATAGTAGCTCTTGACCTCAAAAACATGTTTGATAGATGATGATCATAACCTCAATACTTCCAAGGTATTCTTGGAATGTATTGAAGTTATGTTCCAAGATAAAATAAATCTCTCCAACAATCTTGGAGATTCTTAATGATGAGTTTGATGTTGGTATTCTAAGTGGCCATAATCCTTATTGAGTGTTGAAAATATGTTTTCAAAACGTCCATTTCAAAACCCCTCTCAATCCCTCTCATTTGGTTTCAAGAAACAAAACTTTGCTTTCCCCAAAATCCCCAAAATAATGACCCAAAACAGTGAGCTGTTCAGATTCAAAGATTTGTTTTGAATTAAATACTAGAGTTATGATGATGAGACCACTTGGAAACCCTTCCTAATACATCATAGTTTGTCCCTAATTTTTCTCATCAATTATAGAGATGTAAAAGTATTTGTTTTGGATGTGAGAAGTTCATATTCATAATCTGCCTCTGTTCTCACAGAATGTTCATCCAACTTCTTGCACTCATTCTGGACATTTTCATCACTAAACATATATCTTTTCTATTTTTTTTATAAAACTTGGGTGTCTTAGGAAACTTTTGGTATATAATGGGTCATCATAAACCTTTTCGTTGATTTATGAAATATCATACAAAATCGGTCGACAGTGCAGTTTTTGTTTCTGAGTCATGTGTACATTCAGATTTATTTCTTTTAATCTGTGATAGCTATTGATGTTTGTCTTTTTGGGTTATTTTCTAGACACAATAAGGATGATCTCTGATTTGTCTTACATTGTTCTAGGCACGTTTGACCTCCCATTAAAATGTTGCAAAGTAACACATGCAGTCTGTCCACTATTCACAGCAAGCACATTTCAACTTTTATTCTTTGATTTGATGCTCATATGCATTCCAAATTAGCCCATATCTTAGGAAGTAGTTCATACTACATTTGTATATATCCCATGTTGATTTAATCCATTCATTCATGCACATTTTAGACTTCCAAGTCATTTTAGAAATCCATGTACACAAAACACACTACAACCTTTGCACATTTCTAGGTACATACAATACATTCATGCAAGATTTGGGGTTTTTGTAACCCTTAATCTAAGAAGATTATAAGAAATGAACTCGATCACACGTCCATGCTTCCCCTTTGATCTAATCATCCTTTCTCATCCGTCCCGGGGATTGAGAGGTCTTCTTTTCTCAAAGAATAACATGCATCGTACTAGCTTGCTAAGCATGTTTAGATTTCTTTGATTATTTGTTTCAAGAACAAATCATATCCCCTTTAGATTAAGGAAACCTAATTACTTGATACATGATTAGACGATTTTTCCTAGGTTTGTTTGTGTGATCTTTCACTTTACATTGCATGATATTTGACTTAGATCTCATGAATGATATTTTATCTTTTGATCTTCCATTTCAATTTTCTTATGTGATGTAATATACTATCATAGTATTAATTGTCGAACCATACATAGTATAAGATGATTATTTGGATGCTAATTGAGGCCCGTCGAAAGACGGGGCGAGTTGAGGGTGTTTTAGTCGTGACAAAGGCTCCTTCCTCTCTCGTACCAAAACCCCGAACCAAGTTCTTTGGTTATGAAGGGCCGGTGCCCTTATCCGCTTAGGTGAGTCAAAATTAGGTTTCTTGGTTCCTTAAAGACCAAGTGGCGACTCTGTATCTGTTTTCAACAGACCTTTCATTTTCTTTCTTTGATTCAAATCAATTTCAAAGAAATCTCAAACAAAAGAGAAGTGGTCCGATTCCGCGTGTCCACAGTAGTCCCAATTTGTAACATATAAATCAGACACGTAGTCCTATTTCCTAACATATGAATCAGACACGTAGTCCTATACCACACAAGCTATCAAATCCCAATATACAGTCTTAACATTCCGGCCAACCCGCCCTGATATAATATGGCTTACAGCCTTGATATAATATGGCATGCAGCCCTAACAAACTGCAGGACTCAACTCCGCTATACCACAGTACTCAGCTCCGTAAGCACTTAGCTTTACCACAGCACTTAGCTCTGTAAGCACTCAGCTTCACCTTAGCACTTAGCTCCGCAAGCACTCAGCTTCACCACAGTACTTAGCTCTGTAAGACTATTATGGCACATAACCCTGATATGCCACTATGGTACGCAGCCTTGATATGCTACTATGGCGCGTAGCCCTAATATACTAAATTCAACATGAAGTCCCACATCACATAACCTCCCAAATTTGACACGTAGTCCAACTTTATCATACATAAAACCTGACACGTAGTCCAACTCTATCATACGTCAACCTAACACATAGTCCTGATACTATCCCAACACATTAGGATCCCACACCTGACATCATATGATCTTAGCGACCGCATTTATATGCACAAATATAAATAGCATCAACCTCTACGGTCGATAGACCCACTACTAACCATGACGGCTTTTCAATCTCATAATTATCTCAACATTAATCGAATGGTTCCACTATTTAATACATTAACCCATTATTCAATGTGTGTATTATTCCAATATCACTTCTAATCATCAACGCATGATATAACCTGGCTTAGCAGTCCATCAGATAAATAACAAAACATTTAACAAACTATCATGTTCGATCAATTGAAGTCATTTTAATTGATTGACAAAAGTAAAGTTCAATCGCTTGAACTACGTTCGATTGATTGAGTATATATATATCCGGTGTGTGTATATATAAGTATGAGTGTGAATATATATAATCTTGTATACCTCTCTCTCTCTCTAACCCTCTCTCAATTTTTAGTAACCCAAACACACACAAACTAACACATATATATATAGGCAAAGGAGGAGCAAGTGGCAGCTCTGCATATACTAATAATAACAATTTCGATTGATCAATTGAGAATAGGTTGGTCAGGGTTTGATCAATTGAAATGTGTTCAATCGCTTGAGAAAAGGGACACGTCATAATTCAGGTCGGCAGAGTTTCAAGCGATCGAAGTAGATTCAATCGATTAAAGAAACATAAGTTCGATCGCTCAAAGGAAGTTTGATCGATTGAAACTAAAATTTTAGGAAATACAAATACAAGTATACTGAATCTCATTTATATCAAAATGGTATAAAAGTACAATAAAAATATAGAGTATTACATTTCCTCCCTTATTCTACCATAATGAATCATTACTCCTAGTCATTCATTGACCACACAACACATACATATACACATAGCCATAAAAAATTACAATTTTTGCATGATCAATATGAAATTCTCAATTTAGCATTAACATAACTACTAAGTTCTGAAGTTCCATTTCCAAGCTAGCAATTGAAACATTAAACATGTACCACATCCAAAATTTAGTTAAATAAAACTCACCATAAGCTAAGAAGTGCTGATTTTTACCAAATTCCAGCTCAATTCTCACTGCGGAGTAATTCCTATATGTTTTCGGTAAACTGCATGTCACTGATTAGAACGAGGTACCAAATTATGATGATTAAAACATAAAAGAAAGATTTAGAAATGCCCATCTCACCTTCACAAGTTTGAATACGACTTCGGTTCACAAATTAGACGACGAACGGCGAAATTATGACGTCGGGAACTCATGTTCTTCTTTCTCTCTCGGTGCCTCTCTCTCTCTTTCTCTAATTTCTGTATTATGTTTGAGAGTCTACACCCTCTTGGCACACATGCATACTCATGTAATGTGTTGTCAACATTTTTTTGCCTCTTTTCATTTACACCCCCCATAGTTTCTAACTTCTTATTATGAAATCCCCTTGTTTGCACCCAAAATGTATTTTGTCACATGACCAATTAAATTGGGAGTTTTGACCAAAGGTCGATGATCGAGCTTGAACATGCATATATATACAGTCACAAGTCATGGTAGCCCCCCCGGTAGAGGAGCATTAGCTGGTGGCTTGACTTAAATGAATTGGGAAATTCAAATGTCATGATGACAAGTAGGGCTCTTGGTTTGACTAAAGTTTTTTGTTTCATCAATACAAGAAAATTGCAAAATGTATCAACAAGCAAGCAAAAAGCCATCGGCCATGGCACCATCATTCGACCATGAACTCATCAAGAGTTTAAAACTCATTTTGGTAAGACTTTTGGTCATATGGTAGCCCCAATAATTTGTCATTTATCACATGGTGGGGGCCACCTTATATCATCACTATGACTTTGGGCAACACATTTTGGAGTTTTGGACTTTGTGGCACTATTTTCATTCAACCTTGACTCCACAGAAAACATTCATTCGGGTTACATAATGGTCAGTGTAGTATTATCAAAATGTGGGGCCTATGAATATTGCAAGTCCTAAGGGGCATGGGAAATGACAAAGTTAAGACTTAGCATGGAAGGAAAACAACCGTTGGACCAACATATCATTACCTCCTCTATAAATACACAACATTCTCCAATAGATATACTCTCCAGCAGCCCAATCAAAAACACACAAACACTCATCCAAATATGCATTCAATAGTAGCTTTATAATTTGCATTCCAGTAGCTCTCTTTTTGGATTGACTTAACATTTTGAGCATTTCCCTTAAGTGTTCTTCCCATTTTAATTATTCTATGTAACTTCCTTCGTTTGTAATATATTTGATGCAATATATTTTTAATTCCAAAAGCCTTGCTTTATTTTATTTTCACCACTTTTGACTTGTGCGCATCAGTACTATCAAAGAACCTATAACTAGGGTACTTTTCTACTTGTTTTTAACAATCCCCTATACGATAGAAGTCAGATCGTGCATCTGTGGATACTCGTAGTTTAACCACGCTTTTTAAACTTTTTCAAATTTCAAATTCAAATACGAGTCACCACTTAATTTTTAAGAAAAATTAAGAAACCATTTTAAAAGCGAATTGATCTTTTGGAAACCAGAGATTTCTAGGTCCACGGATTATGGAATAAGAAGGGAAGGAGCCCGACGGACTAAAACACCCCCTTTCACCCTATCTCGTGATAGGCCTCTACTCAACATCCTTTTTAATCGAATTATTAATCTAAGCATGCCCTCAACTAATATATATATATATATACATTACATAAAGCATGTTAAAAGGGGTGCAAGATTGCTAATGATAAAAGACATACAAAACCACGTAATTCAAATAACAAGCAAGATGATATGCAAATCAGGAACAAGAGAACTTACTCGAGATCCAGCCGTGATATAGAAACGTGCAATGCATACACAAAATATAAAGCCTAAGAAAAGGTCTCTAACGCATATATACATATAAGGCAAGACCTAGTCTAAGGCTTTATATTTTGTGTATGCATTGCATGTTTCTATATCACGGCTGGATCCCGAGTAAGTTCTCTTGTTCCTTATTTGCATATCATCTTGCATGTTATTTGAATTATGTGGTTTTGTATGCCTTTTATCGTTAGCAATCTTGCACCCCTTTTGACATGCTTTTTGTAATGTATATATATGTGTATTAGTTGAGGGCATGCTTAGATTAATAATTCGATTAAAAAGAATGTCGAGTAGAGGCCTATCATGAGATAGGGTGAGAGGGGGTATTTTAGTCCGTTGGGCTCCTTCCCCTCTCATTCCATATTCCCCGGACCTAGAACTCTCTGGTTTCCAAAAGATCAGTTTATTTTTAACAAGGTTTCTTAATTTTCCTTAAAAATTAAGTGGCGACTCGTATTTGAATTTGAAATTTGAAATTTGAAAAAGTTTAAAAAGCGTGGTTAAACTGCGAGTATTCACAATCTGGCAACTCTGCTGGAAATTGAACCCAGAATCTCTGGTTTCGCAGACCAGAATTTTTTATTTTGGGTTCACTCAAGGATTATACTTGAATATCCTTGTAATCGAATTAATTAATTATCGTGTGCCTATTGCATTGCACTTGCATGTCTAGCCAGTCGATTACACAAAACTATGACCTTGGAGGCTCGGGGCAACCCGGACGGTCAAGTTATCATGGGATCGTGTGATCACCCTTGATCTCGTACCATGTGTTGGTATATGAAGCATCCTATCGGATGTGTGTCAAGGGTCCCTTATTTAACAAAAACCCAACCTTTGCATGATAGCTTCCATAGAACCTTTCAAATTTAGGGAATCAATTCTTAAATTAGGATTATATGCTAGGGGAGTTTTGTATGTCCGGAAGGGATTATTTGAGATGATGATGATACTTTCTTGATGTAGGATGTATAACCATTTAATCACCTTTTAGCAATTCCTTCTCATATCCCATGACATTTGGGAATATGCCAGAATTTTTGATTATAAGGTTACACTTTTTATATCTTGTTAGCTAAGCATTATTGACCTTATATGCATCTGAATTCATGAAGCGTACGGTGGTAATCCGATCATGTGATCCTTCTACTCAAAAAAGAAATTTTTCCATCTTTGAAAGCAAATATATTTTTGCCATCTTTATTTCAAAGTTTTCAATTGCTCTTTCAAAAATCTTTGGAGTTCATTTTTTTTATTAAACTTCCAAGTCAACCTTTGTTGATGTATATTTTTACATTCTCATCTTCGAAGGAAGAACCCAAAATTCTTGGGAGTTATTCTTGAAAAGTTTCGCCAACTAAAGAAATGTTTTTAAATGAATTCCAAACAAAATTCTAACCCAATCACCTTTTGTTAAAAGATATTTTCACATCCCCATTTTTCAAAAAAAATTCCAGAATGTTTGGGGATTGTTTTCAAAAGGATCATATCACCCAAGAAATACTTTTCAAGTGAATTTCAAAATTTTCCAAAAATAACAAACCTTGGAAAAGGTAGCAAGGATCACAATGAAAGGAGAAGTTGGCGCACTTGACATGGGTGAAGATTTTATGTGCTTATGTGTTTACATGTTAGGATTATAATTTTTATTTCTTTTGCATATAGAGTAGGCACACACACTTGCATTTCATCCGTGTGCCATGTGTGTGGTGCATGCATTTAGCCACATCAATCATCAAAGCATGTACATTTTTGCACTCTCATCATATCAATCAATGCATGTAGAATACAAATTCACAACATTGTCTTTCCATTCAACATCAAAGTAATCCAATAGTTCCTCAAAATTCCTTGCCTCTTGAAAATCAATTCTGCATGCGAACCTTTTACCTATCTATGTTGATGGATTTGTAGAAAGAGTGGAATAACTAAATCCCCTAGTGAGGACACTTCTAACCTTCTTGGGTTCATCTTTCTTGATTTAGAGAAAAATATGTTTTTGTACACATACTGTTGGGGAGTGGCGAACCTAAAGGTTCAAATGATGCTAGTGAGGTGATATTGTTTGGAAATACTATTGTTGAAGCGAATGTAGATGCTCTTGGGGACCCAATAAATTGAAAATCATCTGTGACACTCCAGTTTAGACCAAGCCAAGTCTAGTCCGGTAATCGAGTCATGTCCGAGTTAGAGTCAAGTGCAAGTGTCAAGTGTCAAAGTTGTTTTGTTTTATCAGTTTTCCATCGAGTCGATTGTCGAGTCTTTATCAAGTCCATAATGTAATCCGTAGCTGGTTAAATAAAATATCACTTTGCTTAAATAAATGTGCCTAGTTGTGACTAAATGGATCGTTAAACTAAGAAAGGAAGAAAACAAAAATAAGTCACTTTTCAAATGATGATGGAAAATTTTTTTTTGACAAATCTTTGCATTGAAAATGGATCCCCAAAAAACAAAGCAAATTTTGTGCCAAATCCACAAAGGAGTAGAGAATTGATTAGCTTTACTTTTAGAATTTAAAGATGCTCTGGCTCAATCTTGGAAATATAAACTTGGGACTTGAGGCTTGCTCACCATCCCTCTCTCTCAAATACCAAGCCTAAAATATGAGCCTACAATCCAAAGCCATATACTTGGTCCTTGATGGTAGCCAGATATTTTTAAATGAACTTCTTCTTCAAAAGAAAAAAAAAAAGAGAAAAAATAAAAAGAAGCTCACTAGGATAAAAACCTGAAAGGGGGCCTAGGTAAAAGTTAGAGCACAAAAAAAAGAAGAGAAAAAAAGGGGGAAAAAAGAGAAAGGAAAAGAAAAGAGAAAAAAAAAAAGAGGTTGCTAGGATAAAAACCCGAAAGGGAGCCTAGGCTAAATTTAGAGCAAAAATAAGATGCGTGTTGATTTCAAAAACCCAAATCCTAGCCAGTCAAAATCATGAAAAGAATAAGAGATAGTGAGGAAGAGGAAAGAAAAGAAGGGGAAAAAAGAAAGCAGAGAATAAATAAGATTGAGAATTCTTGACCACTTTAAAGTATATCATTGGCACATGACTTATCCTAAGGCTTTGTGTTGTTCTAAATAAAGAAAAGCAATTGAAAATGAAAAGAGAGATTTGAAAGTATCAATTAGTCTCAAAATTTTTGTGAGAGGCTCAATGGCTAAGTGGGCCTAAAACAAAACAGAGATATCTTTGAAAAAAATAAAGAGAGATTTGGAGGGCTGATATTGCTTTGTGAGTATGATAGAGTACGATTAAAACACGATGTGTTACGAAGATTGTAAAGATTGACTGGCTAATGAAAAGGTTAAAAGAATCAACCATCAAATAAAGAAAAGAAATAAACAAAAAAGAAGAAGAAAAAAAGGGGAAAAGAAAAGAAGAAAATAAAAGGGAGAAGTAGTTCATGTTCTCATCATCCTGTTCAAAGGCTACCACAAGCGACCCATTTTAGAAAGAGCACTCATTGGACCTAAATGAAATCATGGCTCTCGAAAAGCTCACCAATTCTTGAAGCCTTATTCTTTCAAGACCTCTAGAGTACTTGAACTACGCTTGACCTAATTCCCACTAGGGGATACGCAGGCAACCTACTCAGTTCGGTCATCACCCCATCATCTTATGCTATCTTTCTTTCAAGCCTTGATCGAACTTCTTTGGACCTATTCTCGCTCGGGGATAAGTAGGCAAACCTCCCAAGGTTCTCAGTCCATAACCATTCCCAAGCTGTAAGCATCACCCTTTTGCGGCTTTGGTTTCCTTCCTTCAGACTAGGGATAAACTTATATTTTCCTGGAGCCACATATATATCGCTAAACCAGGGGCAAGCTTCGTTTTCTAAACACCTCATTTAATCCCAAAAGCAATGCCTCCAAGTCCTATTCAAACTACGGGCAAACTTCAATTTCCAAAATCCTTCTATGTCAGAGGCAAGTTCTCAAGTAATCAAGTTTGTTTTGAATGAATTGAAATGAAGTGCCTTTTATTCTATAAGCTAAAACACTAATTTGAAGCACACTCCAGAAGAATCAACTAAAGCACAAAGGAGAAGTTTTCAAAGTTTAAATTTATCAGCAAAGCACTACCATTTATAAGATGATGAATAAATAAAAGGTGAGATGATACATTATTCACGGCGAAAGCACATTGATTCATAATAATATAGAGTTTGACTCAGTCGTCCTGTGTAATTGCTTTGTCAACTCTGTCCTCCTTTGATGAGTCAATAATGGTCTCAAATGTGTGGGTTTAAGATGATGAATAAAGATTTGAAAAGTCTCCATGAGCATCCCAAGAGCAATACGAGTAGGGGTTTCGAACACTATCACGACATAATGCTAAAGTGGCAATGTAAGAAGAGTCCAAGACTAGGGGCAAAGGTGACTTCCCTCTTTTGACAGAATTGATGTGCTTCTTCCAAGGGCCCGCGAACATAGAAAATCATTATGGTGGCACAACTCCCTTTGTAAGCCCACTTCTGTGGAAAATCCATTTAATGAGCCCATAGCAAACCTACATCATAAGCTGACATTTTTTATAAGCTCATCCAACCAAGCTCAATTCGGTGTCAAAGCACCTCGTCAGTATAGCACAAATTATCATCCTCATCATCAATTACTTGAGCCTTATTTTGACTCCGTTGATTCCTTAAGCCCAAAGTGACACTTCTTGAGTCCGAAGTGACTCCGAATATTGAAAACTGGTTCCTTGAGTCCAAAGTGACACCCAAACTAACGCTAGTCCTCAATGGAAGCTTCCATTTATAAGCGTTAGTCCTCAATGGTAGCTTCTCTAAGTGTTAGTCCTCAATGGCAACTTCTATTCATAAGCATTAGTCCTCAATGGCAGCTTCTCTTCACAAGTGTTAGTCCTTAATGGTAGCTTCTCTAAGCGTTAGTCCGCAATGGCAGCTTCCCTAAGCATTAGTTCTCAATGGTAGCTTCTCCACAAATGCGTTAGTCCTCAATGGCAACTTCTCTATAAAAGCGTTAGTCCTTAATGGCAACTTCTCCAAGTGTTAGTCCTCAATGGCAGCTTTTCTAAGCATTAGTCCTCAATGGCAGCTTCTCTAAGCATTAGTCCTCAATGACAGCTTATCAAAACGTTAGTCCTTAATGGCAGATTCTCTTCTCTAAGCATTAGTCCTCAATGGCAGCTTCTCTTCATAAGCATTAGTCCTCAATGGTAGCTTCTCTTCTCTAAGCATTAGTCCTCAATGGCAGCTTTTTCCCAAAAGCGTTAGTCCTCAATGGCAGCTTCTCTTCTCAAAGCATTAGTCCTCAATGGCAACTTCTCTTCTAAAAGTGTTAGTCCTCAGTGGCAGCTTCTCTTCTCTAAGCTTTAGTCCTCAATGGCAGCTTCTCTAAGCGTTAGTCCTCAATGGCAGCTTCTCAAAGCGTTAGTCCTCAATGGTAGCTTCTCTTTTCTAAGCGTTAGTCCTCAATGGCAACTTTTTCACAAAAGTGTTAGTCCTCAATGGCAGCTTCTCTAAGCATTAGTCCTCAATGGCAGCTTTTCTTTTCCAACCTTTATTCCTCAATGGCAGCTTCTCTAAGCATTACTCCTCAATGGCAGCTTCATAAAGCATTAGTCCTCAATGGCCGCTTCTCTTCTCTAAGTATTAGTCCTCAATGGCAGCTTCTCTAAGCGTGAGTCCTCAATGGCAGCTTATCCACAAAAGCGTTAGACTTCAATTTTCAGCTTCTCTATAAAAGCATTAGTCCTCAATGGCATCTTTTCTATAAAAGCATTAGTCCTCAATGGCATCTTCGCAATGCATTAGTCCTCAATGGCAACTTCTCTTCATAAGTGTTAGTCCTCAATGGAAGCTTCTCAAAGTGTTAGTCCTCAATGGTAGCTTCATTTCATAAGCGTTAGTCCTCAATGACAGCTTTTCTAAGCGTTAATCCTCAATGGCAGCTTCTCCACAAAAGCGTTAGTCCTCAATGGCAGCTTCTCTAAGCATTAGTCCTCAATGGCATCTTTTCTTCTCTAAGCTTTATTCCTCAATGGCAGCTTCTCTAAGCATTAGTCCTCAATGGCAGCTTCACAAAGCATTAGTCCTCAATGGCAACTTCTCTTCTCTAAGTGATAATCCTCAATGGCAGCTTCGTCACAAAAGAGTTAGTCTGTAATGGCAGCTTCTCTTCTCAAAAGTGTTAGTCCTCAATGGCAGCTTCTCTTCTAAAAGTGTTAGTCCTCAATGGCAGCTTCTCTTCTCTAAACTTTAGTCCTCAATGGCAGCTTCTAAGCATTAGTCCTCAATGGCAGCTTCTCAAAGCTTTAGTCCTCAATGGTAGCTTCTCTTCTCTGAGTGTTAATCCTCAATGGCGGCTTCTTTGCAAAAGTGTTAGTCCTCAATTCCAACTTCTCTTCTCAAAGCATTAGTCCTCAATGGCAGTTTCTCTTCTAAAACGGTTAGTCCTCAATGGCAGCTTCTCTTCTCTAAGTGTTAATCCTCAATGGCAATTTCTCTAACCGTTAGTCCTTAATGGTAGCTTCCTTCAAATAGCGTTAGTCCTCAATGGTAGCTTTCTTCAATCAGCATTAGTCCTCAAAGGTAGCTTCTCTACAAACGCATTAGACCTCAATGGCAGCTTCTATTCACAAGTATTAGTCCTCAATGGCATCTTTTGTACACAACCATTAATCCTCAATGGCGGCTTCCTTCAATATATTGATCCTCAATGGCAAATACATATTTGTCCTCAATGGTAATTTTTTTAGACCTCTATGGCAATCCCTATTAGTCATCTATGGCAATCCTTGTTAATCCTCGATGGCATCTGTATTAGTCCTCAATGGCAGAATCATCGGTGTTAGTCCTCTATAGCAACCTTGCATTAGTCCTCAATGGAAGCATCATTTGTGTTAGTCGTCTAAGGTAATCTTTGTTAGTCCTCAAAGGCAATCTTTGTTAGTCCTCAACGGTAATCGCTAATCAATCAATCATTCTCTGGCTAGGCACAATCCCAGACTGACTGGGAGGCAATCCATAATCAATCACTCAAAACCATCTAGGCGGTAATCCCTGAATCATCTTGTCAATTAATTTTGGGGTATAAGGCGCGAAGCGCATTTCAATTCAATCCATTTTGGGGTATAAGGCACGAAGCGCATCTCAATTCAATCAATTTTGGGGTATAAGGCACGAAGCGCATCTCAGTTCAATCCATCCAGTCACTATGGGGTTTTTAGTTACAGAAAGCGCATCTCAATTCAGTTCATCCGTCATTTTAGGGTGTAAGGTGTGAAGCGTATCTTAGTTCAAATCCAATCATTTTGGGGTGTAATGCTCGAAGGGTAGTCTAGTTAATTTCATTTGAAATTAGAGCAAACATGTATTGGCATCGGGGCATAATGCGCGAAGCGTAGTCCAGTCAATTGCATTTGAAATTAGAGTAAATCTGCGTTGGTACTGGGGTGTAATGCGCGAAGCGTAGTCCAATCAATTGCATTTGAAATTAGAGAAAACCTACATTGGCACCGGGGCGTAATGCGCGAGGCGTAGTCCAGTCAATCGCATCTTGATAGAAAAAAAACTATATCTAAGGAGCTAAGGTAGCTATAGATAGTGATGAAAAGCACTTATTCGGGGGACCGAGGCGGTTACGGGTAAAGAAAATCAAGCATTAGAAGCATAGGACATGAAATGCATCCATATACATCGAAACAACATGACCTTGAGTCGTCGTATTTGCATAGTCTTAATGTTTAGAGCATGAAAATGCATTAGCAGTCATTATTCCATGGGCATGCGCATCACAATGGAATAGGTGCATTCATCCACGTGACTAATTTTGCTTGTGTGTGATCCCTTACCTGAACTACGCCCTGGTCTGATTCCTTTAAAGGATACGTAGGAATGAACCATGCACAAAATGTAGATGAGGGGTCCTAGCATTTTCCCTCGATAGTGTCCTAGGACGAATCCTAAGGAGCACACTTCAGGGAAAACTAGGACTAACTCACGCAATCTTAGAGACAAAGAGTCGCCACCTAATTTTTATCGGGAATTAGGAAACCCAAGTTTGACTCGCCCAAAATTGAATAAGGTTACTCACCCTTCATTACCAGAAACTAGGTTCGAGAGTATTGGTATGAGAGGGGAAGGAGCCCAAGCAAGACTAAAGCACCCCTCCTCGCCCTCCCAAACGGTAAGCCTTGATTCAAATATCCTAGTTCTTAATTCATAATTGGTGTTGTTTCCTCAAATATACTAGATAATATATACATGTCAAAAAGGGAACATATAAGGAAAATCATGTCAAGAGATTAAATCAAGTAGAAGTCAGATGCACATATAATACAAGAGAGAGGTATACTTACAGTGGCTAGTCCCGCCAGGGACCGATGCAGGTAAAGGAAACATGTCATGATATGCAAAAGGGAACAAGAAGACTTACATTGGGTTGACTCAAGCGGAGTCGCAAAAGGCAAAAAGGAAGGAAACGTGTAATGCAATCATGGAATAATCCTAGATAAGATGCCTCTAACACATAAGCATATAAACGAGGACTATCCTAAAGGAAATGTGTCGTTGAAAACAAAGTTGTAAACCTAAAAAATTTTAAGAGGAAGGATAGAGATAGTACACAATACATGGGCACTAAGCCACATATAGACAAGGCAAGCTCATAAATCGAAGTCTGGATCCACGGCATTCAATTCTCTGCACTAAGACATCAAAGAATACCCAAGCATTGCAAAAATACAAACAAACAAATGATATGCATGATAAACAAAGAAAACATGTCTTCAATCAAATTTTCAGATTCAGCAACCTCTAATGAATCCTATCAAAAGTGGTCTTAAACATGAGCTGGGTTAAAACCCTATTATAGAAAGTTAGATACATGTCTTAGAGAACTTCTCCAAAAAATAGAACCTCTTTAACATTTTTGAATTTCGACAAAAAAGAGTTTTCAGAATAGTGGACCAGGACTGTCCACTTTTCTTGTAAAAATCATAATTAATTCTACAAAAAATGTGTGAAGCTCTGTTTGGTGACAAAAGAAAGTTATTTCATTTTAGTTTATGACAAAAATAATCCCATAGACATGTCATAATCTTAGGGTCTCTGAATAGTTGTTTTAAATAGACCGTTATTCTGGAAGTTTGGTATCATTTGACAAAGGAATGCAAAACATAATAGAAGTTCATGAATCATGTTAATCAAGTTAATCTAAGCTTTTGCACTCATCAATTTATCCTAAATGATTTCTAAATCAAATTTTATTCATCGATTATTGTTGAGTGATCAAGGTATGACCATTTTGTATATATAATCACGATTATAGTTAAATCTAGAAAATTCCAGAATAGTTGTATCAACTTCAAACGCTTAGAAAACAATCTTCAATCAATCGTATGCTCACGGTTTTACATCGGCATATAGATACATGAGTTAGGAATCATCCCCAAAAAGCAGAATATCGATAACTATTATAGATTTTCTGAAATTCAAGTACAAAGAGACTATGTTCAAATCTGTCAACCGATTTCTCAACAATTTCTAAAAATAGCATATGGATCCTAGGAGTTCTCAAAATGGATCGAATGAAAGCTAATTCATCAAAGTTTACACAGAAAATTTGAAATTCATCAAACTATGGGTTTTGGTGGACCAAATCTTATGGACAAAACCAATTTGTTTTGCTGAATTTTTATGTAATTCATTTTAAAGTGTAAGGAAACCATCTTAGGTGATGACTGAAGCTTATTAGTGAGATCAAACTCATAGATCAACTAGATTATCATGATTCCCAATCAATTTAGCCCTCAAAATCTATGAAGAACTTTAGATCATGGATCAAAGGAACTTACAAATATCCGTTTGGAGATGAAACTCAATAGGAATTCTAGGTAATAGGAATAATCAAGATGAACATAGGAATCATCCTTCTCATAGATCATGGTTTTTGAAATGAAAATTTGAAGCTCAATTGAAGTCCGAAAGTCCTCTGGAACTTTCGTTGTCTTTTTGAAATCAAGTGACATCTTTTCCAAAATTGATTTTCAATGCGCGTCGATTTCGAACTTTTCTTTAAAATTGAATCTCTGTATATCTAGAATACTGCATTTAGAACACTTCATGTTCATATAAGTGAATATGAATTCTGAGAGATGATTTTGACAAAACTGGGATTTTTGCATGGAAAAGAGCTTTTCTGAGCTTGAAGTCACTTTCCGAAGTTTGATCTTTCGATTGTGTGGAATCCAGTACCTTCCACGGGGTACTTTTCATCATCGAATCCTCCAAGACGTTGACCACCCTAAATCCTATCAGTGTGGTCAAAATTGGGTGTCTACGGTTTGCCCCTCTTTGGAAGAGCTTGTTCTGAACAACATAAACTGCAAGTGAATGCCAAAGCTAGAAGGCACCCAATAACCATACTGAGAGGTTTTAGGAAAAACAAAAATCCACAAAAATCAAGAAATTCAAAATCTGAGAAAATCAAGAAAGCACGAACAATAAGAATGCAATGCAATGCTGGGTAGAGGCGGCTAAATCTAAGCTTCTACTGGTCGTGCTCTGTTGGAGCTGCCTACATATCCTTTCCAAGAATCAGACCAGGGCGTAGTTCAAGCGCACAAGGAGACAAAGAACACACAAACAACAACACTGATGAAATGCTCCTATCCTAGGATGCTAATGCAGTATAAAATGTGAATGTACAAGTGCTGGAGGAATCATCCTCAAGGGTTCCCTAGATGCAAAATCTAATGCAAGGGATGCGATGGCTCTCTCTCACATACATAAACTTTTGACACAATCTCTTTTATTGATTCTGGTTTATACTAAAGAGGGTTCTAGACAAGTCTTATTCTCAACAGGTCTTATGATAATTTCTCAAACTTGACTTAGTCCTAAACATGGTATGATCTTAAACTTGACCTATCCCTAAACTCACATCAATCTTATACTTCGACGTGATCTTAAACTTGGTAAAATCTTAAACTCAATACAATCTTAAATTTGGCATAATCTTAACCTCGATATGATCTTAAACTTGGCAAAATTTTAAACATCCATATGATCTTTAAACTCGATCTAATCTTAAACTCAATTCTATCTTAAACTTGATCTAAAACTCGACTTGATTTTAAACTCGATCTAATCTTAAACTCGACATGATCTTAAACTCGATCTAAAACTTGACATGATCTTAAACTCGATCTAAATCTTAAACTCGACATGATCTTAAACTTGATCTAAAACTTGACATGATCTTAAACTCGATCTAAATCTCGACATGATCTTAAACTCGATCTAAAACTTGACATGATCTTAAACTCGATTTAAAACATGACATGATCTTAAACTCGATTCTGTCTTACTTGACCTGATCTTAAACTTGACATGATCTTAAACTCGATCTAATCTTAAACTCGATTATGTCTTAAACTTGACCTGATCTTAAACTCGATTTAAAACATGACCTTAAACTCGATCTAAAATATGATTTTAAACACGATCTATGATCTTAAACTCGATTTCTGATGAAGCATGTTTGTAAACTTTAAATGATTTCTGAGGGTCCTAATCACTTGGATGATTGATGAAAGTCCTCTGTTGGGGAGATTGCTAAAATTCTAAGAGATGTGAAAGGCTTCTATTCTGGAGGCTCTGTTGATTCCATCTGAAACTCATATCGGTGCTTTGACCAGCTCAAATATTCTTGTAAATACATCTGGTTTATTCTGACCCTATTCTGAATTCCTATTTATCTTCTATAAATCCTTTCTGGATGTAATTCTTGAGCAACAGTAGACCCAAATGTCCAACATAATCAACCCACATCTATAGAAGTTCGCTATAAATCAATAATTCTTGGCTATTTCAAGTTACGGTGCCCTCGATTCTTAATGTCTAGGGACTTTTCTTCAACTCTAAACGGTTTTCAGCCAAGGTTCAAATTCTTCAAGGGTCCTTTAGACCAATTCCAACAAGTTTCAAGCACTCTTAAGGCCTATATATCATGATTGGATCAATCTAGGGTCAAAACAAGAGCTCCCAATATCACAATTCTGACTCACAATTGATAGGTACTCAAAAGACCTTATGACCTTGACGAGCTTCACAAGTCTTCAACCAATTCTAGCAGATATTCATGCAAGGCACTCTGATCTATTTCAACAACGGCTCAACTCAACATCCAAGGCCGGTCTTGTGATTAACATTTTTCTATCAACCACTCAACGCTTCATCTTGACTAGGATTAATTGATGTAATAATGATGTTCAGAACTTCTACTTGTATCCACCTTTGGATGCTTTTAAAACTTTACAATTATAGATCACTTCAGACCCACACACTTGAGATCACAACAGACTAGACGATGATACACTAGACCATGATGGAAGTTGATAGACATTGACACAGGAAGTGATACTCTTGACAGGAGTTTGGGGGAAAATACTCAATTTGCCATGAAATAATGCGCATTTGTCATGTTTGACGTTTCTCTTTACTTTTCCTGTGCACTTCTCATCTTAGTGTGATAATACTCAGCTGATAAAGTAATGCTTTAAAAATACTCCATATTGATCTCAATCAATCCTTTGCTTTCTCTGAAATGTGCTTCGAATTAGTGCCTTAGCTTATAGAATAAGAGACAATTCATTTCAAATGTTTTCAAATATATACTTGACAGCTCAGGATTCGCTTATAATGTAGAAGGGGGTGCAGGAAAACAACATTTGCCCCTAGTTGATAGTGATAACTGGAGGTTTGGGTAAACACAGTTTGCCCGCAGTGTGGTAGTGGTATCTTGAGGCTTTGGGCAAACTTGAAAGCTTTGACCCTAGTTTGCAAGGTTCAGGGACCAAAAGCCAGGAAAGCTTGTCTACTTATCCCCAAGGAATCAGGTCCAAAATAGTTTAGCCAAGTCTTGAAAGAAGGTATTTGAGATGTGGCTGAGTTTTTCAGGAACAGTGACCGAACCGAGTAGGTTGCCTACGTATCCCCAAGTGGAAATCAGGTCAAGCGTAGTTCCTCGAAGGCTGGAGGTTTTGAAAGAGCAAGGATTCAAGAATTTGGGGACTTTTCCAGCCATGTCATCAGACAAATTTTTTGAAGCTGGACACTTGTGGTAGTTTTGAAAAGAAACTAAACTATCTCTCCTTTTTCTTTTCTTTCTTTTCTTTTCATTTCTTTTCTTTTTTCCTTCTAAAGTTTTGACTGGATAGGATCAGGTTCTTGAACACGCAAAATTTTCCTTTTTTTTCATGCTCTAACTTTTGCCTAGGCACCCTTTCGGGTTTACATCCTAGCGAGCTTCTTTTTTTTTTTTAGAGCAATAGTTTATTTGAGATGTTTGGCTACCATCAATGACGAAGTATACATGGCTGGCATGTTAGACAGGTTTGAATGGCTCATTCTTCTAGGCTCAAGATTTTGAAATGGGAATATCAGGGGATTAAGCTAGTCCCAAGTTACTATCAAGTATATCTTTTCAAGATTTAAGCAAAAGCATCCCAAGATTCTTAAAGTAAGACTAATCAATTCTTAGCTTTCTTCGGCGTCAGTGTGAAATCAACTTTGATCCTTTTAGGATTCTTTTTAATGCAAAACTTTATCAGCAGAAATAACATTTTCAGCTTAGAGATTCATTCATTCATGACTAGGCGCATTTAATCAAGCAAATCAAGATTTCATTACTAGAAATAGAAGGTTTACAGTACTTGACATAGACTCAAAACAACTCGATAACAAACAAACTCGACAACAAGAAAAGACTCTAAAACACAAAACAGATTGGACTAGACTCGACTAGATCTCAAGTGGAGTGTCACTGTGACTTGCTTATTCCTTTTTAAACATTCATTTGGCTTCAACAAGCAGCTATTCCAAACTTCATCATAACACTACCCCTTGTAAGCTCTCCCAACTTCTTCATTCGTCAACAAAGGCTTGAAATCTTTGGCCAATTCCTCGGGCCTTTTGTGGTGGAGGAATGATGATACTCTTTTCGATCAAGTCCTGAATTTCATGCCTGAGTCTCCAGCATCTATCTATGCTATGCCCACGGCTATAATGGAAATCGCAGTAGTACTCAATCTTGAAGCCTCATGGAAGTGGATCAGGTTCTGGCTTGGGTTCCAGCTTCTCCAAGTACCCTTCCTCTAGTATTTTTTCAAGTGCGCTACTTTGTGACATTCTTAGCTCAGAAAATTCTCTCTTCTCTTTCTGATGCCCCTGATTCTTGTTTCCCCTTGCAACTCTAGTGTTCTTCTTTGGCAATTGTGGTACCAATACATCGATATTAGGTAATGGATATTTGTTCAAATTAAGTGGTCCTTTTACCTTTTTCGAAGGCCTTGTATTGGGCATATCAAATAATCCCTCCTTATCAAACTTGCGATCATCAATTCTTCTGCTCTTGCGGGTCGCATTCTCCAGTATACCACTCTTGGTGAGCTTGTCAAGGATTTCCTTATCTAGAGTCTATATCCAAAGATTATGCAATCTTTTAAACCACTCATTATCATCACAAGGCATAAGAGGTGGAGTCGGAGGCGTTGTGTCAGCCAATTGCTTTATCACACCCATCATTTGCATAAGCAGTTCACTGATTTGGTTGATAGTAGATTCCATGGCGGTCATCCTAGCATTCATATATTCCTTAAATGCCATATTTTCTTCTCCAGCTCTTATTGTAAAATCAGTGAATCTTTTGGAAGCTTAATAGACATGGTTGGTTGGTCCAATGATATGATGTACACCGTAGGCTCGTAGGATTCACGCCCTATTTTAATGAAGCTGATACCTCGTGGTGGTGGAACCTTTTGATAATCTCGAAGCAAATTATTATTAACATCTGGCTGTGTAGGTGGAGGAGTAATGATCCCATCATCAATTAGATCTTGAATTTCATGTCTGAGCCTCCAAGACTTACTGGTACAATGGCCATGTCCTTGATGGAAGTTGCAATATAAATCCATCCTAAAGTTTTATGGAAGTGGGTTTGGAGTTGGCATCGGATCTAACTTCTTCAAGTACCCTCTTTCCAACACTCTTTCCAATGCTGTGCTTAGAGACATTCTCAATTTAGAAAACTTCCTCTTTCCTCTTGACAGCCCCTGATTTTAACTTCTTCTTACCGCATTAGTACTTCAATGTTCTTTCTGAAAAGGCTGAGGAGATAATGCATTGACATCAGCAGACTGATGATAGACTGGCCTTCGATTATTCATGGTCTCTTTCTTGATTGTTCTATCCCTGATTGCATCTTCAACGATTGTTCCTATGTCAAAAAGTTGTTCAAATGTCATGATAGACTGGAATCGGAGCTTTTCAAGATACTCAGGCTGCAGGTTCTTGACAATCATTTGGACTTGCTCTTTTTCAGTAGGCTTGTTCATCATCTGAGCAGCCTTAGCCCTCCAATGAGTAAGGAACCCTGTGAAGGATTCCTCACACTCTTGCCTAGTGGTTTCCAGATCTCTTGTAGTAACATCGAATGACTGATTGTATGAGTACTAAGCCATAAATGCTCTAGCCAGGGCTTTCTAATCTTTGGCCACAGCTGATTCTAAGGTCAAATACCACGACAGTGTTGCTCCACTCAGAGTTCTAAGAATTCGATATGAGGCATTTTGAACTTATCAGGGAGTTTTGCTTTTGGAGCATCACACAGACCTTCTATATCGAACAGATATTCATCACCCCCTTTGCTTTTCCTGATCACACTCTCTATCTTGTCGATCTTAGCTAATTTGTCCTGAATCTCCTAATCTAGCTGAACCTTTTTTGAACTGGTTCCCCAAGGTCTTCCTCTTCAAGATGCACCGGAGGCGGTGGTGGTCGCAAATTAGTCAGTTGCTCAATCATTCTCATCATGGTGGCAAGTTGTTACCAATTATGTTCCCTGCTCTAATCTAATGCAGCTTGCATTGCGGCCAACCTAGCTTCCATATCAGCTTCGTACGTCATACCCTTAACCCTAGTTGACTCGATTGTTCCTTCTTCAAACCTTGATCTGATCAAATGACTGTTCGGAGCTTTGACCCAGGAAGGAGTACAACTTTTTGGTCCTAACATCTCTTCTCTGATTTATTAGGAATTTTCAAATAATCAGGTGTCTTTACTGAAAAAAAAAAGGATTTTCAAAGAATGATATTTACAAAAGATGGAAAAATCAAAAACATAAAATCTTTTCCTTTAAATCATTTTCCAAATTCAAAGAAATCTTTTTTTTTCTTCAAAATTCTGAAGAAAACAAATCTTCTTTTCGAAAATATATTAGAGGTGTCGCACTGGTGAGTCATTTATGTAATGCTCGTGTAGTGTATGCAATGCAGATGAAATGGAATCTAATCTAAATGCAATACACCTTAATCTAGCTTAGACCTAGCATATAAGCACATAAGATTCCTTGAGTATGCTAATTACCTTACTAGTCCAATCATTATCCAAGGATTTTTTTTTAATTCTTGATGGCTCAGGTTTACAAAATTGAATTTTTCATGAAAATCTAGAAAGAGAGGGGGAGATTTGTAATTTTCAAAAAGCATTTTTGAACCATCCATGCTTGTGGTGTGAAATCATGATTCTTTAAAATCGAGGCATGAAATTGGAATTTCTAAAATCTAAAAGGAAAAGTTTGAAATTGAATCATCAAAGTGTGAAATCGTGATTTTTGAAATCCAAGGTAGGAAAATTTGAAATCCTCTACAATCTGAGGGGAGAATTTAAAATTGAATCATCAAAGTAGAAATTTTTTAAATTCTCTAAATTTTAGGGAGAGTTTTGGAAGGATTTTGTGAAAGTGAATTTCAAAGCGAATTTTTAAAAGGGATATTCCTGGAATTTTCAAAATATTCGGGTTTTTCAAAGAAGTGCTTGTATTTTCAAAATTTTCAAAAATTGTCCTTGAATAATGATTGGATGTTTGGATGAAGACCATACTACTCTAAAGGAATCTACCATACAAGGTTTGATAATGCCTTCGCATATACGTCCTCATCATCCACATAATCCCTTACGGGCAAACGCAAATAATTCATCACATTATCCTAATCAAAGATGATAATCAAGATCCTAATTGAAGGGTTCTATAGAAACTATATGCAAAGGCCGGGTTTTAGTCTCATAAAGGGTCCATTAGCAAGCTCAGCGGAGTGGGTGACCGCCTCCCCGAGGGCGTATCGTTCACACATGGACTCTATATACCGTAAGCAGTACAAGGCTAACAGTGACTACATGCTACCAAAGTCTATTGACAAATGGAGGAAAGAGGGCCCTCCGCCCACAAGGCAATGGTCTCAAGAAGTAGCGGTGAAAGAACAATGCAAGTACAAATGCAGGCAGAAACAATACGATTATTGAATTAATAACAAGGATATTCTTTGGCTCAAGTTAAACCCTCGAAGAACAAGAAACTATAAGTTTCATGTTCAAATCCCCAACAGAGTCGCCAGATTGTGGACCACGTGCGAAATGTGAATGAGGGGTCCTGGCGCTTTCCCTCGATAGTGTCCTAGGACAGATCCTAAGGAGCATACTTCAGGGAAAACTAGGACTTACTCACACGATCCTAGAGACAAAGAGTCGTCACCCCTAATTTTTATCGAGAATTAGGAAACCCAAGTTTAACTAGCCTAAAATTGAATAAGGTTACTCACCCTTCATTACCAGAAACTAGGGGGTCTTGGTACAAGAGGGGAAGCAGCACAAGCAGGACTAAAGCACCCCTCCTCGCCCTACCAAACGGTAGGCCTTGATTCAAATATCCTTGTTCTTAATTTATAATTGGTGTTGTTTCCTCAAACATACTAGATAATATATATATATATAAAAGGGAACATATAAGGAAAATCATGTCAAGAGATTAAATCAAGTAGAAGTCGAATGCACATGCAATACAAGAGAGAGGTATACTTACAGTGGCTAGTCCCGCCCGAGATCGATGCAAGTAAAGGAAACATGTCATGATATGCAAAAGGGAATGAGAAGACTTACATTGGGTTGACTCAAGCGGAGTCGCAAAAAGCAAAAAGGAAGGAAACGTGTAATGTAATCATGCAATAATCCTAGATAATATTTCTCTAACAAATAAGCATATAAATGAGGAAAATCCTAAAGGAAATGTGTCATTGAAAACAAAGTTGTTAACCTAGAAAAATTCTAAGAGGAAGGATAGAGATAGTACACGATACATGGGCACTAAGCCACATGTAAGCAAGGCAAGCTCACAAATCAAAGTCCGGATCCGCGGCATTCAATTCTCTGCACTAAGAGACTAAGGAATACCCAAGCATTGCAAAAATACAAACAAACAAATGATATGCATGATAAACAAAGAAAATATATCATCAATCAAAGTTCCAGATTCAGTAACCTCTAATGAATCTTATCAAAAGTGGTCTTAAACATGAGATGGGTTAAAATTCTTTTACAAAAATTTAGATACATGTCTTAGAAAACTTCTCCAAAAAGCAGAACCTCTTGACCATTTTTGAAGTTTAAGAAATAAGAGTTTTCAGAACAGTGGACCAGGACTGTCCACTGTTCTTGTAAAAATCATAATTAATTCTACACAAATTATGTGAAGCTCTATTTGGTGTCAAAAGAAAGCTATTTCATTATGATTTATGACAAAAATAATCCCATGGACATGTCATGATCTTAGGATCTCTGAAAAGTTGTTTTAAATAGACTCTGTTATTCTAGAAGTTTGGTATCATTTGACAATGGAATGCAAAACATAATAGAAGTTTATGAATCATGTTAATCAAGTTAATCTAAGCTTTTGATCTCTCATCAATTTATCCTAGATGATTTTTAAATCAAGTTTTATTCATCGATTATTGTTGAGTGATCAATGTATGACCATTTTGTATACATAATCATGATTGTAGTTAAATCTAGAAAATTCCAGAATAGTTGTATAAACTTCAAATGCTTGAAAACGATCTTAACTCGGTCGTATGCCAACGATTTTACATCAGCATATAGATACATGAGTTAGGAATCATCCCCAAAAAGCAGAATATCGATAACTATTATAGATTTTTTGAACTTCAAGTACAAAGAGACTATGTTCAAATCTGTCAACCAATTTCTCAATAATTTCTAAAAATAGCATATGGATCCTAGGGGTTCTCAAAACGGATCGAATGAAAACTAATTCATCAAAGTTTACCCAAAAAATTTGAAATCCATCACGCTGTGGGTTTTGGTGGACCGAATCTTATGAACAAAACCAATCTACTTTGCTGAATTTTTATCTTATTCATTTTAAAGTGTGAAGAAAACATCATAGGTGATGATTGAAGCTTATTAGAGAGATCAAACTCATAGATCAATTTGATTATCATGATTCCCAATAAATTTAGCCTTCAAGTTCTATGAAGAACTTTAGATTATGGATCAAAGGGACTTACAAATATCCTTTTGGAGATGAAACTTAATAGGAATCTAGGTAATAGGAATAATCAAGATGAACATAGGAATCATCCTTCTCATAGATCATACTTCCAAACCATCATAGAATTCAAAATAGATATATATATATATATATAATCATGTATACATGAATCTAAACTAAATAGAATAATGAAATCAAAATTGAGAAACAAAAGTGAAAATCAATCTCTAATTAAGAATTATCAATAAAATCAAAAGAGACTTGGATCTAGCTATGTGAGTGTGTGAAGAACAAGAGAGGAAGAAGATGAGTGTTCTAACAAAGAAAATAAAACTAAACTAGACCCAAGTCTTATAGATCTATATACAAAAGTAGGAATTAGAGATGAATTATGATGTCTACCTCTTGGAGGATTCTCAATTATGCAACCAAAGTTGAATTGAAGAGTCTTCCTCTTCAAGTGTTCTTCAAGTTCTTCAAGCACTCATCCATGGAAGTTAAGGGAGGCAATTTGATGTTAAAATCTCTAATCTAATTATCTTAAAATTAGTTTAGAAAGTTTTAATTCATAATTCACTTCATCTCTCTAGAAATCTCTCTTAAATTGAAAGTATTTTGCAAGTATATGAACTAGTACTCTAGTATATTCCAAGAGCACTCAAGATGATCTCATATGAGCTGCATGAGATCTATATATAGAGTTTTGAAAACTTAACTCTTAAGTTTCAGGGTTAAAACAGGATTTTCAGATAACAGAAAGGGTTAAAATGGCCATTTCGGTGCCTAAACGCAGTTTCCAGGCAATTTTCTCGCAGTGAGAGGCTTCTAGAAGGGTTTAGAACTCAAAAAGCTCGATGGAGAGGGCACATGTGAGGTAACGGCTTAGGTGGGACCCACCACCCCATAAGTGGGACCCGCCACTTCCTTTTCTTGTTCCCCTGGTTGCCCTTAAGCTCTGTTTCAAATATTACGTTCACTGCTTTTCCAGATTTTTGTAAAAATGCTTTTTGGTGTCCAAAATCGTCCGTTTATGTACCGTTGGAAAGCTGTCGAGTTGAGTGTCAGTATAAAAATATTCCAGGGGTTTTTTAACTGAAAATTTGAAGCTCAGTTGAAGTCCGAAAGTCATCTAGAACTTTCGTCGTCTTTTTGAAATCAAATGACGTCTTTTCCAAAATTGATTTTCACTGTGCATCGATTTCAAACTTTTCTTTAAAATTGGATCAATGGATATCTAGAATACTGAGTTTAGAAAAAATCATGTTTATATAACCCTTAGTGAATATGAATTCTGAGAGATGATTTTGACAAAACCGGGATTTATGCATGGAAAAGAGCTTTTCTGAGCTTGATGTCACTTTTCGAAGTTCGATCTTTCGATTGTGTGGAATCCAGTACCTTCCATAGGATAATTTTGATCATCAAATCCTCCAAGACATTGTCCACCCTAAATTCTATCAATGTGGTCAAAATTGGGTGTCTACAGTAGATTGCTCACTATTGAGCACGACCAGCACCAACCGTCTCCGCAAATGTTTTTGCAATGCATTTTGTTTTTACCTAAGTTCAATAGTTCGATCAAAGGCTTGTCTTCACACAGGCTTCAACATTCACTTATGATACGCGTTGCTTCACAAGCTTTGACAAAGAGGGGCAGACTGTAGACACCCCAATTTTGACCAAACTATTAAACTTAGAGGCCTTTACCTCTAGAAATTAATGATGAATAATGTTCCGACGATTTTCTTCAAGTTCATCGCTTTGACTTCTGAAAAGCTTTAAGTTCCTAAACCTTGCTCCTAATACCCCTAGATTTAGCCAATCACTGACCATCTGTCTCGAGCTCACTGGATCATGGATTACTTTCTAAAAAATGAAATAGATTAAATAATAATAATAAAAATAATAATATTTTTTAAAAATAACATTGTTTCCCACATTTTTAGATTCAAAAGAAAAAAAGAAAAATATTTTATTCGGAGACTCATATGCTTAATTTGGATATAAAATGAAAAATGTGTTTATACATATATATATTAGAAAAGGAAAATAATAAAAGAAAGTATCATATGTGCTTTGAATTAGAGATACTCTAGAATGTTCCTATATTCCACTCAACTAAATTATCTTTCAAGTTTCTTGGAATTACATAGAAGTGCCATGGAGAGTTTGAGATGCCATATAATAATCCTTGGCATATTCATAACCCATTAAAATTCTCAAATAACCCTTATCTTAGCCACCAAGGAAATCAAAGTCTGCATAAACTCATCTCTCTCATTTTTGGGGAGGAGGGGGGGGACACTTGAATTATACAGAAATATATATTGGGAGAGCTTTAGAGGAAAAAAGTATAGAGAGAGAAACTCTACCAAATCTCATACCCAAACCCCACCAAAACTCCACCCAATTCATACAATCCATCAAATCACCATTGAAGGAGCTTGAAGCTTGAGGAAGAAGAACAGGAAAAGCTTGAGGAATTCAATATCTCTACAAATTTTGAGAAGGTCTAGAGGTAAAACCTTCAAATCTATCTTCATATATAATAATTCAATTACAATTCATAGTTTTGACTAGGATCTTTACACATTTTCAAAAAGTGTCTTCCTACCTCATTTCATCACACACTACTTGAACTGTGATTGAATTCTCATTTATTTGTTGATTTGGATCTAGTAGATTATGGATTATGTTTTATAATAAGTTTTTTTTTAAGAGAAAATTTGCTTGGAATCATCAATTTAGTTTGAATTCTCTCTTCATTTGTTCATACTCTTCTCCTTTCGATCATCAATTTGGTTTGATCTCCAAGGACTATTAACTTGGGAGGAGAATTGAATAGAATGAATGTATATTCCTCAAGGATCATGTGTTTGGGAGAGGAATTAGATGTAGATCTAGTTATTTTCATAATTAGATTGTTGTATCTAAGCATTCAAAGTTCATAGGATTGAGTAAGTCCTTGAGGTTCTCTTGCTAGATCCTCAACATGAGTTCTATGATGGAGATCCTCTAAGGCTAAATCCATGAATCTCTTTTGTATTTCATTGTTATTTTGATGATCACAATCATACTTGATCTAGATTCTCTCTAGAATCATAGATCAAGTTTGATTCACATTATGAACACCAATTCAACAATGGTGCAGTAAATTCATTAACCAACTGTAATCAAATATTTTTAATTAAATTATGATCCATTGGAATTGAATGAGACCAATTGGAATGTGTTCATAATACAAAGACCTAACACTACAATTTTTATTTTGATGAGATTTCATAGAAACATGGTTTGATCTTAGGATCCATGAACTAGTTACTCTCTGTCCAAAATTTTAAAACAATAAGTCAGTATATATTTGAATAGATCAGAGCCTTAGTCAAGCATTTTTTACTTTAAATAAATTTTTCTACATATTTTAATGTGTTAATAAGATCTCCTAAAAAGATTGAAGTAATTCAGATTCATTTACTATTTTTAGAAAATCACACAAAATCTCTGGATAGAAAGTTATTAAATTCCGAGTGATGCCTGGTTTTGGTCCAATTCCTAGAGATTGGACCGTTTGATCTTTGATTTTCTTTTTAGGTTTGAAACTAGACTCATAGAGGCACATCATATCCAAAAATCATTAAGATCAATCCATGGGAAGTATGCTTTTTCTATTTTTGAAAGTCTAGTCTGCTCTCTATAATTTCTGGAATTCTGTTATAGATTTGATAAACTTTGTTAATGATGATCCAAATGACTTTTCTGTGACTTGAGACTTAAATTATGTTTTGAATAATGTTAATTAAGCTTAAATCCAGAGGCAACTGATCCAAATCAACAAATAATTTATAACTTACTCTTGTTCATGTTCATGCATCCATCACATAAGTATAGATTCTAGCAATTAGGATATCATCTTGTATTGTGTTAAGCCCTAATTAGTTGAACATAATTATTGGTTCCTTATGATCATGTTGAGATTACATTATCTCTATATAGACATTACATTGGCTCCTAGTTGAGACTTGTATATCTATAGAAGTATTGTGTTTTCAACTAGTTAAAAATAATTCATGATTATGTCAATTCTTTCTATGCTTGATAGATTTAAGCTAGAAGTTTGGGTATATTAGTTAGGAGTCAATATTATATCTTGTTCAAAGCATGTGGACTAACATTTTGTTTTGTAGCGCTATTAAGGTATGATCTCTTGACTTTCTCTAGATCATTTCTTAATTTTATTGATTTTCGATCCCATACGCGACACCTTAGACTAGGATTTGCCTTATGTGTATATGTGAATTAGAGACATTTTTTTAAGGCTTTCATTTATATATATGCATTGCATGTTTCTTTTCGCAGCTGGATCCCGAGTAAGTTCCTTTTGTTCCTTTTTGCATATCATTTTCTATTTGAATAATTTGGTTTTGTATGTCGTTTTACCGTCAGTAATCTTACACCCTTTTAACATGTTTTTGGAATGTATAAATAAATATATATATATATATATATATAAAGTCAAGCTCTAAAAAGGGCTCCCTCTCTTTATTAAAAAGAGGACCTCTGTTTTGGTCGTCAGATCCAGTTTTTAAACACGATCTGACAGTCAAAACAGAGGCCCTCTCTTTAATAAAGAGAGGGCGCCTCTCTGGGGAATTTTCGTATATATATATATTTATATGTATTAGTTGAGGCATTTTTAGATTAATAATTTGATTAAAAATGATATTGAGTAGAGGCCTATCACGAGATAGGATGAGAGGGGGTATTTTAGTCCGTCGGGCTCCTTCCCCTCTTATTTCATAATCCTCGGACCTGGAAATCTCTGGTTTCCAAAAGATTAGTTTGCTTTTAAAATGGTTTCTTAATTTTTCTTTAAAAATTAAGCAGGGACTCGTATTTGAATTTAAAATTTGAAAAAGTTTTGAAAAAGCGTGGCTAGCCTGCGATATCCATATTGGAAATATTACAGAAAATACAGGAGAAGGATTTCAAAATTTTTCTAGATCCTCACAGTGGTTGATTAATCAAACAATTAAGTAAAACAATATTTTTTTTATTCATTACCTCAAACTCTGAATTTGTAGATGATACAGTATGTAGCATTTGTCACCACCAGACCTTCACTGTTGTTCTCCAACCTTCAGATGCGCAGGAAGATGGTAAGAATCTCCCGAGCCACTCAAAGCTCTCAATATGGTGTATGTGATTTTTCAGAACGTTAGTTTTTCCTAACAGATATGGATACATAAGATATAGTAGCACTAAATCTCTAGGATACAGAGATATAGTAGCACTAAATCTCTTATCTCTTTTAAATTCAAATTAAAAATTAATTTAAATTTAATATATACATTTATTTTTATAAAAAAGATAAATTATCCACATACTCATATATAAATATAATCTGTTATATACAAACACCATACACAGCTTTAGTATGCATCCTACGGTTAGAGCCAACGATGGGATCTGATGGCCATCCTTTTTCCTGGCTTCCAATCACATCTTAGCCAATTTGATCAATCCTTGATCTAACTAAAACTGATTAATTACATACACACCCTACTATAATGCTGTAATTGCACTCCAAGAAAATGGAAATTATATTAAGGCACAACTCACTAAATTTATCTACAAATACCCCTCTACGTAAATAAGCAACACAAGGTAAAATATTAATTGATTGTCTAACTTTTTGGTCACCTATTATTTACCACTTTTGGAAACTCTAGTTATCCACAATCGATCACGTATGGAAAGACCATACTACCCTTTTGTAAATAATTATTCTTTAAATGTAAATAATATATAATATAAAAACTGGTTTAGGAAAAACCTGATTGAGTACTCAGATTTCTGTGATCGAATGAAACTATCCAAAAGTTATCTAACATGGATTCCATATTGAAGATACACGTTCACAGACCTCATATATTAATCACCCAAAATACCGAGGGATTGATTATAAGATCTCACTATGTAGTATATCAAAGTAACTAGCATAAGAGTGTTGAGTCCATTTATCTCCTCAGGATTAAGAGTAATTTACAATTTAATGAACTAGATAAACAAACACTTAAGAGACAGTCATTTAGTGTAGTAATCTAGTTAGCAATCTTGTTCAACGCATCAACCACATTAACATATAAGTTGTGAGTTCAACCACTCCAATGACAGAGTTATGTCACCCCACCATGTAGAAACTATATGTTACAGTCATCCATATGAATTGTCCCAAATTCATACTAACTATGAACTAAGTTTCAAGTTGAAAGGAACTGATGATCACGAACTCTCGTGTGTGAATCCTTTCCATACACCTAGATCATCTACAATTCAACTTGAGGACACATCAATACACTACTCATGTATTGAAATGATACAGGTATACCCATAATATGTATTAACAGTCAATAATAATTTCAATTTATTAATAATAAAATATCTTAACTAGTGGCTTTAAGGGCATGCAATCCCAACAATCCACAGCATCACTTCACAAAGTATTAGGAAAATTATGTTTGCCAACACATACACACACACACACACACACAATCGAGCTACAATAACTTTGGCATGCCCGAAGCAAAATATTTTGTCAAACAATTTGGCACGCCCAACGGGACCACCGAGTGATGAAAAGATGTATACCAAAGCATAGCTATACTTCTACACAGATCAAATTCATTGGCAGAATGAATGAATAAGCCAACTTTACAATGAAAATTTTCACCTCAACAATGTTAAATTCATTGTCTGTAGTAATTTATGGCGACAAGAGACCATTGCGCCATTTAATAACAAGCATATAGATAGGCATGCCCGCGAAGCACGCTGATATGATGATGAAATCGGTCATATTTACCTAGAGATTGACCGTTTGAGACCGGTAAATTATTTTTCGACAAAGAAATCGGTCTTCTTAAAGCCATAAGTGGGACAGACAATCCACCACCCGAAGTACAAGACGATGGTTTCATGTCTCTCGACTATTTTTTAAGCGGCGAATGGGTAAAGGAACCAAATACTTTACCAGATTTGCCACTCGAAGAGCAAAACATCGAACTGATAATTAATTTGGTTAAAATGGCCTTGTTGGATTTTTGCAAAGAGGCCACACCAATCCTTGACAAACATAACAAAATGCTTAATAAAGGAGAAAATCGGTCCAATATGACCGATCAAGTCAAAGAAAAAATTGATTTATCTACAAATCAAAAGACCGATGTCTCTAATTAGACTAAATCCATGTCGTCCAAGCCAAAAGGGGGCAAGACGGTGAGAAATAATTATAATTGCTAAGTCAAAAATTTCCTATTCGACTAAAGAGCCCCTCACTAGTGTTGAAGTCACAAAAACACAAGGGCGCAAGTCCCATAAAGACCGATTGACATAAAATCGGTCAAATGTTCATTATTTGTACTTGAACATATTCCTTTGAGAAAACTAACTCTTAAAGAATTGTTCAAGTACTTTGGCATTTTTGTTGCCAAAAAAGCTTTTTGTGTTAAGCCAATTAATTATTTGGCTTCCAAATATACTCATCCACACTAGCTTTATGGATCCCACCAAATACTGTCTAATTTGGTGGGTCTTACTCCAACAATATTATTATCAAAGGTGCTAAGGACCAAAATCAAATACTGATTCAGTAAATGTTTTAATCGGACTGACAAAAAGTGCTCTTCAATCTGGCGACTCTTTCCTTTCGGTTGTGGCATCACCATTCGGCCATGAACTCATCATGGGTTCAAAACTCATTTTGGCAAGACTTTTGGTCATATTGTGGCCCTAATAATTTGTCATGTATCACATGGTGGGGGCCACCTTATATCATTACGTACTATGACTTTGGGCAGCACATTTTGAAGTTTTGGACTTTTTGACATTATTTTCATTCGGCCTTGACTACACATGCAACATTCATTTGGGCTATGCAATGGTCAGTGCAATACAATCAAGATGTGGGGCCCATAAATATTGCAAGTACCAAGGGGCATGGGGAAATGACAAAATTAAGAATTAGCATGGAAGAAAAGAAACCGTTGGACCAACATATCATTGCCCCCTCTATAAATACATAGCATCCTCCAATAGATATACTCTCCAGCAGCCCGATCAAAAACACACAAACACTCCTCCAAAAATGCATTCAATAGTAGCTTTTTAATTTGCATTCTAGTAGCTCTCTTAAGCTTTTGAGCATTTCCTTTAAGTTTTCTTACCCTTTTAAATATGAGTCATCTAGTATAAAGTCCTAGTTGCTATAGCTTTGTTGCAATAGACCCAGCCCTCAAAATAATTTAGTGATTGGTCCATATTTTTGTTTGGTGACCAAACTACCCCTAAACTCATTAGATGAGTCATTCCCTTTCAAACCCACTTATTTTATATGGAAACACCCAAAATCAAGGGGTTTTTAAAATTTAAACATCATATATACATAAATATATATACATATATATATCTCATCTTTTCCAATTTCATTTTATACTCTCTCACTGCCTCTCTCTCTCTACAAAATTATGATAGCACCAAAGGCAGAGAAGAACTCTCTCTCTCTCTCTCTCTCTCTCTCTCTCTTCTCGATTTTTTTGTCTTTGCATGATAGGGTTTGACCTTTTTTTTTCAACTCTTCATTGATTTCTATAGATTTATGGCTCTAATGGGCTTCTTTGGTGCTCTTAGTACTAAGATTCGCATCTGGGTTTGAATGGATTGGTTCTCTGCCATGATATTGGGTTCCCGAACAAAGGCCATGGGGATCATGAATAACTTCATCAACGACATCTTCGAGAACATTGTTGATCTTGGTGGTTGTTTTGTGCACTTGATTTGGCTTTTCACCATTACTTTTTTGTTCTTTTATGATTTTGTGGTCCTGAATGTAGCTCTTAGGAGTTCTTTTTATTTTTGACGGTTTGAGGTCTTATGCATTTGGCTCCTTTATAGTTGTAATTCTTTGATTATGAATAATATATTCATCCTTGTTGCGCGCGCGCGCGCGCACACACACACATACATATACACAAAACGATTCTCCATTGAATCACATTTCTATACATATGTATTGTACATCCAGTACTCAACTCTTCTTCCTTTAGTTTCTTTTTTAGATATCAAATTTCACATTGTTGGAATAAAATGTGCAAATTTTCCATTGTATTATAGTGTGAAATTTCACATAGTTGTAAAATGAACCATTTTGTAATGTAAAATTTCATACTAATGAACCAGTTTCAATGTAAAATGAACCAGTTGCAGTGTAAATTTTCACACTAATGAACCAGTTGCAGTGTAAAATTTTACTAATGAACCAGTTGCAGTGTAAAAATGAACTCGTTGCAGTGTAAAATTCAATACCCATAGAATCTACAATCCAAAATGTAACAGCGACCCCAAACTCCTTTATGATGTGATATCTAGATTGAATATGCAATACATTGTGAATTAGAAATGGTGAAACTTGTTTGTAACTATTTTGTAAAGTAGTATCCTAAAATATTGGGATATAATTTCTATATATTGTAACCAATATCAATTGAGATTTGATAAGATTTGGTAAGATTTGGAAACTGATTCAATCTTTAAATATGAATTAAATATATGTGTGTATATATGTATAGTTCTATATATAGGTTAGGGGTAGAATAGTCATTTACTAATTCCATCATAGGGTATTTTGGCCTAATCTCTAACAACAATGACAATTATAGGGCCTATTATTATGAAGTATCAATTGGTGTGCCTATTGCAAAAAACATTGGTAGAATGAGACTTTTGACCATATTTTTCTTTAATTATTCTATGTAATTTATTTGTTTGTAATATATTTCATGCAATATATTTTTAATTCCAAAAGCCTTGCTTTAGATTATTTTCACCACTTTTTGACTTGTGCGCATCAGTACTGTCAAAGAACCTTTAGCTATGATATTTTCCTACAAGTTTTTAACAATTCCTATACGATAGAAGCCAGATCGTTCATCACTTGCACAAAGTATTAGGAAAAGTATGTTTGCCAACACACACACACAATCGAGCTACAACAGCTCTGGCATGCCTGAAGCAAAATATTCAGTCAAACACCCCCAAACATTTTATTAACTACCCAATTACTTAAGTGGGTATTTGTCTAAGTTCTGCATGGGTCCCACACTCTCAAAAAATTTATGAAGTTGCTATCGAACCTACTAATTATGAACCTTTTACAAAAATGCCCTCATGTAAATAATCAAACTGGTATTAAAAGCTAACATGTTAAGTAATATGATACGAAAGCTATTAAACATATCCTATAATACCCGTAAAATTTTAAATATTATTAAAATGGGTTGCCATATTTAGTTCTATATTTCTAGAACCTTATATAAATAATATGTATTTATAAATTAATAACTTAGACAATAGTTCATAGACCCGGACTGACTTGTCACGCAAACCCGTAAAATTTGTATCAAACCTGGACTGTACGGCACAAGATCCTACAAGTCTAATGACTAGTACACCAAGTACAACCTCCTTATACCCACTAAGCAAACACCTCCCCCCCCCCCCCCTCGACCCACCGGATACTCACACACACCCCTAACCGTCGGCCCTTTTTCCCCTTAATCAATCCCTCTCCATCTCCCTCAAATCCCCTCCATCTAGTCAATGCAGATATGTATATCTGCATATGTATGTGTTTATACCTTGTATTTGTATATATACATGAGGCCATTAAAATAGAAAGAACTGCCGAGAAGGAGAGGGAGAGGGAGAAAGGGAGAGAGAGAGAGAGAGAGAGAGAGAGAGAGAGAGAGAGAGAAACCATAGCAACACCATACACACCCCTCTACCTCCCCATACTCACACTCAGACATACACACACAGACCCAGAAGGAGAAGGAGAAGAAGCAGTAAGGAAGGAGAAGAAGGAAACCGAGAAGAAGAGAGATAGAGAGAGAGAGAGAGAAAGAGAACCCGAGACTATCAAGAAGAAGAGGTAAACTCCCTAAACACCCTCTGTATTTTCTACACCCTCAGACACTTACACATACTCCCATGCATGAACCAAATAGAGCCTCAGACCCTGAGATCAGTTTGGCCACCATTAAAGCTGCAGGGGAGCTCAATACTTGAAACTCAACCAAACCTTCCCTAAGTTATACCAAACAGACCCTAAGGACCCCTATAAACCCCCGTTAATGTAGCTTTTGATTTGACAAAGCCAAACATAACATGCAGCCCATTATTCCCATAAAACCCTAAGAGAATAACCCCTCAGTTCGAGGCCAAAATGAATAAGCCACCGTCCCAGCCCCTAGTATGTTGTAGAGGAGGCCAAATCGAGCCTTTTTGGCGTTAGAATCATGTATTTACATGGAGAGATGACCGAGATATGCCCCTTTGAAGATTTTCCGGTGAGCCTCGATTTTCCGATGACCCTGCTTCGCCAGAGAAGATAAAGAGCTTCAGGTTATATCATTTTTATGTGTGTTGGGTTCGAGTTGGATCAGACTGTGTGTGTAAGTGGGTTAAGTTGTTAGCGGGTCGGGTTCATTCTATAAAACCCATGGACTCACTAATCCAAACAACCTCGTTTGGCGTCGGATCATACCAAATCTATTTTGGGTCGAGTACGGGTCAGGGTATAGGCCAGATCGCCCCTACATTGCATAAATAGGGAAAGCATTTAATTTTCTGTATGGACCCATAGGTCGCGATAGTGAAGGATCAATTCTGTCCAAAACGTCACATAATAATATAACTTACATCAATGTAAAAGCAATCAAGGCTTATAAAAATTTTCAAACTTAATAATTATTATATCATGTAGAAATCTTAAGGCACAACCCGTCTTGCAAAAATATTAATACTATTACATCAGTTCCTAAAACAGAGTTCAGTTTATAAAACAAAGCAGCAATATCTAGTTTCTCTTCACAGATAATTATTCTCAATTTGTATAGTCGTATTGTCCATCCTGATCATAACCTGAAAAGCCTAGACATAAATGTCCACGGTGCATCAACACTATCAGCTTCAAGAAGCCGGTGAGTATTAAAACATGTGCTTATAATGTAAAACATACTTTGTTACCATTTATGTTTCACGGCATCATTATTCAACATATTTAGAAATACAACAATGAATTTAATTGTAAAACAAAAGGACAGCATAATAATATTCAAATCAATAAAATATGTGACCTTATATGTAACAATGCAACCAACTCATCTCACTGACTATTTTACCTCGACTACAAAACACATGATCATAGCATCCAACTTTCTAATTCTAGTACCTTGAGAACACTAAGGTGACCACACTATAGTACACAGGTACCAGGGAGTGTCCAGTTTGCATCACACTATGGTAAACGGGTGCCAGGGAGTGTCTAGTTTGCCTCAGACTATAGAACCTAATCTATCTCAAAAATGCCAGAGAGAATCTCGCTCTGTATCCAGATTCAGGTACCAGGGAGTGTCCGTAGGCGTCACACACTATAGCACTACCACGGGCGCCAGGGAGTGTCCAAGTCGGCGTCACACACTATAGCACTACCACGGGTGCCAGGGAGTGTCCAATTCAACGTCACACACTATAGCACTACCACGGGTACCAGGGAGTGTCCAATTTGTCACCTTCGTATTTCAAAGGTGCCCTAAATCCATATCATCACAATCCCTATTGCCTTGATCCATTATATCACACTATACATGTCGACTCAATCTTGACACTATCATGCATGTTGACTCGATCCCAGGATGTATGTCATTATAACAGCTAAACATAAAATCAATGAAATATGCAAGAAATTCCCAAATCAATTCTTTAATCCCTCTCTTTAACTCAATCATTTAGAAGCACGTTTGTGAAATAGCAGATCTTCCAAACAGTAATTTAAAAACATGTGAAATATCATCCAAATAGTAGTTGATGTGCAAAACAGACAAAGCCATAAAAAACTCCAATCGCGCAAGGGGGTCGCGCGCACGAAAGGCTGCTTCCACGGGCCACGCGCGTGAGAATTGCATTTTTCAGATTTCTTTTAAAATACACAGGTCACTCGAATTATTATAGAATCTTCTTCGTCTTCGTTTTCCTCCCTTGTTTTGATTTCAAAGTCTGATTTTTACCCACTTTTAATACCGAACTTAAACATGTCATAAAATATATGGTTTTCTTCATTTTTCTGCAAGGATCGTGAATATGTAATCGGATTAAACCAAATCGAATTGTAGCTCTCGGATTTTACGTAAAATCGAGAGGTGATGAAATTCCAATCTTAATGTACTTTTTGATATGAATGATTTAAGTTCTAAAACTTTAACCATTGTTTCTAGGGACAATAATCTTTCATTAATATCTATCAAATCTCATTTTGGTTAAGTTTCATAAAATCACTATTTCCAAGTTTTGAACTCCATAGATGAACTTATCAATGGTGGTTCACAATACTACTTATATATACAGTAATGAAGTATATATTACATTCTAAGTGAGTTAGTAATACTCACTGAGATTGGAGATTGAAGTATATGTTGAGAAAGAAATCAAAATAAGCAAACCCACACAAGCTTTGGCTATGGAGGTTGATCTCTCTCTCTCTCTCTCTCTCTCTCTCTCTAGACTATTTCTATAAAAATTCTCTACAACTCTCTCCTTCTCTGTATTTTTAGTTTGTAATTTCTAGAGAGTGTGTAATAGAGAAAAGGTGTGAGTTATATATAACAAAACAAATTCTTGGAGGCCAAGAACATCCTCCCTCACTCTACGTATTGATTTTTTTTTTTAATATCTAAATTTCTAATATATTTAGTATACATATACGTATATAAGATACATATATATACATATTATATAACATGTACATTCCCATTTGGTTTGTAGGAGTTAGTCTAGGTGTTTGGGTAATTAACTTCTAGTACTAATATAACACACACAATATAAGCATTGCCAAACAAGCGTAGCATATGTCAAGTATGTGATTGACAAAGATTCCCCAATCTGTAGGAGTCCCTTCGCGGTGCGGACAGTTTTTGTTCATTAACTGGTATTTTTGCAGCGCGGTGATTATTACAAATGCATAAAAAAATATTAAAAAAATTTTTAATTAGCATAAGAAATCATTTCCCGGTTGTATAAAAATACAGTTTGAATCGAAAGTAAACATTTTTACTGCCTTGAAAATACAATTTTGGAATCACATCACAGCTATTCCAAAATTTATAAGAATTACGGTTTGACCCCAGATAAATATTTCTATTAATATAAAACAGGTAATAAGGATATAGTCTTGAAATTACATTTAGTAATTAATGAAAATATAGGTTATTACATCATTCCCCCCTTAAACAAGATTTTGTCCCAAAATCTAGACTTACTAGTCATAAAATAGCTTCAGGTACTTCTTCCTCCTAACAGCTTTGACTTCCTACTAGGCTTTATTCGTCATGGTGATTCCACTGAACTTTCACCAACGGAATGTTTTTATTTTTCAACTTCTTGATACTTTGATCTAGGATCCTCATAGGCCTTTCCTTATAGTCAACGTTATGGCTCGTCTCGATATCATCAAAACTAACCACATGTGAGGGATCTCATATGTATTTTCTTAACATATTGACATGAAAGACGTTGTGAACTCCGAACATCTTTGGTGGTAACGCGAGTCGGTAAGCCACTTTCCCAACACGATCAAATATCTCAAACGGTCCGATTAACCGCGGGGCTAATTTTCCTTTCTTGAGACCTGATGGTACCACTTCCCGAGTCAGTGAAACTTTTAAGAGTACATGATCCCCAATACTGAATTCCAAATCCTTCTAGCATCGATCAGCATAACATTTTTGCCTGCTCTGCACCGTTCTCATTCTCTCCTTGATAAGTGAAATCTTCTCGTTGGTTTCCCTAATCAAATCTGGCCCTCATAATTTTGTGTCTTCGACCTCTGCCTAACATAACGGAGAACGTCATGGTTGTCTGTACAAAGCTTCAAATAGGGCCATCTGAATACTCGTATGATAACTATTGTTATAAGCGAATTTAATCGAAGGCAAGTGCATCTCCAAGACTCCTCAAAGTCAATAACACAAGCTTAAAGCCCATATTCCATGATCTTATTAACACGCTCAGTTTGCCCATTTATCTATGGGTGAAAGCAGTACTCATCTTGAGCAAGGTACCCATAGCTTTTTGTAGACTCTCCTAAAATCCAGAAATGAAACATGCATCGTAGTCTGACACAATCGACACAGGTGAACTGTGAAGTTGCACAACTTATTGTATATATATTTGTCTCGTCCTTTCCACTAGATATGTCATACTATAAGCAATGAAGTGAGCATACTTAGTCAATCGATCCACGATTACCCAAATAGCATCATGATTGAGACTAGGGTAACCCAACTACAAAATCCATGGTTATGTGTTCCCATTTCCAACCTGGAACAAATAAGGGGTGTAATGATCCTAAGGGTCTCTGATGTTCGGCTCTTACTGATTGACACGTAAAACACTTAAAGACGAATTCAACCACGTCCTTCTTTATACCTTTTAACCAAAAAAATTTCTTCAAGTCCTTATACATTTTTGCTCCTCCTGGGTGAACGGTAAATCTGGACTTATGTTCTTCTTCCAGAATAACTATCCTTAAATCTCCATAATCTGGTACACATAATCTGTCTCTACACCTATATCTTCCATCAATCCCCACTTTCCATTATGTCGGGTCTTTCTCTGACATCTTAACAAACCATGTTCAAAATTTTTCATCTTCTTTTTGTGAGTGGGCTGTAAATAAGACATCCAAAATGTTTCCCTCCTCCTTCCTCAGCAATCTATGCATCAAACTCAGCCATAGTTTCCAACGCTCGCCATTCCCTAGTCATCAAGGAGGTAATTATTTCAACGAGTTTGCCGACTCAAGGCATCCGTGACCACATTTGCTTTACCATGGTGGTATTCTAACGTGAAGTCGTAACCCTTAATCAGCTTCATCCGTCTGTGTTGCCTCATGTTTAACTTCTTCTGCATGAACAAATATTTAAGACTCCTGTGATCTTAAAACAATTCAAACTTCTTACCATAGAGATAATGTACTCAAATCTTGAGTGAGAATACCACTACTGCCAATTCCAAATCATGGGTAGGGTAATTTAGCTCATTCAATTTTAGTTGTCTAGAGCCATAGGTGATAACTCTACCATCTTGCATAAGTACACCCTAACCCTTGGTATGATGCATCACTAAAAATAATGAACTTCTCATCAGCCTTGGGTATGGCCAGTACCGGTGTAATGGTGAGTCTTTATTTTAACTCTAGAAAAGTGCACTCATGCTTCCCAGTCCACTCAAATTTCAAAGCTTTCTTAGTCAGACCAGTCAGCGGTACGGCTATCTTAGAAAATCCCTCAAGAAATCTTTGGTAATAACCCGCGAGTCTAAGGAAACTCTTAACCTCTGTAGGGTTAGTCTGTCTAACCCAATTTGATACAGTGCCCGTCTTGAATGAATCCACAAAAATTCCTTGGGATGATATCTTATGTCTCAAAAATTTTACCTCTTACAACCAGAACTCATGCTACTGAATTTGGCATACAGGCGATGATCTTTAAGCATTTGCATCACAATTCTTAGATGTCGCTCGTGCTCTTCCTCTGACTTAGAATAGATCAAAATATCATCTATTAAGTCAATGACAAACTAATCAAAGTAAGGCTTGAACACTCTGTTCATCAAATCCATAAGCATGGAAGGGGCATTTGTCATTCCAAACGGCATCACTAAAAACTCATAGTGACCATATGTGGCTCTGAAGGAAGTCTTAGGTATGTCTTCTTTCCATACCCTCAACTAATGATATCCCAACCATAGATCTATCATAGAGAATGTTGTGGCTCCCTGTAGTTGATCAAACAAATCGTCAATCTGAGGTAAGGGATATATATTCTTGATAGTTAATCTGTTCAACTCTCTATAATAGATGCATAGTCGAAGTGTTCCGTCCTTCTTCTTCATAAATAACACTAGTGCTCCCCAAGGTGATGTACTCGGGCGAATGAAACTCAAATTCTCGAGTTCTTAAACTTGTTCCTTCAGTTCCAACAGTTCGGTACAGTAGGGGCCATTCTGTAGTGAACTTTAGTGATCGGCATAGTGCCAGGTACAAGTTTAACATAGAACTCTATACTTCTTTCGGGCAGTAAACCAGAAACATCCTGAAATACCTCTTCAAAGTCTTTGACCACAAGTATAGATGACACTATCACTTCTATACTGACAACTTCGATGTTTTCTAACTATCAGGTGAGGAACATATCTCCCAAAGGGTTATACTGCAAATTGAAGGATTGATTCCCATTGTCAGAGAATGTAATTCTTTTCCTCGTACTATCCAACTTTGCTTGGTTCTTAGCAAGCCAATCCACCCCTAGGATTATGTTAAATTCCTTTATGATAAAACAACCAACCTTGCAAGAATTTCACAGTTTCCTTGTCTATTACATAGATTTTACCAATTATGAAGAAAGAGCAGAGCTACTAGCTTTTCATACAATAAAATGAAAACGAGGGACTACTAGTCCAATTATTACATATTAGTTATTATAGATACCTCTTAGTCCAATAGTCTTCCAACAATGCTCACACTAGGGGGATCGATTGTCGTTCTTCCATGCCATGCACCTCTTGTAAATGTGATTTGTCTCACCATAGTAAAAGCACATCTTGTATCGCAGTCTGACACAATCAACACAGATGCACCCTGAAGTCGCACAACTTATTATATATATATCTGTCTCGTCCTTTCCACTAGATATGTCATACTATAAGCAATGAAGTGAGCATACTTAGTCAATCGATCCACAATTACCCACATAGTGTCATGATTAAGACTGGGGCAACCCAACTACAAAATCCATGGTTGTGTGTTCCCATTTCCAACCTGGAACAAGTAAGGATTATAATGATCCTAAGGGACTCTGATGTTCGGCTCTTACTGATTGACACGTCAAACACGTAGAGACGAATTCAACCACGTCCTTCTTTATACCTTTTAACCAAAAAAATTTCTTCAAGTCCTTATACATTTTTGCTCCTCTTGGGTGAACTATAAATCTGGACTTATGTGCTTCTTCCATAATAACTTTCCTTAAATCTCCATAATCTGGTACATATGATCTGTCTCTACACCGATATCTTCCATCAATCCCCACTTTCCTTTATGTCGGGTCTTTTGATGACATCTTAACAAACCATGTTCAAAACTTCTCATCTTCTTTTTATGCTTCAATGATGCAACTAATAAGAGTGGGCTGTAAAATAAGCCATCCAAAATGTTTCCCTCCTCCTTCCTCAATAATCTATGCATCAAACTCAGCCATAATTTTCAATGCTCGCCATTCCTTGGTCATCAAGGAGACAATTATTTCAACGAGTTTGCCGACTCAAGGCATCTGCTATTAGGTTTGTGCCCTCAAACCATTACTTTATGTATGAGACATTGACATTTTAATATATGGATATCAGTTTTACATTTCATTATGTATGTTTCTTTCATAAGATGATTGTTAATCCTTAAGTATCATAGTGAGTAATTCGTGTATGTATGAGATACATACAAGTGAGATACGAATTACTATCCTTTGATACTTAGAACTTGTCATAGTTGATGATGAGGCTAAATATCTCATCAGGTTTACACTATAGCATGATTAACTACCATTGGATGGAGTGATATCACTAGAGTATGACTCTTAGTTAATATGCTAGTGCTTATAGTGCATTGACAAACCTGAGCTTTCCTATTGACACTTAAGGCTGTCAGCAGTCAATAAGAACTCATAACTTGTATAAGGTATGTGTTCTCAATCTTGAGACGATTATGAACACAAACTGTGGATATGGCTGCTTTGACTTACCAATCGGTGAGGTCTTAAAGATCAATACTTGGGTATCTTGGGTATGTCATGTTCACAGTGTGAACATATATTATCAAGCTAGAATCTACCCTCTGATAAAGAGTAAGCATTCCCTTGAGAATGTCACCAAGTTGATTACTGAGAACTATAGTCTTGTTGATAAGAAGTTATTAACATATTTGGTTATCATGAGAGGTGAATGGGACTCAAGGAATGGAAGATGTAATCATCATTCAGGTTGACAGTAATAGTTATCCGACTACCTGAATGTGATTATGAATGCTGATGGTAGAAGGACATTAGTACACCATAGAAGTCTAGTTATCGCTTCGAATATGTTCTTTTGCGTTGGAGTTCAGTTATCGTTTTATAGTGGAGTAAACGTTAACTGGCCAGTTGGTTAGTTTGCTGATCAAAGAGTTTGATCATGGTAATTAACTACTGGTCTGAGCCAATAATAAAGAGCTTAGGAGGTCCCACTCTTAGCTCCACTAGGATGCTTGGAAAGGTACATGAGGATGATGTCAAGACAGGTTCGATTGATCGAAGGTGGTTCAATCGATCGAAGGTTCGATCGATCAAAGTCACTTTGATCACTTGAATGTTAGGTTGGTTCTGGGAATCTATAAATAGGGCAACTGCATCCAGAAAAGAAGTTCGACAATTTATCATACCAGAAGCTGTAGAAACTGTTTTAGGTTCCCAAACCTACTCCATCCTCTCTATTAGGGTTCCCACCAACCCTAGCCTCTCCGGGAGCATCTGTACGAGTCATAAGATTGAAGACCATCTAGTGGAGGCTGCTGGAAATCAGAGATTTCATAATTAGATTCAAGACCATGAGGTATAATTCTTGACCCCTCTCTTGTAAGCATCTATAAAGTTAACGTGTAGTAGATCCGGGCGACCAATAAAGTCTTTGAAACTTAATTTTCTGCTGTGCATTTAAAATAATTTTTAAACATATTTTTCTTTCAATTGGTATCAGAGCCTTGCTTGTTTGGATCTATAGATGCATTTTGGAACACTAGTTTTGATTTGTATGTTGATTTTAGAACTGTTTTCAAAACTGCATCGTCACAGATCTATTTTTGCAGTGTTCTCGCAGCAGAATACAAATTTGTGATTGCATTGGATGCATGATGGGTTTGATCAATCAAAGTATGTTTGATCGATTGAACATCGTTGTTCTCAAGCGATCGAACTGGTTTCGATCGATCAAACATTATTTTGTTCAATCGATTGAATGTGTTTCGATCGATTGAGATCGATTCTCTGTCCAGATATTTTTTTCACATTTTTAAAGTTTTTAAAATTATTTACTATAATTTTAAATTTTTTTGTAAATTTTTTCAAAAACATTCTATGAAAAGAAAGTTTAGTCAATCGATTGAAGCTTCGAGCGAGCGATCGAACCATTATCGATCGATAAAAGTGTGATAGAGAACTAAGATGCTATTTTATGTTCTAATTCAATACATAAAGAGTTTATGTACTGTTCGAATCAATTAGGGGTTCCAATAGTTACAAATATTTGTTATATATACGTGGGTGTGCGTACGACTGTGGACACGCAAAATTCCGCTTTCCTTTTGTTTTGAAACTGGTTTGAAAGGAAAGAATGAAGGTCTATTGAAAACAGATACAGAGTCGCCACTTGGTCTTTAGGGAACCAAGAAACCCAATTTGACTCACCCCAAACGGATAAAGGGCACCGGTCCTTCATAACCAAAGAACTTGGCTCGGGATTTTGGTATGAGAGAGGAAGGAGCCTTTTTCACGACTAAAACACCCTTAACTCGCCCTGTCTTTTGACGGGCCTCAATTAGCATCCAAATAATCATCTTATAAAATGTTTGGTTCGACAAATAATACTATGATAGTATATTATATCACATATGAATCTTAAAAATGGAAGATCTAAAGATAAGATATCATTCATAAGATCTAAGCCAAGTATCACATAATGCGAAGTGAAAGATCACACAAAGACAAACTTCGAAAAAAAAAGTCTAATCACATATCAAGTAATCAAGTTTTTCTAATCAAAGGGGACATGAATTGTTCTTGAAACAAATAAACAAAGAGATCAAAAATATGCTTAGCAAGCTAGAATGATGCATGTTAATCTTTTGAGGAAAGAAGACCTCTCAATCCCCAGGATGGATGAGAAAGGAAGATTTGATCGAGGGAAGCATGAACGTGTGATCAAATTTATTCCTTATAATCTTCTTAGATTAGGAGTCACAAAAAACCCCCCAAATCTTGCATGGATGCAATGCATGGTCTTAGAATGTGCAAAGGTTGTAGTGTGTTTGTGTACATGAACTTTCTAAAGTGACTTAGAAGTCTAAAAAGATTAATGAATACATGGAGGAAATCATCATGGGATATGTACAAATGTAGTATGGACTACATCCTAAGATATGAACAAATTTGGAGTGCATGTAAGCATCAAATCAAAGAATGAAAGTAAAAGAATGTTTCCTGTGAATAGTGGACAGAACAGTGACTTGATCTTGTGGAAAATGAAAAGTAGGGATAGGAATGTTTTAAATGGATGATTGTTTATGGAGATCATGCTTATTGTGTCTAGAACACATATCAAAAAGCCAATTCTCAATAGATATTACAGATTGAGAGAAATCATATAAACAATAGAGGTGACTCAGAAACAGAGTTCGTAATGTCGACTGAAATGTTGAAATATATTAGAAAATAAAAACCAAACATATAGAGGCCCATAGTATACAATTTGTTTCCTAAGACATTGAAGTTTAAGGGAAAAATAAGTTGGAACCACTATTTTTGAAAAAGTTTTCTGAAAAAAAAGTTGAAAGTCAACCAAGCTGCTGTGACAGTAAAGACAGAATGTTTGGAAGGAATGTTTGGACAAAAATGGACCCCTTTCAAGTGCTTTCAAGTCAATCCAAAAATCATGGGTGTTCTATAATGGGTTAAGAAGACTTTACAAGTGGTCTTGCATCCATACCTTGAGTATTGAACTCAGAATAATTCTTTAAAATTAAATAACTCACTGTTTTGAAGATTTGTTTTAGAGAAATAAGGTTTATTTCTTGGAATCCCAATATTGGGGTTTTAGAGGGGTTTTGAAATAGGGGTTTTAAAAGTATATTTTCAGCACTCAAAGAGGATTAAAACTCCTTAGAACATCAACATCAAACTCATTTGCAGAACATTCAAGATTGTTGGAAAGACTTGTTTTATTTTGGAAATAACCTCAAGAATACATAGGGATGTATTGAGGTTGTAATCATCATCTATCAAACATGTTTTTGAGGTCAAGAGCTACTATCCATAAGGATTCACTCACCTCAAACTTCATGTCCTCATCTAGATGATGATGAACTAGTAAGTAAACAAGAAAAAGAAAAAGAAATGAGATAAGAGGAGATGAACATCAAAGTAAACAAACAAGTATATAGCAATCAATAGATGATATTCATGATGATTTTGGACTTGTAGCTTGATGTTTCACTCATATATAGTGACTTTGGACATGGAAGTAGCTTTCTCTCTCATAAATACCCACTAAAATGGTAGTTGGGTGTATTGAAAGTGAAGTAAATAGAAATAATGAAGTAAAAACAAAGTTTAGAACTCACTTTCTTGTTTGAAAATCAAAGAAGGAAGCTTCTTTTCTCTCTACTCTAACCTTGTCTCTACAACTTTTTCTCTAAAATTTTTCAAAGCTTGCATTTGACACCTCTAAAATGATAAGTCAATGGGGGTTTATATAGGCCAGTTTGGGGTGGTTTTGGGGTTTTAGAAGTACTTGCATTGGTCCCAAACAACTGAAAACATAGAGCTACGTCATTTAGGTTTCTAATTAATCAAAATGGACCCCTAAAAGAAATTGTAAAAATGGATTGTTCTGGAGGAGAGTGTCGCGGTGGCACTGGGACGGTGCCGCGGCAACACTGCTCCTCATTCGTCCAGATAATTCTTTTTTGGCCCCCAGAGGTCCCGATATTTGCGAAAGGCACTATTTCGTCCGAAATTCACAGAAAATGCATACGAACTCCAAACTGAGCTTGTGATATACCGTTGGAAAGGTAATGGAGTTTATTTTCTGTAAAAAAATAGTTTGGAGAACTTTAAAAAGTTTTACGATATTCGCGATAAAAGCCGATTTGATCGTCTTTTTCACCTTCGAAAAATGATAATAGATTCGTTTTAAATCCAGAAATTATGTGCAATATACCATTGGAAAGCTATTGACCTCTAGCATCCATGAAAAATATTTGAAAAATGATATGTTGCTCCGGTTTCAAAGTCAACTTTTGATCAAACTAATCAAATCAGGGACCTCCAAAAAGTTCTAGGAACCTCTGGGAGCTCCCAGGAGCTGACGTTTTTGTATGTTTTTCTTTTGAAACTCGTTTTAGTACTTTTCACATGATCTAGTATGATCTCAGAACTTTTCGGCGAATTTGGACGATTTTGGTCAAACCTTGGTCAAACCTGGTCAAACCGGTCAATAGAGACTTTTTGGGAACTTCCGGGACTTTCGTGGGTCTCTGGGAGCTGATGATTTCATCTGGTTTTGCTTTAAAACTCATTTTACCACTTTTCTTATGACGCAGTATGTTTCCAGAGCTTTTGGTCCCAAATCTGGGAGTTTTCGAGCTTTCTATGGTATTTTGGTCATTCTGAGCATTTTGAGAGGTAGAACTAACTTCCAGGAGTCCTTTTTGAGTCTTTTTCGATCATTGTGAACCACCAAACTATGGGTCTCCTAAATCTGATAGCCGACAAAATGGGGTGTCTACAGTTTGCCCCTCTTTGGCATGAACTTGCGAGGCAACGCATGTCGCAAGCGAGTGCCAAAGCTTTGAAGAGACAGGTCTTTTGGAGGCTATAGATTTAGGATAAAAAAGCATTACAAAAGATGCAATGATAGAAACATGATGCTAGGGCTAGGGCTGGTCGTGCTCTGTATGAGCTGCCTACGTATCCCAAGGGGAATCAGACCAAGACATAGTTCGGGGCACAAAGAAACAAAACACACATGCACAACAAGACAGGAAGATACTATGTTATGAGGATGATATGTAATGCATGGATGTGATATGAATTGTGTCCTGAGTCCTATCATGTCTAGTGTTCTGATCCTAGAATGAGCTGGTGTTGTGGGGTGTACCACTCTGAGTGGACTTGTGTCGTGCCTGTGTTATATTCTAAAGTGCTTGTAGTCGTAGTACATGTGTTCTGTATATTCGCCACTCTCAGTAGGCTTGGTGATCTACACTTCGCTACGACTAATAGACTTGTGAGGGATCTCGACCTGGAGGTCTTACCCAAGGAAAAGAGTGATGCTCAAAGTGATACTATGGTGCTCAAAAGAATGCTTGTGGTATGTTTGCCACTCCTAGTGGGCTTTATGATTTGTGTGTGCCGCGACTGATGGGCTATGTGTCATGTTATGCCCAATTTGTTGTGTTGGGTGAAGTGACCCTCTTGACTCGACTTGTGCTCCCCTTAATCATGATACTATGGACTCGGTGATTCTCAGATTCTCAACGGCGCTTATGTTGTTCCTCAAATCTTTGACGGTGCTTCTCAATGCTTCTTGATTCTCAACGCTGTTCTTCAAATCTTAACGATGCTCCTCAAACCTTTAATGGTGTTCCTCAACACATCTGATGCTCCTCAACTCTTTAACGATGCTCCCCAACAAATCTCATGCTCATCAACACATTTTATGTTCCTCAACTCTTCAACAATGCTCCTCAACAAATCTGATGCTCCTTAACACATATGATGTTCCTCAACTCTTCAACGATGCTCCTCAACAAATCTGATGTTCCTCAATGCTCCAACAATGCTTCTCAACTCTTCTAATGTTACTCAATGCTCCTCTAATCTCTAGGCCCTAAAACATCCTCACAAAACATATCATCAGCAAACCTGGACTCTGAGCCCAAAAACACCACAACAACACATCTTATCAAAACATCTGGACTCTGAGCCCTAAAATACCTCAAAAACACATCTTATCAACACTCATCATCAACACATCTGGACTTTGGACCCTAAAATACCTCAACAACACATCTCATCGACATACCTCATCAACACATCTAGACTCTGATTGGGTCAGCAATAGGTGTTGGGGATATTCCCTTCGATCAGCCGCCTCGAGAAACAACAATGGGTTTGTAGTTTGCAACCACTGATGAGTTTATGCCACTTATACTTGGGACACTTCACATATTACGACATTGACTGGTGCAGTAAGGATGTTTGGTACTTCTGCTTGTATCCACATTTTTTTTATAATTGGGAATCACCTTAAACCCACACATTTGATACCATCAAGACGAATGGACTTAACAGGAACGACAAGGAAAGTTGGGTTAGTTTGTATAAAACCTCGTTCTCTGACACACTTTTGATCAGATTACTACTGATTCAAACAAAGAAGGATTGACTTGGACATGAAGTTCTCAAATTGCAATGATCCAATGTGCCTTCATCATGAATGATGTACCGCTCATCTTTTATGTTCACTCCTCATCTTAATATGACAGCACTTTGTTGATAAATCTGGTTTTTGAAAATTCCTCCCTATTGATCTAATCAATTCTCTACTTCTCCCAGGAAGTGCTTTGAATTAGTGCCATAGCTTTTAGAATAAAAGATGCTCCATTTCAAAAACTTTCAAAAATAATTAGGTGACTTGAAAACTCACCCTTGGTGTGAAGGGATCATGTTAGGCAAACAAAGTTTGCCCCTAGTTTGAGGTATAGGAAGTAGAATTCATAGGCAAACAAGGTAGGTGACCAAAGTTTACCCCTAGTTTGGATGATGGTTTATTGGAGGTTTTGGGCAAATGAGGTCGGTGAGCGAAGTTTTCCCCTTGTATGAAGGGTAGATAGTAAAATTTAGATAAACGAGGCAGGTAGCCGAAGTTGCCCCTAGTGTGGGAGATGTTTTCTGGCTTGAGGCAAGGACCATGACTTTAATCTCTCATATGCTCATAAATTTTGCCTAGGAACTAGTGAGGTGACCTAGCGAGCTCGTTTCTCTCTTTTATTATTGCTCACCTTAGATTTAGCTCTAATTTTTGCCTAGGCGTCCCTTCAAATTTTCGACCTAGCGAGCCATCCTTCTTTTCTTTTTCTTTTTTTGAAAGTCTGCCTACGTACCCTTGAGAGGGGATCAGGTCCAACGTAGTTCAGGCCAGGACCTTGAAAGAAGAAGGGTTAATATTGATGGTGTCGACAGAACCGATGCGGTTGCCTACGTATCCCCGAGTGGGAATCAGGTCGAGCGTAGTTCAAGGCAAGGCTTTGAAAGAAATTGGTTGAGGGTTTTTTCAAACCAATCGTCAAAGAAGTTCAAACTTAGGTCACTTATGGTAGCCTTAAATAAAAAGATTCAGTTTCAGTCTCCCTTTCTTTTCTTTTCTTTTCTTTTTTTTTAATTTTGAGGATTGATCCTTTTCACTTTCACCTAGCCAGTCAATTTTGCTTTTCATGTAGTAGATTCATGTGAGATCTTCTTATTGCAATCTCAAAATTTCATAATGTGCATGTCAGCTCTGAAAATTCGTTTGTGACTGCTCTGAGCCTTTCGAAACATAATCTAGACACATTCTCATGATGTGCCTTGAAGTGTACAATTCTCTCATTTGTCTCATCAAAATTTTCTTCTTCTTTCTTTTTTCTTTTTTTTTTCTCTCTATCATTTTGACTGGCTAGGGTCAGATTGTGGAAATCAACAACTTTTTAGCTCTAACTTTTGCCTAGGTGCCCTTTCGGGTTTTCAACCTAGTGAGCTTTTCTTTTCTTTCTTTTTTTTTTCTCTTTTTTTTAAAGGGGAGAAGAAACTCATTGAAAGTGTTTGGCTACCATCAAGGACTAAGTCTGCACTGCTTCGTATGGCTATCAATTGGGTAGGGTCCAAGGTGTTGAAATGGTGAAGAAAAAGGTGTTGGACAAGCCCCAAGTCAGTTCCAAGTATCTCTTTTTAAGATTTGAGCGAAAGCATCTTTGAAATTCTTAAAGTAAGATTATTTAATTCTCGGCTCTTCATCGGTGTCAGCGTGAAATCGACTTTGACCTTTCAGGATTCTTTTTTTTATTCTTTGTTTGATGCAAAAATTTATTATCTATGGTAAAAAGTGACATTTCAGTTCAATGATTCATGCATTTATGACTAAGCACATCAGATAAAGCAAAGCGAGATTTCATTCCATCAATAGAGAAGGATTACAGACTCATTAACAACTCGATGACAGATAGACTCGACCATAAGACTAAACTTGAAATAGACTCAAAGCATACAACAAACTCGACTAGACTCGACTTGGTCTCAAGTGGAGTGTCACAGTGACTCGCTTATTCTTCTTTTTTTTATTAACAGAAGTTCTAAACACTATCAACTCACTGCGTAGCTTCAACAATCATTGGCCTCAGCGAATGGGATCATTTGAAAGGACCAGCCAGGGGCTTAGGTGACATGGGGTTGAATGGGTGGTGGCTCGATGATTCTTCAGTCAATAAGGTCTTGGATATCATGGCGGAGACGTATACACCAGTCGGTGTCATGGCCTGGGCCTTGGTGTCCCTTGGATAGGTCACAGTTAGGTGGTGGGGGATCGGTAAGAGGCTGAAGGAGTTGGAGGTGTCCCTTTTTTAGCAAGCGGCCTAATGCTACGAAGGGGGAGATATCAAGCTTGGAAAATTCACGGGGTACCCTATTTTGGTAAGGGCGGCTAGGCGATCTGGTTTGGTTTGTGAGCTGGTATGGTTGGGGAGCTATGGGTTGGTTACTAAAGGCGTTGACATCCGAAGGGTTTCGGGAGTAGTCGAGCCTCTTGGACTGGCTTTGTGATTCTTCATTCTTGATTTTCCCTTCCCTGATTGCATCCTCAATTCTAGTCCCAATCTCAAACAGTTCTTCAAATGTTGAGATGGACTAGTAGAATAGTTTCTCATGGTACAGCGGTTGTAAATTCTTGATCAACATCCGAACTTGTTCCTTTTTAACTGGTCGGTGGGTCATTTGGGCCACTTTGTTCCTCTATCTGCTCAAGAATGCAGCGAAGGACTCATTGAAATTCTATCGGGTAGTCTCCAGATCCCGGATGGTGACATTGATCTCTTGGTTGTAGGAGTAATGATCTACGAAGACATAGACTATATCTTCCCAAGTTCACGTCTTAGAAACCTCCAAAGTCAGAAACCAGGATAGAGCAGCCTTGGCGAGGGTTTGAGGGAACAACATTGCGATGTGCTCATAAGTGCAGCCTATTGATTGGAAAACACTCATGCAGAACTTTACATGGCTCTTCGGATTCCCAGTTCCATCAAAATGATCAATTTCAGGCATCTTGAAGTTCTCCGGTAGTTTCAGCTTAACAGGCTCAAAAAGTCCTTCCAGACCTAGCTTGTAGTCATCGATCCCTTTGCTTTTCCTTAGTACGCTTTCTAACTTGTCAACCTTATCCATTTTTTCTTGGAATTTCTTCTCATACGCAGGCGGTGGGACCCCTTGAAACCATTCTTCTTCTCTGCCGTTCTTATGTATACCGACGGGAGGTGGTATAAACCTCAGTGGTGGTGGCGGCATGAATCCCGGTGGTGGTGGGAACCCAGGTGGGTATTGCGGCTGCTGCTGTTTTAGTTCCTCCATAAAGGCTAAAACTTGGGCCAATCGGTCAAACTGTTGGTTGATCATTTCTGTCATTCTTGCTTCCAAACCTTCTGGATCCATAAATCTAACTTTCGATGAAGTGATTCTGATAAGGCGGCTCCCTGATCCTTTGACCCACAACACAGATCCTGGGTGCTTAGAACTTATACTGACATATAGATGTGAAAAGACTGTGTGTTACACTTTCACAGTGAGGACTGGCTCGTGTACAGACCGACTATCACAGTGTGTGCAGACTGATGCAGCAAACATGTGGATGTAAGCCCTAATCTACATGATGCACCTACTCCTAACAGATAGCAGTTAAACAAGTAAGGTCCTAACCATACAGAGTGTGCTAACGTTTCTTTCCAGGATGATTGCCGTCATGGGGAGGGTGAGAAAGACAGGTTTATTCTTTGAGGAATGAGAATTTGGGAAATTTTATAAGTAGAGATTTTTGGGAAATTTGGGTGAATTTTGGCAGTGTCTCTAGGAAACAGGGGTTTCTGGCAAATCTAGGTGATTTGAACAAAGTTTCTGAAAGAAATAGGTATTTCTGGGTGGGTTGGGCAGAGTTTCTGGGGGGGAACTGCAAAACCAGAGTTTCTGGGAGAAACTGAGATTTCTGGGTAATCTGGGGAGAAACAGGGATTTCTGGGTGAAACTAGAATTTCTGGAAAATCTGGATAAATTAGGCAGACCTTTCGGAAGAAACAGGTATATATAAGAGTTTCTGGGAGAAACAGGGATTTTAGAGTTTCTAGGTGAAATAGGGGTTTCTAGGTGATTTGGACAAAGTTGCTAAGAGAAGTAGGGATATCTAGATAGTTTGGGCAGTGTCTTGGGAGAAATAGGTACATTTAGGTGAGTTTATGGGAAAATAGGTATATTTAAGAAATCTGGGAGATTTAGACAGAGTTTCAGGGAGAAATAGGGATTTTTGGAAAATCTAGGTGATTTGGACAGAGTTTCTACAAGAAATGGGAATTTCCAGGTGAGCTGGACAGATTTTCAGAGTTTCTGGGAAAAACTGGTATATCTGGGAGATTTAGACAGAGTTTCTGGGAGAAACTGGTAAATATGACGGGAGCGAGTGATGACGGTGATCATACTGTCTAGCAAGTTTTCATACTCCTATGTCTTAGGACCAATAAACAAGGTTTGCAGTGTATATCTTTGTAAACATGGAGCAGACATCCTTGTCATGGTGCCTGGGCATGTCAACTCAATGTAATCACATGTGAGTGATTGCCTTGGGAATCATAAGAAAGAGGTTCTGTTCTATGCCACATAAGCGTCTATACCGCGCAGGTAATCCCACCAGGGTATACAGCAGTTATATCATATTGTCCTATCTGAAAAGATAAATGAACAATCCTATGAAAGGTTCTACAGGAATCTATATGCAAAGGTTGGGTTTAGTCAAAGAAGGTCCGTTGACGAGAGTTCCAATATACTGTTAGAGAGACAGTACGGAAGTGTTTACTCTTTTTGATATACCTTGGAAGGTACAGTATCAACAGTGACATATGCCCTGGCAAAGCAAGACCTGAACAATGTCAGTATCGTGTTTCAGACACAGTCGGAGGGGGAAATGCAGAAGTGTAATGCAATGAACCAGACACAGTGAAAAGATGATTTTAAGGATGCTTCTTATGAGTCAAACCTCTGTATTATTTTGTTTTGAAAATAAAACCATCCCCAGCAGAGTCGCCAGATTGTGGACACGCGAAATTCCAAATTCCTTTTTGTTTTGAAACTAGTTTGAAAAGAAAGAATGAAGGTCTGTTGAAAACAGATACAGAGTCGCCACTTGGTCTTTAGGGAACCAAGAAACCCAATTTGACTCACCCCAAACGGATAAAGGGCACCGGTCCTTCATAACCAAAGAACTTGGCTCGGGGTTTTGGTACGAGAGAGGAAGGAGCCTTTGTCATGACTAAAACACCCTCAACTCGCCTTGTCTTTCGACGGGCCTCAACTAGCATCCAAATAATCATCTTATACTATGTTTGGTACGACAAATAATACTATGATAGTATATTACATCACATAAGAATCTTAAAAATGGAAGATCTAAAGATAAGATATCATTCATAAGATCTAAGCCAAGTATCACACAATGCAAAGTGAAAGATCACACAAAGACAAACTTAGAAAGAAAAAAAAAACTAATCACATATCAAGTAATCAAGTTTTCCTAATCAAAGAGGACATGAATTGTTATTGAAACAAATAAACAAAGAGATCAAAAATATGCTTAGCAAACTAGAATGATGCATGTTAATCTTTTGAGGAAAGAAGACCTCTCAATCCCCGGGACGGATGAGAAAGGAAGATTAGATCGAGGGAAGCATGAACGTGTGATCAAATTTATTCCTTATAATCTTCTTAGATTAGGAGTCACAATAAACCCCCAAATCTTGCATGGATGCAATGCATGGTCTTAGAATGTGCAAAGGTTGTAGTGTGTTTGTGTACATGAACTTTCTAAAGTGACTTAGAAAACTAAAAGGATGAATGAGTGCATGGAGGAAATCATCATGAGATATGTACAAATGTAGCATGGACTACTTCCTAAGATATGAACAAATTTGGAGTGCATGTAAGCATCAAATCAAAGAATGAAAGTAAAAGAATGTTTGTTGTGAATAGTGGACATAACAGTGACTTGATCTTGTGGAAAATGAAAGGTAGGGTTAGGAATGTTTTAAATGCATGATTTTTTATGGAGATCATTCTTATTGTGTCTTGAACACATATCAAAAAGCCAATCCTCAATAACTATTACAGATTGAGAGAAATCATATAAACAATGGAGGTCACTCAAAAACAGAGTTCGTATTGTCGACTGAAATGTTGAAAAATATTAGAAACTGAAAACAAAACATTTAGAGGCCCACATTATACAAAACGTTTCATGAGACATTGAAGTTTAGGGAAAAAATAAGTTGGGACCACTCGTTTTGAAAATGTTTTCTGGAAAATAAGTTGAAAGTCAACCAATCTGCTGTGACAGTAAAGACAAAATGTTTGGAAGGAATGTTTTGACAAAATTGGACCCCTTTCAAGTGCTTTAAAGTCAAGCCAAAAATCATGGGTGTTCTTTAATGGGTTAGGAAGACTTTACAAGTGGTCTTGCATCCATACCTTGAGTCTTGTACTCAGAATAATTCTTTGAAATTAATCAACTCACTGTTTTGAAGATTTTTTTAGAGAAAAAAGGTTTATTTCTTGGAATCCCAATATTGGGGTTTTAGAGGGGTTTTGAAATAGGGGTTTTGAAAGTATATTTTCAGCACTCAAAGAGGATTAAAACTCCTTAGAACATCAACATCAAACTCATTTGGAGAACATCCAAGATTGTTAGAAAGACTTGTTTTATTTTGGAAATAACATCAAGAATATATGGGGATGTATTGAGGTTGTAATCATCAGCTATCAAACATGTTTTTGAGGTCAAGATCTAATATCCATAAGGATTCACTCACCTCAAACTTCATGTCCTCATCTAGATGATGATGAACTAGTAAGTAAATAAGAAAAATAAAAAGAAATGAGATAAGAGGAGATGAACATCAAAGTAAACAAACAAGTATATAGCAATCAATAGATGATATTCATGATGATTTTGGACTTGTAGCTTGATGTTTCACTCATATACGGTGACTTTGGACATGGAAGTAGTTTTCTCTCTCATAAATACCCACTAAAATGGTAGTTGGGTGTATTGAAAGTGAAGTAAATAGAAATAATGAAGTAAAAACAAAGTTTAGAACTCACTTTCTTGTTTGAAAATCAAAGAAGGAAGCTTCTTTTCTCTCTACTCTAACCTTATCTCTACCACTTTCTCTCTAAAATTTTTGAAGCTTGCATTTGACACCTCTAAAATGAGAAGCCAAGGGGTGTTTATATAGGCCAATTTCGGGGTGATTTTGGGGTTTTAGAAGTCTCCCATTGGTCCCAAACAACTGAAAACATAGAACCACGTCATTTTGGTTTCTAATTAATCAAAATGGACCCCCAAAAGAAATTGCAAAAATGGACTGCTCTGGAGGAGAGTGTCACGGTGGCACTAGGCCTGTGCTACGGCAGCAGTGGGCCAATGCCACGGCGACACTGCTCCTCATTCGTCCAGATAATTATTTTAGGTCCCCCAGAGGTCTCGGTATTCGCGAAAATGCCCTATTTTGTCCGAAATTCACAGAAAATGCATACGAACTCCAAACTGAGCTTGTGATATACCGTTGGGAGTCTATTTTCTGTAAAAAAAAAAAAAAACTAATAGTTCGGGGATAGGTCACTTTGAAAAGTTTTGCGGTATTCGCGATAAAAGTCGATTTGATCGTCTTTTTCACCTTCAGAAATTCATAATAAATTCGTTTTAAATCTATAAATTATGTGCGATATACCGTTGGAAAGCTATTGACCTCTAGTATCCATGAAAAATATTTGAAAATGATACAGTGCTCTAGTTTCAAAGTCAACTTTTGATCAAACTGGTGAAATCAGGGACCTCCAAAAAGTTCTAAGAACCTCTGGGAGCTCCTAGGAGCTGACGTTTCTGTATGTTTTTCTTTTGAAACTCGTTTTAGTACCTTTCACATGATCTAGCATGATCTTGGAACTTTTTGGCAAATTTGGACAATTTCGGTCAAATCTTGGTCAAACCTGGTCAAACCAGTCAACAGGGACTTTTTGGGAACTTTCGGGGGTCTCTGGGAGCCGAAGATTTCATCTGGTTTTGCTTTAAAACTCATTTTACCACTTTTCTTACGACGCAGTATGTTTCCAGAGCTTTTGGTCCCAAATCTGGGAGTTTTCGAGCTTTTCGGGGTATTTTGGTCATTCTGAGCATTTTGAGAGATAGAACTAACTTTGAGGAGTCCTTTTTGAGTCTTTTTCGATCATTGTAAACCACCAAGCTATGGGTCTACTAAATCTGATAGCCAAGAAAATGGGGTGTCTACAACGACTAACCCTTTTGCAGTAAGTTTAGTCCGCTATCTCCCATGGCACCAAGACTTTTTTAAGTTTTGTATTTAGTTGTTTGAGATTGGTGTATATTGGTTTGGTTTTAAGGCATGTGTAAAGGGCACTGTGACTACAATCCTACGAATAGGAAAGTCTCACCGGTTTTCCTAGCCTTTTATTCTATTGTTGCTATTTCTTTTACTAGATAAATTGTAAGCTTCAAAAGAAGCATAGGTCCAATGTAATAGAATTTGAAAATCCATGAAGATGGAGGAGCAAGCCATTGTCCATGAAGATGGAGCCGGAGACGACCAAACTAAGAGGAGGTTCTATGGAGATAGAGCCATGGGAGATAGAGGCATATGAATGCCTTTATTTCATTTTAGGTTTTTTTGTTTTTATGTGCTTGTTTGTGATTGGAATATTAAACATGTTTTTACTACATGCATTATAAAAACGAGTTTTCTAAAATAAAATTCAATCAAATCTAATGGGAGTAGTGGGAGAGGTCTTATTTATAACACCCACGATCTTCCATTACCGGTTCAATGTAAGATAAGTAGTGCATTCTGTGTCACCTCGCCAGGGGTGATCATTCCACACGGAGGGTACACTACTCATTGGTTACTAGATGTGAACTTCTTATGGATAGGATCAATCAGACGTGTTAGAGGGTGGCCACCACACGGAGGCACTACTTGAGGCGGTTGTGATTAGATCCTAGTTAATGGTACACACTAGCTAAGCTATGGATAAGGGATCCCACACGGGGCATTATTCAAAAACTTAGAGATCAAATAGGTTCAGGAGTTATAACTTGTTTTGCAAGAGTTGTATAGTGGACAAGTCATGATTAATCGAAAGATTGAGTATTGACTGCCACACGAAGGCTTTACTCTTTTGTTTTGATATTCTGGCGACTTTGTTTTAAAATAAGAGTTTTAAGGATTCTTTTATTTCAAACTGTCAAATTCTGATATCCAAATTTATTTTGTCTGTTTGATTTTTTAGTAATCATAATGTTTGGATCTGTATTTTGTCCTCTTGACACTATACTCACTTAGAACAAGTTAACTGGAAATAATTACACTTAATGGAAACGAAACCTTGACATCGTATTAACTGCAGAGGATCACATATATGTCCTCACCATCCCATGTCTTGAAGAACCAGCTGTAAATGCTACAGCTGCTGCTAGATGCGAGTTCAATAAGTGGAAGAAGTCGAATGGGATGGCTCATTATTACATATTGGCTTCTATGGCTAATGTTTTACAACACCAATACCGTCAAACGATTCTGCCAGTGCCATTATCAAATCCCTAAAAGAGATGTTTGGGGATCATGGCAGACCTGCCAGACAGGTTACCATGCAAAAGGTAATGAGTGCTAAGATGTCAGAAGGGACTCCAGTCAATGAACATGTTTTAAAAATGATTGATTATTTGAACGAGCTGGAGACCCTAGGTGCCAACATCAACGCACAGACCCAAGTTGATATGATCCTCAATTTGCTGTCGCCATCATTCACTCAATTTAAACTTAATTATAATATGAATCAAATGAATTTTTCAATGAGTGAATTCATGAGTTCTTCACTGGCAGTAAAAGGGGTGATCAAACCTGGGGGCAACGTTCTGAACATTGAGAAAAGCTCTTCCTCCTCTCGATCTACGCCAAAAGCTAAGAAAGGGAAGAAAAAGACTAGCACTAGTGGTCCAAGTGTTGGACCGGTCCCGAAGATTGAAAAATCTAAGGGAAAAGGAAAGGGTAAAGGGAAGGTGGGTGGCCAAGGCAAAGGAAAGTGTTTCCAATGCAATGAGAAGGGCCACTGGAAAAGGAATTGTCCAGAATTCTTAGCTACAAGAGTTCAAGGTATGATTGAATCACATGTGATTGAAGTAAGTTTTATAACGGATACTTCAAACACTTGGTGCATTGATTCTAGTACGACTAACCATACTTGTAATTCGTTGCAGGGGTTCAGATCAACCAAGAAATACAGTGATGGGAAGATCGTGCTGACTCTGGGTTCTAGCACAACTGTTTCCGCAATTGTAGTAGGAGTAGTAGCTTTAGAATTTTTATACAATAAAGTTTTGGTTTTATCATATGTACTTTACGTCCCTTTAATGATACGTAATTTAATTTCAGTTTCTAATTTATCGAATAATGGTTATTCTTTTTATTTTGGAACTAAAGTTGTGATTAAAAGAAATGGTTCTTTTATTTGTTCTAGTGTTAAATCAAATGGCTTGTATGTGATCACTCCAAATATTTCTAAAGACTCTTGTATGGAACTTAATAACTCAATGGTAACTGTACCATCTAAAAGAAAAGAACCTTCCACTAATCCAACAAATCTTTGGCATATGAGGCTTGGCTATATCAATCTAAATAGGATTGGCAATTTGGTTCTTGAACCAATGGAAGTTTGCGAGTTTTGTTTAGAGGGTAAGATGACCAAAAGGCCCTTTCCTGTAAAGGGTAATAGGACCAATGCATTGTTGGAATTAGTTCATACTGATGTGTGTGGACCAATAAATATTAGAGCAAGGGGTGGTTATGAGTATTTTACAACATTTACTAATGACCACTCTAGGTATGGATATGCGTACCTAATGCAGCACAAGTCTGAAGCCTTTGAAAAGTTCAAAGAGTTTAGGGCTGAAGTGGAGAAGCAATTGGGCACACATATCAAGGCCGTTCAATCTTATCGAGGTGGTGAGTACCTCTCTAATGAGTTTATTGATCACCTCGTACAGAATGTGATTCTGTCACAATTGCCTATACATGGTATGCCTCAGCGGAACGGTGTAGCGGAGAGAAGGAATCAGACTCTTTTAGACATGACTAGGTCGATGATGAGTTATTCGGAGTTGTCATTATTCCTTTGGGGTTATACTTTGGAAACTGCTACATACATACTAAATCTAGTACCAAGCAAATATGTTCCCAGGACACCACGAGAGATGTGGATTGGGCACAAGCCTTCTTTGCAACATCTCCGAATATGGGGCTGTCTGGCACATGTGCTGAAAGGAAAGATGAGCAAGTTGGATTCTAGATCAGAAGTATGCTATTTTGTAGGGTATCTAAAGGGTACTTATGGATGGTATTTTTATGATCTAAGAGAACAAAAAGTGTTTGTTAGTACAAATGCTATTTTTTTGGAGGATGATTACATCATGAACCATAAACCTAAGGGAAGGATAGATCTTAGAGAGATAGAAGGAAAGCCATCAGTCCTACCCGCAGTTGATAACGATGTAAGACAAGAAAATACCACTTCTTCACCCATTTCCGCACCGGTACCTCGACGTAGTGGGAGAATTATCAGCCAGCCTGATAGATACATGTTCTTAGGAAAACATTTTGAAGCTGTCTCCATAGAATCTGAATCTGAATCTGATCCTACCATATACGAAGAGGCAATGACTGATGTAAACTCAGCTCATTGGGTTAAAGCTCTGAAGGCCGAATTGGAATCTATGGATTCTAATCAGGTCTGGGATCTTGTAAAACTTTCAACCAATATTAAACACATTGGTTATAAGTGGGTCTACAAGAGGAAAAGAGGTTCTGATGGAAAGGTTGAGATCTTTAAGGAAAGGCTTGTAGTGAAAGGTTATACTCAGAGGGAAGGCATTGACTATGAGGAAACCTTCTCGTCAGTAGCAATGATCAAATCCATCAGAATACTCTTATCCATTGCTGCATGCCTAGATTATGAGATCTGACAAATGGACATCAAGACTACATTCTTGAATGGTAATCTTGAGGAGGACATCTATATGTAGTAACCAGAAGGGTTCATAGCTGGAGGGAAAGGTAGCTTGGTATGTAAGTTGCAAAACTCCATTTATGGGCTTAAGCAGGCATCTAGGAGCTGGAACATTCATTTTGACCAAGCGGTCAAATCGTTTGGTTTGCTTGAAGCCAATAGTGGGTAAGTGTTAAATGAACGAACCCTCTTCTGGATTAACCTTGTGTATACAAGAAGTGTGAAGGAAAAAATGTGACTTTTCTTGTGCTTTATATTGACGACATTCTACTCATTGGGAATGATGTAGCGGCTTTGTCAACGATTAAGGTTTGACTAGCTAGTACTTTCGATATGAAGGATCTAAGAGAGGTGAGCTCTATCCTTGGGATAAAGCTCTTTCAGGATCGCAAGCGAAAGATAATGGGATTTTCTCAAGCTAGTTATATCGATAAGGTGCTAACTAGGTTTTCCATGGACAATTCGAAGAAAGGTTTATTACCTTTTAGGCATGGTTTAACGTTCTCCAGGGACCAGTGTCCTAAGACACAAGAGGAGAGGAATCGCATGGCAAGAGTTCCCTATGCTTCGGTAGTGGAAAGTCTCATGTATATGATGTTATGCACTAGACCAAATATCTCCTTTACTATTGGCATGGTTAGAAGGTATCAATCGAGTCCAGATCTAGAGCACTAGCCAATCGTTAAACACATTCTTAAGTACTTGGGGACTAAAGATTACATGGTTATGTATGGTGGCAATGAGTTAATTCTAGTAGGATACACTGACTCTGACTTTATGTCAGATAAAGATTCGAGAAAGTCGACATCCGGACATCTCTTTACCTTGGGAGGTGGTGCTGTTAGTTGGAGGAGCATTAAGTAGAAATGCATTACACACTCAACTACAGAAGCTGAGTATGTTGGTGCTTGTAAAGCCGCAAAGGAAGTGGTTTGGCTCAAGAAGTTCCTCATGGAACTTGAGGTGGTACTAGCTTTGCTGTCACCTATTATACTATACTGCAATAATAGTGGGGCAGTGGCTCAGTCCAAGGAGCCAAGGAAACACGGAAAGGTAAAGCACGTAGAGCAAAAATATTGTCCAATCTGAGATATAGTTCAACGTGGAGATATGACTGTCAGCAGATTGCCACCTCTGACAATCTTGCAGATCCGTTTACAAAAGGCCTTGCCACAGAAGGTCTTCGATCGTCATCTAGACAGTCTTGGTCTTAGATGTAGTCCTGAATGGTTATGAGTGCAAGTGGGAGTTTGTTGGGTTTGTGCCCTCAAACCATTACTTTATGTATGAGACATTGACATTTTAATATATGGATATTAGTTTTACATTTTATTATGTATGTTTCTTTCATGAGATGATTGTTAATCCTTAAGTATCATAGTGAGTAATTCGGGTATATATGAGATACATACAAGTGAGATACGAATTACTATCCTTTGATACTTAGAACTTGTCACAGTGGATGATGAGACTGGATATCTCATCAGATTTACACTGTAGCATGATTAACTACCATTGAATGGAGTGATGAATCCCAATCATTGGAGTGTGACTCTTAGTTAATATGCTAGTGCTTATAGTGCATTGACGGACCTGAGCTTTCCTATTGACACTTAAGGCTGTCAACAGTCGATAGGAACTCATAACTTGTATAAGGTACGTGTTCTTAATCTTGAGACGATTATGAACACAAACTATGGATATAGCAGCTTTGACTTACCAATCAGTGAGGTCTTAAAGATCAACACCTGGGTATCTTGGGTATGTCATGTTCACAGGGTTGTGAACATACATTGTCAAGATAGAATCTACTCTCTGAAAAAGAGTAAGCATTCCCTTGATAATGTCACCAAGTTGATTACTGAGAAATGCAGTCTTGTTGATAAGAAGTTATCAACATGTTTGGTAATCATAAGAGGTGATTGAGACTCAAGGAATGGAAGATGTAATCATCATTCAGGTTGACAGTAATAGTTATCTGACTACCTGAATGTGATTATGAATGCTGACGGTAGAGGGACATTAGTACACCATACAAGTCTAGTTATCGCTTCGAATATGTTCTTTTACGTTGGAGTTCAGTTATCATTTTATAGTGAAGTAAACGTTAACTGACCAATTGGTTAGTTTGCTGATCAAAGAGTTTGATCATGGTAATTAACTACTGGTCTGAGCCAACAATAAAGAGCCTAGGAGGTTCCACTCTTACCTCTGCTAGGATGCTTGGAAAGGCATATGAGGATGATGTGAAGACAGGTTCGATCGATCGAAGTAGTTTCGATCGATTGAAATCTAGATAGGTTCGATCGATCGAAGGTGGTTCAATCGATCGAATGTTCGATCGATCGAAGTCACTTCGATCGCTTGAACGTTAGGTCGGTTCTGGGAATCTATAAATAGGACAGCTGTATCCAGAAAAATAATTTGGCGATTTATCATACCAGAAGCTGCAGAAACTGTTTTAGATTCCCAAACCTACTCCATCCTCTCTATTAGGGTTCCCACCAATCCTAGCCTCTTCGGGAGCATCCGTAGAAGTCATAAGAGTGAAGACCATTGACAACCACTAAATATTGCACATTCATGTGCCAAATATAATAGATATAGTGCTCATTTAATCCCCCAAATATCTAGTTTTACATGCATATTTGAATTAATATAATTTAATGGTGATGTCACTCAAATGTGTGTAATTATGTGCTTTTACAAATTTTATATGTTTAGGTGAAATGATGAAATAAATGGAAGGAAAGAAGTAGCAACCACACCATAATATTTTCTATATGTTAGCCAAAATGTTAATAGTATAATACGTAAACCAAAAGGAAACAGTCCAAAAGAAGAAGAAAAAAAAATAAGTTTGAAAACAAGTTGTCAAGCATCCTGACAAACGATACATATATATATGTATCAAATTTTTTTGTCTCTTTCTTTTTTTCTTCTCTCTCTCTCTCTCTCTCTCTCTCTCTCTCTCTCTCTCTCTTTTCTTGTCTGCAGGAAAAAATCAACAACTATCAGGAAAATGAAGAAAAATGGGTGAGAAAAATTGAGCCACAGCACCATGCTTTATTCTATTCAATGACGAATAGAGTGGTGTATTTTCATCATTCCTCGTCTATAAAGAGGGAGCCAATGAGAGAACAAGGAGAGCATCACAAAATGCAGCAGCTTCACTACACTGTCAAATAGAGAGAATAGTTTAGGGAGGTTATCATGTGAGCACTTCACATTGTCTCTAGAAGTAGGAAACTTTAGTTTTTCTTTGCCTTTTCTAGTTCTAGTAGTTGTAAAAATTTTCTTTTATGTAATTGATGATTTCGTGTTCAAAAATATGTAACAAAACTTTGTGTACTGTTTCTCAAATTAAAATATTTATTTTCTTGTAGGTCCTTTGCCAATTTGTAGTAGTAAAATATTCTTATTAAAATTTAGATTTAATATTTTTTAGTCTAGTAGTACTTGTAGTTGTCCCCTAAAATAGTTTGAAACCCTAAATTTCCCGTTTTTATAGCAATATTTCATTCACTAGAAGACAGATTTTGCAAGTGAATGTCAGATTTCTTAGCCACATAGTTGTTATAATCATCTACTAAAGTCTCAAGCACACCATACCCATATCTCACTCCCAAATTATATTAGGATTTTGTTTGGCCTTGCTTGTGTTCTTGGAGTTCAACCACTGTGACCCCACAAGAAGTCAAAGTCAAAGGTTTAGTATTATATTTTTGGTTCAGTATTTCCATTTATTTATATTTTATTAGCCTGGTTGTACTAAACTTTATTATTTTGCAGATTCCACAAATTCAACCCCAACTCATGTTTAGTAAAGAAAATATATATTAATATTAGTTTTCACCCTTACCTTGGTTTATAACCTTAATTTTAATTGGACGCTGATTGTGTGTATCTATTTAATTTATCTTTAAAAAATGTTATTTAGAAGACAGTTTTAATTTCAAAATGGTAGGCTAAAACTTTAATTGGGGTTATGCAATAAAAACTTAGAAACCACAGCTTCTTTGCACTAATCTTAAATGGGAAAATTTATCTGGATGGATTGTTTTTTCATTTATGGCCAAAAATATCTATGTATCTATAGTTTATGACCATTTAACATGTTTATAGACTATGGCTATATTGAACATCAAAAGATTACATATTTGAAATAAGAATATAATTATGTGGATTGTCAAACTATGCCTTTTGTCATTAAAAAAAAACACCTAGCATACTCAAACAATTCATATGACAAAGTTTATATTTCAAATATGTGTTTATATATATATATATATATTTCTACCCATTAACGGACAGGCAATTTTGTAGTGGCAGAGTGCTAGGCACTGGGCGCCGAATAACCCACGTCCGCGACGGGTCATGGTTCGAATTTGGCTACTGCCCAATTGCCTCTTTATTTTTCTTTAAATCAAACGACGTCGTTTCATATCAAACCTGACACACTTGATATGACCTCAACTAGTGTAAGTTTATTTTCAAATAAAGATTCACTTTGTTTAGAAATGCCAAATCCTTTACAAATGCACAAAAATTGTGTGATCTAGTGTTGGTTTGCATATTCCCAATTCCTTTAAATCATTTCTTCCTAGTTAATTAATATTTCCTGTTTTAGATAACTTAGATTAAATATTTTTATTATTTCCATCTTTCGCTATAATAAAATCCAAAAATCTTATCTCATGAAAATCTAGCTTTCATTTATTTTTCTTCCTTTTCTTACTAGTATCTTAGTTAATTATTTTGCACTGTTAAAATCTTTACCATAAACTGTTACCAAAAAAAAAAAAAAGCTTTTAATTAGTTTTATTGCAAAAAAAAATATAAAAACTAGTAGTTTAGTAAAAGCCCCAAAAATCCATCATCTTTTATTTTCTTTTTAGGGACAAAATAATTACTGCCTATCTTTATAACTTTATTTTTCGTTCCCTATGGATTCGACCTGGTCTTCTAGAACTTTATTACTTGTACGATCACCTACACTTGGGTGTTGATAAGAAAACGCGTCAATAGGATGTCGTCACGTTTTTGGCGCCGTTGCCGGGGAACGGTTAAAAAAATAATAAATAAATAAAGTTAGGTCTAAGACTATTTCTCCCACTATATCTATATCTATATATATACATATTCTACCCTATAAATAATTTAGTCTCTTTTTAAAAAAATAATGATAACATAAAAAAATAATAATAAAAAAACTATATGTAATTTTTCCTTGTGAAATATATATAAATATATATTTATAAGTATATACTTTTTCATCTTCTAAAAAAAAGACATTTATATACATATATAAACCTATCTTCTAAACAAAATATAAAATAAAAAAAATAAAAAATAAAAGTTCTTTTACTTAGCTAATAATAATAACAATAATATTTTTATCACTTAGTTTTTCTTTTACTTTATATGTCCTTTGATACTACTAAGGCTTTATATCAAGTACCACATAATTCTAATATTTCTAGTGATTCATCTAGTGTATAGTTTCCTAGAATCATGACTGAAATTGAAGATATGGAAGGAGTAACTGATGATACTCATAATGAATATAGAGATAATATGCCACAACATGTTTTATCAGAGCGTGAATGATGGTCTTTACGTGATCTATTTATCCCAGAACAAATCATCACTCCTTCTTGCATCACACTACCTAGACATACAGAAAATTTTTATTTTAGACATAACTTGCTACCATGCTTACCAACTTACCACAGAATTAAAAAAGAATATGCTTATGTTCATATTCATGAATTTGAAGACGTTTGTGATACGTTTGCTGATCAAACTTGTCCTCCTAAGATAATCTATCTCAAACTTTTTCCTTTTTCTTTAAAAGATGAAGCTGAATTTTGGCTTTTATCTCTCCATCCTGGATCTATAACTTCATGGCAGGATATGAATGAAGCTTTTCTAAATAAGTTCTATAAAAAAATTTAACTTATAGCTTGATGCAACAATTTAAACTTTCCACTCAAAAAGATAAGGAACCATGCCTTGAAGACTGTGAATTTTTTATAAATCTCCTACAAACCTGTCCACATCATGGATTTAAAAAATGGCGTGTCATTAATTTCTTTTATGAAACATTAGATCCAGAGTCGAAGGAAATAATTGAAGCCATGTATCAAGGGGAATTTTTTAAAAATGCTGACGAAACTGAATCATACTTTGATTGGCTTAGAGAACACGCTCCACAATGGAAAAAAGAAGAAATTGCTAGGAAAGAAAAGGCTAAAAGTTCATAGCAATCACAAGCAGAAGATGAATTAGTAATAAAAATTGAAGAATTAGCTCGCAAGCTAGTAGCTCTTAAATTGGAAAAAGCTAATCCTCCTCTATCTAAGAAGAAATTAGAACTTTGCAGTACATGTCATATGATGGGGTACTCTACAGAAAAATGTCTTAATACTCCTATTTATCAAAGATTTACCCCCGTACAAAAAGTTCTATTATATAACTCAAAACTACACCTTCTTAAAAGAAAATTGAAATCTCGCTGGACTAGTCCATATATTGTAAAAAATATTTATCCTTATGGAACTATCGTGATTGAGGACCTTAAAGATGGAAATAGATTTAAAGTTAGTAGGCATAAATTAAAGCCTTTCTTAAGAGACTTTGAAGCTGAGTTGGAGTCCTTTCCTTTGAAGGACCCCAACTATGATACCTCTTAAATTCATAAATCATTATTAGAATTGTACATAGTAGGAATTTTATTTTAATTTTAATTTTAATTTTAATTTTTTTTCTTACTATTTAATATTTTCCAAGAATTATAACATGTTATCTGATGTCACAGGTAACAAAGAGAGATGAACCCATTTAGAATCATACAGGTGCAGGAACAAGTTCAAACCATGCCAGTTCATCTAACAATAACAACTATCCATCAGAGGATAGAACTTCGTCAGTTGATGATACACACGCACATTTTGAAAATCTCATGGACTCTGACGAGAATGAGATGTTCTACGATAGGTGTGTCAATAAATTTTATGATGACACTGATGAAGATATCGACTATTTAGTGGAACCTGACCAACCTAGGGAGTGGAATGCTGTACCAGTATTTGATGGATTAGATGAATGACAAAATATTAGCACAGACTAATACGAATGGGAACAAGCTCAATATGAGGTGTTCCAAGAATTATATCATGAATATGAAGAAAATGAATGGGAGCGATACCTAACATCTTAGAACAATTCCCCATTTATGATAAAAATGACATTATATTTGGATGGGGACGTTTATTAACTAGAGTTGTTAATGGAGAAATATTAAGGTACGCCTTCCAGAGGAATTGGTTCTTTTACCTACTCGAAGGGGTCATCTCTAGTCCCTGTCTTTATTGAACAATTTATTCCTCAAAGAATCGTTATCATAAATGATATATTCATGAAAGTAACACTGTATGATGATCCCAACGTATGTGATTATGACACCTACTTGAGGTTTCGAGTCTACTGTCCTAGACCTCGAAATAATCATCTTTCAGAGGCAATAACCCCAAACAACTAGATATATTAAGAAATTCCTGTCTTTATTTTTATTGTAATTGTACTTTTCTTTTTGTTATATATATATAAATCAGCACTGTGTTTTAACATATCAGAACCACTTGCACTTGTTATTTCATGAGTTTTGATTTTTATCAATACTAAATTGTATGTTTAAACTATCCCATTACAGTCCAAAATAAAAAAAGGCACACCAGAAGTATTGCTGGTTTAAAAACTATGTTGCTAAAACTGCCAGATAGCAAAAATTTGAATACAATATCGATCCTTTGAAACTGCAGTTCAAAAGATCAATTGTATAGTGATTCTTGATAACTTTATCTCAACACAATGATAGTACATTTATTTTATATATGAATTAATTTTGTCGTTATTATTCTATCTTTTCTTTGTTTATTTCTTTTTATTACAGGTGTTATCCTTGGCTTCTTTTTCTCATCTCACTCATTGAGGACAATGTCAGACTCAGTTGAGGGGGACGGTTTCACAATTAACACCTGTTTGTTTACTTTATCTTTATTTCTTAAAAAAAATTAATCTTTTTAGAGAGAGATACACTGAAAAAGAGAAGATGGCTATATATAGGGCTTAAAACCCTAAAAACTTTTCTCATCTCTCTTTTTCCTTTCCTTTTCTTCTTCCTTTCTTTTCTCTTCTCTCCCACCGCCATCTCTCTCTCTCTCGTCTCTACAACTCTCACTCTCACCCAATCTCTCATTCTCTCATTTTTTTTTTCTATTTTCTTTAAATCTAAAATTAAGATCCATTCTATCGATCACTAAAGGTAAGATCTATAATCCAGAGAAAAGCTTGATTTTGATTTTATTCTCTATTTTTCCGATTTCTGCTTAAATCTTAAATTTTTAGTTTTTTGATTTTTATTTTCTCTTTTCCATTATTTAACAAAAATGTAATGCATAAGTTGTAGGTACCCACTCACCAAAGAAGCTTGGAAATACCACTTGATCTACGGCCCTACCAGGTTCTCAGATTTTCAAGAAATATGTAATATTTTTCCATTTCTTTAAAAAAAAAATGGACGACGCGCTAATCATCGGTCTTATGAATTTTGAACTTTATCTTGTTATTATCCTAGTTCTTGCTATTTTAGTGTTGCGTTGCCCTTGTTAAAATATATATACATATAATTATTTTTCCTAGTTTCTGTTTTTAAAAAAATGAATGACACGCAAGTCAGCGCTCTTATAATTTTTAAAGTTTATACCATAATTTTGCTTATTATTATTGTTGTAATGATGCATTGTCTTAAACTTTGTTAAGAGAGAGAGAGAGAGGGAGAGAGAAATGTAGTTTCTACTTTTCTGTTTTTTTTTTATAAAAAAATTGTAGTTTTTCTTTCTAAGGTTTCTGTTCTACAAAAAAAGAAAAAATATATATTTTCTTTTTAGTTCCTGAAATATATATATTTCTTACTGTTGGCCCAAATGTGGAAACCTTAGAGGGGGGGTGAATAAGGTTTTAGCGGAAATTAACCTTTTTAAAAAATGATAGTAAATTAAAACACAATCACAAGAGATAATATGAAGAGATAAGAGAAGAGATACTTGTAAACCAATTTTTCAAGTGGTTCGGCAATCGCACCCCGCGGCCTACGTCCACCCCTCAAGAACACTTCTTGAGAATTCCTTTAATCCGATCTACTTCACGGGTGTAGACCAAACCGTTACAAGAGCCTTCAATCTCCTCCAAAGAAGAAAACCTCTTCTTTGCACACAAGGGTTACTAAACCTCACTCTTTACAAATAATTTGGGTACAATTTGAGCTCTCTCTCTCTCTCTCTCTCTAGAGTGGATAATACAATTTAAAGCTCACACAATAACTCCTTGTTGAGTAGATGATACAAATAAAAGCTCACTACAATTTACTCTCAAAGAAATACAAATTAAGAACTAGAGCAAATTGATAAACTCACACAACTAGGGCTCAAATATGAATGATTAGAAATTAACAAGTTGTGTGATTTAAATAGATGTTTTCCAATGGATTAATCAACATAAAATGGTGTGGGAAAACATGTATTTATAGGCCAAGAAAGATTATAGCCGTTGGAAGTGGTTAGGGGGTGTAAAAACAATTTTTGGAGAGTTTAAAAACTAGCCATCATGTGTATTCAGCGCAGTCCAGTCGACTGGATCGAAGGTTCAGTCGAATGGGAAGTTTATAGCAGTGAAGAGGTATTTTTAGTGCTAGTCGACTGATTTTACAATCCAGTCGACTGGACATGAAATAAATCAGTCAACTGGTTTTAAGCAGTTTTTCGCAGACTGACACCTCTTTACTAAAACGGCCATAACTCCCTCTACAAAACTCGTATTCGCGATCCGTTTAAAGATTCAGAAACTAGATTCAAATATCTTTCCAACCATATAAAACTTAAGATCTAATTCCTTACCAATTAGATCAGGTTTGCATTTAAAGTTGACCTATCTGCGCAAAGGTACTTTCTTTTGACTTAGCCACTTAAAAGCTTTTGTGAAATGAATTTAATTGAGTGGTCTAAGTATGTTTAGGTCCTTGAAAGTATTTTAAAGTGTGAGAGAAAGGAACCTAAAGTCCAATTAAAGTTACTTGAGCCCCTATGAGTGATTGATCAAAATGCTTACACGTAAATCCTAGTCTTCAACAAAGGATGAAAAATCTTCAAGTCTTCAAGCTTGATCCTTATTGAGTTCCATCACTATTGGGCTTCACCATATGCCATCTCACGATCTTAAACAAAATTAGAACATTTAAGTACATGAATCAAGAGATTAGCATACCGAAAATGACATGATAATTGATTAAAAACAGAACCAATGAAAGTATGCAATTATCACAGGATTTGTCATCATCAAAACAAAACAAAAATAATACCTTAAATAAAGTCAAGGCTAATAATTTCCCCCCTTTTTGATGATGTCAAAACATGCAATAGAGATATAGAAATTTAAGGCACAATAGGTGTCATTTTCATGTTATCATTCAAAGTAACAAGATTTCCAAAGTATGAGTCCAAGAATGAATTCTCTTTTAGCATTTTCAAGAATCTCAAATATAATAGACATCTCTATATTATTTCCCCCATTTTTGACAATAATAAAAAGATTGGGGGTTGGAACTAAAAGTTCCCCCTCAAGATATGAAACAATATGATACCAAGGAAAACTCAAGTAAACAAATCATGAACATAGTAATATGTTCCCCCTCAACATATGCATATACGAATAAATACCAATTATAGGATCAACATTATGCATTATCTCCTTAGGAGGATGAAATAGCTATGAACATCAAAACAAGATAATGTGATGAACTAAACATGATTAGCATGCTATCAAAATCAAGAGAAATATCGAAACAAGTTAATCTAACCTACTCCTACTAGGCTTAAGGTAAAAGATTTAACCATTGTCCAAGCACCTCTTGGATGCAACATTTGCCGAGGAAGTAGGAAAGGATCCTTTCATAACCCAAACCATGTTAATTTTCTTTCAAAATGAACATTTGTAATTAACATGCCCCTTTTTCATGCAATAATGACAAGTTACATGGGGAAGGGTCTCATTTGAGATTGATGCCTTGACAAAGAAATTCTTGTGAGCATTTTGAGAATTTGAAGTAGAGGATGTGGATTTTACGAAGAAGTTTTTGTACTTCTTTTCCTTGTATGTGGGATTAAATCCCAAACCGGCTTTGTCAAACACACATTTTTGCTTTCCCAAAAGCATATTCAAATTTTGTTCACCTTGTGTGAATTTTGCCAAAGTTTTTGTCAAATCATCCACCTCCTTTCTCAACTCAACCTTTTCTTTTTCAATAAACTCACTTGAAGGTTGATTGGTTGAAACAAGCTTTTCTTTTCTCAAAATTTCATTTTGAGATTTTAAATCATCCAATTGCCTTTTCAACTCCAAATTTTCTTTTTCAATCTTATTTGAAGATTGTGCTCTTAATACAAGTTTTTTATTTTCAATCTTCAAAGATTCATTTTGGGATTTCAAAATATTTAACTCATTTGAAAGTTTGGAAAAATTCTTTTTAAGAGTTATATATTTGATTCCCAAATTTTTCAACTCCTCGAGTAATTCTTCAAATGCACTTTGAAGTTCATCATAATCATGAGATTGAATAATTGAGGTTGGTTTAGAATTTACCTCATTTGCTAGAACTACTTCATTATTGCTTGAGTCGTCATCGAATGAGTCACTATCCGAGTCATCCCAAATGGCCTTGATTTTCTTTTTCTTCTTTTCGTCATCTTCTTTATTGGCAAATAGGCACACATAGCTATCTTCGAGACAAAGATTATCTTCTCGAATTTCTCTCACTTGTGACTCTTTCTTTCTTTGTTGATGATCTTGACAAACAATATCTTCTACAACTTCATCAACATTGTTTTCTTCAAAAATTTGGTTAGTACCATTTTGCATTATTTCAAGAGATAACCAAATTTCATTAGCATTAGAGCATGAACGAATTCTATTATATGTGGCATTATCTAAAGTATCATATAGAATTTTCATGGCTCTAAGATTCAATAGAAAGTTATTTTGATCACTTTCATTCCATTCAATCTTTGGTTTAGGAGAAAAACCATTTTTTGACAATACTCCAAAGATTGTAGTCAAGTGAAAGAAAATAAATTTCTATCCTCCTCTTCCAATGATCATACTTATGATCACTCAATGATGGAGGAGTACTAATACAATATCCATCTTCAAAGAATGTAGTTTCCATGGATCTTAACTCAAAATTTTTCAAAGACTTTTGAAAAAAGAAGAGCCGAAGCTCTGATACCAATTGTTGGCCCAAATGTGGAAACCTTAGAGGGGGGGTGAATAAGGTTTTAGCGGAAATTAACCTTTTTTTTAAAAATGATAGCAAATTAAAACACAATCACAAGAGATAATATGAAGAGATAAGAGAAGAGATACTTGCAAACCAATTTTTCAAGTGGTTCGGCAATCGCACCCCGTGGCCTACGTCCACCCCTCAAGAACACCTCTTGAGGATTCCTTTAATCCGATCTACTTCACGGGTGTAGACCAAACCGTTACAAGATCCTTCAATCTCTCCCAAAGAAGATAACATCTTCTTTGCACACAAGGGTTACTAACCCTCACTCTTTACAAATAATTTGGGTACAAATTGAGCTCTCTCTCTCTCTAGAGTCGATAATATAATTAAAAGCTCACACAATAACTCCTTGTTGAGTAGATGATACAAATAAAAGCTCACTACAATTTACTCTCAAAGAAATACAAATTAAGAACTAGAGCAAATTGATAAACTCACACAACTAGGGCTCAAATATGAATGATTAGAAATCAGCAAGTTGTGTGATTTAAATAGATGTTTTTCAATGGATTGATCAACATAAAATGGTGTGGGAAAACATGTATTTATAGGCCAAGAAAGATTATAGCCGTTGGAAGTGGTTAGGGGGTGTAAAAACAATTTTTGGAGAGTTTAAAAACTAGCCATTATGTGTATTCAGCGCAGTCCAGTCGACTGGATCGAAGGTTCAGTCGACTGGGAAGTTTATAGTAGTAAAGAGGTATTTTCAGTGCTGTCCAGTCGACTGAAAAGTTCATTCAGTCGACTGATTTTACAATCCAGTCGACTGGACATGAAATAAATCAGTCGACTGGTTTTAAGCAGGTTTTTGCAAACTGACACCTCTTTACTAAAACGGCCATAACTCCCTCTACAAAACTCATATTCGCGATCCGTTTGAAGATTCAGAAACTAGATTCAATTAACTTTCCAACCATATAAAACTAAAGATCTAATTCCTTACCAATTGGATCAGGTTTGCATTTAAAGTTGACCTATCTGCGCAAAGGTACTTTCTTTTGACTTAGCCACTTGAAAGCTTTTGTGAAATGAATTTAATTGAGTGGTCTAAGTATGTTTAGGTCCTTGAAAGTATTTTAAAGTGTGAGAGAAAGGAACCTAAAGTCCAATTAAAGTTACTTGAGCCCCTATGAGTGATTGATCAAAATGCTTACACGTAAATTCTAGTCTTCAACAAAGGATGAAAAATCTTCAAGTCTTCAAGCTTGATCCTTATTGAGCTCCATCACTATTGGGCTTCACCATATGCCATCTCACGATCTTAAATAAAATTAGAATATTTAAGTACATGAATCAAGAGATTAGCATACCGAAAATGACATGATAATTGATTAAAAACAGAACCAATGAAAGTATGCAATTATCACAGGATTTGCCATCATCAAAACAAAACAAAAATAATGCCTTAAATAAAGTCAAGGCTAACACTTAATATAAATATTTTTAGTTTTTAAATAAAATTCCCACCCACCCCCTCTAAGCTCTTTTTAATTAGATCTAAGTTGATAGTTGGAAGGTGTGGAGGGTTGAGTCTAGCCTCTCTTGTTGACTGAGAGTATAAAATATGGATCCAATAGTCGATGACCAGACGTTAATGGGTCACTTACTTGTTTTTGAGCAGAAAAAACCCTTTGCTGGCACTAGCCTTTATGCCATCAGAAGGAAAGCTAAAAGGTTAGGATGGTGTTTGAATTGTTATAGAAAAAAATGTCCTGGTTTAATTTCTCATAATGGCACATCTTTTAAAGTTTACTACTGCTACAAAAGACAAATAAAATTGAAACAAAAGAAAATTTTGGTTGAGAAAGAGGACTGGATCCTTTGATACCCAAATAAATTTTGTTTTCCCATCCCTCATTTCTTTTTATTTTTATTGTTTGTTTTTAAATTTATTTTCAGTACACTCAATAATTTTCAGTCAGGTCAGACTTTAAAATAATCCTACGTGTACATCTGGCTTTCATTAACTGGTTTGATAGGAGTAATTTGCATGATCACAAAATCACCAGATATGTCTAGTGCAGTGAATGACTCTAGAGGTAACAAAAAACTAGTTAAAGCCAGAGTTATCTCCTAGCCTCTTACTGATGTTTTAGCTTGCTAGTAATTCTAGACACATCTCTTTTACTAGAGGTGGATGGGCGATCGTGACAACTTGGACGCTCCAGATTGTGTAACCTCTTTTGTATAGGTGCAGAGGATACCAGTCGCACTATATATGTATTCAACCTAGTGGATGCGCTTAGGAATTTTTCAAAAGTTTTCTTTTACTCTATATAAGATAAATTTGACACATTATTGTTATTTTGGGTATGTTAATAGCATACAACACATTGTCACATGTTTAACTATTTTCAAATGCTAAAAACTCTTTAAACTTCAAATATTTTAACAGTGTGAAAATATTTACTGAATCTAAATGGATGAGTAAACATAACCTATGCAGTTTAAAAACAAGTAGTTTAAACTAATTAACCCATGTGAGCTTTTGTGCCAATCTTCTTTTATGAGGGTTACTATTCTTTTCAGTCTCATTTTTTTTTATCATATCACTCGTTGAAAGTCTCATTATTTTTCTTTTTCTTTGACTGATCATTAGAAGAGAACGTTCAGGATTTACTATTCGAACTTCTAAATTGCTTGAATGAACAAAGTCAATCTATTTTAAAAATGATTTAGGCCATCTTTTCTTTCAAATGCAACCCTTCACCTAATATTGTCTTATTCACAGTTTTCTCCAAATCATGCCTTGCTCCACCTGTGAGTACAAATCTCACTTCTATATCAAGGTATATGATTGGACTGTAATGATATTGCAGGAAGTGGTAAAAAAAAGAAAGGAGTTGATTTTAAAAAAAATGAAAAAAAAAATGAGAAAATAAATAAATAAATAAAGGACTGTACAAATGATAAAAAGGAGAAGAAAAGAAGAGGTTGGAATGAATTGCGCAAACACTCCAATCACATGCTTAGAATAAATACACCACAAATCTCCTACTCATCTTAATTTCTAACCTACCAGTCAAAGTCCTAATGATTTGAAAAAAATTATTTTTAAATTTAAGTAATAAAGATGTTCTGCACGGTAGATCGCTATTCTAATGCTAAGTATTCTTTCATGAGACTTATTATACTCCAAATGCCTATATATTGAGTCATCAAAAAATGGAAGTAATTTCTCTATCTTTGCTTTCCTACCAAGTGAGATGTTCTCTACACCGGTTTCTGAGAGTTTCTCATTAAAAGAGTGAAATCCCAGTGATATTTGAATTAAAACTATAAGTTTTATGACTGTTAATAGTTATGTAAACTTTGAAGTTAAGATCAGTTGCTTGACTTTTCAAGTACACACTGTAAGTTTAAAGAGTATAAAAGATGCTACCATTGACAAACTATGAGTATATGTTTTGCATTACTATTACATACTTGGAAATTTCATTTTATTGTCAAATTAATCTTATCTGTTGTAAAAGGAGAAAATCTACTTTTATTTTTTTTATTTAACTTTATTTTTACTTTGAAAAAAATTTAAAAAAATTTAAATTTTGTGGGTGTATTCACTGCAAATCCTCATGAGACAACATTCGTCCACTAGGGGTAACCTAGGGGTTTAACGGCTTGTTGCATATGTTAAATGCAATCGCGATTCCTGCGATCGTGAGTTAGGTTTTATTTTCCTTAGTCTACTCCTACTTTTTAATAAAACTTTTAGAACAATTTCTGTTTTTACTTCATTGCTAGGGACTAACAAAAAGCTAGTTGAGGGGTGTGACAAACACAGAATATTGCACATTCATGTGCCAATAAAATTGATATCGTGCTCATTTAAACCCCCAAATCCCTAATTTTACATGCATATTTAAATATATATAATTTAATGGTGATGTCACTCAAATGTGTGATTTTGTACTTTTACATATTTTATATGTTTAGGTGAAATGATGAAATAAAGGGAAGAAAAGATGTAGCAACCACACCATCATATATTCCATATGTTAGTCAAAATGTTAATAGTGTAATACGTAAACCAAAAGGAAACAATCCAAAAAAAAAAAGTATGAAAACAAGTTGTCAAGCATTCTGACAAACAATACATATATATGTATCAAATTTTTTTTGTCTCTTTCTTTTTTTTCTTCTCTCTCTCTCTCTCTCTCTCTCTCTCTCTCTCTCTCTTGCTCTTGCTCTTCTTGTCTGCAGTAAAAAATCAACCACTGTCAGGAAAATGAAGAAAAATGGGCAAGGAAAATTGAGCCACAGCACCATGCTTTATTCTGTTCAATGATGAAGAGAGTGATGTATTTTCATCATTACTCGTCTATAAAAGGGGAGCCAACGAGAGAACAAGGAGAGCATCACAAAAAGAAGCAGCTTCACTACACTGTCAAATAGAGAGAATAATTTAGGGAGGTTATCATGTGAGCACTTAATATTGTCCCTAGAAGTAGGAAACTTTAGTTTTTCTTTGCCTTTTCTAGTTCTAGTAGTTGTAAAAATTTACTTTTATGTAATTGATGAAATTTGTAACAAAACTTTGTGTATTGTATTTCTTAAATTAAAATATTTATTTTCTTGTAGGTCCTTTGTCAATTTGTAGTAGTAAAATATTCCTATTAAAATTTAGATTTAATATTTTTTAGTCTAGTAGTACTTGTAGTTGTCCCCTAAAATAGTTTGAAACCCTAAATTTTCTGTTTTTATAGCAATATTCCATTCACTAGAAGACAGATTTTGCAAGTAAATGTCAGATTTCTTAGCCACATAGTTGTTATAATCATCTACTAAAGTCTCAAGCACACCATACCCATATCTCACTCCCAAATTATATTAGGATTTTGTTTGGACTTGCTTGTGTTCTTGGAGTTCAACCACTGTGATCCCACAAGAAGTCAAAGTCAAAGATTTAGTATTATATTTTTGGTTCAGTATTTCCATTTATTTATATTTTATTAGCCTGGTTGTACTAAACTTTATTATTTTGCAGATTCCACAAATTCAACCCCAACTCATGTTAAGTAAAGAAAATATATATTAATATTAGTTTTCACCCTTACCTTGGTTTATAACCTTAATTTTAATAGGACGCTGATTGTGTGTATCTTTTTAATTTATCTTTAAAAAATGTTATTTAGAAGACAGTTTTAATTCCAAAATGGTAGGCTAAAACTTTAATTGGGGTTATGCAATAAAAACTTAGAAACCAAAGCTTCTGTGCACTAATCTTAAATGGGAAAATTTATCTAGATGGATTGCTTTTCCATTTACGGTCAAAAATATCTATGTATCTATAGTTTATGACCATTTAACATGTTTATAGACTATGGATATATTGAACATCAAAAGATTACATATTTGAAATAAGAATATAATTATGTGGATTGTCAAATTATGCCTTTTGTCGTTAAAAAAAAAACACCTAGCATACTCAAACAATTCATATGACAAAGTTTATATTTCAAAGATGTGTATATATATATATATTTCTACCCATTAATGGACAGGCAATTGTGTAGTGGCAGAGTGGTGGGGATTGGGCGCCAAATAACCCACGTTCGCAGCGGGTCACGGTTCGAACCTGGCTACTACCCAATTGCCTCTTTAGTTTTCTCTAAACCAAACGATGTCATTTCATATCAAACCTGACACACTTGATATGACCTCAACTAGTGTAAGTTAATTTTCAAATAAAGATTCACTCTGTTTAGAAATGCCAAATCTTGTACAAATGCACAAAAGTTGTGTGATCTAGTGTTGGTTTGCATATTCTCAATTCCTTTAAATCATTTCTTCCTAGTTAATTAATATTTCCTGTTTTAGATAACTTAAATTAAATATTTGTACCATTTCCATCTTTCACTATAATAAAATCCAAAAAGTTTATCTCATGAAAATCTAGCTTTTTTTATTTTTCTTCATTTTCTTACTAGTGTCTTTGTTAATTTATTTTGCACTGTTAAAATCTTTACCATAAACTGTTAAAAAAAATAGCTTTTAATTAGTTTTATTGCAAAAAAATATAAAAACTAGTAGTTTAGTAAAAGCCCCAAAAATCCATCATCTTTAATTTTCTTTTTAGGGACAAAATAGTTACTGCCTATGTTTATAACTTTATTTTCTGTTTTCTGTGGGTTCGACCTGGTCTTCCAAAACTTTAATACTTGTACGATCACCTACACTTGGGTGTTGATAAGAAAATGCGTCAATAGGATGTCGTCAACCATCTAGTGGAGGCTGCTGGAAGTCAGAGATTTCAGAATTGGGTTCAAGACCGTGAGGTATAATTCTTGTCCCCTCTCTTGTACACATCTATAGAGTTAGCGAGTAGTAGATGTGGGCTACCAATAAAGTCTTTGAAACTTAATCTTTCCACCGTGCGTTTAAAATAATTTTTAAGCCTATTTTTCCTTCATCTGCGACCACATTAGCTTTACCAAGGTGGTATTCTAACGTGAAGTCGTAATCCTTAATCAGCTCCAGCCGTCTACGCTGCCTCTTATTTAACTCCTTCTGCGTGAACAAATATTTAAGACTCTTGTGATCTGAAAACAATTCAAACTTCTCACCGTAGAGATAATGTCTCCAAATCTTAAATGAGAGTACCACTGCTGCCAATTCCAAATCGTGGTGGAGTAATTCACCTCATTCAATTAGGGTTGTCTAGAGCCATAGGCGATAACTCTACCATCTTGCATAAGTACACCCTAACCCTTGGTATGACGTATCACTAAAAATAGTAAACTTCTCATCAGGCTTGGGTATAGCCAGTACCGGTGTTATGGTGGGTCTTTCTTTTAACTGTAGAAAAGTGCACTTGTGCTTCTCAGTCCACTCAAATTTCAAAGCTTTCTTAGTCAGACCAATCAACGGTGTGGCTATTTTGGAGAATCCCTCAACAAATCTTTGGTAATAACCCACAAGTCCAAGGAAACTCCTAACCTCCGTAGGGTTGGTCAATGTAACCCAATTTGATACAACGCCCATCTTGGATGAATCCATAGAAATTCCTTGGGATGATATCTTATGTGCCAAAAATTTCACCTCTTGCAACCAGAACTCATACTTACTGAATTTGGCATATAAGCGATGATCTTTGAGCATTTGCATTATAATTCTTAGATGTTGCTCGTGATCTTCCTCTGACTTAGAATACATCAAAATATCATCTATAAAGCCGATGATAAACTGATCAAAGTAAGGCTTGAACACTTTGTTCATCAAATCCATAAACATGGCAGGGGCATTTATTATTCCAAACGACATCACTAAAAACTCATAGTGACCATATATGGTTCTGAACTGATGATATCCCTACCATAGATCTATCTTGGAGAATGTTGTGGCTCCCTGTAGTTGATCAAACAAATTGTCGATCCAAGGTAAGGGATATATATTCTTGATAGTTACCATGGTCAACTTTCTGTAATTGGTGCACAGTCAAAGTGTTACATCCTTCTTCTTGATGAATAATACTAGTGCTCCCCAAGGTGATGTACTCAGGCAAACGAAACTCAAATTCTTGAGTTCCTGAACTTGTTCCTTCAGTTCCAACAGTTTGGTAGGGGCCATTCTATAGTGAACTTTAGCTGGCGCAGTGCCAGGTACAAGTTCAACACAGAACTCTATACTTCTTTCGGGGTGATAAACCAGAACATCCTAAAATACCTCTTCAAAGTCTTTGACCACAGGTATAGATGACATTATCACTTTTGTACTGACAACTTCGATGTTCGCTAACCATCTGGTAAGGAACATATCACCCAAAGGGTTACACTAGAAATCGAAGGATTGATTCCCATTGTCGGAAAATGTAATTCTTTTCCTCGTACTATCCAACTTTGCCTGGTTCTTAGCGAGCCAATCCATCCCTAGGATTATGTCAAATTCCTTTATGATAGAACAACCAACCTTGCAAGAATTTTATGGTATCCTTACCTATTACATAGATTTTACCAATTATGAAGAATGAGAAAAGCTACTAGCTTTTCATACGATAAAATGAAAACGAGGGACTACTAGTCCAACTATTACATATTAGTTATTATAGATACATATTAGTCCAACAGTCTTCCAACAATGCTCACACTACGGGGACCGATTGTCGTTCTTCCATACCATGCACCTCTTGCGAATATGATTTGTCTCACCGCAGTAAAAGCACTACTCTATTTCCTTAGGTGAGGCATAGGCAGTTAAAATAGACCTAAGGTTGGGTTTTCCACTACTTATTCTCTGCTTTTGGGGCTACCTTTTCCTTACAGAGGTGACTCAGACTGCCATGTTCCATCCATCGAGTTTCATTGCAATTATACCAAAAATGACCTAGTAGGTTGCAATTAGCACAGAGGCTACTTGGTCTGCTTGTACCCTTGTTCTCACCTGGAGTCATCATTTCTTGGAACTTTCTTTTGCCTTGCTACAGTTCAGATGATTTCGCAAGGAAACTGTCGTGTAGATGATCTCCTAATTGACCTATGGTGACTCTATCACCCATCACCCATCTTCCATAAGCTTAGAATAAGTGACCTGACCAAGCCAATGGGATCAACTTCTGGGGATAATAGTTGGGATTGTCCACTTGATCGGTTCTCGGTTGCTTGAGACGACTTGGCTATCTATGCTCCTACACACATAGCATACTCGTACTACAACATAAGTATACAGTAAAATCCAAGTATACATAATGTAATTCAAGGATGCATAATACACCTAACACATATTCGAAATAGGACTATGTCTAATAGCGAAGAGATCTTTTTCTTATCCTCCTTCTAAACTCTTGGCTATAGGCTATGCTAACTATTCCGAGATCTGACTTAGTAAGTTCGTCAGTGCCTAAGCTATTCATAAGGGCTATGACTTACCTCAACCCTTAAGTAACTTGGATACTATCTTTTTGTAGGGATTTCATATGTCATAGCCAACTTGGCTAATTTTCAACTGGATACATTCGAGGATATTTGGCGACTGCTAACATTCTTGTCTACATGACAAAACATTCGTATAATCGTTTCTATGACGAAACCAACTTAGAACTCGAGTTCTGAACTAAGGACATTCGGTACTAAACAACTGAAACATGGTTGTTTCGTAAACATAAACGTAGTAAATTAGACTAGAATTAGAGAAACTTGGTTGTATAGCATAGTAAAATCTAAAGTTAACCTGTGTTGCTAATCTGTGACGTGAATAACCAAGCCTGGTTAAGCAGGATAACCTGGCTCGGATACCACTAAATCCTGTCACGCCCCGACGTTGCATAAATAGGGAAAGCATTTAATTTCCTTTATGGACCCGTAGGTCACGATAGTTTGAAGGATCGATTCCGTCTCAAACGTCACATAATAATATAACTTAAATCAGAGTAAGAGCAATCAAGGCTTATAAAATTTTTCAATCTTAATAATTAATACATCATGTAGAAATCTTAAGGCACAACCCGCCTTGCAAAAATATTAATATCTATTACATCAGTTCCTAAAACAAAGTTCAGTTTATAAAACGAAGCAGTAATATCTAGTTTCTCTTCACAGATAATTGTTCTAAATTCGCATAGTCGTATTGTCCATCCTGATCATAACCTGAAAAGCCTAGACATAAATGTCCAAGGCGAATCAACGCCGTCAGCGTCAAGAAGCTAGTGAGTACTAAATATATGTGCTTATAATGTAAAACATACTTTGTTACCATTTACGTTTCACGGGATCATTATTCAACATATTTAAAAATATAGCAATGAATTCGTAATTGTAAAACAAAAGGACAGCATAATAATATTCAAATCAATAAAAATGTGACCGTTCATGTAATAATGCAACCAACTCATCTCACTAACTCTTTTACCTCTACTACAAAACACATGATCACAGCATCCAACTTTCTCGTTTTAGTACCTAGAGAATACTAAGGTGACCACACTATAGTACACGGGTACCAAGGAGTGTCCAATTTGCCTCACACTATGGTACACGGGTACCAGGGAATGTCTAGTTTGCCTCACACTATACCCCATATATGCCTCTCTTCCTTTCATTTTGACCATGCAATTTGGAATACTTGAACGATTGATTCTTTTTTTTTCATCTTAACTTCCACCTTTACGAATGAAAAAGCAGAGGAATGTCTCATTAGTTTTAACTAATCATTCCATTAAATAATTCAAATTAATAGATTAAACTTAGAATCTTCTAAGAAAATAGAAACTATATATAAGAAAAGTAAGAATATAATGGAAATAATGTTTCTGTAGAATATAGAAAATGTATAATTATAATTGGATATGTCTAATAACATTCTACTAATCTATTAATTAGACTAATATTCTAATTAGAAAATAATTAGAATTAGAAACCTATATGATATGTAATAAAATATTAAAGTGTAATAAAAAGAATTTCAAACTATTAATTATAGAATTTATATTGTGATAACTAAATTGAAATTATATATCGCTATATTAATCGTTATGTTCTACAATATTCAATATTTATTTTAAATTCTATATTCTACTCTTTTCTATATTCATATTAATTATGAATAGCTAAGAATGAAAATAAAAATGATAGTTAATAGCTACGAATTCAATAGTTTCTTGAATTCCTATTCATGTAAAATTTATGTTATGTGAGCCCTCTTAGCTCAGAGGTTAGAGCATCGCATTTGTAATCCATCTCGAAAATACCAGAGAGAATCTCGAAAATACTATAGTACCTAATCTGTCTCGCATTTGTAATCTGTCTCGCATTTGCCTTATACTATAATACCTAATCTGTCTTGAAAATACCAGAGAAAATCTCGCTCTATATCCAGATTTGGATACCAGGGAGTGTCCGTAGCCGTCACACACTATAGAACTACTACGGGCGCCAGGGAGTGTCTAAGTCAGCGTCACATACTATAGCACTACCATGGGTGCCAGGTAGTGTCCAATTCGGCGTCACACACTATAGCACTACCACGGGTGCCGAGTGTCCAATTTGTCACCGTCGTATTTCAAAGGTACCCTAAATCTATATCACACTATACATGTCGACTCAATCTTGATACTATCATGCATGTTGACTCGACCCCAGGATGTATCTCATTATAACTGCTAAACATAAAATCAATGAAATACGCAAGAAATTCCCGAATCAATTCTTTAAACCCTCTCTTTAACTCAATCTTTTAAAAACAAGTTTCTGAAATAGCAGATCTTCCAAACAGTAATTTAAAAACATGTAAAACATCATCCAAATAGTACCTGATGTGCAAAACAAACAAAACCATAAAAAGCTCCAGTTGTACGGGCGGGTCGCACGTGCAGGCAGTGCGCGCGAGATGCGTATTTATTGGATTTCTGTAAAAATATCCCCGAATAATGAAAATACAAAGGTGGCGCAAGTGGGTCACTGGCGCGAGTCACGCGAGCACGGGTCGCACGCGTGAATTATTACAAAGTCTTTTTCTTCTTCGTTTTCCTCCCCTGTTTTGATTTCAAAGTTTGATTCTTAACCACTTTTAATTCCGAACTTAAATATGTCATATAATGTATGGTTTTCTTCGTTTTTTCATAAGGATCGCGAAAATGTAATCGGATTAAACCAAATTGAATTGTAGCTCTCAGATTTTACGTAAAACCGAGAGGTGACAAAATTTCAATCTTAATATACTTTTTGATATGAATGATTTAAGCTCTAAAACTTTAACCATGGTTTCTAGGGACTATAATCTTTCATTAATATCTATCAAAACTCATTTTGGTTAAGTTTTATAAAATCACAATTTTCAATCTTTGAACTTCATGGATGAGCTTATCAATGGTGGTTCACAATACTACTTATATAAACAGTAATGAAGTATGTATTACATTCTAAGAGAGTTAGTAATACTCACTGAGATTGGAGATTGAAATATATGTTGAGAAAGAAATCAAAATAAGCAAACCCACTACAAACTTTGGCTTGGGAGGTTGAGCTATCTCTCTCTCTCTAGACTATTTCTGTCAAAATTTTCTATAACTCTCTCCTTCTCTGGATTTTTAGTTTGTAATTTCCAAAGTGTGTGTAATAGAGAGAGGGTGTGAGCTATATATAACAAAACAAATTCTTGGAGGTCAAGAACAACTTCCTTCACTCTACATATTGATTTTCTTTTCTTAATCTCTTAATTTCTAATACACTCAGTATACATATACGTATATAAGATACATATATATACATATTATATAACATGTACAGTCCCATTTGGTTTGTAGGGGCTAGTCTAGTTGTTTGGGTATAAGCTTATAGCACTAATTAGCTTATAGCGCTAACTAACAGTTTTTATATCATTTTAAATTCTAAAATATTATGTTTTAACATTTACAATATTCTAAAATTATGATATGTATTATATTATACTTATTGTTCACCTAGTTTAAATAAATAATAATTATTAGCATAATTATAATAATTAGTTATAAGTAATTTTAAATAGTTTAAAGTTATTTTTAAAATAGTTTTAAATGCCAAAATTTAGATTTAAATATTCTAAAATATTACTTTAAATAATACTCTCATATTCTATTATTATGTTATATTAATTACATATTATGCTTATTATTTATTTAGTCTAAATAAATAATAAGAATTAGTTTTAAATTGAATTAATTAAGTAATAAATACCTAATGACTATTTATAAAATGTAGAAAATTATATTAACTACCCTAAGGTCTAAGGCCTTTATTTTATAAATTGTTTATTTATAAAACCCAAACTTTAGTATTTTACTTAATTATAAGGATCCAATTGTTATCCTTTAATTATTTTAAATACCAAATAAGTTCCGAAAATTATGAGAAGAATACCACTAGCCTATTTTAAGGTCTAGTAATTAATAAAATATTTATAAGGACTGGTTGTTATCCTAAAATATATTTTATAATTATAGGACTCCATATACTATAATTATGTAATTAGGACTTCAATAATTCGTAATAAATAAATCGTAGCTCAGAAAAATGTGCGGCCAATTCCTAAATTCCTAGAATGACGTATAAATCTATTTTCTTAAGTTTAGTGACTTTCTGACTCGGTTGAAAATACAGCTTACTGTTAGGGCCACACTGGTATAGGAAACCCTGCCTTTTTACGACGGACTCCGATTTAAGTCTAGGCAATGGCGTTAGACTCAGAATGATGTCAGGATCATTATGTAGAGGTTTAGATACCCATCCAACACAATTACCGTTATGCCCTTGTAAATAGAATGTATGTCAATCGCTATTCAATGGATTGATATTGTAGGAGCCGAGACTACACTTGTATTCACGACTTTGCATCAAGGTGAGTCGTCCTAACTCACTTGGTATATTATAGAAATACTCCATGTGTATTATATGAATATCTTGTATATCTTGTGTGGACATATTTTATGAGTATTATATGTGCATAAGTTAAAGATAACCTGTATATATGGAAACGTATGTCTAGATTGTCACACTTGTCCCAGGGAAAATCACTTATTTTAATTGCATAATTGAATTTCAAGGATTTTCACTGCTACTTGAAAATTGAGTTTTTGAGTTGACGTGGGTCAACAGTGGTGTGTCAGTGAGGACACAAGGATTTGATAATCCATGATGCAATTGTTAGAGATATATACTAAAAGCCCTGCTTTATGTAGTTGATTTATTATTCATTTAATAAAATCAATTAATCCATTTTTATGAGAATCTGTGTGGGCAATATTTGTATTATATTGTTTATTTAATATTATGCATGTGTGTCTTTCATCCTACATAGTAGGTGGTTTGGTGTGTAGAGTTCGACTTACACACGGAAGATCAGACCATCGGATCTTGTACAATGTAAGATTTTGGTTTACAGTCTTAGATGGATTGGACACACCATCGGTAGGACTGCAGCATGGTGTTGTAGTAGGTTTGTCTTGACTATGGGAAATGGTATAGTTTCAACTCACCATACTGGTACACTTTGTGTATTAAAGGGGACCGACTTGGGGTAATTATCTTTATACTGACTTACAAGATAATTAATACCTCATGACTATTATGAGTGCTTATGCTCTAAATCCTAAGTTAATTTATAGACACGTACATTTGATATTTACACTTTGATCCCTAAAAGGGTGAGATCCTTAAATGGGTCAATATCTCATTGGATTGGGTGACAATATTAATTATGTGGTGGATATTAATTAATGATGGAATCCATATCTCAATTTTGGGATTGATGATATCCCCTTGACAAAGCTTATAAGTTTTGATTATGTCAAACCCTGCAGGTGGATTTTGTATCCGACATATCAGATAAGTTAAGCAGCTGATCTCAAGGAATTTTAAGAGATTAATTAAATATGATTGTCAGAAATTATATTTAATTAATGGATATCTGTAATCTTAACATGGGAAGATAATAAACATTTAATAACATGGAGCTCAAAATATATTTTTGAGATAAGGGTAGGAGTGCAATTATAATTCTTTAGTGGTATGAATTATATTTATGGAAATAGGAATCTGATTCAGTTCGAATTAGGGTTTCCTAATTCCATAAGGAAGCCTATTCCTTATTGACTTCTTATGGTCCCTATCGTAGCCTATATATATGCTGTTTTGGCTCTCTCCTCAGTTTGCGTTTTTCCATCAAGAGTATTATAACTCGGAATAGAAAAGAGAGCGTAAAAAGAGAGAGCAGAAACATAAAGGATTTCGAAGGAACCCACACTCAATTCGATATTCTGGCAGCAAAGGAATATGGTAGAAGATCGTGAGCTGTTATCAAGCTCGTGTTCTCGATTCATCTGCTACAGCAATCCGTTTTAGCAGTTTAAGGTAACCCTAGTTCCGCCCTTATAGGGTTATTATAGTTTTCACGTAATTTTTGCAGTACCAACTTATACGCACTGTCAATGGATTATGGGAACGCAGTTTCCTAACAACAATGGCATGATTAAATGATATTTATAAAATTTAAATGTTATTTGACTTTATCTGGTATTTTGATAAATAGTAATTATACCTGTGTAGTATAATGTCTGGTAGTATTGATCTAGTCTTAGATCATTTTGAATATTGTGGTGAGAACGTGAGTACTACGTTGCATAAAAGGTAGGTTATCTAGAGATTCCACGAAATTTAGTTTTCGGATGAAATTACGGACCTAAACGGAACTTAGATGAAAACTTTTATAATTTAAAGTTTTTACTCGTGAAGTAATAAAATGGACGTATACGACGTTTCAGGAGATAATTAGAACTTTTGATAACTCGTGGGGAGTTAAATGTAATTCCCGAGTGTTGTGCCTATAAATTGACAACTCAAGATATTTTCATAATATCTTCAACCAAATATCGTAAAAGAGAGAGAGAGAGAGAGAGAGAGAGAGAGAGAGAGAGAGAGAGAGAGTAAGAGAGAGAGAGAAAGGGAGATTTTGTTACTCTGACCTTTCCGGCGACATACGGCGACCGTTCGTCCGTCAGTTTTTTACCAAATTTTATTTTTGAACTCCTCGAGGTAAGAGCTTCATTTTGATACCTCTTAGGCCTCATTTAGCAAATTATTTTCGAAAAGTTAATTTTAGAAATTTGGAAAAACATGCATATACTTGTAGGAATCACTTGAGATCGGAGATCTGGCGATTAATTGGTCTCTTAGTACTTCTCCTGAAGTTATAGAGTTATAACTTAATATATGAATTCCGAACCTATGTAATATAGACAATTTAGGATGTTTTGAATATTGTGCATAAAATTGTGATCCGGGCAAAACTTATGTGTTAGCTTTGGCCCGTTAATTTTAGCGAGTACATATAAAAATAAAAAAAGCATGGTGATATGATTATGTGGGTATGCTAAATGTTTATGTGGGTCAAAGGGGAGTTTGGTATAATTTCATGCCGGGGTACGCCTCTCAGTGTTTGAGAGTTTCAGTAGTGACGACTACTTGCTTAGTGGGAACCGGCCCAGCTAGAGTAGATGGATGCAATGGTTGAGTGATCTTTGGCTAGCCATTGACATCGAAATTTAAGATTTAAGACTTTCCGATATACTGGAAGAATGCGTATCTCTCTCTCTCTCTCTCTCTCTCTCTCTCTCTCTCTCTCTCTCTCTCTCTCTCTCTCTCTCTCTCTCTCTCTCTCTCCAGAGACTAAATTATGTGATTTGGATGTTTAAAACATGAATTTCCTTATATGCATTTGTTTAGAATTGTATACTTAGCATATAGATGAGCAGTAGAGATTTTCTCCATTACATGTGATAAGAGGAAAGGAAAGAAGAAGCGTGATGAGTGAGGCCGAAGAATGCCGGGAGATCATCACTTATTTTTATTTTTGTAATTCTTTTCCAAATGATGTAAAACAGATTCATATATGTTTAACTAGTAACTTGGAGTAGATTCATAGTAAAAACTTTTGTAATCATGTTTAGAATGTTGAAATGTAATATTGTTTATATTGGTGTCAAATTTGGAGTGGAGAATCTTGTCCTTAGGATTCTATAGAACATGCTGAATTTGGGAAGATCAATCGACTGAGGCCCCACCACAGTCGACTGGACCCCTGTGATACAGAGATATTCTTTCAGTTTTCAAGGGAATCAATCGATTGGAAGATTGGAAACAGTCGACTGGTTTCTGCTAAAAAATATGATATTCTATATGAATGGGTTCAGTCTACCGGACAAGTGTCAATGGACTAAGAAATTGAGGCCCCAGTCGACTGGATAAGGCCATTGGACTTTAATACCTTCTGCATTGATCTCCAGTCGACTGGGGAACCGCCACAGTTGACTGGACCTCTGTTATTCAAAAAGGATTCTTTTAGAAATGTTTTAATTGGACAAAACTTTTTATAACTCTGATTTTAATGGATTTTACTTATGTTTTCCACTGCCATTTTACTTTAAAGGAATTATGGATGAGCCTTGGTGGCGTGCCACGTATCCTATTTCTGTGCATAGCGGGATGGGTCTTGGTATCAGAGCTAGAGGTAACAAAACTTTGGGAACGTGCGACGACGAGTGAAGTGTTGAGTGTTGCGACACATATTCTAGAATGCATCCATACATGGTAGAGATGTTTGATGCATATGTATGTTTTATATATATATATGTTTATATTTATTGTCATACGTGCATAGTGTTTATGCATTGAGACTGACAGGATTGTAATCGTGAGTGACGGTGATCAAGATTTATCACCACATACGCGACGAATGGACCAAATGATAGAAATGATCGAAAACATGGGAGACTTGATATAGAATATAGCAGAGCGATTGCCTCCAACACCTCCATTTAAGGCAACACTGATAGTTATTTTGCCAATATTTGAGAATAGGGGTATGAGATCCGTATCTAAACAGTTTACTACGAAGAAGCCAACAGAATTTCATGGGACTCTAATACAATGCTCGTAGAACATTAGATTATGGCTATGGAGAGAATTTTTTATCTATTCCGATGACCGATAAGGAAAATATTGAGAACGCTAGTAATATACTCAGGGGTGAGGCCCAGAATTAGTGGGTGAACATTCCAGATCAGGGAGCACCAATAACTTAGGAGGGATTCAAAGCAAAGTTTAATCGCTGATTCTTTCTGAGGGCTGCTCTTAGTGCGAAGAAGAGAGAATTTGATAATCTTCGACAAGGGGATATGACTGTCACCGATTATACTTTGAGGTATAATGCTTTGTTGAGATTTGGAAAGGGGGGCCGAGGAAGACAGAGCAAGTAAGTATGAGGATGAGTTGAAAGAGAACATTCGCTTGAGGGTAGAAACCTATAAACATTCGACTGTTCCCACAGTACAACAAACGGCACTTGTAGCCGAAAGTGGAATGGAGAGATCGAGGCGAAATCAGCAAGGTCAACAAGGGAAGAGGAACCACGAGGGTAATGACCAGAGCTATGGTGGATCTTTCTAGAGGCCATTTGCAAGGGGCTCTAATTCTAGTTTTCGTGGGTTCAGGAAGTTGACGAGTAATATACCATTATATCCATTGTGTAATCGACCACACACAGGTCGATGTTTCATGACCAATTTTCAGAACAAGGCTCAAGGGATGAATAGTGCAAGTGCTACACCAGATATGAGGGGTAAATGCTACGATTGTGAGATGTTTGGACATCAATCCAAGGAGTGCCCAAGGAAGCGTCCTCAGCAAGGAGCTAGTTCTATGGCTTCTAGCGGCTTGAAGCCTAGACAGACCAACGAAGGGGGGATAGAGGATGAAGCAACATCAGGGAGGGTCGTTTCAGATGAACCTATGAGATATGGCTGCTTTGGAGACAGTGGTCTCAGGTATGATGCGTGTATGTTCGCACTTAGCACACATACTTGTTGACTCAGGATCTACGCATTCATTTGTATTGCATGATTTTGTTGAATATTTTAATGTTAGATCGACACCATTAGGATATGAATTATCTATTATTGTACCCCTTAGTAAGCCAATTGTGACATCTACGATATACAAGGGCTGTGAGATCAAACTGGGTAAGAAGTTGATGACCATAGACCTTACACCATTGGTAGTGAATCATTTTTATGTGATTCTAGTAATGGATTGGTTATCTCTTAACCAAGCTATGATAGATTGTGAACGAAAAGAAGTTAATTTTTTATCACCGTTGTACGGGAACTTTTGTTTTCAAGGGAGTGGGGTTACACTGCCACCGTATTTGATTTTAGCTATCCTAGTGGGTAAGTTGTTGAGAAAGGGATGTTAGGGATTTATGTGTTCAGTAACCGATGTTTTAAGTAGAAGACATTCCGATAGTACGAGAGTATCCAGATGTATTTCCAGACGACCAACCAAATGTCCTTATCAAGAGGGAGATTGAGTTCACTATTGAGATAATGCCAAACTTAAGACTAGTATCGAAAGCACTGTATAGGATGGCACTCGTGGAATTGAAAGAGGTAAAAATCCAACTACAAGAATTACTTGACAAAGGTTTCATTCAACCTAGCATATCGTTGTGGGGAGCTCCAATATTATTTGTGAAGAAGAAGGATGGCTCAATGCGTATGTTTGTTGACTATAGGGAACTGAACAAGTTGACAATCAAGAACAAGTATCCGTTATCAAGAATCGATGACTCATTTAATCAACTTCGTGGGGCACAAGTATTTTCAAAGATAGATTTGAGATTGGGTTATCATCAATTGAAAGTAAAAGTGAAAGATGTACATAAAATAGCTTTCAGAATGCGCTACGGACATTACGAGTTCCTAGTAATGCCATATGGAGTTATAAATGCACCAGCCGCGTTTATGGATCTTATGAACCGAGTCTTCAAGGATTACTTGGACAATTTTGTGATCATATTCATTGACGATATTCTTATCTATTCACCGAGTGAGATAGAGCACGAGAATCACTTGAGGTTGATACTTCAAAGATTACGAGAGAAGCAATTGTTTGGTTAATTTAAGAAATGTGAATTCTGGTTACCTACCATTACTTTTGTTGGTCACGTGATTGACAAGAGTGGGGTTTTAGTTGATTCTCACAAAGTAGAAGCTGTATCTAACTGGCAAAGACTGACATCCATATCCAAAATTTGAAGTTTCTTAGGATTAGCTAGATACTACCACCGTTTTATTGAGAATTTCTCAAAGATTTCATTACTTATGACAAAGTTGATGAGAAAAGGTATTATTTGTGAATGGAGTCAAGAATGTGAAGATAGTTTTCAAGAGTTGAAGTCGCGATTGGCGCGAGCACTTATCTTGACAATACCATTCAAAATTGAAAGATTTGTGATTTATAGTGATGTTTCACATCAAGGGTTGGGGTGTGTGCTTATGCAAGGTGGTAAGATGATTGCTTATACTTCAAGACAATTGAAAACACATGAGGTTAATTATCCGACTCACAACCTTGAATTGGCCACAGTGATATATGCTTTGAAGATTTGGAGGCATTACTTATATGGTAAGAAGTGTGAGATCTTCACGAACCACAAGAGTTTGAAGTACCTATTCACACAAAAAGATTTGAACATGAGACAGAGGAGATGGCTAGAGCTAATGAAGGATTACGATCTTTTGATAGAGTATCATCCAGGGAAGGCTAATGTAGTAACTGATGCGTTAAGCCGGAAGACGACAGTGAACTTAGCTAATGAGCTAACCAAGTAAAAGGAATTGAATAGAGAATCAGAACGTTTGGAACTAGATGTGATTCCAGAGATGAGTGGTGGCTTAATGATGGCAATCATAGCCCACCCAAATATCATTGATGAGATCAAGGCAGAACAGTTTAACGACTGCTATTTATGTAAAATGAGAGATGAAATGCCTTTGGGGAAGCGACTGGGGTTTACTCTAGAACAAGGAGTGTTGATGTTTGGAAGTCATTTGTGTGTACCAAATGTGAAAGACTTAAAGGAGCGAATGTAATTCTGGGAAGTTGCCAAGTTTGTGTCAAAATGTTCGGCGTGTCAATAGGTCAAAGCAGAAAGACAAGTACCTATAGGACTACTACAACCGTTACCTGTATCAGAGTATAAATGGGATGAGATCATGATGGATTTTGTTTCTGGATTTCTATAATCGCCTAACAAGAATGACAAGATTTGGGTTATAGTTGACCGATTGACAAAGTCAGCTCATTTTTTACCGATCAAGATGACTAAGTTGTCCAGGTTAACAGAATTGTATGTGAAAGAGATTGTGAGACTACACGGAGTTCCAGCTGTGATTGTATCGGATCGTGATAGTAGTTTTACGTCGAGGTTTTGGGGAAGTTCGCAAAAGGCTATGGGTACGAAATTGAGTTTCAGTACTGCTTTTCATCCTCAGACCAACGGATAGTCAGAGCGAATGATTCAGATATTGGAAGACATGCTTTGGTTGTGTGTTCTAGATTTTGGGAGTGACTGGGATAAACACTTACCATTAATTGAATTTGCTTACAATAATGAACTTCAGTCAAGTATCAAAATAGCACCGTATGAAGCATTATACGGGCATAAGTGTTGACCGCCGATTTATTGGACCAAAGTCTCAGAAAAAAGGTTTATAGGATCAGAGATAATACAATTGACTACTGAGAAGGTAAAGTTAATCCAGGAGTGACTTAGGGTGGCTCAGAGTCGTCATAAGAATTATGCGGACTCTAAGAGACGACCGATGATATTTGAAGTAGGAGACTTTGTATACTTGCGAGTATCGCCTTCAAAAGGCATAGTACGATTTAAAAAGAGAGGAAACCCAAGATTCGTAGGACCTTTTGAGATCCTAGAGAGGGTAGGGCCAGTGGCTTACTGATTAGCCTTGTCATCGAAGATGGAATATGTGCACAATGTTTTTTTTATATATCTATGTTGAGATGGTGAATGAAAAATGTGAACAAGATCATCATACCAGAACCGTTGCAAATCCAAGAGGACTTAACCTACATAGAGCATCCAGTGGAAATTTTGGATCGGAAAGAGCAACTGTTGAGAACAAAGACAATTCCAATGGTGAAGGTATTGTAGCGTAGTCCTTCAGTCAAGGAAGCTACGTGGGAGAATTAGGAGGATATGAGAAATGAATATCTACACCTTTTTGATTCGTGAGGTATAAGTTTGGAGACAAACTTCCATTTTGGAGGGGAAAATTGTCACACCCGTCCCGGGGAAAATCATTTATTTTAATTGCATAATTGAATTTCAAGAATTTTCACTGCTAGTTGAAAATCGAGTTTTTGAGTTGACGTGGGTCAACGGTGGTGTGTCAGTGAGGACACGAGAATTTGATAATCCATGATGCATTGGAATGATTAAATGACATTTATGTGATTTAAATGTTACTTGACTTTATCTAGTATTTTGATGAATAGTAATTATACCTGTGTAGTATAATTTCTGGTAGTTTTGATCTAGTCTTAGATCATTTTGAATACTGTGGTGAGAACGTGAGTGATACGTTGCATAAAGGTAGGTTATCTAGAGATTCCACAGAATTTAGTTTTCGGATGTAATTTCGGACCCAAACGGAACTTAGATGAAAACTTTTATAATACATAGTTTTTACTCGTGAAGTAATAAAATGGACGTGTACGATGTTTCAGGAGATAATTAGAAGTTTTGAGAACTCGTGAGGAGTTAAATGTAATTTCCGAGAGTTGTGCCTATAAATAGACAACTCAAGATGTTTTCATAATATCTTCAACCAAATATCTTAGGGGAGAGAGAGAGAGCGAGAGAGAGAGAGAGAGAGGGAGATTTTGTTACCCCAACCTTTTCGGCGACATACGGTGACCGTTCGTCCGTCAGTTTTTTATCAGATTTTATATTTATACTCCTCGAGGCAAGAGCTTCATTTTGATACCTCTTAGGACTCGTTCAACAAATTAATTTTGAAAAGCTAATTTTAAAATTTTGGGAAATCATGTATATACTTGTAGGAATCACTTGAGATCGGAAATCTGGCAATTAATTGGTCTCTTAGTACTTCTCCTGAAGTTATAGAGTTACAGCTTAAGGAATGAATTTCGAACCTATGTAATATAGATAATTTTGGATATTTTGAATATTGTATATGAAATTGTGATCCAGGCAAAACTTATGTGTTAGCTTAGGCCTGTTAATTTTAGCGAGTATACATAGAAAAGCATGGTGATATAATTATGTGGGTATGCTAAATGTTTATGTGGGTCAAAGGGGAGTTTGGTATAATTTCATGCCAGGATATGCCTCTCGGTATTTGAGAGTTTCAATAGTAATGACTACTTTCTTGGTGGGAACCGGCCCAACCAGAGCAGATGGATGCAATGGTTTAGTGATCTTTGGCTAACCATTGGCATCGCAATTTAAGATTTAAGACTTGCCGATATACTGGATAAATGCGTATCTCTCTCGCCGAAGACTAAATTATGTGATTTGGATGTTCAAAACATGAATTGCCTTATATGTATTTGTGTAGAATTGTACACTCAGCATATAGCTGAGCAGTGAAGATTTCTTCCATTGCGGGTGAAAAAAGGAAAGAAAAGAAGAAGCGTGAGGAGTGAGACCGAAGAATGCTGGGGATCATCACTTGTTTATATTTTTGTTATTCTATTACAAATGATGTAATACGGATTCGTATATGTTTAACTGGTAACTTGGAGTAGATTCGTAGTAGTGTAATCGATAGTAAAAACTTCTGTAATCTTGTTTGGAACATTGAAATCTAATTGTGTTTATGTTGGTGTTGAATTTGGAGTGGAGAACTTTGTCCTTAGGATTCTGTAGAACATGTTGAATCTGGGAAGATCAGTCGACTGAGGCCCGACCACAGTTGACTAGACCCCTATGGTACAGAGATATTCTTTTGGTTTTCAAGGAAATCAGTCGACTGGAAGATTGGAAGCAGTCGACTGGTTTCTGCTCGAAATTATGACATTCTGCATTAATGGGTTCTGCCGAACGGAAAAGTGTCAGTCGACTAAGAAATTGAGGCCCTAGCCGACTGAGTCCCCAACACAGTCGACTGGACAAGGCCATTGGACTTTAATAACTTCTACAGTGGATCTCCAGTCGACTGGGGAACCGCCACAGTCGACTGGACCTCTATTATTCAAAAAGGATACTTTTGGAAATGTTTCAATTGGACAAAACTTTTATAACTCTGATTTTAATGGATTTAACTTATATTTTCCGCTGCTATTTTACTTTAAAGGAATTGGATGAGCCTTGGTGTCATGCCACGTGTCCTATTTTTGCGCGTAGCGAGATGGGTCGTGACTTAGATAACTATACTTCATGCTTAATTGATAATTGTTGTTATGATTCTTGCATGATATATTATACGTCATACATTTGCATGAACACTCATATGAACATAGTCAAGTCATGATGTCAAAGTTTACGTACGTATGGTTAGTCGAGGAGACCAACCTAGTTATATTGACACACATGTTTGAGTGGACCGCTGTGGTCCAAGCAGTACTGTCAAATCAATGGTTCTAACTCATAGTGCTATTGCGGCCCTGGGATAAGGCGATAATAGCTCAAGTACCCATTCGAATGTATATGGTCAAGTCACAAGAGTTGGTGGTTTGCAAGCTATTACGGCCCCCCGGCCAACCAAGTCTGAAATACAATGGTTACTACTTTTAATGCTATTACGGCACCGGGCAAAGGCGACGATAGCGCTTTAACTATTCGATTCTCTAGGCAAGGTCATGAGGACCTAAGAGTAAAGTGATTACACTCTTTTAAAATCAAAATTACTATTACGGCCCCGGGCAAAGGTGACACGACAAGAAATGTGTTCTTTTAAGAATACGTCCAAGCGTAGACAGTCGCGTCGAGTAAAAATCGGTAAGACTGAGTCGTTTTCCCAAGGGATGGAATTGAGGGAAAGAAACCCTAGATTGAATCCTAAAGAAAATAAAAGATGATTTCTTTGAGAGTGGAAGTTCTAACGATCCTACTGAATTTCAAAATTACAATGTAAGGAAGTAGAATTAAACTGTAATTAAATTAAACAGAGTTGAACAATATGGTTTTATCAATATGGAAAAGGTGTTGGGAACATGTGGATCCGCATTGCACCAACCACTATCATGACTTAGCATTAACGCACAACTGGAACTTCATCTTTCTAGTATTTCTTATTTCACAAAGGGATTAAGTTATGCAATCCTAGTTACTAAGAATGTTAATATTACATAACTAGTAATTTGAATTCCTTCGCTTACTATGAAGATTAGAAATAAGAGCTAATTAGAACTATGAACTATAACCAACAAATTGAGTATAGAATAATCAATGTGTTCGTCCATATATTCATTGTACTAATTGGCCAAAGGAGCTTTTATTCCAAAATCAGATTTCAATTTAAACTTAACAAGATCAATTTGGACTTAGTTTCTGAAGTAAAAGTTACTGGAATACTAAAAAGAATCTACCCAAGTCATAAGCATGCCAATCGATTGCTATTAATGGCAATCGATTGGCATGCTTATGACTTGGGTAGATTCTTTTTAGTATTCCAGTAACTTTTCTGAATGGCAATCGATTGGCAACAAATGACTCCCAATCCATTGGATAAAGTTCCAATCGATTGGCTAAGGAATCTATGGCAATCGATTAGGTTCTGTTTCCAATCGATTGCCATTGATTCTTTCACAGAATCACAAAAGTGGCTGGGAAACAATGTTTCTTCACATTGCTCCCAACCGGGGTCCTACTCTAGCATGATTGGAATACCAGGATTGAAAATAAATTGAAACATAAAGGTAGAATCAATTCTAAACATAGTTTTGCTTATAAAACTAAAATTATAATGGAAAATCAATCTAAAACTTGGAATCGAACTTCAACCAAACAAGCAACAACTAGCACAAAAATAGCACCTGAACCAATAAAGAAAAAGATTGAAATCAAACCACTTGAACTTGAACTTGTTTTTATCCGAAAATTCCACGAGAAAGAAAATCCTACAAAACAATGAGAAATGTGAGCCAACCCTTGACCCCTTTCACTCCCATCTATTTATACAGTAATACTACGAGCTAAAGGCGTCCAGGTTCACAATGTAACGGCTGGTCTTTGTCTTGATTGCTGAGATCTTGCACCATTAAAGAAATTTGACTCCCAGCTTTTACCAATCGATTGGTAAAAATGCCAATCGATTGGTAAAAGTACCAATCGATTGGTAAAAGTACCAATCGATTGGTAATTAAACTTTGCCTTCTTGTTTCTTGATCTATTCCTTTCAACTTGTTATTCATTCTAACTTCAGAACCTGCATTCAAAGAGCTAAACACAACAACATACCACGGAAAGCACATCATTGTGTAGAGAAATGAATTAAAACACAAGTGCAGATCAAACTAGAGAAATGGGGTTAAGTTTATCCAATTTTCCTCTTTATCGGGCCAATTATTGTACAAAAATTAGCCCTCATCACGACCCCCAACTAGCGCGTTGCTAGTCTCTAGCAAAGAAGCGGAATTAGATCAAACAAAGATGAACAACAACCAACATTACAGTTTTTATTGAGAAACGAAAGAAAGAGAAATCCTAACTCACTTTCGCAGGAATCGCGGTTGCATTCAGCGTTTGCAACAAGCCTTTGAACCCTTAGGTTTACCCTAATGGACGAGTTGTGTCTCGTGAGGGTTTTCAGAGAATTCACCCACAAAATTCAAATGTCAAATTTTCTGAACTCATCAAAGAACTTCAATTTCTCCTTCATGTTAAAAATTCTGCTTAACAAGGACATAAATTCCTTTATCATTCTATGGAAATAAACATGTTACAAAGTAACTATTCAAGTCAAAACTACATCCACAGCCTTTATATATCATTGTGTGTGTGTGTGTATGTGTGTGTGTATGTAGAGTTAACTACGATTGGAATCTTTTTCTCAGAATTATTTAGATTGACATGTTCAAGATTTCGTAGTTTCAACTCAATTCTCACATGGTTTACGCTCAAGATAAAATCACTCTCAAACTGGCGTAAAAATTTTGCACTCATAATATGAAGCTCAAATGAGTAAATGTAGAGGCAATCAAGCATGCTTACATACTAGACACTGAAAAATGCTTATTTTGAGGTGTATGAGTCTCATGAATGGAATACCAATTACTTCAGGAGCGAGCTACTGTGGAAAACTCATTTCGTACTCGAGAGTTATTAAAATTATCTGGAATCCTTAGAACTTGTGACAGAGAAGGGAATGAAGGTTAAGGATGATTTTATGTGAAAGTGGGCTCAAGCATGTGACATGGTAATATCAACTTTACTTCACACTTTTTATTTACCCCATCTCCCATTTCTTTCATTTCTTCATTTCCACCGATTCTCTTTTTTTTTTTTATTACTTTTTCTTTTCCTCCTTTAGCTATTCCCACAGAACCGTCACATGCTCGACTATAAATATGTGATTTTAAATAGAAGCATTGATTTGTGATAGGTAAGTGGGAATTTAGACTTTCTCAGGTAATGAGGTGAGAGAAACGATGGCATAAATCCTCTTCCAAACATTTTAACTTATCTCGAGTACTTCATGAATTTTAAATTAGTAGATCCTGAACATTCTCCTAAAGCATTAGCCAAATGAAACAAGAATGAAACTCTCAACGAGATCATAGCGCATTTCAAGAATTTACATGAGTTTTTTTGTGACTAACCCTCAAAATAAAAGAACGGCTCAAAACTCACTAGGGTTTAAAGTTTTACTATTAATCCAAACACATGACAATCGTATTTCACCCTAATTCAAAAAATTCTATCGTGATTGTCAACTCGTGCAAATGTTTTCAGGACATATTCATGCTATGGATGTAAAAACAGGTTAGCGACAAAGTAACATGTAATCAAAATCCATAATATGACAAGAAAGACATGAATGCATCATTGCACAATGATATTAGCTAGGAGAAACGAGGTTTTGATAGTTAGAAGCTTAACAACAGTTTTTTTTTTTTTTTAAATGGACAAAAAGAAAACCCAACAAACATGGAGATTCTAATATTAAACAGGTGTGCATTTTAAACTCAAGAATACACAGGTGGATATCGTGGATATCTACTCCCTACCCCCAACTGAAATCGACATTGTCCACAATGGAAGAGTTTCAAGTAACAGAAGATATCACCTGATTCATGCGATTCAGCACAACTCTGAGAATTCACCTGGTTCAATATACCAATCTCCACAAACAACCAAGATCAAAATTACATGGATAATAATCGAGAGTATAGACAATAGAAACATAATCCATGAGCAAACAGAATTATCTGTATAGTAATATCAAAAGTCTAATGCAGTCCATGTACAAGTATAAAACCAAAAATAATCATCTAATACCAAATATCCAACCAAAATAAAATATCCACAAATCCAAACAAAAATAAACACAAAGGAGCAAAACTAAGATAAAGTAAAACCATAATGCTCATACGCTCCTCAATCTTAATCCTGGGGCTCCAAAGATGGTGGATCACTAGAAGTCGGAGGCACATCATCAAGAGAAGGATCAGCAACCTCACTGACACCCTCAGTAGCTATCCCAGTCTGAATGACAGTTATCGAGTCACTCACAACCGGCGTGGGAGCAGCAGCTGGAGGTGGTGGCGGCGTGGGTGCCCCAAAAATATCCCCCTCTGGTGGAGCTGACATAGAGACCGAAGCCATCGGTGGAGGTGGCATAGATGAACGCAGGGACTGCTCGATCCCTAACAACATCAACATCTGCTCCATCTGACCACCTAGCAACTCTAGTCTCACCTGAACAGAATCACAATCCAACGTCATCTGAGCAACCATCAATAACTGCTGCGCAGTGAGCTCTCTAACCATCCCTTGAAGCTGTACTCTCGCATCTCTCTCCTCAATAAGAAGAAAGTAAACGGTCTGGAAAGAAACCAGAGCAGACGTGGATGCTGCAGGGGGCTCGCGTTTCCTCAACTCATACTGACCCTCAGTCGCAGTCGGCGTCCCTGAGTCCTCCTCCTCCTCCTCAATTACAACTGTATCCTGACCCTCCGCCTCTGGCGTCCCTGGGTCTTCGTCTTCTTCTTCAGATGAAATTTCTCCCCTCTTTCTCTTCTTTTTCTTACTACTCTCTCCCACTATTCCTTTTCCTTTTGTTATTTTTTTGAATTGAGCTGCTGATCGTCTGGCAGCGGACTCGCCAAACACTCCAATCTTTGACTTTTGGAATGCCTCACCTATAGGAATTTCCAACCCAGCCTCCTCACAAACTCTGTGGATTACCCAAGCACCCTTTAGGTGCTGGGTCTTAATGGTATGCCTCGTAGGCTCAACAAAGAACTCAATGAAAAGGCAAGCTAGGCAATCAGAAAGACCAGTCCCGATGGAAAAAAGAACCTGCGTATACCATCCAGCCAACTCTGATTTATACGTCGTAGGAAGTATACAACTACAGAGCGCCAGGTGGAGGAGGTGGTAGTCCATAGTCAGACTATGATCATCAAAAGCTTTCACCCCTGTCCATTTCTTTACTTTACCCCCAGAAATTTCAGTAGCGATCACATCAAATGAGGGAAAGGGTCTGTCAGCATGGATCGGGTACAAATGATCTGCAACCTCAGCAATGCCTAAAGCTCTGGCCACAGAGGCTGGGCTGAACTCAATCTGGCAGCCCTGAACACATGAATAGTAGGTATAAGGAATACCCGGAGCCTTTACCATACTTGCACACGCCATTCGGATCCAAGAAGCATAAACTTTTCTTTGAGTTGTGATAACTGGAAGCCAGCTTGGGTAAGCACGCAGTCGGGTGAGGTAAAATGGTAATTTATCGTCGCTCCAAAGATTTTCAAGCTATCGCTCAACCATAACTTCCCGGGTTCTGAAATACTTTGTAAACCAAGTGTTTTTCTTGTCGTTCCTGAACCCATGAGCGAGAGGTGGATATGGAATGATGATAGAAGTGGACTTTTCGGGGTGGGGAGTACTATCCTTAGGCTTTGGAGCCATAAGAACTGAAAAATAATCAAGAACAAAGAGTTTAGATAGGAAAAGGAACACACTACTTCTCTATTAATGGCAATCGATTGGCAAAAATTGGCAATCGATTGGCAAAAATTTGCAATCGATTGGCAAAAATTGGCAATCGATTGCCATCCAACCCCAATCGATTGGGCCCTATTGGCAATCGATTGCCAATAGCAAAAATGGGGGGCTGCCCACAACAAGGTCTCACGTCCCCTCAATCTATTTCATTGGTCTTAAAACCATGAGGGGCTCCCCCTAATCCCTTTGATCAATTTTAAGGGTGAAAAGTGAAATGGGTTTGGGATTTACCTCAATGTGTGTCGCGGTTAAAAGACTGGTAAATCCTCCCCCTTATTGCTGCGAGATTGATGAGGGAATGGATTTTGCTAGAGAGATTGCTGGTAAGGATGAGAACACCAAACAAAAGCCTCCCCCTGTTTCTCTTGTGACCACCACGGCGGTGGTGGTTATAGCGATAATGATGATGATGGTGGTGAGATGGAAAGGGAAGAAGATGGAGAGGATAAGAGTGAAAAAGGGGGGGGGGGTTTCTCTCTCTCAAAATCGCCCAGAGTCACCCTCTCTCTCTCAATGGATTTGAAATGAAATGAGAGAGAGGGAGTAGAACAGACGTTTACGTCTGGGACGAATGGCAATCGATTGCCATAATTGGTAATCGATTGGTATGAAATGGCAATCGATTGGAAATGAAATCCAATCGATTGGTATCTAAAAATCACAGGATAAGAGGAATGGTTCATTAGATTACCCCTAACTGTTTAAGAATGCCCTATCAAGATGTAAGGCAAGAAATCAAGCATCCAAATAGGGAAAAATACCCACCAAACACACAAATAGGAAGAATTAATTCTAAAAACATCAATTTATTGCTCAAATTGGATTATTATCATCCAAAAGTACAAGATCTTGGTTGGGAAATAAACAAACAAAAAGAAAGAAAACAATAACAAAGTCTGTCTTATTCATTTGCTGCAGGAGTTCTCAGTTTTTCTCAAATTCTGGGGAAGAAAAGTCTTCTCCTTTAGCAAAATCCACGAAGTATTCCACGACTTCTCCATCCGAATCGATTTGAAGGTCTTCTAGAATTTCTCGAACTGCGCAAAGTAAATCCCAGGTATTCATATCAACGATTGCCACATTAGGGGAATCTGCGCATGAGCCTAAAAGCGGAGTAAAAATTGGCCTTTCTTGTTCCCTCTGCTCTGGGGTTCCTGGAGAACGGACCCCATGGTAGAGCAAATGTGGTAGGTAATGTAGTGGATTCATCCTATAGCCAACAAAAAGACAGAATAAGAACAAAAGGAAGACAGAAATAGATAAGCACACAATGAAAAGAAAACTATTATGCAACAACATAAAGATCTCAAATTCTCAAGAAGAATAATCAGGGTCATCCAGTTGGATGGTCTCTGATTCTGGTTCGAACCTCTCCATAAACGGCTTTAAACGTTGCCCATTGACTTTAAATGCGTTTCCATTTTGGGGGTTAACAATTTCCACTGCTCCATGGGGAAACACTTCCTTGACCACAAATGGCCCTATCCATCTTGACCTTAACTTACCAGGAAAAAGATGAAGCTTCGAATCATAAAGTAACACTTTCTGCCCAGGTTCGAGCTTCTTTCTCAAGATTGATTGATCATGCTTAGCTTTCAATTTGGATTTATATGAGCGAACACGGTCGTAAGCATCATTCCGGATCTCCTCTAATTCATTGAGCTGTAGCTTCCTCAGTGTACCACTCTCATGGATGTCAAAATTTAATAACAATCGAGTTGCCCAATATGCCTTGTGTTCTAATTCCACAGGCAAATGGCAAGCTTTTTCATAAATCAACCTATAAGGAGACATTCTAAGGTTCGTCTTGTACGCCGTCATGTATGCCCATAAAGCGTCAGTTAGACGTGACGACCAATCCTTTCTGTTGATATTAACGGTCTTTTTTAGAATATGTTTGATTTCCCTATTAGCTAGCTCTGCCTGACCATTTGACTGTGGGTGATATGATAAAGCAATCTTATGATTGACCCCGTATTTCTTCATCAATGCTTCGAAAGGCTTATTGCAAAAATGGGTTCCACGATCGCTAATCATGGCCTTCGGTGTTCCAAATCTCGAAAGAATATTTTCTTTTAAGAATGAGATCACTATTATGTGATCATTTTTCCTTATCGGAATGGCCTCAACCCACTTGGACACGTATTCGACTGCCAAAAGAATATATTCGTAATGAAAGGATGGTGGGAATGGTCCCATGAAATCGATACCCCAGCAATCGAAGATTTTAAAAGTGATGATCGAGGTCATCGGCATTTCATTTCTCTTAGACAAGCTCCCTAACATTTGGCATCTAGCACATGCTCTACAGAATGCATAACAGTCTTTGAAAACTGTCGGCCAGTAGAAACCACTGCTAAAAATCTTTTGAGCAGTTTTTTGAGCTGAGAAATGTCCGCCACAGGCCTCTGAGTGGTAGGAAGCAAGAATTTTAGAGATATCCTCCTCAGGAACACATTACCTAATTACTTGATCTGCACAGTATTTAAACAAGTAGGGATCATCAAAGTAAAACCATCGGGCGATGGATAGAAACCTTTTTCTATCAGGGGTGGACCAATGAGACGGAGTCTCCCCTATTGCCAGGTAATTGACACTGTCAGCATACCAGGGTAAACTAGTTGCAGCAAAAAGTTGTTCATCTGGGAAAGATTCATGGATTGGGATGGATTGTGAGGAATTGTCTTCAAACGTCAATCGGGAGAGGTGATCAGCTACGACGTTCTCCACCCCCTTTTTATCTTTGATAATCAAATCAAATCAAATTCTTGGAGCAGAAGAATCCATTGTATTGATTGTTGTTTAGTATCCTTTTTGGATAGCAGATACTTCAACGCAGCATGATCAGTGAAGCAAATGATCTGCGAGCCAATGAGATATTGCCTGAATTTTTCCAGTGCGAACACAATTGCCAGCAACTCCTTTTCAGTAGTAGAGTAATTTTGTTGAGCTCCATCAAGAGTTCTGCTAGCATAGTAGATCACAGTAGGCTTCTTGTCTCTCCTTTGCCCTAAAATAGCTCCAATCGTTGTGTCACTTGCATCACACATCAGCTCAAAAGGAAGACTTTAATCCAGAGATTGCATTATCGGAGCTGTTGTGAGGTGATGTTTGAGTTTATCAAAGGATTCCTGACACTCACTATTCCATTCAAATGGTTGGTCCTTAACAAGGAGTTGGCACAGTGGCCTAGATACAGCACTGAAATCCTTAATAAACCTTCGGTAGAAACCGGCGTGACCTAAAAATGATCGTATTTCTTTCACTGTGGTGGGGATGTGAAGGTTGGAAATTATATTAATCTTTGCCTTGTCTACCTGTATTCCCTCAGCAGACACGATATGTCCCAAGACAATCCCTTTTGTCACTATAAAGTGACATTTTTCCCAGTTGAGGACCAAATTCTTATCCTCGCATCTTTTCAGAACTTTCTGGAGGTTTCCTAAGTAATCCTCAAAGCTGCTACCAAATACAGAGAATTCATCCATAAAAACCTCCATGATCTTTTCAACCATATCGCTGAAGATGCTTAGCATGTACCTCTGGAAAGTGGCAGGTGCATTGCATAAGCCAAAAGGAATCCGGCGATATGCAAATGTTCCAAAAGGACAGGTAAAAGTGGTTTTCTCTTGATCAGCAGGATCAATTTCAATTTGGTTATAACCACGATAACCGTCCAGGAAGCAATAGAATTGGTGACCTGCTACTCTTTCGAGCATTTGATCCATGAAAGGCAACAGGAAATGATCCTTTCGAGTCACCGCATTCAACCTTCTATAATCAATACACATGCGCCAGCTTGTGGTCACATGTGTTGGCACAAGTTCACCGTCCTTATTTTGCACCACAGTAATGCCAGCTTTCTTCGGCACTACTTGAGTTGGACTTACCCAAGGACTATCCGAAATTGGATAAATAACCCCAACATCCAACAATTTCAGAACTTCCTTCTTCACTACCTCTTGCATGTTTGGGTTAAGACGCCTTTACATTTATCGACACAGTTTAGCGTCCTCCTCAAGATAAATCTTATGAGTGCATATGGATGGACTTATTCCCCTTAAGTCAGCGACAGTCCAACCCAATGCACTTCTATGTTGCTTAAGTAGCTTTATCAGTTTACCTTCCTGTTCTTGATTCAAAATGGATGAAATTATAACAGGAAAGGTCTTCTCTTCTCCTAGAAATACATATTTTAATTCTTTCGGGAGTTCTTTCAATTCCAATTCCGAAAATTGTAGGTTTGACGGTACTGCCAACTTTGTTTTTGGCGGTAAGTGTTCATATTGTGCCGTCCACATTGCCCTTTTAACTTCTTCATCCACAACCTCCAATATTGCACACAATTGATTCATCTCCTCATCTTGTGGAGTATATATATCCAATTCGTAACAGGAGTTAGTCATAATTGACTCCACTGGATCAGAGTGAGAAGTTGAATCAAAGCAATCTTGAATTACCGATTCCACCCAATTTACTTCCTCTTCATAATCATCATAATCTTCAATTTTGGGATTTGAAAAGATCTTGATATTCAATGTCATGTTCCCGAACACAACGGTCATAACTCCACTCCTTACTTTAATTATTGCATCGATCGTTGCAAGGAAAGGACATTCAAAGATCACCGAAATCTGCGATTTGGCATTATAAACAGGTTCTGTGTCTAAGACGACAAAGTCGACAGGGAAGACAAATGTGTCAATCTAAACTAAGACGTCCTCAAGAACTCCTCGCGGATATTTAATTGAACGATCTGCAAGTTAGAGAGTAATCCGAGTGGGTTTGAGCTCCCCGAATCCTAGCTGTTGGTAGACAGTATAAGGTAAGAGATTTACACTCGATCCTAAATCGAGCAACGCATTGTTCACTTTCTTTTGACCGATTATGCAAGAAATCGTTGGTGTGCCTGGATCCTTGTACTTGGGAGGCAAATCATGTTTTAAAATTGCACTCGCTTGGCAAGCCAGGTAAGCGCTCTTTTTAACGCTTTGCTTTCTTTTAACAGTGCACAAGTCTTTTAGGAACTTGGCATAGGAAGGCACTTGTTTAATCGCGTCAAGGAGTGGGAGGTTAATTTTTACTTGCTTGAATAACTCCAGAAACTCCTGACTTTTGGTTTCTTGTTGAGGTTTCTTCAACCTCTGAGGATATGGTGCCGGAAAAGGTCATTTGGGTGCCTCATCGAGGAGAGGTTCTTTTCCGGGCCTTTGTTTTACTTCTGTATCCTCGGGAACTATTATTTCGGGCTCAACTATTTCGCTCTTTCTTCCTTCTTTTACCAATTCTTCTTCTTCATTCTCTACCTCTTCTTCATCATCAACTACAGGGTGTGAGGGAAGAGAGACTTTCTCAATTTCCTTTCCACTTCTCAACACAGTTACAGCCTTAGCCTCCTCATGTGGTCTAAATCCCAAGGGTCCTGTACCCGAGTGTTGGCCTTTAGGATTTGGCTCTGGTTGTGCAGGGAACATAGTTCATTCTCGATCCCCTTGCTGAGCAGCTAACCTCTCTACACTTGTGTTAAGTTTACTCATTAGCTGCATCATCTGCTGCATCATGAGTGTATTAGGATCCTCTTGTGCCTTCTTATGAGGTGGCACATAAGTGTTGGATGAAGATTGGCTGTTGCTCCCCTGATTGTAGTTGATTTGAGGTGGGTGATTTTGTTGATATTGATTCTGGTGATACCCTTGATTTTGTTGATAGGTAGGAGGAGATTGGTAGCCCTGTTGGTATCCTTGGTTTTGAGATCGGTATTGGCTTCCTTTATTCGGCTGCCACTGTTGAGATGGGTTTGCGGTGGCAGCACTGTTTCTTTGGTCAAAACCAGGATGACTCCACCTATTATTGGGGTTGAAACGACCAGGGGCATTCACAGCGTGTACCTCTACTAGACTCTGTTCTTGATAAACAGGGTATATTTGGCAATATTGAGAGGTATGCCCCATTTGTAGACAACTAGAACATGATTCTTCAGAAGCGAACTGTATCACTGAATCCTTCTTTGCTTCTAAGACTTCCAACTTACGAGCCAGTTGCTAGTATTTCTCCATTAAGCCATCTTCCGCTTTCAGCTGATAAATACTCTTTTTACTTGAACTCAAACTGGTCTGAGTTCTCGTCACTTGAGTTTTCCATTCTAGTGCATGTTCGGCTAACCATTCGAAATAAGCTTCTGCTTGGTCGGCATTCTTGCTCATAAACTTACCGTCACTCGTAGTTTCTACGAGTTTCTTTGACTTTGGACTAAGGCCATCATAGAAGAAGCTTATTGTTCGCCACTTCTCAAAACCATGATGTAGGCAAAGCAGTAACAAATCTTTGAAATGCTCCCATGCCTCAGCAAAAGTTTCTTCCTCTTTTTGATTGTACATCTTGATTTGTCTCAAGATGTCATTCGTTAATCTGTGAAAGTGCCACAAACGTCCTCGAAATCTCGAATATGTAAGTACGCCTTCTCTTTCTCCATCCCGTGAAATGTGGGTAAAAGTTGAATCATCCCATTACGAAAATGGAATGTACCCGTGTGCGGAGGGATGCGGATACAAGAAGGTGTGGCGGTTCGATCAGGAGCCAAGAGTTCTCGTAAAGGTCGTTGACCATCATCAATGAGGTCATGCCTATTCTCTCCTTGTTGGCTCTCTATGTTAGACATTAGGTTAGAAATATACGGGGTAAAAATGGGATTATCAGCACTATTGATGGAATCTTCAAATAGATTTATGATGAAAGCTTCAGTGGAGTCAAAGGACATAGAAGGACACAAACAATACAGCTCGTGTTCTGAAGAACAAAAAGAAAAAGAAAGATAGAAATGGGAGAAGAAAAGATCGGATCAATCAAGAGATTCTGGCCTTTGTTACCCTCCCCAGCAACGGCGCCAAAAACTTGACACGACAAGAAATGTGTTCTTTTAAGAATACGTCCAAGCGCAGACGGTCGCGTCGAGCAAAAACCGGTAAGACCGAGTCGTTTTCCCAAAGGACGGAATTGAGGGAAAGAAACCCTAGATTGAATCCTTAAGAAAATAAAAGATGATTTCTTTGAGAGTGGAAGTTCTAACGATCCTACTGAATTTCAAAATTACAATGTAAGGAAGTAGAATTAAACTGTAATTAAATTAAACAGAGTTGAACAATATGGTTTTATCAATATGGAAAAGGTGTTGGGAACATGTGGATCCGCATTGCACCAACCACTATCATGACTTAGCATTAACGCACAACTGGAACTTCATCTTTCTAGTATTCCTTATTTCACAAAGGGATTAAGTTAAGCAATCCTAGTTACTAAGAATGTTAATATTACATAACTAGTAATTTGAATTCCTTCGTTTACTATGAAGATTAGAAATAAGAGCTAATTAGAACTATGAACTATAACCAACAAATTGAGTATAGAATAATCAATGTGTTCGTCCATATATTCATTGTATTAATTGGCCAAATGAGCTTTTATTCCAAAATCAGATTTCATTTTGAACTTAACAAGATCAATTTGGACTTAGTTTCTGAAGTAAAAGTTACTGGAATACTAAAAAGAATCTGCCCAAGTTATAAGCATGCCAATCGATTGCTATTAATGGCAATCGATTGGCAACAAATGACTCCCAATCCATTGGATAAAGTTCCAATCGATTGGCTAAAGTTCCAATCGATTGGCTAAGGAATCTATGGCAATCGATTGGGTTCTGTTTTCAATCGATTGCCATTGATTCTTTCACAGAATCATGAAAGTGGCTGGGAAACAATGTTTCTTCACATTGCTCCCAACCGGGGTCCTACTCTAGCATGATTGGAATACCAGGAATGAAAATAAATTGAAACATAAAGGTAGAATCAATTCTAAACATACTTTTGCTTATAAAACTAAAATTATAATGGAAAATCAAGCTAAAACTTGGAATCGAACTTCAACCAAACAAGCAACAACTAGCACAAAAATAGCACCTGAACCAATAAAGAAAAAGATTGAAATCAAACCACTTGAACTTGAACTTGTTTTTATCCGAAAATTCCACGAGAAAGAAAATCCTACAAAACAATGAGAAATGTGAGCCAACCCTTGACCCCTTTCACTCCCATCTATTTATACAGTAATACTACGAGCTAAAGGCGTCCAGGTTCACAATGTAACGGCTGGTCTTTGTCTTGATTGCTGAGATCTTGCACCATTAAAGAAATTTGACTCTCAGCTTTTACCAATCGATTGGTAAAAATGCCAATTGATTGGTAAAAATGCCAATCGATTGGTACTTAAACTTTGCCTTCTTGTTTCTTGATCTATTCCTTTTCACTTGTTGTTCATTCTAACTTCAGAACTTGCATTCAAAGAGCTAAACACAACAACATACCACGGAAAGCACATCATTGTGTAAAGAAATGAATTAAAACACAAGTGCAGATCAAACTAGAGAAATGGGGTTAAGTTTATCCAATTTTTCCTCTTTATCGGGCCAATTATTCTACAAAAATCAGCCCTCATCAAAAGGCAACGATAGTAACGTAATCATTTCGCTCTAAGCTAACGACGTTACACTGGTAATGTAACAAGTTACACGAGTCAGTTATAGTGTCTGAAATTTCCAAGATGATCGAGTAAAGTCGATATATCGATGATGCATGGTATCGTTCATGTCTCACTCGTATTCTCATGTCATACTTGTTAGAGATCATGCTTATCGAATGTTTAGTTCAATACATTATTGTACTTGTGTATTATTACTTGTATTAGGAGTGATCGGTTAGGTTAACTCACTTAGCTTCAAAAGCTAACGGCTCTAGTGCCCTAGACATATCACGTCTAGGTTATAATGAAGAAGCCTACACCGGCAACTATGAAGAAGGATACCTTGATCCTAAAGAGGGAGCCTATCAGGAAGACTACCCTGAGGGGGAATATTCAAAGGAGTACGCTAATGAAGGGCACGGATATGCCAGGTGAACAGCAGAATCTAGCTTACAATTATATTAGGATTTCCCTTGTGCTTTAAATCTATCTTTTGTCTGTTGTAATAAATTTAGGCTGCGTCGATCGTCCAAACATATATTTTTGTGGTTTTCATTTAGAACAGTTGTAATAGCTTAGCACTAAATGCTCGGAAGTTCCCCCATGAATACCATTAGATGTTCTATGTCTCCTACTTATGTTATAACCATGATAGAATGCTTGCAAGGACAGGTCAGTTTTATGTAACTAGTCATTGCTCACAGATCGGGAAAGGAAAATTTTATTTCCCTCTAATTTTTGCTACTCCGAGGCGTGACATATCCAATTAATCATATAAATGCATCTAACATTTAAATGCAATTTATATTGTCTGGGCGCTTCACTGGGTCCCACCTCAATACTTGCCCAACTAACAAGGGACTTCTCCAACTGTGTTCCTCACTAAACACTTTCACTGGGAAAGCCAAGTCTCACCTTAACCCATTTTATACGGTAATTATGACAATTAATGCATATAAAAAAAATGAACGTTTAACCTTTTTCCGGGTACTTGTGTTACATTTCTCACTCCCTAAATGGAAGTTTGGTCCCCAAACTTACTCTTACCTCAAGAATCAAACAAATTCAGGCATTTGGCTCAGATTTCATCCTCCCACTCCCAAGTAGCTTCCTTGACTGAATGACTATGCCATTACACCATCACAAGAGGAATCACCTTGGTTCTCAAAACCTGATCCTTTCTGTCAAGGATTTGCACCGGATGCTCCACATAAATCATATCTTTCCAAATCTCTAACGGTTCTAGAGTGATGACATGCCTCGAATCTGATACACAACGCTGAAGCATCGACACACGAAACGCATTGTGAACATTCGCCAACTCTTGTGGAAATTCCAAACAATAAGCTATCCGTTTAACTCGATTCAAAATCAAATAAGGCCTAACATACCTTGGACTAAGCTTACCTCACTTACCAACAGTGTTATGCCTTTTAAGGGCGATACTTTCATAAATACATACTCACCTACCTCAAACTCCAACAGTCTTCTACCCGTATCCGTGTAACTCTTGTAACGACTTTGAGTCGTTTGCAACCGTTGCTTTATCAATTTGATCTTATCGATAGTGATCTAAACAATCTCCAGTCCCAAAATTTATCTTTCACCAACTTCTGTCCAACAAATTGGCAATCTACACTTCCTACTATACAATGCCTCATAAGGCACCATTCCAATACTAGTCTGAAAACTATTGTAGTAGAAAAACTCAATCAATGGCAAATGAGTTTCCCAATTGGCCTTGAAGTCCATGACACACAATTTAAACATATCTTCCAAAATCTGAATTACTCTTTCGGATTGACTATCAGTCTGGGGATGAAAGCAGTACTGAAATGTAAAGTTGTCCCCATAGCTCTCTGCAAGCTTTTCCAAGACCTCAGCACGAATCGGGTGTCACGATCTGACACTATCGACATTGGTGGCCCGTGAAGTCTAACAACTTCTCTGATATAAATTTCTGCAATCTTTGACGGCTCCTTGGTCTTGATCGATAGAAAATGGGCTGACTTAGTCAACCGATCAATAGTGACCCAAATACTATCATTTGACTTTAGAGACTTTGGAAATCCTGGTACAAAATCCATCGTAATATGCTCCCACTTCCAATCCGGTATCTCTAAAGGTTGTAATTCTCCTCTTGGTCGTTGATGTTCCATTTTTACCCTTTGGCAAGTCCTACACTTAGCCACAAAATCTGTGACTTCCCATTTTATACCACTCCACTAGTAAACCTCTCATAAATCTATGTACATTTTGGTGCTACTCGGATGCACTGAATATCTAGTATTATAAGCTTCTTCCATAATTTTGTCTCTTAGGACTCCAACTTGGGAATACACAATCGATTGATATACCTTAGAACACCATCTTGGAAGCTAAACTCTGGCCTTCTACCCTCAAGTAATTCGTCTACTATCTTCTTGAAGTCTAGATCTATAAGTTTATTCGAATTAATTTCACCAATCAAACTTGGCTATGCTACAATTGCCGCCATTAAACCACCTTTCACTTTAGGAATTACTTCAAGCTCCATTCGTTCAAACTCTTGTACTAACTTTTCTTGCCCCGTCAAAACATGGGCCAAATTTCCTAACGACTTCCGGCTTAAAGCATCAACAACTACATTCATTTTTCTCAGATGATACTGAATCTTCAAATCATAGCCTTTCATTAAATTCAACCATCTTCTTTGTCGCATATTGAGCTCCCTCTGAGTGAATAAAATTCAAACTTTTGTGGTCAGTGAAGATTTCACATGTCTCCCCGTATAAATAATGCCTCCAAATCTTCAAAATGTGTTAGGTAGCTCTTCTCGTGAGGTCTCAACTGCCTTGAATCATAAGCTATCACCTTATCATCTCGTGTTAAAACACATCCTAGGCCTTGATGAGAAGCATCACTATAAATTTTGAAATTTTCGGTAATTGACGGAATTGTAAGTAGTAGTTAACTTCTCTTTCAATGTCAAGAAACAATCTTCACATTCCTTGTTCCACTCAAACAGTACATCTTTCCTCATTAACCTTGACATCGAAGTCGGGATTCTGGAAAAGTCTTTAACAAATCTTCTGTAATATCCAGTTAATCCCAAGAAACTTTGAATTTCTGACACATTAGTCGGTCTTGACCAATTCATAACAGCTTCAATCTTCTGTGGGTCCACAGAAATACCTTTTTTTAGAAATCACGTGTCCTAGGAAAGTGACACTTGTCAAACAAAACTCACTTTTCTTCAGCTTCCCAAATAACTGTTTCTCTCGAATTCGATGTAAGACTAATTTCAAGATTTAATACTTTAGCATCAAGATTTACACCATGAACTGATAACCATAAAAAGAATGAAACATGGAAGGGTCAATGATACACATACATTGTTCTCTTTCATTCACGTGAGATTAAATATACATCAACTTACATAAGTTATGGATCCATAAAGTATAATGAATCTCATGGAACATATATTCAAATCAACAACATATATTCAAAGTAACATATTTCTTTGTATATATATAAACCATATGTGTGCGCTTAACTAACCTAATTAGGGCTTAGAGTTGATGATAGAATACACAAAGCCAAGTAGAAGGTCCCCCTTTTCTTCCTATTCTTTTCTTCTTCTTCTTCTTCTTCTTCTTCTTCTTCTTCTTCTTCTTCTTCTCTCTTTCTCTATTTTTTTCTCTTTCTCTTTCTTGGGGATGCACCCTCTCTCTTTCTCTCTCTATCTTTCCTTTTTTTTCATGATTAAACCTAGGGTTTTTAGGATGTATACATATATATCTATATACAACACAAATAAATATTGAATTCCCAATTATTTTTTTGGTTTTGGGCATCACAAAAAGGCTTCATATGGGTCCAAAAATGTATTCCAAATTACTTAAAATATTAGCCTAAAGGATATACATGACTTGGGTACTTAATTTACATGTTAAACACACTATTTAACATACTAACGACCCCTACACGCTAACAGGAAATTTAATACATATAACAATAAGATAGACACACTCGGTTAATATCCAAAACTTGAAAACCATACAAAATTACTAAAAGCATTTAGAAAATTAGGGTTGTCGCAAGGAGTCTCCCTGTCTTTTTAGTTTTTTTTTTTTTTTTTGGGTTAGGGGGGGGGGGGGGGGAAGAAGGGGTGATGAGGCGAGGAGACAGGGGAGTTTAGAAGAGAGAAGAAAATAAGGATTTCTTGATTTATCCACGTAGATAAGTCCGGAAACACCAAAAGGGACAAAAAGGACAAAAAAAAAAGGATAAAAGATAGAGGTGCCACATGGCACACTCAGAGAAGGCAATTTTCCTTGGCTTTTATATATAGTTAATTAGTTGATACCTCGTGCAACGCATAGACTATTATCGAAACTGGGGGGGAGGGGAGGGGAAATGTTGAAATCATTGTGTAGCACAAAGAACTAAGTTAAACACATTTTAATCCCTAAATCTATGAGATATATTAATTTTTGTATATAATTTTGCTAGGGATGAAATTAGTAAGTACAGAAAGCCTACACGTCAACACAGAAAAATCATCTACTTCTTTCTTAGCACTTGAATTCCAAAAGCACATAAAGACTTGATTTTTTATCTCCATGTACAAACTCAAATCTATATTATTCCTCTCAAAACCTTCCTAGAGTACCCTTGCAAGATAACCCATTCACCTAAAGGTTCCTAAATCTATCGTAGGCTACTATCACACAATAGAAAAAGGTAATCTTTAGAATTGGGTAGAAATCTGGATGTACAATTGAAGATATCTTCACAAATTCGAACCAAACAAAAGGGAGAATAGAATAAATGATTAAATAAAAAAGTTTATCTAAAAAGTAGTCATAGAATCTTTGTAGTACCAGCATTGCTGAATCCATCCGTTCAAGCACCATCAGTCTAAACCATTGAGCTTGATTCCTTGTAGAACTGGTGTGCGAACTCGGGTTGCTGGTGCGGCACTCCCGGACTGCCGAAACAGCATTCAGTGAGAACCGCACCGGCAGTCATTAACTGCTGCTACAATACATCAAGTGCTGCTAAAATTGGAAATCCTGAAAAGACGACAGTTCATGGAGTTGTCCGCGGCATTCAGTGAATGCCGCTGCGGCATTCAGTAAATACCGCGCCGGCATTCAGTGAGTGTCATTCCATCTCCATTGAGTGCCACATTTTTGTAACAGCCAGTTGTAATATAGCACATTTTGTACTACCAAAAGACAGTCCGAATTAAGGTTTTCTGCTCTGAAATGACTGAAATACCTCTTCAAATTTGTCTATAAATAGAGGATGAATATCCTCTTGCATGAGGTTGGAATTTTCTTTGAATCTAGAGGTTGTATTAATTCTCCAAGTCCCAAAACTTTCAAAGTTTCTTCTCTAAACACAATTAGAAGTTAGTTTTAGAAGAGTTGAAGAGGGTGGAAAGCTTGATTAGTCTTTGGAAGTTCTTCAAAATCACAACCTCTAGATATTTTGGAGGTAAAACTTTGAATTAATTAGTCTTTCTAATCACAAATATACGTAGAATCTTTGAATTTTTTTTTCTCTTCCTTTTAGTCTTTGAGATTCATAAGACCCTCAATGTCTTACTTGAATCCTTAGACTTGAAATCCTTTAATTCCTTTGTAAGCTCATGATTTACAAGGAGGCTGAAGTTGATATTAGAACACTTGACTAATGAATCTAAACCTATCTTCATGGTTTAGGTTTGTTATGTTTAGGTCTTATGGAATTTCTCCATATTTCTTTGAGACTTTCAAGATATGAATGTAGTTAGTCTCCCATGACCATCAAATGGTAGGAGAGGTAGTGTGGTTCAAGCCAAATTCCATGGCTCATGGGTGAAATTAGTTAACAAAGTTGTATTTGATAAATGATGCAGTGAGTTCACAATCTGTTTTTGATCATAGATTTTTAGTTAAATATTGAACCATTGGAACTGAATGAAGCCAACGAGAAAGTGTTTATAACTCAAAGTTCTACCACTTAAATTTTTGTATTAAGAAAGTATCATGTTTAGAATGGTTTGGTCAATGGTTTTGTGGAACAACTATAATTTGTCAAGAATTTCAGAACAGTAACACTCTTTTGAAATAAGCAAACCAGAACCTTAATCAAGCACTCTTGTCCCAAAATAATTTTTCCTAAGTAGTTTAATGTGTTAGGAAGCTACCCTAAAAAGACCAAAGCATTTCTATTTTTTTACTATTTTTAGAAAATCATACAAAAACTCTGGACGGAGAGTTGTAAGTCTCTGAGTGGTGTCTAGTGTTTGTCTAATTCCTAGAGATCTAACCATTGAAACTTTGATTTTCTTTTTGAGCTGGAAACTAGACACACAGAGGCATCTTGTGTCCGAAAATCATCAAGATCAAACCATGGGAAGCATCCCTTTTATTTCTTTGAAGTTCGGGTCTGCTTGCTGAAATTTTAGTATTCTGGAATGGTTTTTGATATATCTTGTGAACAATGGACCAAATGACTCTTCTATGACTTAGGACTTAAACCATGTGTTAATAATGATTAGTTAAGCTTAAATACAGAGGCTAAATGATCCAAGTCAAGGAACAATCCAATAGCTCATTCTTGTTCACATCTATGTAATCATACACATTCATCCTTGTAGATTGGTATTAGAATTCATAATTGTGATATTTCTTCTACTTGATAGAATTAAGCTAGACGTTTAGAAATAATTATTTGATACTATATATTCTTTCCAAAGTATGTGGACTAACCTTTGTTTTGTAGCGCTTTTGAGGTACAATTTCTCAACCCTTTCTCTAGTTTATTTAATTCCTTGATTTTATTGATTTTATGACCTCATGTGCGACACCTTAGAAATAGGATCTTGCCTTATGTGCATATGCGATTAGAGACTCTTTTCTTAGGTTTTATTTTTGCATGCACCGCACGTTTAATTTTCGCGGCCGAATTCCGGGTAAGTTCTATAGTTCCCTATTTACATATCATATTGCTTGCTAATTGAATTATGTGATTTTTGAATGATATTTTATCACTTGCAATCTTACTGTAATAACCTACATTTTCAATGCATTTTTATATTTAAATTCAAAATTGTATTATCTGTGAGGTCACGTTTTATAACCTTATGGCCTATTTTATTGTGCATTAAAATTCTTTTGGGGTCAAACTGCAATTTATAAATTTAGTAACACCTGTGTTAAATTTCAAATCTGTATTTCAAAACGGTGGAATTATTTCTTTTAAACTCAAACTGTATTTTTATAAAACCAGAAAACTATTTCTAACGTTAAAATGAATTTTCTGTATTTTTGTGATGAACACCGTGTCACGAAAATACCAGTTTGGGAATTTTCAGAGCAGTAAAATTTTTACCTGTGTGTGCGTATCATTGCGTGAGCTCAACACACACGTATATCTCTTGAACAACTTGGAATCCACTCAAAATGTTAGTGCAGTGTGTGCGTGTGTTTAGTGAGTGGAGATTTTAGTGGGTGAGTGGAGTGTGCATTAGTTGGAAAGTTTGTGAGTGGAGTATACACTAGTTGGGATGTTTGTGGAGACATGCACTCATGTTATATATGCACCACCAATTCTCTAACAACTCTCATCAGACTCTCAACTCTCCAGCAACTCTCCACTGTCTTTCTTTCTCTCGGATTAATATCACACACACATTCTGCACTTCTAGCACAGAGAGCTTGAGAGAGTGCAGAGAGTTCATAATTTCAGAATTTGAAGAGCTCAATCCACCATAGCCAAAGCTTGAAATTGGAAATTCGTAATTCTTGTTCTTGTATTTCTTTCTCAACAACTTCTTCAATCTATATCACTGTGAGTATTACTAACTCACTCAAAATGTAACTCATTCCTTATTTACTGATTTAGGTAGTTAATTTTAAGATTCACCATTGATGACGTACGTGGAAGTTTATAGTTTGAAAAATTGGAGATTTTCCAAACTTAATCAAAATGAGTTTTTAGAGTTGATTTAGGAAGATTATAGTCCCTAGTGACTACTGTCAAGGTATCAGACCTTAAATTGTCCCAATGAGAAAGTATATTAGAAATTAAATCTAATATTTTCTCTTTTAATTTTAACAGTAGCAGAATTTTGTTTTCAGATTTTTGTTAGGAAAACGAAGGAAATTTAAGATTCTGCCCGCATAATCCCAAGAAAAATTCGATTCTGCACACTTTTCGTCTAATACAATTTTCTCAGATTCTGCACCGTTTGGGCAGAAAACTAGGATTACAGTAGCAGTTTTTTTTTTTTTGTAAAACGAAAAAAAAAAAAAAACTGTTTTCCAAAATATGATTTCTGTTTTTCCAGAAACGAATCTGTTTTTGTTTTGTAAAATATATAGAATCTGTTTTAAGATTGTTTAAAAAAAAAAAATACATTGATTACAACTAATTAATAAGACAAAGCTACTGCACAAACTCGCGCCACCACCGCGCGAGCGACTCGCGCGAGCGGCCCGCGCGCGCAATTTCCGGCAGTTTCTAGTTTTGCTTGTTTTGTGGTCAGGCACTGTTTGGGATGAAATTTAAAGTACTGTTAAGGTTCTGTTTGGAAATTTATTAACACAGAATGCTATTAGTTATGTTTAAAATGATTAAGGCAATGAATTACGAATTTTCAATCCCCGTACGCGCATTATTTCTATAATTCTGTGAATTCCTTTATGTTTAAAGTTTGATGACATTCATATGGAGTCTGTTGTGCATGCATGTGGGTGTCAGTCAGTGTGGAAAGAGTAATGGTCAGTGTGAAAAGAGTATGAGATTGAGATTTGCAGTTGTGGTTGTGGTTATGGTTGAGGTTACGGCGAGGGTATCTTTGAAATGTGACGGTGGCAAATATGGGCACTCCCTGACGCCCATGGAAGCGTTAAAGTGTGTGACGCCGAACTTGGACACTCACTGGCACCCATGGTAGTGCTAAAGTGTGGCCTACGGACACTCCCTGATACTCGAGTCTGGATACTGCGTGAGGTTGCTCCAGTATTTGCATGGCGGTTAGGGTATTCAAAGTGTGAGGCAATGGACACTCCCTGGTACCCCGGACCAAAGTGTGAGGCAAACTGGACACTCCCTGGCGCCCCGTTGCTAAAGTGTGGCTATCTTAGTGTTTCAAAGATACCAGGAGTAGGATAGTGGGTTGTTGGGTTTTGTCGAGAGAAAAGAGTCGGTCAGATGAGATGGTGCATCGTTCTCATACACGGTCACATATGTGTGAATTTATCTTTTAAATAATGTTGTGGTTGTTTTCTAAACGAGCTCTTTATCTTAAGTATAAACTTGTGGATTTAAATTGAAAATGGAAAAAGGTAAATGAGTATGTTTTACATTCAAAGTTATGTTTTTAATACTCACCAGCTTCTTGAAGCTGACGGCGTTGATGCGTCCTGGACATTCGTGTTCAGGCTTTTCAGGTTACAATCAGGAGGAATCTTATGACTATGCTAATTGAGAATGGCTGCTCTCGGATGAGAAAACTGTTTAATTATTATATGCTTTTAGCTTATATGTTTAAGTTATAACTGGGTTTGTAATAAGGATAACTGTAATAGACACTAAGTTATTGTTTTGTTTTAAGGCGGCTTGTGCCTTAGTAGACCCCGTACTGTAATATGTAATTAGTTAGAAAAAAATTTTATAAGCCTTGATTGCTCTACTCTGATTAATGGTTTTACGTTGTTCAACGTTTGGGACGGAATCGATCCTTCAAACTGTCGCGACCTACGGGTCCATAAAGGAAATTAAACGCTTTCCATATTTATGCTACGTCGGGGCGTGACAGGATTTGGTGGTATCAGAGCCATGTTTTCTACATTGACCAGGCTCAGTTATTCACGCCACAGACTAGTGACACAGGTTACCTTTAAGTTTTACTAAGCTATACAACCAAGTTTCTCTAAGAATAGTCTGATTTACCAAGCTCATATTTACCGAACAACCAAGTTCCAGTTTTAGTTTAGTACGGATTATCCTTAGTTCAGAAACTAAGTTCTAGGTTGGTTTCGTCATAGAGATGATTACACGATTGTCTTGTCACATCGACAAAAATGATAGCAGTTTCCATATATTTTTAGACATATCCATTTAGAATTAACCGAGATGGCCATAACTTATGATGCCCCTACAGACGGATAGTAGCCGAGTTTCTAAGGAGTTAAAGCATACCATAGCCCTCATAAATAGCTTAGGCACTAACCAACTTCCTGAGTCAAATCTCGGAACAGTCAGCATGGCCCACAGCCCAGAGTATGGAGAATAAGAATAAGAATACGACCTCTTTGCTATTAGACAACCCTAGTTCGAATACGTGTTTAGTATATTATGTGTACTTGATATATATTGCATATTTGGATTTTATTGTATGCTTATGTTATAATACGAGTATGTGATATAGTGATATATACTCCTTTGAATATTGTCGTCATTTAAATTTCTTCATAGTACTGTTGCATGCATGTTTCTCATTCTACTACCACTATCATGCATAGAATGGCTGGAAGACCAAGGAGGAACAGGAATTTGATTGAGGGAGCACCTGAGGCTGCCGATCCCATGGGAATATTTGAAGCTTTCATCAGACGTCTCGAGAGGGTTAGTAATGCGAATGAAAACCAACGAGACCGCCAAACTGGAGATAAGCTGCTGGAGAGATTCCGTGCACTCAGACCCGAGCAGTTTGCGGGTACCGCGGAACCCTGGAAAGCGGAACAGTGGTTAAGACAGATGGACCGCATGTTCGAAGCTGTCCAATGCAACGAGATGGATAAGAGGAGATTGGCTACATTTTAATTGACCGACGCCGCTGCAGATTGGTGGGACTCGATCATAGCCACTATCGGGAACACAGCTGCTACAGGAATGACGTGGACTGCGTTCAAAGGGAGATTCCTGGAAAAGTACTTCCCGGCTACGGAGAGGCACAGAAGGGAGAAGGAATTCATGGATCTGACGCAAGGAACCAAGTCGGTGCAAGAGTATACCACACAGTTCGAGAGGCTGTCACGGTTTGCCCCTCACATGGTTGATACTGAGGAGAAGAAGATCCGGAAGTATAACCAAGGGCTGACACCGCAGATTCGTCGCCTGACTCTCGGTCACTTAGATAAGTCGTTTGAGGGATTGGTTGGCCTGGCTACCAATCTAGAAGAAGATGCTCGAGTAAACCATAAGCAATTCGAATTTCGACCGCCTCAGAGGGGTAATTTTGGGAATAGACCACCGATGAATCGTACCCAAGGGCAGAAGAGGAATTTTGACGGAAGCAAGAAGGCACAAGCTATTACCTATCCGACTCAACCCCGCGTAGGAGAAGGAAGTAGTGGTGGAAAGTGCTTCAACTGTGGCAACCCTGGTCATCTGGCTCGAGATTGCAAGGCACCAAGGCGTACTGCTCAGCAAGGGATAGTCTGTTTCAACTGTGGTGAACCAGGACACATCAGCAGGTTCTGCACTGCTCCTAAGCAGGTGACTTATGGTCAACAGGGCCAGACTCACTTGAATGCTGTTATCCCTGATGCCGCTGGATATGACAGAACTGTATATAAAGAAGGAGATTATGGAGAAGCTCAACCTGATCAGCAAGCAGTGGAAGGTACATTAACCCTATTTAACTCCCATGTTAAAGTGTTATTTGATACGGGTGCTGCTCTATCATTCATATCTATTAATACAATTCGGAGATTGGGTATCTTACCTCATCGCTTAGAGAAAGCTTTGAAGGCTACATCACCATTAGGAACTGCTGTCAAATTAGGACACGTGTGCAAGGATTGTCCCTTACGGCTAGGAGACCGTGAAATCCCTGTAAGGTTGATCGTCCTATCGATGAAGGAGTTCGACATAATCCTAGGAATGGATTGGCTCTCTCAGAATCAAGTGAAGTTGGATTGTGCGAGGAAGAGAATTACATTCTCCAACAATGAGAATCAACCCTTTGATTTTCAATGTAACCCTTCGGGAGATATGTTCCTCACAAGATGTTTAGCCAACATCGAAGTCGTCAGCACAGAGGTGACAGCTTCATCTATACCTGTAGTCAAGGACTTCGAAGAAGTATTTCAAGATATTTCTGGATTACCGCCCGAGAGAAGTATAGAGTTCTGTATTGAGCTCATACCGGGTACGACTCCGATCACCAAGGTTCCCTACAGAATGGCCCCCACCGAATTGTTGGAACTTAAGAAACAAGTTCAAGAGCTCGAGAACCTAGGTTTTGTACGTCCAAGTACATCGCCTTGGGGAGCACCAGTGTTATTTGTGAAGAAGAAAGACGGGACACTCAGATTGTGTATCGATTACAGAGAATTAAACCGGGGTGACGATCAAGAACAAGTATCCTTTGCCTCGGATCGACGATTTGTTTGATCAACTACAAGGAGCTACGACATTTTCCAAGATAGACCTAAGGTCGGGATATCATCAGTTGAGGGTACGGAAGGAAGATATACCTAAGACTGCATTCAGAACCCGATATGGTCATTATGAATTTTTGGTGATGCCGTTTGGAATGACGAATGCCCCGGCAGTGTTTATGGATCTGATGAACAGAGTGTTCAAACCTTATTTGGATCAGTTTGTCATCGTCTTCATAGATGATATTTTGATCTATTCTAAGTCAGAAGAAGAACACGAACAACATCTACGGATTGCGATGCAGACGCTCAAGGATCACCAGTTGTATGCCAAATTCAGTAAGTGTGAGTTCTGGTTACAAGAAGTGAAATTTTTGGGACACAAGGTGTCATCTCAAGGAATTTCTGTGGATTCATCCAAGACCGATGCTGTATCAAACTAGGTTAGGCCAAGCAACCCTACAGAAGTTCGGAGTTTTCTTGGACTCGCAGGTTATTATCAGAGATTTGTAGAAGGATTCTCTAAAATAGCTGCACCTTTGACTGGATTGACGAAGAAGAATCTGAAATTCGAGTGGACAGAGAAGCATGAGCGAGCCTTTCTGGAATTGAAAGAGAGACTCACTACTGCACCAGTACTAGCAATACCCAAGCCTGATGAAAAGTTCACTATCTTCAGTGACGCGTCATATCAGGGATTAGGGTGTGTACTTATGCAAGATGGTAGAGTTATAGCTTATGGATCCCGACAGCTGAAGCCGAATGAGTTGAACTACCCCATTCATGATCTGGAGTTGGCAGCAGTGGTATTTGCACTCAAGATTTGGAGACACTATCTCTACGGTGAGAAGTTTGATTTATTCTCCGATCACAAGAGCCTAAAATACTTGTTCACACAGAAAGAGTTGAACATGAGGCAACGTAGATGGATGGAGCTGATCAAAGATTACGACTTCACGTTAGAGTATCACTCCGGTAAAGCTAATGTGGTCGCTGATGCTTTGAGTCGACAGACTCGGGAGACGATCGCATCCTTAATGGTTAGAGAGTGGCGAGCTTTGGAGACATTGGCGGAGTTCGATGTACAGAGTGCTGAAGGAGGAGAAGGACAACTGTTTGGATGTCTTATCCTACAGCCTGTTCTTGTCGACCGCGTTATTGAAGCTCAGAAAGAAGATGAGAAGTTTCGATCGTGGTTCGTAAAGATGTCAGAAAAAGACCCGACAGAATGGAAGGTGGGAATCGATGGAGGGTATCGTTGCAGGAATAGATTATGTGTGCCAGATGTTGGAGAACTTAGGAAGGATATTCTGGAAGAAGCACATAAATCAAGGTATACAGTTCACCCGGGAGGAACTAAGATGTACAAGGATTTGAAGAGAAATTTTTGGTGGGAAGGCATGAAGAAGGATGTGGCCGAGTTTGTATCCAAGTGTTTGACGTGTCAGCAAGTCAAGGCCGAACATCAGAGACCGTCAGGATTGTTGCAACCTCTACCTATTCCTGGTTGGAAATGGGAGCACATTACGATGGATTTTGTTGTAGGATTGCCTCGATCACAGCAGAATCATGACGCTATTTGGGTAATTGTGAATCGATTGACAAAGTCGGCTCATTTTATCGCTTACAGTATGACATACCCGGTGGAAAAGATGAGCCGGATGTACATACAACAAGTGGTGCGACTTCACGGTGCACCTGTGTCGATTGTGTCAGACCATGACGCGCGTTTTACTTCTGGATTTTGGGAAAGTCTGCAAGAAGCTATGGGAACTTCGCTCAAGATGAGTACTGCTTTTCACCCTCAGACAGATGGACAAACCGAGCGTGTTAATCAGATAATGGAGGATATGCTTAGGGCTTGTGTTATCGATTTTGAAGAATCTTGGGAGACACACTTGCCGTTGGTTGAATTTGCTTATAACAATAGTTATCACGCGAGTATCGGTATGGCTCCGTTCGAAGCACTGTACGGACGACCATGTCGTTCTCCATTGTGTTGGGCAGAAGTTGGAGACACGGAATTGTTGGGACCAGATCTGGTTAGAGAAACCAACGAGAAGATTTCCCTGGTCAAGGAAAGGATGAAAACCGCTCAAAGTCGGTATAAGAGTTATGCCGATCGACGTCGGAAAGATTTGGAATTCAGTGTTGGAGATCACGTACTTCTTAAGGTTTCACCGACCCGAGGAGTGGTACGTTTTGGTCTCAAGAGAGGGAAGTTGGCCCCGCGTTTCATCGGACCGTTCGAGATTTTAGAACGTGTTAGGAAAGTAGCTTATCGACTCGCACTGCCACCAAAGATGTCTGGGGTCCACAATGTATTCCATGTGAGTATGCTAAGAAAGTACATACGAGACCCCTCGCACGTGGTTAGTTATGACGATATTGAGATGAGTCATAACGTTTCTTACAAGGAGAGACCCGTGAAGATTTTGGATCAGAGTATCAAGAAGCTGAGAAATAAGGACATTCCGTTGGTGAAGGTTCAGTGGAATCACCATGATGAGAATGAAGCCTCGTGGGAAGTCGAAGCTGATATGAGGAAGAGGTACCCGGAGTTGTTTCAGGACTAGTTAGTCTTGATTTAGGGGACGAAATCCTGTTTAAGGGAGGAAGGGTGTAATAACCTACATTTTCATTGCATTTTTATATTTAAATTCAAAATTGTATTATCTGTGAGGTCACGTTTTATAACCTTATGGCCTATTTTATTGTGCATTAAAATTCTTTTGGGGTCAAACTGCAATTTATAAATTTAGTAACACATGTGTTAAATTTCAAATCTGTATTTCAAAACGGTGGAATTATTTCTTTTAAACTCAAACTGTATTTTTATAAAACCAGAAAACTATTTTTAACGTTAAAATGAATTTTCTGTATTTTTGTGATGAACACCGTGTCACGAAAATACCAGTTTGGGAATTTTCAGAGCAGTAAAATTTTTACCTGTGTGTGTGTATCATTGCGTGAGCTCAACACACACGTATATCTCTTGAACAACTTGGAATCCACTCAAAATGTTAGTGCAGTGTGTGCGTGTGTTTAGTGAGTGGAGATTTTAGTGGGTGAGTGGAGTGTGCATTAGTTGGAAAGTTTGTGAGTGGAGTATACACTAGTTGGGATGTTTGTGGAGACATGCACTCATGTTATATATGCACCACCAATTCTCTAACAACTCTCATCAGACTCTCAACTCTCCAGCAACTCTCCACTGTCTTTCTTTCTCTCGGATTAATATCACACACACATTCTGCACTTCTAGCACAGAGAGCTTGAGAGAGTGCAGAGAGTTCATAATTTCAGAATTTGAAGAGCTCAATCCACCATAGCCAAAGCTTGAAATTGGAAATTCGTAATTCTTGTTCTTGTATTTCTTTCTCAACAACTTCTTCAATCTATATCACTGTGAGTATTACTAACTCACTCAAAATGTAACTCATTCCTTATTTACTGATTTAGGTAGTTAATTTTAAGATTCACCATTGATGACGTACGTGGAAGTTTATAGTTTGAAAAATTGGAGATTTTCCAAACTTAATCAAAATGAGTTTTTAGAGTTGATTTAGGAAGATTATAGTCCCTAGTGACTACTGTCAAGGTATTAGACCTTAAATTGTCCCAATGAGAAAGTATATTAGAAATTAAATCTAATATTTTCTCTTTTAATTTTAACAGTAGCAGAATTTTGTTTTCAGATTTTTGTTAGGAAAACGAAGGAAATTTAAGATTCTGCCCGCATTGTCCCAAGCAAAACTCGATTCTGCACACTTTTCGTCTAATACAATTTTCTCAGATTCTGCACTGTTTGGGCAGAAAACGAGGATTACAGTAGCAGTTTTTTTTTTTTGTAAAACGAAAAAAAAAAAAAACTGTTTTCCAAAATATGATTTCTGTTTTTCCAGAAACGAATCTGTTTTTGTTTTGTAAAATATATAGAATCTGTTTTAAGATTGTTTAAAAAAAAATAATACATTGATTACAACTAATTAATAAGACGAAGCTACTGCACAAACTCGCGCCACCACCGCGCGAGCGACTCGCGCGAGCGGCCCGCGCGCGCAATTTCTGGCAGTTTCTAGTTTTGCTTGTTTTGTGGTCAGGGACTGTTTGGGATGAAATTTAAAGTACTGTTAAGGTTCTGTTTGGAAATTTATTAACACAGAATGGTATTAGTTATGTTTAAAATGATTAAGGCAATGAATTACGAATTTTCAATCCCCGTACGCGCATTATTTCTATAATTCTGTGAATTCCTTTATGTTTAAAGTTTGATGACATTCATATGGAGTCTGTTGTGCATGCATGTGGGTGTCAGTCAGTATGGAAAGAGTAATGGTCAGTGTGAAAAGAGTATGAGATTGAGATTTGCAGTTGTGGTTGTGGTTATGGTTGAGATTACGGCGAGGGTATCTTTGAAATGCGACGGTGGCAAATATGGGCACTCCCTGACTCCCATGGAAGCGTTAAAGTGTGTGACGCCGAACTTGGACACTCACTGGCACCCATGGTATTGCTAAAGTGTGGCCTACGGACACTCCCTGATACTCGAGTCTGGATACTGCGTGAGGTTGCTCCAGTATTTGCATGGCGGTTAGGGTATTCAAAGTGTGAGGCAATGGACACTCCCTGGTACCCCGGACCAAAGTGTGAGGCAAACTGGACACTCCCTGGCGCCCCGTTGCTAAAGTGTGGCTATCTTAGTGTTTCAAAGATACCAGGAGTAGGATAGTGGGTTGTTGGGTTTTGTCGAGAGAAAAGAGTCGGTCAGATGAGATGGTGCATCGTTCTCATACACGGTCACATATGTGTGAATTTATCTTTTAAATAATGTTGTGGTTGTTTTCTAAACGAGCTCTTTATCTTAAGTATAAACTTGTAGATTTAAATTGAAAATGGAAAAAGGTAAATGAGTATGTTTTACATTCAAAGTTATGTTTTTAATACTCACCAGCTTCTTGAAGCTGACGGCGTTGATGCGTCCTGGACATTCGTGTTCAGGCTTTTCAGGTTACAATCAGGAGGAATCTTATGACTATGCTAATTGAGAATGGCTGCTCTCGGATGAGAAAACTGTTTAATTATTATATGCTTTTAGCTTATATGTTTAAGTTATAACTGGGTTTGTAATAAGGATAACTGTAATAGACACTAAGTTATTGTTTTGTTTTAAGGCGGCTTGTGTCTTAGTAGACCCCGTACTGTAATATGTAATAAGTTAGAAAAAAATTTTATAAGCCTTGATTGCTCTACTCTGATTAATGGTTTTACGTTGTTCGACGTTTGGGATGGAATCGATCCTTCAAACTTTCGCGACCTACGGGTCCATAAAGGAAATTAAACGCTTTCCATATTTATGCTACGTCGGGGCGTGACACTTACACCCTTTAAGACATGCTTTTGTAATGTATATTTATACATATGTTTTAGTTGAGGACATGCTTGGATTATTAGTTCGATTAAAAGGATGTTAAGTAGAGGCCTATCGCAAGATAGGATGAGAGGGGGTGTTTTAGTCTGACGGGTTCTTTCCCCTCTCATTCCATAATCCCTGGACCTAGAAAATCTCTGGTTTCTTAAAGATTAGTTTGCTTTAAGATGGTTTCTTAATTTTTCCTTATAAAAAAATTAAGAGGCGACTCATCGTTTTTTGAATTTGAATTTGAATTTGGAAAATGTTTTAAAAATTAAAAGTTGTAAAGGAAAAATTGTGATATCCACAATCTGGCGACTCTATTGGGGATCGAACCCAGAATCTCTGGTTTCGCAGACCAGAATTCTAATTTTGGGTTCACTCAAGGATTAGACTTGAGAAACATCCTTTAACCAAATTAATTAATCTTGGTATGCCTGTTGCATTTCACTTGCATGTCTCGCTAGTTGATGCACGGAACTATGACCTTGGAGGCTCGGGGCAACCCGGTCGGTCAAGTTATCATGGGACTGTGTGATCACCCTTGATCTCGTACCATGATTTGGTATATGAAGCATCCTATCGGATGTGTGTCAAGGGTCCTTTATTTTACCAAAACCCAGCCTTTGCATGGTAGCTTCTATAGAACCTTTCAAGTCTTAGGGAATGAATTCTTGATTAGGGTTATGTGCTAGGGAGTGTTGTATGCCCGGAAAGGGATAATTTGAGATGATGACAATGCTCACTTAATACGAGACATGTAAACTCTTAATCACTTTCGAGCAATTCCTCTTCATGTCCCATGACATTTGGGAATATGTCAGATTTTGATTATAAGATTACATCTCTTACATCATGTTTAGCTAACCATCATTGACCTTGCATGTATCCGAATTCATGAAAAGTACGGTGATAATCCAATCATGTGATCCTCCTACCCAAAGAATTTTAAGTCCATCCTTGAAAAGCAAACAGATTTTACTATCTTTTTACCAATGTTCTCGATCACCCTTTCGAAAAATCTTTTGAGTTCACCTTTCGATTAAAATTCCAAAACAAACTTTGTTCAAATATGTTCTCACATCCTCATCTTTGAAAGAACCCAAAAAATTAGGGGAACTATTTTAGAAGAAATGCTTTTCGAATGAATTCCAAAACAAAATTTCAATGATCAATGAGAAATGTTTTACACCCTCATTTTCAAAATTCAAAATTAATGAGAATTGTCTTTTCTCGCCATTCTAAAGAAAATGCTTTTCAAAAGAATTTCAAAATCTTTGAAAGGGTAGTGAGGGTCACAATGAAAGGAGAGATTATTGCACTTGACATAAGTGAGGATTTTATGTGCTTTTGTGTTTACGTGATAGGATTAGAATTTTCCTTTTATTTGGCATATAGAGTAGGCATACACGCACACATGCATTGCATCCATATGACATATGAACCATCCGTAAAAAGATTTTTTACCAAGGGTCTTTTAAACAAAATGTATATATATGTGACAAAAGGAAGCGAATAAAAGTTTTTTTAAAGAAAAAATTAAACCTTTTTGTAGGGGCAAAAATAGCATCAAGTTCAGATCAAGCCTGGTTTAAGGATCCCACAGCAAGGTTAGTACGAAGGGAAGACACTGAAATGGCAGAAGAAAAGAACAATGAGGAAGTAGCAGAGTTGAGAACGCTGGTAGAACAACAAGTAGAGCAAATGAGGCGGCAAGCCAAAAATATGAACCGTATGATGGGAATGATAGAAGCACTGAATTGCCGACCACCGCTTGTAATTTCGCCGGTCATGGACCCACCTCTAGGGAGGAGAAGGAGATTGGTTTGATGATCAGGAGGCGCAATGGACTGATACGCTGTAGGCCAACAGAGAAAGGGAGAAAGTTGAGAAAGAGAGGCTACTGACCAAAAAGATAGATAAGCTGGAAAGGGTAATGCGCAAGGACCAGGGAGTTGACAATTATTTGTTGGAAATAGAAGGTTTATATGATGGGGTTTGTGAGGTACTGCCTGCTGGATTCAAAATGCCAGTCTTTGACAAGTTCGATGGAATCGGAAACCCTCGGAGTCATATCCAAATGTGCATAGGCGCCTTTCAGCCAAGTGGTTTGAGCGCAACCATGATGGTTGTCTTGTTCCAGCAGACATTAACTGGAGCCGCACTGTCGTGGTACCTTACATTAGAGCGGAACAAAACCTGGGTCTGGGAAAAAGTGATCAAAGCACTCGTGGCACAGTATGAGTACAATCAGGACCTAGGTGTCATAGTCCGAGATTTGGAGACCACTAGGCAGGGAAACAAAGAATCATTTGCTGAGTATTTGAGTAGGTGGAGAGGAAAAGCAACTAAGATGGTACAGAGGCCGTCCGAGAAGGACCAGATCCGAATATTGATGAAGAACCTTCAACCTGTCTACTAAGAGAAAATCAGATTCCAGTCGATCAACACTTTTGCTGAAGTATTTGATCTATGGACTTGAATCAAAGATGCGATCCAAGAGGGAGTGATAAAGAAAGAGGAACAGCCAAATCAGTACCAAAGGCTAAACTATGGGTCTAATGGAGGACAGTCGGGGGGTCACTCTGGCCCCACTGATGTTAACGCACTGAATGGGCCGGAGATGAAATTTGACATAACACCATGGAGAGGGGGGGACAAACCACCGAGAAAATTCTCAGATTTGGGAGTATCACTGTCAACCGCTCTCGATAGGCTGTTAGCGAAAGGGCATCTCCGTCAGTTGGAACCTCGACCTCTATCGAACCCACTTCCGCCAAGTTTTCAAGGGGATCTCTTTTGCAAATTCCACCAATAGAAGGGCCACTCAACGGATCGGTGCATAAGGTTAAGGCACGAAATCCAAGATCTTATTGATAACAAGTTGATATCAGAACTGCCCGCCAGAGCTCCAAATGTCACGAGAAATCCACTACCAAACCACCATGTTGTACCACCACCGTAAGGCCTCTATTTCTTGGGGATAAAATAAACCATCTTCGATCCGTCTAGGCTAATCACTAAGGCTAGGACACCAAGAAGGCCTAATCAACTGCTGGAGAATCCGACAATCTGTACTTTAGAAAGTGCTTCGAAGGGATGTGAAGAGGAATGGCAGAACAGATGGATTGGTGGGTTCAGGAAACAGGCAATATAGATCAGATAGAGGATGATTTGTGGTACAAGAGTGATGAAGAGGTGGGAATCAAAAATGAGAGTTGGGAAAGAGTTTCGGAGGCCGATGTGGATGAGAGAAGAAGTCAGTCATCTGACCCGGTCAGGCAGACACTTTAAGCAGCACGAACTGGAGGAAGATCACCCAGGGGGAATCTAGACAAGGGAAAAGGAAAAATGGATGAAGAAGCAGAGGATGACAGGGTCCTGAAATAATTGAAGAAAACTCAGGTTAACATCACTGTTTGGGGCTTACTGATCGCTACAAAACGTCACAGGCAGGCGTCTTGGATGATTTGAACCAATCTGACGTTTCCATCAACGCAACACCAGAAGACCTCATGGGAATGATCAGTAGAATTCTCACTCTGGCTATTACCTTCTCATCAGACGACCTACCTCCGGGAGGGCCTGTTCACAATAAACTGCTACATGTTACTATTGAATGCCTGGGGAACATTGTACCTGCCTGTCTTGTTGACAATGGATCCGCACTAAACGTGTGTCCGTTCCGAACAGCTAAGCGCATGGGTTTGGATGAAACAACGTTCATACCATCTGAGCAGAAGGTAAGGGCATACGACAACACTCAGAGAATAGTCATGGGAATAATTCTCCTCATCTGGCTATCAGACCTGTGGAAAAGGAAGCCGAATTTCAAGTCATCAACATACCTGCTTCTTTCAATTTACTACTGGGAAGGCCGTGGCTAGACAGTTTGGGTGCCATACCATCTATAGTTCATCAGAAAGTCAAGTGTGTCTGGAAGAGCAAGGTCTGTGATATTCTCGGGGATAGTTGGGTTCGTCCGTCTGAAGCTTCATCGACCGCACCGGTTCTAGAGGTACAATTCCAAGAAGAAGAAACGGGTCTGGGAGGGTTCAAATTCATTAACATGTTGGAGGGAGAAAAGCCGAGAGAGTTCCTACCATTGTATTTCGATCAGTACGCGAGTCCGCTGGTCGCTGGTATCATGAAGAAGATGGGTTTCTTCCCAGGTATGGGATTAGGTAAGAATCATCAAGGTCTGTCGAAATTTCCAAATATCGCCACTCAGACTCATACTCATGGCCTAAGCTATCAACCGTCAAAGAAGGAGCTGAGAGATAAGAAGAAGGCAACTGATGCACCATTGGATCCATACCTGAAGACGCTCAATGGATACTTTGTGAAAGAGGGAGAGAATTTTCCCTTTTGTGGCTTCCCAGAACTATGGGTAGATCAGAAGGATAAAGTATTAAGCCTGGGTTTAAGATCTTCTTCCCCCATAAATTCTCTGAGTATCAGGATCCATACCTACAGGTGCTCGTGAAGTCAGCTGCTGTAAAAGATTGGGTTGGTGCGCTGGATGACTCGGTCATGAAGAACCTGTTAGGCGAGGAAGGTACAGAAGCTAAGGGAACGGGCCAAGAAGGGGTCGTGGAAGACAAGGCCGGAAAAGAACATGCCGAGGGATTGGTAGAAGAGGTGCAAGACGAGGAGAATGACATGGGAAAACCCGAGAAAGAGGAAATGGAAGAGATTACCAAGACAGGGAAACTAGAAGAGTGCTTCATCACCGATCTGGGAGGAGAAAACAAGAAAGAGTGGGTTTTTGAGTCTAGTGATAGGTATCCCCCACACCCAGAGTCTGTAATGGCCCAAATGAGGCGTCTTTCAATTTCTATGTCTATTGTAATTGCTCCAAAGAAAATCAATGAAAGCATGACCAATTATGCCTACTCGAATGCGCTTAATGAATGTGATGATCATGAAATACCAGATGAATTGCAAAAATTAATCGAAAAATAAAAAGAATCTGCATGTAAAATCATTGAGAACACTCTAACGATCAATCTAGGAAATAAAGATAATCCTCAAAATGTTTTTATTGGCTCTACACTTAGCAAAGAAGAAAGCAAAGAATTAGTCAATCTATTAAATGAATTTAAAGATGTTTTTGCATGGTCTTATAGTGATATGCCAGGCATTGATCCAGAGATAGTCCAACACCACATCCCCATCTTCTCCAATTCAAAACCTGTAAAACAAAATTTGAGGCGAATGAGGCCTGAATGGGCACTCAAAGTCAAAGAGGAAGTTGAAAAGCAGTTGAGAGCCAGATTCTTAATGGTCACCGAGTATCCAGAATGGATCGCCAATATAGTGCCTGTCTCGAAAAAGGACGGTCGTGTTAGGGTCTGTGTCGACCTCCGAGATCTGAACAAAGCCAGCCCTAAGGACGATTTCCCTTTACCTCACATTGATGTGTTAGTAGACAATACAGCGGGACATGAACTCCTATCTTTTATGGATGGGTTCTCAGGGTATAACCAGATTCTAATGGTGCCTGAGGATAGGGAGAAAACCACTTTCATCACACCATGGGGCACATACTGCTATAGAGTGATGCCATTTGGGCTAAAAAATGCGGGCGCAACTTACCAACGGACCGCTACAACATTATTGCACGATATGATCCATAAGGAGGTAGAGGTGTATGTGGACGATATGATTGTAAAATCTAAGGAAAGAAAATGTCACTTGGAGGCGTTAAGGAAATTCTTCGGGAGGTTGAGGGAATTCAGAATGAGGTTGAACCCCTAGAAGTGCACCTTCAGGGTCACTACCGAAAAGTTGTTGGGATTTCTCATCTCTCAAAGAGGGATAGAGGTGGACCCGACCAAGATAAAGGCCATAGTCGAAATGCAGCCGCCCAAGAACGAAAAAGAGTTAAGGGGATTTCTGGGTAGAATACAGTTCATAAGCCGTTTTATCTTAAAACTCACCTTAACGTGTGACCCGTTATTCAGGTTACTCAGAAAATGAGAGAAGTTCGAATGGGATACCCTGTGTCAACAAGCCTTTGATAAGATCAAAACCTACCTCCAAAACCCACCTGTCCTGTCACCACCCTCACCCGGGAAACCTTTATTGCTGTACCTTTCTGTGTTCGAGGATTCAATGGGGTGTATGTTTGCCCAAGGAGAAGAGGGGCATGTGGAAAAAGCCATTTATTATTTGAGCAAGAGGATAACCGGATACGAGCTGAAATACTCACCTTTAGAAAAAGGTTGTTGGGCCCTAGTCTGGTGTACCCGTCGCCTTAGGCACTACATGTTAGCCTTTCCCGTTGTCCTAATCTCCCGAATGGACCCACTCAAATACCTATTCGAAAAGCCTGTCTTGACCAGTAGAATTTTCCGTTGGACCATGATGCTGGCTGAATTCGATATCAGATATGTCACTTCTAAATATGTTAAAGGAAGAGCCGTTGCTGAATACCTAGCCGACCTTACCATAGAATCTGAGGAGAAAGGGGAGTTCAAGTTTCCCGACGAAGGGGAAATGGAGTTGAAAGAGGATCTGTGGAAGATGCATTTTGATGGAGCCGCCAACCAACTAGGCTATGGGGTTGGAATCATCCTTGTGGCACCTGATGGAACACCTACCCCGTTAGCCGTCAAGCTTAAGTACAATTCAACCAACAACACGGTTGAATACGAGCTTACATAATTAGAATGGAAGTAGCCTTAGCCTAAGAGTTGGAAGGATCGACATTTTCGGAGATTCTAACCTGATCATATCCCAAGTACGAGGTGAGTGGAGGGTGAAGCATGAGAAGTTGAGGTCTTACCATGACTACCTAGAAAGCCTAAAAGTACAGTTAAAAAAGATATCGTTCTACTACCTTCCCCATGAAGAGAACCAGTTGGCCGATTCCCTAGCAACCTTGGCCTCAATGATACAAATCCCTTCGGGAGTCACCATGATACCGTTATCTATAGAAATCAGAAACCAACCTTCATTCGAGATGATCGCAATGATAGAAGAAGGAGGTGAGTTGCCTTGGTACGTGGATGTTTGGAATTTCATTAAGGAAGGAGAATACCCCGAGGGAGCTTCGGAGAAGGACAGAAAGGCGATCCGAAGGTTCTCCACCCAATTTGTGATCTATGCGGATAAGTTGTGGAAGAAGTCGTATACTGGGTTCAATCTGGAGTGTTTGTATGGAAGAGAGGCTAAGAGAATGATGGAAGAGATACATGAAGGAGTCTGCAGACCCCGCATGAATGGACACATGCTGGCAAAGAAGATAATTTGACAGGGGTATTACTGGACCAATTTGGACAAAGACTGCTGCGAGTACGTCAGAAGATGCCACAAGTGCCAGATCCATGCAAATCTGATGCATACCCCACCTTCCCAGCTCTGTAGCATGACCACGCCGTGGCCTTTCTCTATTTGGGGCATTGATATCATCAGTGAGATAGTTCCAAAGGAATCCAATGGACACCGATACATAATCGTGGCAATTGATTATTTCACCAAATGGGTAAAGGCAGCGTCATACGCCACTTTGAAGGCTAAGGATGTGGTGAGCTTCATAGAAAAGAACATAATTTACAGATATGGAGTTCCGAATGAGTTCATTTCAGACCATGGTAGCCATTTCCAGGGAGAAGTTATCCCACTCCTAGAAAAGTACAAGATCACCCGCCATCAGCCTTCTCCCTATAGGCCTCAAACGAACGGAGCAGTAGAGGCGGCGAATAAGAATGTTAAAGCAATATTAGGAAAAACAACAGATACATACAAAGATTGGCACGAGAGGCTACCATTTGCATTATGGGGATACCACACCTCTGTAAGAACTTCCACGGGAGCTAGGCCGTACTCATTAGTTTACGGGATGGAAGCCGTTCTCCCAGTTGAAGTAGAAATACCTTCTCTAAGAATCTTGGCGGGGTGTGAAGTAACTGAGTTAGAATGGATGCGAGGGAGGTATGAGGAACTAATGTTGCTTGATGAGAAAAGGTTGGCTGTAATAAACCATACTCAGGAGTACCAAAAGAGGATAGCTCATGCTTTCAACAAAAAGGTCTGCCCAAGAAAGCTCGCTGAGGGTCATCAAAGAAGAAAGTGCCTGTTTATGACCCTAGAGGAAAATTCAAGCCCAACTAGGTCAGGCCATACATTATTAAGACTCTCCTTTCTGGAGGAGCGGCCTATCTTATGGACCTGGATGGGGTTGAATTTAAACAGCCAATTAACCTCGATCGCCTCAAAAAATATTTTGCTTGAAACCGCTTCTTTCAAAACCTCCTACCTTGATGAACTATGCTTGACCTGATTCCCGCTAGGGGATGCGTAGGCAACTTGCTCGGTTCGATCATTAATAATTGCCTAAAAGGCACTTTTCGTCGAGCAATAAGAAAACTGAACTACTGCGGACTTGATACCCGTTCGGGGATAAGTAAGCGGGCTCCCCAAAAGCCTTCGGTCCACCAAAACCCAAAAAGAAAAACCATGTACTAAACTAGGGGCAAACTAGCGCTTACCCCAAACCACTTCGAAGCCCTAAAACCAAGGGCAAACTTTGTTTGCTATCCAAAGAACCCAGATATTTACCTCGAACCTCTGGATCTCTTGACTATCATAATGAGTACTATAAAGAAGCAAACGTGAATTCATGGCATACAATGAGTAAAGCTTTAAGCAAGATACAAAGCAAGATAAAGAGCCAAGAAAAGACATTAAAAGGGAAAATTTTCATAAAGAATTAATCGAAGGAGTGAACACTTTGATTAAACATGTTAAAATTGTTCCTAAAAGCATGAAAGTACTTTTCAAAAAGAGAAATAAGAAAATCACATTTAAAAGCATAAAAGGATGGGCAAGACTTGTCTGAAAATTTTACAAAATAAAGTTGTGTCCCATTGTTTTATTTTCATCCACGAATGTCTACAAAGTCCGTCCCTAGATCAGAGTCTGGATCTGAAGAAGGTACTCAGTCGTAGGCGCAATCGAAGCAGGGACCCTCTGGAAAGGAGCTGATACTCTGTCATGCCAAGCTTCAATGAAAGCCTTCACAATGGAAGGACGCATGATCGAACCTCTTGTAAAATCAACAGTAAGAGCCTCAGTAATATCCTAGAGAAGTCCGTACTAACGAACCACTCGGCTGGAAATGTAGAAAGTAGTAGTGTGCAAGCCAGGCAACCAAATACCCGGCTTCCCAGGAAGCCACACTGCGACAGAGCAGTAAGACCAATCATGGCAAAACCAGCGAATATCGCCAGGAGAGGGGTTTTTGAGCCAACTAAGCCATGCATCATCCAAGCGGAACAAATGGTGAACCTCAATGCGATCATAGGGAAGTGACCTACGAAGGCGTGAAGGATGCACGAAGAGATCCAAGCGCTCCATGAGCCAAGCTGCAGGACGAAAGGGGCTCCCACAGATAACATGGCCCTGGCGGCATAAGCCCGATCCAACCTTATCAAGGTTTTGCCAAGAACTAGCATGACAGCAATCTTCATCTCTCGCAGACCACAGGCAATGGGTATGAGAATGTTGGAAGACGAATGGAAGAGGAAGTAAGAGAGAATGGAAATCGATAGTGCACTGCGCCGGATAATCTGATATTTGCCATCATAAGGATCTCCCACGAGAGCATAGATCGATGAAAGTCGCTCGAAGTCAATCTGGTTGTCACATATAAAAGAGCCCACAACACTACGGGATGTGTGGAGCAGGGTGGCCAAATCTTAAACATAACCCGCCTGCATTGGGGGAACTATTAGATCCGCAAAGGGGTCGGTATGGAGGATAATGCTGAACTCCTCAAATAAAGGGCAGACTCGTTGGAACCGAAGTGAAAGACATGGAAGGAGGGATCCCAACACTGAATCGCAGCTCGAAGCAAGCCTTCATTTAAAAACATTCGTTAGAAAGAGAAGAGGTCGTTCAGTCTGAAACACTCAAAATTTAGCATATCAATGCCCGAGAGGGCATCTATCCATGGGAAGAGGATTTGAGAGCTAATGGGGGCCATTTCGGGAAGAAGTGAAGAAGAGAGAAGAATGTTTTGCGGAGTATTGGGGGGAAAAAGTGGTATAAATAGGAGAATAAAGCTGCCTACCTACCCGCGGCAGTCAATAAAGCAGAACGGCACTCAACGAAGTGTCGCGCGGTAGTCTGTGAATGCCATTACGGCATTCACTGAGTGTCGTTACAACATTCACTGAGTGCCGCAAAGGCCAAACCGAGTGCCGTTTGGAGTTTAATTTTGACCAGAGTCTATTTGTAGTATTTTCAGCCCACCTGCAAACAAGAAAACATAATAAAAGTGCGCATCATGCAGCACGTGCAAGCATGTCCAGGCTATGGTCACATACATCCATTCATCTTAAATAAATAAAGAAGATAGAAGCATTTAAGGTTAAAATAAAAGGACCAAGCTATGGTCACACATACGAGGAGCAATAGTAAAAGCAGAAAAGATAAGTGTGTGCATATAAACATCCAAATATAAGTGTGTGCATATATATACAGTCATCCAAGTATATATGTCTCCTCACCTGAACACTCAAAATGATAAAAAGGAAAGAGAGACAAGGGTGAGGTCAGCCCCGGCCCCGGCCTTGAGCCTAGCGAGTCACGCGTCTGAGGGGCTCTTCCTCTGACTTTGTCTAGCTCGCTCTACCTCTGCCTCCGCCTCTACCGCCGCTAGTACCGCCACTGCCGCCTCTGCCTCTGTCGCCGCTGGTACCTCCGCCACTACTTCCACCTCATCCGGCTCTGCTGCCCCTAGGAGCTCCCCCATAATCTCTGTCGGGATCTATCCCAAACTGCTAAAGCCGCTCTTCAAACTCCCTCACTCGCAGAGTCAGTCTCCTGACCTCATCATCTTGAGTAAAAGGAAAGGTGAATAACATAGTCTATTTTGAAATAAAAATAAAAAGTGTGAATAAAAGGGAGTCAACTCGACTTACCCTGGCTCTCGCCTGAGCCTCGGCAGTCACCCGCGCCCCGTCAGCCTAAGCCAAAAAAAATCAATGAAAAGATATTAGAGGAAGCAGAATAAGGATGCAATAATCGGAAATAAGGTCCTATAAGCTTACCCTCCACTCCCGGTCATGGATCCACTCTCTGACGCTATGAGCATAAAGCTGGCCCTCCTCCGCATAGTCCTGCGGGACATGATCATACTGGAGCAGAATGACGGGAGTGCCCGCAGGATATCGGGGGACCTCAATCGTGACCTGCTCACCTTAGGGAACGGTCCTGACACTCCAATCCTAAGGCAGCAAAGCTGGGGCCCGAGTCGTAGCAGGAATAGGCTACAAATAGAATAAATGTAATCAATAATAAAACACTTGGAAACTCAAAAATAGAAGAACGAGTGTAGAAGCAAAGAGGACTCACCCGAGTCACTTCCATCAAGGGGAAGTTCCTCATCAACTTCGAAGCACGGAAAGCTGCGTATCCATCGGGAGACTCCACGAGCCCCTGGATCGAAACTCCCTCAAAAGCGGCCGTGAGCTGGGAGCCCTGGAGCGTATCCATGGCCCTCATGGAAGCAGGAGGGGGATGTGGCATGAAATAGTCAGGAGCCATCAGTGACTGCATGGTCACTCTCTCGCCTAAGTACCACTCCCTGGCGTCGGGGCTGTCCAATAGGATCCTCATCGGGTCGTACCCACCCAACCGCTGTATCCCGTCTGGAGCCTCAGGAAGCACGTCCCCCTAGGGCTGCCACTCTACGTACTGTACTCGTAAAGTCGTCAGGAATTTCCTGAACGAGATAAAATTGTGGGTCCCAGTCTTCCGCCCCACCCGGTCCTTCGCCCACTTCAGCCCCTGGGGCATGATGAGGGCATCTACTGGTCGCGTCCTAGGCGACATCATGTGGAGATACTCGTGGGACCAAATCTGCGAGACAAGAGAGATAGAAGTATAAGGGTCATGTTCTTTTAAGAATTGAGTAAAAAGACAAATAAATAAGAAGGAAAAAGAAAGAAGTGTTGTATACCTCCCACGCCCTCCAGAAATCGCTAGTAGAGGCCGGGTGATCCCTGGATATCTCTCCCATGTGCCTATACATGATGGCCAACCCAGCACCAGCCCAATTATACTAGTAAATCCATTCCATGCTCTCCAAAGACCCCACCAGCACCACGGAGATCCGATCTCCCTTGGTGCTCAATAGAGAGCACCCCAGTACATACATCAAGAAACCTCGAGCCATCTGTTTGTCGGTAAAGCTCGGTCGGCCTCTGAATGTGTCCATAAACCACTTGGTCGTGATCAAGGGCTCCTCCGGGACTGCCTGGTCCCACTCGGTGGCTATATCCAAGTATCGAAAGAGCTCTCCTCCAAACGGGATCCTCGTGATCATGCTGAAGTCCAATGGAGTCATCGTCATCTCTCCAAAATCGAAGTGGAAGGTGTTGGTGGTATCCCACCACCTCTTCGCCAATGCATGGATCTGTCGCAGGTCGTTGGAGCTCTTCGTCAAGAGTTTGACGAAGTCTCCAAAACCTGCGGCCCTAACGAATCCCTGTACGGTCTCACTCAGCTCCCCATACCACTCAAAGCCATAAGTAAGGCTGTTGTGCCCCTTTAGCATCTTGGGCTGTAACTGCAAGAAAGAATCACAAGATTTGATTTCAGTAAATAAGTAAGAAATAGGAAACAAAAAAGATGAGGAGTGAAAAGTAAAAGAAAAGAAAATGTATACAAAAAATAATAGTAACAATAAAATAATATCCGCGTTTTCAAGATATGAGGTTTTAAAAAACAGCATAGCCATGAGGTACAGGTGAATAAAATATAGCTTTTGGGAGAGCTTCACAAGCATGGATTTCACATTCATGAAAAGTTTGGTCGTCATTTGCAGAAGAAAAAAAAAGAGAAAAGAAAAAAAGGGAGCAATAATAAAGGATGAATGAATAACGAGGTTTTGATTGGCATGCACCGCAGTCAAAAAGTCTTTTAAGAAAAGTTAATGCAACCGAATGTGCGCAAATACAGATGGGACACCCAAGAATTCATAAGCATAGCATTCATTTCCATATGAAGTCTTGTCCCCGCATTAGTAAAGTTCATAAGAAATAGGATAAAGAATACGAAATTGAATAAGCATTGGTTCAAAGCATTCGAGATGCTCGAGAGCGCTACAAGCATAGCATTTTCATTAGAAATAAGGCATTTGAAGTTGCGTTGATTACCCATTGCATTCGTAAAGTTCATATGGCATAAGAATTGCAAAAGGAGAAAAGAGAGGGGCATGTTTACCTCGCGCTTGAACGCGCGAGCGGACAAATGCTCGTCCGGATCCCTGAGTAAGAGTGTAGCATCGGGGGTTGGGGGTGGCTCGATACTTCGCCTTCTTTCTACTACCCGAACCGCTCGCCATAATCTGTCAAAGAAAAAAGGGGAATTTGTGGTTAGATTCATGAAAAGTTTAGAAAAACAAGAAAAATAATGCGAATGATATAGATTTTGATCGAGTAGAACTAACCTGTGAGTACCGGAGATCAATACAAATGAAAAGATAGGATGGGGAAAAATTTCTCAAGAGAGGATTCGGTTTGAGAGAGGTGGAGAGAATGAATGAAAATGAAATGAAACTCTCGGTATAAGCTACCGCCCGCCAAATGCGGCACTCGATTTTCATGCGCGGTAGTTGGTTAACTGCCGTGCGGCACTCACTAAATACCGCAGCGGCACTCCGTGAGTGCCATATAGCAGTCACGGACTGCTGCAAAATCTAGCGTATGCCGCGTTTAAGGCGGTTGCCAGACCCTTCATTTTCCCCCCAAAATTCAAATTGGGTCCCGAAAATTGAACTTAAACCCCTAAAATTTTGCCCTTGTTGTGCTTTTGACCCCCAGAGATGGTTTTCAAGACCAAACTGGTTCTCGATTTCGTGAAATTGAAATAAATTGGAGTCTGTGGACTCCCAATTTTGAATCAAATTGAATCTGAGTCTATTAACTCCAAATTTTGAAAGTTTGAAATAAATTAGAATCTGTGGACTCCAAAATTTTAAATTAAATTGAATTCGAGTCTACGGGCTCCAAAATTTTGAAAGTTTGAAATAAATTAGAGTCTGTGGACTCCCAATCTTGAATCGAATTGAATTTGAGTTTGTTGTAAATTCGAGTTTGTGGCTCTAAATTTTGAATCAAAATGAATTCGAGTCTGTGGGCTCTCGGTGTAACAGATTTGCATTCTCGATTCTCGCAACAAATTTGCGTTAACCCTCATTTTGGGAATATAACGGATTTGTAATCTTGATCGTCGTAACAGATTTATGTTGATCCTTTAGAGTGTAACGGATTTGCACTCTCAGTTCTCGCAACAGATTTGCGTTAACCCTCATTTTAGGAATATAACGGATTTGTATTCTCGATCCTCGTAACAGATTTATGTTGATCCTTTAGAGTGTAACAGATTCGCACTCTCGGTTCTCGCAATAGATTTGCGTTAACCCTCATTTTGGGAAGTTAGAAATGCATTTTTCTTGACCCGTGCAACGAATCTTCGCATCAGTCAACATTGGGTAATCTTCTGTGGCTAACGTATCATGAAATGTGCGTTACATATAGAGAAGACATGATATAGAGTAAGCATGACACTTGCTCGGTCGAGTTTATTTGAAAATACCATTGCATGAGCATGTGCATCACGATAGGATAAGAGCATTTATCTGTATGATTACTTGTGCTTGCGTATGTTTGACTCCTGCCCGAACTATGTCTTGGTCTGATACCTGATGGGATACATAGGCAGCTCATCATGGAGCACGACCAATTGGAATTTTGCTGCGCGCTTGCTTTTCTTTTTGCAACGCATTTTTTTTTTACCTGAATCTGACAGTTTGGTCAAAGGTTTGTCTTCACACAGGCTTCGACGTTCACTTGTGGTTTGCGTTTCTCCATGAGTTCCGTTGAAGAGGGGCAAACTATAGACACCCCAATTTTGACCATACATCGGACAAAGGGGAGTATTACCTCCAAATCCAATGATGATAATGTCCGAACTAATCTAGGACTTCTAAAGATGATTCAAGCTCTTCTCCAACTTAAACAAAAAGCATAAAGGAAAAAGGAAAAAGGAAAAAGGAAAAAGGAAAATAGAGGCAAAACGGCACCTGGGCCCACATGCGGTAATCACGAGTTACTGGTGCGGCACTCCCGGACTGCCGGAATGGCATTCAGTGAGAACCGCACCGGCAGTCATTAACTGCCGCTACAATGCATTAAGTGCCGCTAAAATTGGAAATCCTAAAAAGACGGCAGTTCATGGAGTTGTCCGCGGCATTCAGTGAATACCGCGCCGGCATTCATTGAGTGTCATTCCGGCATTCAGTGAGTGCTGCTTCCATCTCCATTGAGTGCCGCATTTTTATAACAACCAGTTGTAATACAGCACATTTTGTACTACCAAAGGACAGTCCGAATTAGGGTTTTCTGCTCTGAAATGACTAAAATGCCCCTTCAAATTTGTCTATAAATAGAGGATGAATATCCTCTTGCATGAGGTTGGAATTTTCTTTGAATCTAGAGGTTGTATTAATTCTCCAAGTCCCAAAACTTTCAAAATTTCTTCTCTAAACACAATTAGAAGTTAGTTTTAGAAGAGTTAAAGAGGGTGGAAAGCTTGATTAGTCTTTGGAAGTTCTTCAAAATCACAAAGTTGAGGATATTTTGGAGGTAAAACTTTGAATTAATTAGTCTTTCTAATCACAAATATACTTAGAATCTTTGAATTTTTTTTCTCTCTCCCTATTAGTCTTTGAGATTCATAAGACCCTCAATGTCTTACTTGAATCCTTAGACTTGAAATCCTTTAACTCCTTTGTAAGCTCATGATTTACAAGGAGGTTGAAGTTGATATTAGTACATTTGACTAATGAATCTAAACCTATCTTCATGGTTTAGGTTTGTTATGTTTAGGTCTCATGGAATTTCTCCATATTTCTTTGAAACTTTCAAGATATGAATGTAGTTAGTCTCCCATGACCATCAAATGGTAGGAGAAGTAGTGTGGTTCAAGCCAAATTTCATGGCTCATGGGTGAAATTAGTTAACAAAGTTGTATTTGATAAATGATGCAGTGAGTTCACAATCTGTTTTTGATCATAGATTTTTAGTTAAATATCGAACCATTGGAATTGAATGAAGCCAACGAGAAAGTGTTTATAACTCAAAGTTCTACCACTTAAATTTTTGTATTAAGAAAGTATCATGTTTAGAATGGTTTGGTCAATGGTTTTGTGGAACAACTATAATTTATCAAGAATTTCAGAACAGTAACACTCTTTTGAAATAAGCAAACCAGAACCTTAATCAAGCACTCTTGTCCCAAAATAATTTTTCCTAAGTAGTTTAATGTGTTAGGAAGCTACCCTAAAAAGACCAAAGCATTTCTATTTTTTTACTATTTTTAGAAAATCATACAAAAACTCTGGACGGAGAGTTGTAAGTCTCTGAGTGGTGTCTAGTGTTTGTCTAATTCCCAGAGATCTAACCATTGAAACTTTGATTTTCTTTTTGGGCTAGAAACTAGACACACAGAGGCATCTTGTGTCCTAAAATCATCAAGATCAAACCATGGGAAGCATCCCTTTTATTTCTTTGAAGTTCGGGTCTGCTTGCTGAAATTTAGTATTCTGGAATGGTTTTTGATATATCTTGTGAACAATGGTCCAAATGACTCTTCTATGACTTAGGACTTAAACCATGTATTAATAATGATTAGTTAAGCTTAAATACAGAGGCTAAATGATCCAAGTCAAGGAATAATCCAATAGCTCATTCTTGTTCACATCTATGTAATCATACACATTCATCCTTGTAGATTGGTATTAGAATTCATAATTGTGTTATTTCTTCTACTTGATAGAATTAAGCTAGACATTTAGGAATAATTATTTGATACTATACATTCTTTCCAAAGTATGTGGACTAACCTGTGTTTGTAGCGCTTTTGAGGTATAATTTCTCAACCCTTTCTCTATGTTATTTAATTCCTTGATTTTATTGATTTTATGACCTCATACGCGACACCTTAGAATTAGGATCTTGCCTTATGTGCATATGTGATTAGAGACTCTTTTCTTAGGTTTTATTTTTGCATGCACCGCATGTTTAATTTTCGCGGCCGGATCCCGGGTAAGTTCTATAGTTCCCTATTTGCATATCATATTGCTTGCTATTTGAATTATGTGATTTTTGAATGATATTTTATCACTTGCAATCTTACACCCTTTAAGACATGCTTTTGTAATGTATATTTATACATATGTATTAGTTGAGGACATGCTTGGATTATTAGTTCGATTAAAAGGATGTTAAGTAGAGGCTTATCGCAAGATAGGATGAGAGGGGGTGTTTTAGTCCGACGGGCTCCCTCCCCTCTCATTCCATAATCCCCAGACCTAGAAAATCTTTGGTTTCTTAAAAGATCTGTTTGCTTTAAGATGGTTTCTTAATTTTTCCTTATAAAAAAATTAAGTGGCGACTCATCGTTTTTGAATTTAAATTTGGAAAATGTTTTAAAAACTAAAAGCTGTGGGTAAAGGAAAAATTGCGATATCCACAGAGACGCTACTTATTTTTTAAAACTTCTGGTTTGTTTGTTTTTTTATTTTTGTTTTAGTTTTTTCTTTTCATATTAAAAAAAAGGGAAAAGAAAAAACAAACAAAAAACAAAAGAAGAATAGAGAAGCACTACCTGAGTGTCTCACCAAATCGGAGATGGTGCATCGGCGGTGGCACAGAGGTGGTGGGTCAGTGGCGACGGCAGCACTGAAAAGGGATGTCGGAGGTGGGAGAAGAGAGGGAGGGGATGTCGTGAAAAGAGAAGACAGTGAGGCTAGAGATAGGGGAGAAGGAGAGTGGGCGGAGATGGGGGAGAAAAGATGGAGAGTGGCTGGAGATGGGGAGAAGAGAGAGAGAGAGAGAGAGAGAGAGAGAGAGGTTGTGAATCCTTGGAGAAGAGAGAATAGAGATAGATGACTGATTTGGGTATGTATATATGTATCTAGAGAGAGAGAGAGAGAGAGAGAGAGAGAGGTGGGAGAAGGAAACCTGCAAATTTTTTATTTTTTATTTTTTATTTTTTTTTTTGTGAAAGGAAATTTGTTTTGGGAGACCTTTTAGCTTTTTGAGAGAAGGAGAGAAGGCTTTTAGAAATTCTTTGTATACACACACACACACATACACACACACACAGGAAGGCTGTGGGAGAGGGGGTTTTGCTGCCAGTCTGCCACGTTGGATTTTTGTCTGAAGAAAAAAATGCTGATGTGGCGGCTTTTACAGGCTTTTTGTGCTTCAGTCTTTATATATATATATATATAATAGATAGATTAATTAAGAGTACAATTTTGCTCACTCCAAAATTGCTCACATTTTGCTCACTCTCCTCTTCCATTGGCTAATGCAGTAGGGTCCAATATTAAATGAGAATTAATTAATAATGTAAAGTACTGGGCCCACTGCATTAGTCATTGAGAGAGGAGGGTGAGCAATTTTGGGTGAGCAAAACTGTACTCATTATTTAGTTAATAGTTAGTGTAGACACCCAATTTTGACCACACTGATAGGATTTAGGGTGGACAACGTCTTGGAGGATTCGATGATGAAAAGTACCCCGTGGAAGGTACTGGATTCCACACAATCAGAAGATCGGACTTCGGAAAGTGACTTCAAGCTCAGAAAAGCCCTTTTCCATGGATAAATCCCGGTTTTGTCAAAATCATCTCTCATAATTCATATTCTCTCAGGGTTATATGAACATTAAGTGTTCTAAACACAGTATTCTAGGTATCCAGAGATTCAATTTTAAAGAAAAGTTCGAAATCGACGCACATTTGAAAGCAATTTTGGAAAAGACGTCATTTGATTTCAAAAAGACGACGAAAGTTCCGGAGGACTTCCGGACTTCAATTGGACTTCAATTCTCATTATAAAACCTCTGGAAATATTTTTATACTGAAATTCAACCTGACAGCTTTCCAACGGTACGTAAACGGACGATTTCGGACACCAAAAAGCATTTTTACAAAAATCTGGAAAAGCAGTGCACGTGATTTTTGAAACAGAGCTTGTGGGTGACCAGAGGGACCCAAATAGTAAATGGCGGTTTTGGGTATAGGGGTGGCGGGTCCCACCATAACCGCCACTTCCATTTGTGTCCTCCACGGAGCTTTTTGAGTTCCAGACCCTTCTAGAAGCTTCCCACTGCGAGGAAATTGCCTGGAAATTGCGTTTTGGCTCCGAAATGGCCATTTTAACCCTCTTTTAAGCTCTAAAAATCCTGTTTTAACCCTGAAACTTAAGAGCTAAGTCTTCAAAACTCTATATAAGATCTCATACATCTCATATGAGATCACATCTTAACACACTAGACACTTGGAAGAGATACACTTGAATATACTTGGAGATACAAGCACACATAGAAGCACATACAAGAGAGATAAGTATACTTTGAATATACTTTCAATTTAGGTGAATTCTAGAGAGAGAAAATTATGAATTGAATTTAGATTAACTTAGGCTAATTAGACCACAATTTGAACATCAATTGCCTCCCTCAACTTCCATGGATGAGTGCTTGAAGAACACTTGAATAACACTTGAAGAAGAAGATCTTCAAATCAATTTTGGTCTTGTAATTGAGAATCCTCCAAGAGGTAAACACTATAGTTCATCTCTAATTCCTACTTTGTATATATAGATCTATAAGATTTGGATCTAACTTAGTTCTATTTCTACTTATTAGAACACTCATCTTCTTCCTCTCATGTTCTTCACACACTCACATAGTTAGATCCAAATCTCTTTGATTTTTATTGATAATTTACAATTAGAGATTGTTTTTCACTTTGATTTTCAATTTTGGTTTCATTCTTCAATTTTAGTTTAGATTCATGCATACATGATTATATATATATACATATATCTATTTTGAATTCCATGATGGTTTGGAAATATGATCTATGAGAAGGATGATTTCTATGTTCATACCTATCTCTTGATTATTCCTATTACCTAGAATTCCTATTGAATTTCATCTCCAACATGATATTTATAAGTCCCTTTGATCCTTGATCTAAAAGTTCTTCATAGAACTTGAGGGCTAAATTGATTGGGAATCATGATAATTAAGTTGATCTATGAGTTTGATCTCTCTAATAAGCTTCAACTATCACTAAAATGTTTTCCTCACACTTTAAAATGAACTAGATAAAAATTCAGCAAAGCAGATTGGTTTTGTCCATTAGATTTGGTCCATCAAAACCCATAGTTTGATGGATTTCAAATTTTCTGGGTAAACTTTGATGAATTAGCTTTCATCCGGTCCGTTTTGAGAGCTTTTAGGATTCATATACTATTTTTAGAAATTGTTGAGAAATCGGTTGACAGATTTGAACATCGTCTCTTTGTGCTTGAATTTCAGAAAATCTATAATAGTTATCGACGTTCCGCTTTTTGGGGATGATTCCTAACTCATATATCTATATGCCGATGTAAAATCGTGAGCATACGATCGAGTTAGGATCGTTTTCTAAGCGTTTAAAGTTGATACAACTATTCTAGAATTTTCTAAGTTTAATTACAAATATGATTATGTATACAAAATGGTCATACCTTGATCACTCAACAACAATTGATGAATAAAACTTGGTTTAGAAATCACCTAGGATAAATGAATGAGAGATCAAAAGCTTAAATCAACTTGGTTAACATGATTCATGAACTTCTATTATATTTCTTTTATGATTTGCATTCATTTGTCAAATGATACCAAATTTCCAGAATAACAGAGTCTGTTTAAAACACTTTTTCAGACATCTTATGATTACAGAATGTCCATGGGTTTATTTTTGTCATATACTACAATGAAATAGCTTTCTTTTGACACCAAATAGAGCTTCATATGATTTTTGTAGATTTAATTATGATTTTTACAAGAACAGTGGACAGTCCTGATCCACTGTTCCCAGAACATTTATTTCTCAAACAATAAAATTGATATTGAGGTCCCACTTTTTGGAGAAGTTCCCTAAGACATGTATCTAACTTTCTGTAAAAGGGTTTTTACCCAGCTCATGTTTAAGACCACTTTTGATAGGATTCATTAGAGGTTGCTGAATCTGGAAATTTGATTGATGACATGTTTTCTTTGTTTATCATGCATATCATTTGTTTGCTTGTATTTTTGCAATGCTTGGGTATTCTTTGGTATATTAGTGCAGAGAATTAAGTGCCTCGGACCCGGACTTCGATTTGTGGTTTGCCTCGTCTACATGTGGCTTAGTGCCCATGTATCGTGTACTATCTCTATCCTTTCTCTTAGAATTTTTCTAGGTTTACAACTTTGATTTCAACGACACATTTCCTTTAGGATAAGTCTCCGTTTATATGATTATTTGTTAGAGACATCTTATCTAGGATTGTTGCATGATTGCATTGCACGTTTCCATTCTTTTTGCTTTCGCGACTCCGCTTGAGTCAACCAATGTAAGTCTTCTCGTTCCCTTTGCATATCATGACATGTTTACTTTATTTGCATCGGTCCCGGGCGGGACTAGCCACTGTGAGTATACTTCTCCCTTGTATTGCATGAGCATCCGCTTTCTACTTGATTTAGTCTCTTGAAATGATTTTCATTAGATGTTTCTTTTTGCCATGTATATATCTATCTAGTATGTTTGAGGAAACAACATCTATTATGAATTAATAACAAGGATATTTGAATCAAGGCCTACCATTCGGTAGGGCGAGGAGGGGGTGCTTTAGTCCTGCTTGGGCTCCTTCCCCTCTCGTACCAAGACCCCCGAACCTTGTTTCTGGTAATGAAGGGCGAGTAACCTTATTCAATTTTGGGCGAGTCAAACTTGGGTTTCCTAATTCCCGATAAAAATTAGGTGGCGACTCTTTGTCTCTAGGATCGCGTGAGGAAGTCCTAGTTTTCCCTGAAGTGTGCTCCTTGGGATCCGTCCCGGGACACTATCGAGGGAGAGCGTCAGGATCTCCTCCTCCATTCGCAGCGGTCCACAATCTGGCGACTCCACTGGGGATTTGAACATGAAACCGATGGTTTCTTGTTCTTCGAGGGTTTGACTTGAACCAATGAATATCCTTGTTATTAATTCAATAATCATGTTGTTTCTGCCTGCATTTGCACTTGCATTGTTCTTTCACCGCGACTGCTTGAGATCATTGCCTTGAAGATAGAGGGCCCTCTTTCCTCTATTTGTCAAGAGTTTTGGTAGCATGTAGTCACCGTTAGCCTTGTACCGCGTACGGTATATAGAGCCCATGTGTGAACGGCACGCCCTCGGGGAGGCGGTCAACCACACCGTTGAGCTTGCTAATGGACCCTTTATGAGACTAAAACCCGGCCTTTGCATATAGTTTCTATAGAACCCTTCAATTAGGATCTTGATTATCATCTTTGATTAGGACAATGTGATGAATTATTTGCGCTTGCCCGTAAGGGATTATGTGGATGATGAGGACGTGTATGCGAAGGCATCATCAAACCTTGTATGGTGGATTCCTCTAGGATAGTATGGTCTTTATCCGAACATCCAATCACTATTTGAGGACAATTTTGAAAATTTTTGAAATTATAAGCACTTCTTTGAAAATCCCAAGTCTTTTGAAAATTCCGGGAATATCCCTTTTGAAAACTCGCTTTGAAATTCACTTTCAAATTCTCCTAGATTTTTAGAGAAATCCAAAATTCCTACTTTGATGATTCAATTTCAAATTCTCCTCTCAAAATTCAGAATTTCAAATTTCCTACCTCGATTTTCAAAAATCATGATTTCACACCTCAAGAATTGATGGTTCAATTTGATTTTGAAAAATTACAAATCTCCCCATCTCTTTCAAAGATTTTCATGAAAAATTTCAATTTTTAAACATGAACCATCAAGAATTTCAAAACTCAAAATCCTTGGATAATGATTGGATTAGTAGGGTGATTAGCATACTCAAGGAATCTTATGTGCTTATGTGCTGATATGCTAGGTCTAAGCTAGATTAAGGTGCATTGCATTTAGATTAGATTGCATTTCATCTGCATTACATGCACTACACGAGCATTGCATATACGACTCACGAGTGCGACGCCTCTAATATACTTTTAAAAAAGAAAAGTTTTGTTTTCCTCAGAATTTTGAAAGCTTGAAAAGATTTCTTTGATTTTAAGAAAAATGTTTTTGAAAAAGGAAATGATTTTCCATTTATGATTTCCATCTTTGTAAATCCACCTTCTTATATCATTCTTTGAAAAATTCTTTTGCAATAAAGATACCTGATTATTTGAAAATCCCTAAATAAACCAGATAAGAAAAGATAGGACCGAAAAGTTGTACTCCTTTCTGGGTCAGAGCTCCGAACAGCCGTTTGGTCAGATCAGGGTTAGAAGAAGGAACAGCCGAGTCGACTAGGGTTGAAGATATGACATACGAAGCAGATATGGAAGCCAGATTGGCCGCAATGCAAGCTGCCTTGGATCAGAGCAGGGAGCAGAATCGAGAACAACTTGCCACTATGATGAGAATGATTGAGCAGCTAACTAATCCACCACCACCACCTCCAGAGCATCATGAAGAAGAAGATTTTGGGGAGACAGTTCAACCAAAGGTTCAGCTAGATCAGGAAATTCAGGACAAGTTGGCCAAGATCGACAAACTAGAGAGTGTGATCAGAAAGAGCAAAGGGGTGGATGAGTATTCGTTCGATGTTGAAGGGTTGTGTGACGCTCCAAAAGCCAAACTCCCAGAGAAGTTTAAGATGCCGCATATTGAATTTTTCAATGGAACCGGAAATCCAAAGAGCTATCTGAGGCTTTATGTAGGAACTTTGCAGCCTATGGGCATTGAATCTGACCTCTTCGCTCTATTGTTTCCAAGAGTTTTGAGTGGAGCAGCACTTTCATGGTACTTGACGTTGGAACCAGCCATAACCAGAGATTGGGAGGCATTGGCCAAAGCTTTCGTGGCTCAATATTCATATAACCAGTTGTTTGATGTAACTGCAAGAGATCTAGAAACCACCCGACAAGAGTACAGGGAATCCTTCGCAGGTTTCCTTACTCGTTGGAGAGCTAAAGCTGCTCAAATGACTAGCAGGCCAGCGGAAAAAGATCAGGTCCGAATGATCATCAAGAATCTACAGCCCGAATACTTGGAAAGGCTAGAATTTCAGTCCATTGTGAGTTTCGAACAGCTGTTTGATGTGGGAACTTTGATAGAAGATGCCATTAGAGATGGAAAGATCAAGAAAGAAAGCACGAGCAATCGATACAGAAAGACAGAAAGGCCAGTCTATCATCAGTCTGCTGACGTCAACACACTATCTCCTCAGCCTTTTCAGAAAGAGCGTCGAAGTATGGCTAATGCAAGAGGAAGTCAAAATCAGAAACAGTCGAGAGAGAAAAGAGAATTTTCCGACTTGGGGATGCCACTAAGCACCGCACTTGAAAGAATGATAGAAAAAGGGTACTTGCAGAAATTGGAACCTAAACCAGAGCCAAATCCACTTCCACCGGGTTTCAAAACAGAGTTCTTTTGTGACTTTCATCAAGGCCGTGGACATAGCACAGATAGATGCTGGAGACTTCGCCATGAAATTGAAGACTTGATTGAAAAAGGGGTCATCTCCCCTCCTCCCTCTCAGCCAAATGTTCAGAAGAATCCTCTCCCTAATCATAAGGGGAACATGCCAAATGTTAACTTTGTAGAAGAAGGATCTCAGGTTTATAACCCAAAGATCTACATCACATCCTCGAATCAACCAGCTATGGATGTTCAACTTCCGGAAGACGCTGCAATTTGCATCTTGAGGAATATGGAAGAGGAAGAATGGGTCGAAGAAGCACTGGCTTTTGAAGAAGAAATAGCCAACGGAAATCTTACAATTGAATGGTGGGATCCCAATGCCATCACCGACGACTCGATCTGGTATGAGGAAGAAAAGCCCATAGAAGCAGTCACCGAGAAACAAAGCACTGAGCCGATAGAAGAATTGCTAAAGCCTGTCGAGAACCTTGAAATCAAAGATGACGATCTTATTGCAATGATGGAAGAAGAAGAAGATTGGTGGTATGATGATGAGGATGATTCCATTAATAATACCATAATCCCCGATGATTCTGTTTGGAAAATCACTGTTGGCACCGAAAAGTTAGCCAAAGAACTTGAGTCTATTTGGATCACCAATGAAGCAAACCACTTGACCCGTTCCGGACGTCATTTCAAGCCTCATGAGTTAGAAAATCGTGGAAAAGAAACATGGAATGAGAAAGAAGTCGTCAAAGCAAAAGAGGCTGGTAAAGGAGCCGTGAGTGAAGAAGAAGATGAAATCCTAAAGCAATTGAAGAAAACACAAGCTTGGATCTCAGTATGGGGATTACTTATGAACTCTCACAAACACAGGCAGGCCATGCTCGATACTCTCAATCGTTTGGATGTTTCTGTCAATACTACTCCCGAAGATCTAATAAACATGATCTCTTCAAAGCCTTGTAAGCCTGTAATCACATTCACAGATGAAGATTTACCGCCGGAAGGGGCACACCACAACAGAGCTCTCTACATCACTGTACATTGCCTGGGGAATAGAGTACCGGTCTGCTTGGTAGATAATGGGTCAGCCTTGAATGTATGTCCTCTCCAAACAGCTCTCAGAATGGGGTTGTCTATTTCAGAACTCTTGCCATCAACACAAACTGTGAGGGCCTATGATAACACCAAAAGGGCCATTGTGGGAATGATTAAGTTGAAAATTGAAGTCGGGCCATTAAACAAAGAAGCTGATTTCCAAGTGATTGATATTTCGGCTAGCTTTAATCTGCTATTGGGACGTCCGTGGTTACATGTGAATGATGCAGTCGCCTCCACTCTCCACCAGAAAGTCAAGTTCATCTGGAAAGAGGATGTGGTAACAATCTTTGGGGATAGCTGGATCAAAGAAGAAGGGACAAGCCATGGTCCTGTGCTAGAAGTCCAAACACCGGAAGAAGAAAATGAATTGGGAGGATTCAACTTTGTGGGAATGATAAATGAAGGAGCTAAGAAAAAGAAATCCGTTTGGGATCGACTCAGCTATGAGAAGAAACTTCCTGATGCATCTGTCTGGGGCGAAGAAATCACTCCGATCAAGAAAAAGAAGCCGTTCATCACCGGACGCGAATATAGAAAGATGTTCGAGAAGGGAAACCCGGTTGCCAAAGATCTACAAGAAGAAGTGGGACAGAATTGGATCCCTGAAGTCATGCCATTGTACTTTGACCAGTATGCCAATCCTAAAGTGGCTCATATGGTGCGGAAGATGAACTATTTTCCTGGAATGGGACTAGGTCGTCGTCAACAAGGAATAACTGAACCACCGAACTTCCACGAACAGAAAGATAAATCTGGGCTTGGGTATCAATTGACTGAAGAAGATAAGAAGAAGATGACAAAAGGAAAAGGGCCGATGGTTGTTTCTGGGCCAAGAATCCTGAATGGATACTTCGTGAAAGAAGGCGATGACTTTCCCTTCTGTGGGTTCCCTGAACCATGGTATGATCCGGCTACCAAGAACATTAAGCCTGGATTTGAGATTTTCTTCAAACATGAGTTCTCCGACTATGAAGATCCGTTCTTGTATACTCCGCCTATCAAGAAAGAAAGGAAGGACTGGGCTGAGCTGATGACAAGTGATGATTTGAACATGCTAATGGATGAAGAGCTGAACATGCTGATGGATGCCGAAGAAGCACTGGGAAATGTGAAAGAAATCAAGCCAATAGAGGGAGCTCTGAACAATTGGGTGATAGAATCGGAAGTCAACAAATCCCCTCCCCCATTTCCCCGGAAGTCTGTAAAGGCCAATATGAGCCATGATGTTGAGTCCGCTTTTGCTTTTGATGTACCCAAAAATGTTAATGAAATGAACGAGGATTTTGCTTACTCTTCTGTGTCTGATGATCTTGATTTTGAAATTTCTGAGGATTTGCAAAGATGAAAATGAATCTGCATGCAAGATTATTGAAGAAACTTTGCTAATAAACTTGGATAATGAAGATAATCCACAAAATGTTCATATTGGCACCACGCTCACTTCACAAGAAAGCAATGAACTAATCAACTTATTAAAAGAATTTAAAGATGTTTTCGCTTGGTCCTACCAAGATATGCCAGGCATCGATCCAGAGATTGTCCAACACCACATCCCTCTCTTTCCAAATTCAAAACCTGTTAAGCAAAAGTTGAGACGCATGAGACCCGAATGGACTTTGAAGATCAAAGAAGAAGTTGAGAAACAATTGAAAGCTGGATTCCTGATGGTAACCCAATATCCGGAATGGATAGCCAATATAGTTCCTGTGCCAAAGAAGGATGGAAGGATCCGTGTATGTGTTGACTTCAGAGATCTAAACAAGGCTAGTCCTAAGGATGATTTTCCGCTTCCACACATAGATGTTCTGGTAGATAGCACCGCGGGGCATGAGTTGTTATCATTCATGGATGGTTTCTCAGGGTACAATCAGATTTTAATGGCACCCGAAGACAGAGAAAAGACTACATTCACAACTCACTGGGGGACGTATTGCTACCGAGTAATGCCATTTGGGTTAAAGAATGCCGGAGCGACCTATCAGAGAGCTGCTACTACTTTGTTACATGACATGATCCATAAAGAGGTAGAAGTTTATGTGGATGATATGATTGTTAAGTCCAAAGAAAGAAGTGGGCATTTAACAGCACTCGCCAAGTTCTTTGAAAGATTAAGGAAATACAGAATGAGATTGAATCCACAGAAGTGTACTTTTGGAGTTACCACCGGAAAGCTGCTGGGATTTCTCATCACACAGAGAGGAATTGAGGTTGACCCCACAAAGATCAAGGCTATTATGGATATGCCGCCTCCGACAAATGAAAAGGAAGTAAGAGGATTTCTGGGAAGAATCCAATTCATCAGCCGCTTCATATCTAAGCTCACTGCTACTTGCGATCCGCTTTTCAGCTTGTTGAGAAAAGGGAAGAAATTCGAATGGGACAATCAATGTCAAGAAGCTTTTGACAAGATCAAGGCTTATTTATCAAACCCACCGGTTCTTTCACCCCCGAAGTCAGGGAAGCCTTTGCTGTTGTACTTATCCGTGTCAGAGAATGCTATGGGATGCATGTTAGCCCAAGAAGGAGATGAAGGGCGTACAGAGAAAGCCATTTACTACTTAAGTAAAAGGATGACTGGATACGAATTGAAGTATTCTCCGTTAGAAAAGACATGTTGGGCTTTGGTTTGGGCCACTCGTCGTCTGAGGCATTATATGTTGGCCTTCCCTGTTGTTTTAATCTCCCGAATGGATCCTTTGAAGTACCTATTTGAAAAACCAGCATTGACCGGAAGAATCTCCCGATGGACATTGATGCTATCTGAGTTTGACTTGATACATGCTACGAGTAAATCTGTTAAAGGAAGGGCTGTCGCAGAACATTTAGCAGAACATCCGATAAATCTGGAAAACGAAGGAGAGTTCATGTTCCCTGACGAAGGATTGATGGAATTAAAAGAAGATGTGTGGAAAATGTACTTTGATGGAGCTGCAAACCAAAAAGGATATGGAGTAGGAATCATCCTTGTATCCCCTGAAGGAGCACATACCCCATTCTCTATTAAGCTGAAGTACACCTCCACCAACAACACTGCTGAGTATGAAGCTTGTATCTTGGGGCTAGAAGCCGCATTGACTTTGGAGGTAAGGAAACTTGATGTATTCGGGGATTCCAATTTGATCATATCCCAAGTTCGAGGAGATTGGAAAGTCAAGGAAGAGAAGTTAAAACCCTATCATGAGTATCTTGATTCTTTACGAACTCGTTTCTTGCATATCACGTTCTTCTACCTGCCTCGAGAAGAAAATCAGCTAGCAGACTCTTTGGCTACTTTAGCGTCAATGATTGAGATTCCTGTGGGGATAAAGCTAACTCCTTTGATGATTGAACAAAGGGAAAAGCCGTCTTATGAGATGATTGGGGAAATAGAAGAAGCAGAAGAACTTCCGTGGTACACCGACGTGTGGAACTTCATTGAAAATGGGGAATATCCGGAAAGCGCCTCCGAGAAAGACAAGAGAGCCATAAGAAGATTCTCGGCTCAGTTCATGATTTGTGGTGGAAGTCTATTGAAGAGATCTTACAATGGATTCAACTTGACATGTCTATATGGAAACAGTGCGAGAAAGATGATGGAGCAAATTCACGAAGGGGTGTGTGGTCCTCATATGAGTGGACACATGTTAGCTAAGAAGATCATCCGACAAGGATATTATTGGACTACTATGGACAAGGACTGCTATGAATATGTCAGAAAATGTCACAAATGTCAGATCCATGCCAATATGAAGCATGTGCCGCCGTCACTGCTATACAACATGACTACCCCTTGGCCATTCTCAGTTTGGGGAATAGATGTTATTGGAGAAGTAACCCCGAAGGCGTCTAATGGGCATCAATACATCCTGGTAGCAATTGATTATTTCACAAAATGGGTGGAAGCAGAGTCTTATGCGACATTGAAGGCTAAAGATGTGGCCAGATTTATCAGAAGAAATATAATCTGCCGATACGGGGTCCCTCATGAGTTGATATCCGATCATGGCAGTCACTTCCAGAAAGAGGTTTTGGATCTACTAGAAGAATACAAGATCATGCACCACATGTCAGCGCCGTATAGGCCACAAACAAATGGGGCAGTTGAAGCAGCTAATAAGAATTTGAAGACGATCCTAAGAAAGATGACTGATACATACCGAGATTGGCATGAGAAGTTACCGTATGCACTGTGGGGATACAGAACATCTATCCGAACATCTACAGGAGCCACTCCTTATTCATTGGCTTACGGAATGGAAGCAGTACTCCCAGTTGAAATAGAACTACCATCTTTGAGAGTTGTGGCAGAATCCGAGATTCCAGAATTTGATTGGCTAAGAGATAGATATGAGGAGCTAATGTTACTTGATGAGAAAAGGTTGGCCGCAATTGATCATGTGCATGTGTATCAGAGAAGAATAGCTCGAGCATTCAACAAGAAGGTCCGTCCAAGAAAACTTGAGGAAGGCGACCTTGTGCTTAAAGCCTTAAAAGCACCCGTTTTCGATCCTAGAGGGAAATTCAAGCCAAATTGGGTTGGCCCATACGTCATCAAGAAGCTTCTCTCTGGAGGAGCGGCATACCTGATGGATCTAGATGGAGTTGAGTTCAATCAGCCAATCAACATTGACCGTCTCAAGAGATACTATGCTTAAAAGCCTTTTCTTTCAAAACCTGTTCTTTCAAAACTTCCAGCATTCGAGGAACTACACTTGACCTGATTCCCACTTGGGGATATGTAGGCAACCTGCTCGGTTCGGTCACTGCTCCTGAAACCCTCAACCATACTTTCTTTCAAGACCTGGCCGAACTACTTTGGATCTGATTCCCACTTGGGGATAAGTAGGCGAGCTTTCCTGGCTCTCGATCCCTGAACCTTGCAAACTAGGGGCAAACTTTCAAGTTTGCCCAAAGCCTCAAGATATCACTGCCACACTAGGGGCAAACTGCGTTTGCCCAAACTTCCATTTATCTCTATCAACTAGGGGGCAAACTGTCGTTTGCCCATACCTCGCTACCTGTCCTCTCTGGATCACTTGGCTATCAGAATTAAAGCACCTAAGTGAAAAATCTGGTAATTCTTGATATTAAGTTGAAAAGTTTTTTAGCAATCTAAAGATGTGAATCTAATGTCAAGACTGAAACATTATGTGGAAAATTTTCAAAAGCTTCAAGATTACATGCAAAGCCAACACAATATCCTGCTACAAGATAAAATCTCATTTTCAAAACATGCAAATCCTTAGAAAATTCAAATATCCAAGTCAAAAGACATTGTCGAGAAAGAGGAATCGTCAGAAATTTCCTTTCAAATCGAGTCCTGTGTGTCAGTGTGCAAAGTGTCAATCAAATCAGTCTCGTGACAAGGGATGCAAAGCGAAACAGAAGGATAGCATAAAGCAGCATCAAGCAAAGTCAAGAGTACAAGCCCATCAAGTCTCAGACAGAATACATCAACATCAGTCTCAGCACAGAAAGCAAGAAAAACAGAAAGATAGTCATGGGTGCATATGATCATCATCAGCGACGACGAGTAGCCCGTGGGTACCGAGCAGGCATATCTGAGGCCGTAGAGCTATCATCATCTTCAATTTGGCGCCTTCGCCTAGACCCACCAGCCCCACCAGAAGGGCCTGCATTCATCCGCTCCAACTGTGATTGAAGCTGCCTAACTTGAGCCACCTGTGGAAGAAAAGAATCAGTATAGGGGTTTGAAAAAGCAATGAGATAAGAAGAAAAGGTCAAGAAATTTACCAGGGCCGCATCACGGTCTATGTAAGTCTGGCACATGCCATCCCACTGCAAAGAGAAGAAAGATATGGTCAGAAAGATCAGAAGAATCAGAGGTAATGAGTTCAGAAATTACTTACATGTCCCTCACGAGCAAGGCTCCAAGCCCTCAGATTCTGTGCATAAGCTCGCTCTTCATTGAAAACGGCTCGGGGAACGGACTCATGTTGTTCTGAAACTAGCTGAGGCTCTACAAGATCACGGGGGATCTCTACAGAAGATATAACTCCGCGCAGCATGGTCGAGGCTCGCCAATCACAAGGAGGAATGAGAGGTAGAGGTCGACCAGGGCCATCCACAAAAGAACTCCCCTGCAAATGATGATGAGAAATAAGATAAAGCAAGCATTCGATCAGAAATGAAGAAGTCGTGAAATACCTGCGGGTCATCCGAGAGCGGGAAATTAGGCATCAGATGAGTAACCCTGAAGACGTCATAGTTCTCCTCAAACAGAGTAAAAGAGGCTGAAGGAATTCCGTTCAAAGCATTAATAAGATCTTCATCTTCCAAATTCTGCGCCGACCTCATACAAGAAGGCGGATCCTGTGGCACTAAGAGACGATCCTCCAAATCAGTCTGAGGAGCTACTCTCTCTCCAAGATACCACTCAAGAACAGAGGGACCCTCAAGAAGAATCCTCTCTCCAGTCATCTGTCTAGCTAAGCCAATCTCAGTCACATCTCCATTTGTCACCCAAGGATGCCAGTTAACTTGGGTGAATCTGAGACGGGTAAGAAAATCCCGGCAAGAAATAACATTATGAGCATCATTCTTGGTACCTACGGCTTGGCGACGCCACTTCAGAGCCCGTGGAAAAATATGAATCTCTTCCTCCCGGAATGATGGAGCCGTCATGGAGAAATACTCAAAGGCCCACACCTACAAGAGAAAATAAAGCAGTGGTCAAAACAGCAGAACATCAAATGATAAAAACTGGAAATGAAAATATTTTCAGTACCTCCCAAGCTCTCCAGAATCCGCCGAATCCAGGGGATTTGCCTCGAGAATGCTCCCCCATATGACTATACAGAATGGCTAAACCAGCAGAGCCCCAATCAAAATCTGCAATCTCCTCAAGATTTCGAAGACTATCAAGCATATTCAATGTAATCCGCTCAGCTCGAGTAGAAAGAAGAGAGCAACCAAGCAAATACAAGATGAAAGCACGGGTAAGCTGCATATCGGTAAATTGAGCCGCTCTTTCAGAAGGCCTGAAGTTGTTGATGAACCATGTGATGCCTACGCTCGATCCGTGAAGATCTCTCTGGGATGGGATGATGCCTAGGAGACGCTCAATGATAGTAGGATGTCTATGGATGTTCTTTGCAAAGGCAAGACGATGCCCGCCAAATGAGATGCCGGTTATCATTGCAAAATCAAGAGGGGTCATGGTTATCTCCCCAAAAGGCATGTGAAAAGTATTTGTGGAATCCCACCACCTTTCAGCAAGAGCTTGAATCATGGCCAGATCATTAGTCGATCTCTCCAATAAGGTTACAAACGACCCAAAGCCCGCTTGCTTGATATTGGCTACTACTTGGGGACGCGACTCCGACAATTCATTAAACCATTCAAGGCATTTTCCATGGCTACCATGACCTCTAAGATGACCAACCACATTCTAAAAAGAAAAAGGATGATTTCTAAGGAATCGCAAGAATAAAGAGACACGTATGAAGATGTGAAACAAAGGAGTAATTAAAGAATGGGTTACCTCTTGACGAAAGGCCCTCCTAGAGATATGATTTAGTGGATTTTTCATGGTTGCATACTCCATGGTTTGAGTTGATGAAGCTCCACTAGCTTGAAATTGGCTTCTACGTGTTCTAGAACTTTCACCTTGTCCATGGGAACTCATGGTTGTTGATGCTTGAAGCTTGAAGATAAGAGGTTGAAGATGATGAATAGTAAAAACCTTGGTACTTGAATCCCCTAGAATAGGGAGGAGTTGATGAAATCAACAAAGTTTTTGGAGGTTTTAATGCAAGAAATCACTCAAAACATCAAGAAATTGCAAGATTTGAGCACCTTAGAAGGAAGAGGTGATGCATTGAAGAAGAAATGAATGAAGAACAAAGAAGAAAATGGGTTTAAAACCCCAAAGTTGCGGCTGGCGGTTCCCAAGGGGGTGTGGGGAACCGCCATTTACTATTCACTTCCTGCCATTTCCCCATTTTGCTCTATATTCACGTTTTGACCCCCGGAACTCTTGATTTGATCCCGGATTGGTCCATTTTTGATATATAAGCCTTGAGAGTGCTTAAAACTTGTTGGAATTGGTCTAAAGGACCCATGGGAATTTGAATTTTGGTAAAAGCCGTTCAGAGTTGAAGAAAAGTCCCCCAGATGAGAAGAATCAAAGGCACCGCAGCCTGAAAGTGGCCGAGAAACGGCAAACTCCCGTCGTTTTGGGATTGATTATGAGTTGTCTTAGAAAATGGACATTTGAGTCTACTGTCGCTTGAGAATTACATCCAGAAAGGACTTTCAGAAGATGGGTCAGAATGCGAGATGTTCAGAAAGGGTTAGAGTAAGCCTGACGTGTTGCAAGAATGATTGCGTTGGTCGAAGCACCAATATGAGTCTCAGAAAGAATCAGCAGGGCCTCCAGAATATGTGCTCGCGTCCCAGAAACCTCAGATATCTCCTCAAGCAGAGAATTTCCAGATATTGTCAAGGTATAACAGAATTCGTGCATCTCTCAGAATCATAGGATCTCTCCAGTAGAGAACTTTCAGAATTAAGTTTCTCGCAAGCATCATGTATCCACGGGTTGCCTCCAGATAAAGGGTATCTCTCAGAATTTGAGCATCAAAATCGCCTCCAGAATACAAGGTTTATGCCAAGCATCATGTATCCAGGGTTGCCTCCAGAATGTAGGGTTTCTCTCAGAATCAGAATCGTGGGTCGCCTCCAGAATACAAGGTTTATGCCAAGAATCGTGTATCCGTGGGTTGCTCTCAGAATGTAGGGTTTCTCTCAGAATCGTGGGTTGCCTCCAGAATGTAGGGTTTCTCTCAGAATCAGAATCGTGTATCCAGGGTTGCCTCCAGAATGTAGGGTTTCTCTCAGAATCATGTATTTCTCAGCATCGCATATCAGGGTTGCCTCCAGAATGTAGGGTTTCTCTCAAAATCAGAATCGTGTATCCGTGGGTTGCTCTCAGAAGAAGGGTCATCTCTCAGAATTTGTGTATCACTCAGAATCCGTGCATCAGAACAGAAGATTTGTCCTCAGAAGAAGGGCCTGTTTCAGAAGAACAGAGGATTTGTCTCCGGCAGAGAGACCTGTTTCAGAAGATTTGTTTCTAGACCTGCCACAGAAGATTTGTCCTCGGAAAAAGGGCCTATTTCAGAAGAACAGAAGATTTGTCTCCGGCAGAGAGACCTATTTCAGAAGACTTGTTTCCAGACCTGTTACAGAAGATTTGTCTAGAAGAAGGACCTGTTTCAGAAGAGCAGAAGATTTGTCTCCGGCAGAGAGACCTGTTTTAGAAGATTTGTCCCCAGCAAAAGGACTCTACATCAGCAATCGTCCCCAGCAAAAGGACTCTACATCAGCAATCGTCCCCAGCAGAAGGACTCTACATCAGCAATCGTCCCCAGCAAAAGGACTCTACAATCAGCAAATCGTCCACAGAAGAAGGACCTGTTTCAGCAATCGTCCCCAGCAGAAGGACTCTACATCAGCAATCGTCCCCAGCAGAAGGACCTGTTTCAGCAATCGTCCCCAGCAGAAGGACTCTACATCAGCAATCGTCCCCAGCAGAAGGACTCTACACCAGCAATCGTCCCCAGCAAAAGGACTCTACATCAGCAATCGTCCCCAGCAGAAGGACTCTACATCAGCAATCGTCCACAGAAGAAGGACTTATTTCAGCAATCGTCCCCAGCAGAAGGACTCTACATCAACAATCGTCCCCAGCAGAAGGACTCTACATCAGTAATCGTCCCCAGCAGAAGGACTCTACACCAGCAATCGTCCAGTTGTTTGACATGACTCAGAATTCATCCAAGATACTTCGCTATTTCAAGAGTCGTCCAGGATACAGATGACGCCTACAAGCCTTAAGATCAGAAGAATAACTTTGACAAAAACCTCGAGAATCATCCAAGATACCTTTAGCATATTCGACTGTGAGAGAGAGTCGTTGCATCCTTTGCATTAGATTTTGCATCTAGGGAACCCTTGAGGATGATTCCTCCAGCACTTTCACATTTCATGTTTTCATATTGCACCAGCATCCTAGGATAGGAGCATTTCATCCGCATTGTTGTTGTTTGTTTGTTTTCCGTCTTCTCGCGCGCTTGAACTACGCCCTGGTCTGATTCCTGGAAAGGATACGTAGGCAGCTCCAGCGGAGCACGACCAGCATCAGCTTCAACTTAGCCGCCTCTACCCAGCATTGCATTGCATTCTTGCATTTGTAATTTCTTGATTTTTTTTCAGATTTTGAATTTCTTGATTTTGCGATTTTTTTTTGTTTTTCCTAAAACCTCTCAGTATGGTTATTTGGGTGCCTTCAAGGCTTTGGCACTCACTTGCAGTTCACGTTGTTCACAACAAGCTCTGCCAAAGAGGGGCAAACTGTAGACACCCAATTTTGACCACACTGATAGGATTTAGGGTGGACAACGTCTTGGAGGATTCGATGATGAAAAGTACCCCGTGGAAGGTACTGGATTCCACACAATCAGAAGATCGGACTTCGGAAAGTGACTTCAAGCTCAGAAAAGCCCTTTTCCATGGATAAATCCCGGTTTTGTCAAAATCATCTCTCAGAATTCATATTCTCTCAGGGTTATATGAACATTAAGTGTTCTAAACACAGTATTCTAGGTATCCAGAGATTCAATTTTAAAGAAAAGTTCGAAATCGACGCACATTTGAAAGCAATTTTGGAAAAGACGTCATTTGATTTCAAAAAGACGACGAAAGTTCCGGAGGACTTCCGGACTTCAATTGGACTTCAATTCTCATTATAAAACCTCTGGAAATATTTTTATACTGAAATTCAACCTGACAGCTTTCCAACGGTACGTAAACGGACGATTTCGGACACCAAAAAGCATTTTTACAAAAATCTGGAAAAGCAGTGCACGTGATTTTTGAAACAGAGCTTGTGGGTGACCAGAGGGACCCAAATAGTAAATGGCGGTTTTGGGTATAGGGGTGGCGGGTCCCACCATAACCGCCACTTCCATTTGTGTCCTCCACGGAGCTTTTTGAGTTCCAGACCCTTCTAGAAGCTTCCCACTGCGAGGAAATTGCCTGGAAATTGCGTTTTGGCTCCGAAATGGCCATTTTAACCCTCTTTTAAGCTCTAAAAATCCTGTTTTAACCCTGAAACTTAAGAGCTAAGTCTTCAAAACTCTATATAAGATCTCATACATCTCATATGAGATCACATCTTAACACACTAGACACTTGGAAGAGATACACTTGAATATACTTGGAGATACAAGCACACATAGAAGCACATACAAGAGAGATAAGTATACTTTGAATATACTTTCAATTTAGGTGAATTCTAGAGAGAGAAAATTATGAATTGAATTTAGATTAACTTAGGCTAATTAGACCACAATTTGAACATCAATTGCCTCCCTCAACTTCCATGGATGAGTGCTTGAAGAACACTTGAATAACACTTGAAGAAGAAGATCTTCAAATCAATTTTGGTCTTGTAATTGAGAATCCTCCAAGAGGTAAACACTATAGTTCATCTCTAATTCCTACTTTGTATATATAGATCTATAAGATTTGGATCTAACTTAGTTCTATTTCTACTTATTAGAACACTCATCTTCTTCCTCTCATGTTCTTCACACACTCACATAGTTAGATCCAAATCTCTTTGATTTTTATTGATAATTTACAATTAGAGATTGTTTTTCACTTTGATTTTCAATTTTGGTTTCATTCTTCAATTTTAGTTTAGATTCATGCATACATGATTATATATATATACATATATCTATTTTGAATTCCATGATGGTTTGGAAATATGATCTATGAGAAGGATGATTTCTATGTTCATACCTATCTCTTGATTATTCCTATTACCTAGAATTCCTATTGAATTTCATCTCCAACATGATATTTATAAGTCCCTTTGATCCTTGATCTAAAAGTTCTTCATAGAACTTGAGGGCTAAATTGATTGGGAATCATGATAATTAAGTTGATCTATGAGTTTGATCTCTCTAATAAGCTTCAACTATCACTAAAATGTTTTCCTCACACTTTAAAATGAACTAGATAAAAATTCAGCAAAGCAGATTGGTTTTGTCCATTAGATTTGGTCCATCAAAACCCATAGTTTGATGGATTTCAAATTTTCTGGGTAAACTTTGATGAATTAGCTTTCATCCGGTCCGTTTTGAGAGCTTTTAGGATTCATATACTATTTTTAGAAATTGTTGAGAAATCGGTTGACAGATTTGAACATCGTCTCTTTGTGCTTGAATTTCAGAAAATCTATAATAGTTATCGACGTTCCGCTTTTTGGGGATGATTCCTAACTCATATATCTATATGCCGATGTAAAATCGTGAGCATACGATCGAGTTAGGATCGTTTTCTAAGCGTTTAAAGTTGATACAACTATTCTAGAATTTTCTAAGTTTAATTACAAATATGATTATGTATACAAAATGGTCATACCTTGATCACTCAACAACAATTGATGAATAAAACTTGGTTTAGAAATCACCTAGGATAAATGAATGAGAGATCAAAAGCTTAAATCAACTTGGTTAACATGATTCATGAACTTCTATTATATTTCTTTTATGATTTGCATTCATTTGTCAAATGATACCAAATTTCCAGAATAACAGAGTCTGTTTAAAACACTTTTTCAGACATCTTATGATTACAGAATGTCCATGGGTTTATTTTTGTCATATACTACAATGAAATAGCTTTCTTTTGACACCAAATAGAGCTTCATATGATTTTTGTAGATTTAATTATGATTTTTACAAGAACAGTGGACAGTCCTGATCCACTGTTCCCAGAACATTTATTTCTCAAACAATAAAATTGATATTGAGGTCCCACTTTTTGGAGAAGTTCCCTAAGACATGTATCTAACTTTCTGTAAAAGGGTTTTTACCCAGCTCATGTTTAAGACCACTTTTGATAGGATTCATTAGAGGTTGCTGAATCTGGAAATTTGATTGATGACATGTTTTCTTTGTTTATCATGCATATCATTTGTTTGCTTGTATTTTTGCAATGCTTGGGTATTCTTTGGTATATTAGTGCAGAGAATTAAGTGCCTCGGACCCGGACTTCGATTTGTGGTTTGCCTCGTCTACATGTGGCTTAGTGCCCATGTATCGTGTACTATCTCTATCCTTTCTCTTAGAATTTTTCTAGGTTTACAACTTTGATTTCAACGACACATTTCCTTTAGGATAAGTCTCCGTTTATATGATTATTTGTTAGAGACATCTTATCTAGGATTGTTGCATGATTGCATTGCACGTTTCCATTCTTTTTGCTTTCGCGACTCCGCTTGAGTCAACCAATGTAAGTCTTCTCGTTCCCTTTGCATATCATGACATGTTTACTTTATTTGCATCGGTCCCGGGCGGGACTAGCCACTGTGAGTATACTTCTCCCTTGTATTGCATGAGCATCCGCTTTCTACTTGATTTAGTCTCTTGAAATGATTTTCATTAGATGTTTCTTTTTGCCATGTATATATCTATCTAGTATGTTTGAGGAAACAACATCTATTATGAATTAATAACAAGGATATTTGAATCAAGGCCTACCATTCGGTAGGGCGAGGAGGGGGTGCTTTAGTCCTGCTTGGGCTCCTTCCCCTCTCGTACCAAGACCCCCGAACCTTGTTTCTGGTAATGAAGGGCGAGTAACCTTATTCAATTTTGGGCGAGTCAAACTTGGGTTTCCTAATTCCCGATAAAAATTAGGTGGCGACTCTTTGTCTCTAGGATCGCGTGAGGAAGTCCTAGTTTTCCCTGAAGTGTGCTCCTTGGGATCCGTCCCGGGACACTATCGAGGGAGAGCGTCAGGATCTCCTCCTCCATTCGCAGCGGTCCACAGTTAGTGCATTATTCGTTATTTTATTTCTCTAGTGCCCTTATTTTTAAGAAATTATTATTGGCACTCTATAATTGAACCAATGCACTCTATTGTACCACTTTCAGAGCATGTGGTACTATGTATATCATGTACCACATGCATGATACCACATACTTTGAGAGTAGTACCGCCTTGATTCAATGATGAAGTGCCAATAGGATCACCAGAAAAAAGAGCACTACTATACCCACACACTTTTCTACACATTTTTTGACATACAGCTTTAAATGCATGTACCCTGTATTGTGTAAGTGGTACACAGATAAGTGTGAAAAATTCAAACAACACAAGATACATGCATTTAAAGTATAGTGTGTAGAAAAGTATGTATGTCTAGCGTTATTAAAAAAAAAATTTGAAGTAAAGTTTCCCAAAGCATTACTTAATTTAGTTAATTATAGGGATGTATACGAGCCGAGCCGAGTCTGCTCGCGAGCTTGGTCACGAGCTCAAACGAGTCGAGCTTTCAAGTGTTCGCGAGCTTTCTCGCGAACTTTTAACGAGCTTTTTTGCGCGCCCTTTTAAATTATATAGTTTAATAGTAAAACAATCATTTATCAAGTATATTTACGAGATATGTCATATTTTCTCTAAAATTATATAATTTTATAATAAATATATACATAAATCACTATACAAGCTTTTTATCAAACTTATTAACGAGCATTTTCACGAGCCTTCTCATGAGCCTTAATCGACCGTGTTCACGAAAATTGAACTTCGAATGCTTGTTGATCGACTCAGCTTATTTACACCCCTACTTAATTAAGGGTCACTCAGCCACAGCACCCTAAAACCAATACAATGCTACATAAAGCCCAAGGCCCAAATATTTAACTCAATAACCACTTCCCCAACCAAAAAGACCAAAGTGACCTAATTTCCTAAGAAACTGAAAATGCCCTCTCCTCCTACATAGCAGAAGTGATGACAAACGATACAGTTCGAGCTTCAATTCGAATTTTCAAATTTCCTAGCAAAGAAGCTAATCAAAAGCGACGATTCTCCGTGAGATTTGAGGACTGATCAGACACAGAAATTCTCCAAAAAAACACAATCACATTGTCAAATGGCAAAGAAAAGTAAGTAAAAATTTTCGTCCAACTCTTAATAATGGTCATAGTTTCGATTAAATCAAAGAATGCATGCACAAATTTAGTTTTAAAGCCCTAAAAATTGTTTTCGAAGCAAGACTTCATGAATATGAACTTCAAAAATTGAAAATAAAGGTTTATGATAGATAATACTAAAATTATCTGTTACCTGACACACTTAGGGTTTCTGCAGAATATACAACCTCATTTCTCTATGTATAAACACAAAATCGTATAGTAGATTTGTTGTCTGTTGCTAATTGCTGTTGAAAAGCACATACCACTACCATTTTATTTGTGGTCTGATTTGCTATCTATCAAAGTTGGAGAAAAATACAAATATTACTTGTTGAGCAAAACAGATAATATTATCTGTTTGTAGCTTTTACACAACATACTATTGTTGTTGTATGATTTTCTACACCACTTTATCTATTGCAAATTATATGTTGCTTCACATAATTCTTGTTGAAAAACATATAACATTAATATTTTGTTGTCTGATTTGCTGTCTGTAAAATTTAATTTGGACAAAAATACAAATTTTATTGGTTGAGCAAAATAGATAATATTATCTATTTTATGCAACTTTTACATAACGTACCATTGCTTTACCTCTTGCACATTACTGATAACTTTATATATTCTACATTATATCATTTTTAGTTATGCAAATATAAATATCTATAGAGCTTATATATTCTAGTAATCTGGTAACAAATTTTACCTATTGAGCAAAACAAATAATATTATCTGTAAATTAAGATTATCTGAATTGTATTATTTTGACAGGTGTTGCAAAAAAAAAAAAAAAAAAACAAAAACAATTGTGAAGAAGGACAATATAACAACAGAAGACAAGAGGGGAGGGAAGAGCTATGTACGACAGTTTTGATCTAGTTTGTAACCTATGCAAACCCCAACAGTCTGAAACAAGGTATGTATGAACTCATAATCTCTTATATCACATTGAGTCAGAAACAGATAATATTATTTGTTGTGAATAACAGAGAATATGTTATTGTCACGTCCCGACGTAGCATAAATATGGAAAGCGTTTAATTTCCTTTATGGACCCGTAGGTCACGACAGTTTGAAGGATCGATTCCGTCCCAAACGTCGAACAACATAATACCATAATCAGAGTAGAGCAATCAACGCTTACAAATATTTTTCTAACTTATTACATATTACGATATGGGGTCTACTAAGGCACAAGCCGCCTTAAATAAAACAATATCTATCGCCTATTACAGTCATCCTTATTACAAAACAGTTCATAAATTAAAGCATGGAACATTGATAACAGTTTTGTCTTCCAAAAACAGCCATTCTCAGTTAGCGTAGTCATAAGGCCCCGCGTAGTCATAACCTGAAAAGCCTAAACACGAATGTCCAGGACGCATCAACGTCGTCAGGTTCAAGAAGCTGGTGAGTATTAAAAACATAACTTTAAATGTAAGGCATACTCATTACCATTTTCAAATTCCCATTTAATTCAACAAGTTTACATTAAAGTAAAGAGTTCATTTAGAAAACAACCACAATATCATTTGAAAGCTATAATTCACATATATATGACCGTGTATGAAAACAATGCACCATCTCATCTTACCGACTCTTTTCTCTCGACAAACACAACAACCCACTATCTCACACCAGTATCCTTGTAATACTCCGATAGCCACACTTTAGCACAGGGGTGCCAGGGAATGTCCAGTTTGCCTCACACTTTGGTTTGGGGTACCAGGGAGTGTCCAATGCCTCACACTTTAGTACCTAATCCGCCTCGCAAATACCGGAGGTAACCTCACGCAATATCCAGACTCGGGTACCAGGGAGTGTCCATAGGCCACACTTTAGCACTACCATGGGTTCCAGAGAATGTCCAAGTTTGGCGTCACACACTTTAACGCTTCCATAGGCGTCAGGGAGTGTTCAGTTTTGCCACCGTCGCATTACAAGATACTCTCACCGCAATCTCAACCACAACACACTTTGGTACTCACTTACTAGGGAGTGTCCACAACACAATCTCAATCACACACTCTATACCACACTGACCAATACTCTTTTCCATACTGACCAACATTCACACTCACCATGCATGTACAACTGACTCCACATGAATGTCATGAAACCATCCACAGAACATATGTAGTGCTAGGAATATCAACAATGTATGCTTGTAAGGAATTTAATTTATAATCGTTCCGTTGATGACCAATCATACCCAAAATATAATCTGTTTTAACATTTTTCGCAAACAGAGCCTTAAAGACCCACAAGATAACAACCAAATAGTTCCTTAACATGAAATACGCAAAAATTAGAAACTGTCAGAAGTCGCGCGCGTGGGCCGCTCGCGCGAAGGTCGCTCTCACGACAAGCCCAATTTTTGTTTTCTTATTAAAACCTTTTATGTCTGACTGAGTTCACGGAGATCGCGCGAGCGGATCGCTCGCGCGGTCCGCTCGCGCGATCTACCTAATTTTCATTTTATAATAAAAACATTTTTCTTTCTGCTAGAAAACACACAGCTCGCGCATACGGGCCGCTCGCGCGACCCTCGCTCGGGCGAGTTCAGGCAGTGTCTTCGTCTTCTTCGCTGAACTTTCCCCTGTTTCAGAATTTCAGGGTCTTTTAACCCATTTTGCAAATCCGAAGCATATAGGACATATAATATATGGATCTCTTCGATTTTTCACAAGGATTATGAATGCATAATCAATTTTACATGAATTAAACTATAACTCTAGAATTGAATGAAAGACTAAAAGATGACAAAACTTAATTTCCTATAAACTATTTCATATGAATGAATTATGTCTTAAAACTTTAAACATATCATATATGATGTAATATCGTTCATAATCAACTCTAAAAACAAGTTTTGGTTAAGGTTTGAAAAATTATGACTTTGAAGTTCAAGCTTCCATGGACGAAATTTGCAATAGTGGTTCATCTATACATACACACAATCAGTAACTAAGCATAGAATTACATTTAGAGTGAATTTAAAATACTCACAGAGATTAGAGATTGAAGAATTGTTGAGAAGGAAAACAATATAGGAAAATTCAAACCCAAGCTTTGGCTATGGGGATTAAGCTTTCTCTCTCCAGAAATTTAAACTCTCAAGCTCTCTCTTTTTCTCTCTGTGTTCTTGAATTATGCAGAGGTTGTGTTTGTGTGAGGTGTATGTGGTGTATAAATAAGAGAATAGCCAAACTTGGCCACCAAGTTGTGAGTTGTAAACTTCACTCTACAACTAAATTTGATTAGCAACTCCTTAATTATAAGAGGTCCACAGCTTATGCAGGTATTATACATACATATATACGCCTATCTCAACTACAGATGTCTCCCAATTGTTTGAAGGGTCAAGTAGCGGTGTTTGGCAAATCTAGCTATGAGGCACAACTAAACACACACAAGATACAAATAACCAAACAAGGCATAAGCCAAATGTCTAGGAATCACTTAGGTTGTTTGGATAAAAATAACTTATGGCACTAGGTTCACACACAATTCAAAAGCATTACCCAAACAAGCCTAGTAATGATTGGGGGAGATTCCCAAACTGTGGAAAATTAACGCAGCGCATACAGTTTTAGAACAAAACTGGTATTTTTCGGGCGTAGTGATCACCACAAAATACAGAAAATTCATTTTAACGTAAGAAATCATTTTCTGGTTTTATAAAAATACAGTTTGAGTTGAAAGAAGATATTTTCTCCATTTTGAAATACAGTTTTTAAAATCCAACACAGGTATGACTAATTTTGTAAAATTGCAGTTTGGCCCCAATAAGAATTTAAAATATGAAATAAAGCAAGTAATAAATTCTAAACATAAGAATTGTAATTAGATAAATGCAGACAATACTGTATGAATTTAATTATGACAATACAAATACGGATAAATAAATGAAAATGTAGGTTGTTATAGTTATAAACAAAACTCAACAAATAATTTAACATTGACAAACGACTTTTCTTTGCAGTGTGGATTGCGGGATAATCATATGCTACCTGATGAAAGCTTTGACAAATGGTATAACAATTAAAGATAATTTCAAGAAAGAACATGCAAGAATGATGATGGCGCACCTTATTGACCTATTTCTAAATGATGAGCAGAACTCATAGACCGAGAAGAAGGCTTTACAAAGGAGGGGAGCGAATCTCGTAGAAACTAAAATACTATTTTTGTATATATGTATAGAGATAGTCTAATGTGGGAATATGAATATATAATGGATTGGGTATTTTTTTTTATAAAAAAAAATAGGATTTATGTGACTGAATGGAAGAAAGCTCATAGGTTGATTTGTGGAATGTGGAAAGACACTTGGTTTTAGGAATGATATGAAGAGGAATTACAAAGCATATACTTTGATATCTTATAACTTGCAATATGTAAAAAGCTGTTTTGGATTATGTTCTCTGACTCCGTGTGCATGAAAACTAGTCTGCAAGTTATTTGATATTTGGTGGTTGTGGCGGTGCTGTGATGGCGGTGGTTGTAAACTGTGATGTTATGGGGGTGGGGGTGGTGGTAGTGGTGATGGTGATGGTAGTGGTACTGCTGCAAAATTATCTGTTTTCAAAAATAGATGATATTGTTGCACTGCTGGTGGTGGTCGTGGTGGGGCTGTGATGGAGGTGGTTGTGAGCTGTGCTGTTATTGGGGGGGGATGGTGCGGTGGTGGTGGTGCTCTGAAATATCTGTTTTAAAAAACAGATAATATTATCTATTTTTTAAAACAGATAATATTGTGATGCTGCTGCTGGTCGTGGTAGTGCTGTGATGGAGATGGTTGTAAACTGTGCTGTTATGGTGGTGGTGGTGGTGGTGCTGCTGCAAAATTATCTATTTTTGAAAACAGATAATATTATCTGTTTTTTTTCATAAGGAAAATTCTGGTGCTATTTTTTTTCCTGCTACAATCTGTTTTGATGTGTCATCTGCATCAGTGGTCAGGACTATTGTATTGGAGTAATGTTATTCTCTTTCAACAGTGGGTTGTTTGTTGTCTTATCTCAGAATGTAAGTGCCTAAATATAATGTCATTCAAGGGGTTGATGTTGTTTTCATTGGTAAGACTGACTGATCAAGGGGCTGTATTGAATTTTTTGTTTCATTTCTGGGGGAGTTTTCTATTTATATCTTCTTGGGTGTTCTGTTATAAAGGATTGGCTATGGGGGGCTTCCTTAAAGTCTTGTTTGGGGTCCTTGGTTATTGTATCATCTTATGCCTTTGTGACTTTTTTAATAAAAATTTGATACTGTTAAAAAAAATATATACATTATCTGCTTTCAAAAATAGATAATATTGTGATGCTGCTGGTGATGGTCGTGGTGGTGCTGTGATGGCGGAGGTTGTGAACTATGCTGTTATGGGGGTGGTGGTGGTGGTGCTCCGATGGTGGCAATAGTGCTCTGAAATTATCTGTTTTCGAACAGATAATATTATCTATTGAGTATGATAGATAATAACATCACAATGGTGTTGTTATGGGGGAGGGTGGTGGTGGTGGTGGTGGTATTGCGAAATTATCTATTTTCGAGAACAAATAATATTGTCAAAATAGATAATATTATCTGTTTTAAAAAACAGATAACATTGTGGTGGTGATGGCGGTCATGACGATGGTGATGGTGGTGGTTGTGATGCAATGGTGGTGGTGGCGGTCATGACGATGGTAGTGGTGATGGCAGTGATAATGGTGATGACGATGGTGATGGTGACGACGATGGAGACGGCGATGCTAGTGCTGGTGCTGCGATGGTGCTGGTGCTAGTGCTACGATGGTAGACGTGGTGGCGATGGTGGTGGTGCTGCTACAATGGTGGACACGGTGGCGAGGGTGGTGGTACTATGATGGTGGTGATGGTGGTGATGCGATGGTGGCGATAGTGGTGCTGTGATGGCAGTGGTGATGGCGCGGTGGCAATGGGGTGGCGGCGCGGTGGCAATGGAGTGGTGCGATGGCAATGGGGTGGCGTGGTGGCAATTTTGGTGGTGGCGACAACGATGGTGATCGTGCTGGTAGTAAAGCTGACAATTGTAGTAGCGGTGAGCGTAGATTTGTCATAAAAAAAAAAAATTAAACAGAAGGGGTTTAGTTTAAAAATAAATAAGCACTTTAAAATTAAATTGAAAAATAAGTGTTGAGTTTTACAAATTATAGACCAATTTTAACGATTTTATCTCAAAATTTCCCCTTAATTAATAAAGCAACCGACAAATTCTCAACTTGGAAGTTGTGTAATGAACAGTCATCCATCTCGATTGCTGCCCGTTCCTGACATTGCCCCGAGATCCGATGCACGGTCAATATCCTCTCCCTCTCACTCTCCAGTCAACTTTCATTAAACTTCCTCCAATATATTTTCAACTTAATCAATCACCGTTCACCAGGATCGCAGTCACGCACAATTCTCGAACCAACGGTCTATGATTGAAAAGCCCACCGAACTTTCCACGGACTGTGCCACAGTGGATCATTCACACACTACTCTTCTCTCGTACGTGCCACATGAAATACTGTGTACCAAATTAGCAACACAAAATACCCATCTCCGCACGTATTAAATACCACTTCCCTCCCGACGGCCCTTTTTGTTCCTCCTGACTCCTGAGAGGCTGAGACTCTCTCTCTCTCTCTCTCTCTCTCTCTCACACACACACACACAAACCACGCAAACCAGCCCCCCCTACCGATACTCTGATCTGATGGTTCATCGTTTTCCGGCACCGGCGCCACATTCTTTTCATGTGCCCACTGGATCTAGGACAAAATAGAAGAATCTAGAACTTCTCTCTCTCTCTCTCTCTCTCTCTCTCTCTCTCTCTCTCTCTCTCTCGCGGAGATGGAGTCGATACTGGCGCGAGCATTGGAGTACACACTCAAGTACTGGCTCAAATCATTTACCAGAGATCAGTTCAAATTACAGGGCCGTACTGCACAACTTTCCAATTTAGGTAAAATTCTTGTTGCTCGTGATTGTGCTTAATAAATATCAGTGAAAATTTGGGATTTAAAATTGTGATAATTGAGAATTAGATGTGATGTGATTTGGGAGGGTTTTTTTTTTTTTTTTTTTTTAATGTTGATATATACTGAATTTTTTTGGTAGATATAAATGGAGATGCTTTGCATGCGAGCCTTGGATTGCCGCCGGCTTTGAATGTCACTACAGCAAAGGTCGGAAAGTTGGAGATTGTGGTGAGTTAATTCTCAGTTCAATCAGACTTTTTCTATTAAAAAATAGTTTCTAACTGTTGCAATTTCATGCTCTGTTTGGTTGCTGAGAAATTTTTAGGAAAAGAAAAGACAGCTAACCATCTTAATAAGTCTTCATTTAGACTTGCTTGATATAATGTTGTTGCTTCCAATGGACTTGTTTTTCATTTGCTAAAGTAGTTTTGGCTGGGTCTGTTTTTGAAGCTTCCCTCTGTGAGTAATGTTCAAATTGAGCCAATTGTTGTGAAAATCGATCGGCTTGATTTGGTGCTGGAGGAGAATGAAGATCTGGATACATGTCCAAGCCCAAGCAGGTACTGCCATCACCCCCCACCATTCCCTCCCCCCCCCCCCCCCCCCCCCCTAACTTCAGCTTAGTGTTAATTCTAAGATTGGAATTACTTTTGTTTCAGTTCTACGACTAAGTGTTTTACTATTATCTTATTTTCAGTGCACAGTCGTCCACTAGCTCTGGAAGAGGAAGTGGTTATGGATTTGCTGACAAGGTTGGCCTTATCTTCTGAAGTTGAATATTACTACTAGTCTTTGGTGTTCATAAAAGATTAGCTTATTTAGTGCTCATTATTAAATCACGAAAGAAGAAATTGGACATGTAATAAGAGAAAGATTAGCATATTACTGCTCATTATTTAATTCGGAAAGAAGAAATTGGGCATGACATAAGGTTGCTCTGGGCATCACGTTCGGAACCTGAAATACCTCTTTGTGAGGATAAGGCTGTATATGAAGGTCCCTACACTTGCAGTGGCGGGACCCTGGTGCATTGGACCCTCTACTTTCCAGTTCTTTACTCTAATTGGTTTACTCATAATTGAAAGAAAATTGACATAATAGAATTAAGAAAGAAAAGATACACTATTAAGGGATATGCGAAGATGATACCAATGGCATGTTGTTTTAATGAAGATAATAGTAGTGGGATACTGGAATCTAACAATCCAAAGGTTGAGAGAGGTTGTTAAAGGAGTGTGTTTGACCACTTGACGTAGATACTCTGATTAATTTGATGCTATGTTTGGTCGGAGGGATGGAAAAGTGGAAGGAACGGAAGGGAGGAGGGATGGAAAAGGTATCCATAGGGAAAGGAGGGCGACCTTCCCTCCTTGTGTGGTTAAATAAGAAAGGATGAAGGAAGGTATAGAATGTTATATGAACCCTTACATAACAAAAGAATGGTGTCTTAAAGGACAACAAAGTAAAACAAAAGGAGGGAAATTCGCTCTTCCAATCCATCCACTTATCCACGGATGAGAAATGGTAGGCAAGAGGGATGACTCTTCCCTTCCCCCAGGGAGGCAGGGACGGACTTATAAAGGGGCAAGGGGGGACAAAAGCCCCCCCTTGATTTTTGAAAATCACTATATATACCCAAAAATGTATATATTTACACTTAAGCCCCCCTCCCAAATTCAAAAATTCCCTATTTTGTTAGTATTTGAGTCTTTGAACAATTCTACAAGACAACTAAGTATTAAACATTCAATTTCTTGGTCTCAATTTGTAGTAAAGGTGTCATTTTGTTGTACCTTTGGTGCCAATCAATATTAACTTTTCTAATGTGTTATTTGGTAGTTACTTTTTGGTGCTACTTGTTAGTTACAATTTTTTAAGTGGTAGTAAAAGGTCCCAAAGTGTTGTAACTGTGATGTATGTATCTTATAATGGTAAAAGATTTCTTGAGTTTTTGGATTAATTTTTAGAGCATTAGCTTAAGTATATCATCTATACGAAAAATATGTATAAACAAACGCCCCCCCAACTGCAAATTCCTGCATCCGTCCCAGCTCCCCCCTTACGTTCTTTCCCCTCTTCCACTCTATCAAACAGCTGAACAAGGGATTTTCTCCCTTTTTCTCCGTCTTTCCTCCTTCCGTCATTCCAAACATAGCATGAATTTGGAAATGCGATTTTTTTGAATGGCGTGACTTAGGCTGTTGGAAAGTGGTCAACAAGAACTGGGAATGCTAAAAAGACGAAAAGCGGTGTTTCCCTAGTATCTCCCTATCATGGATGAAAAAATGGCCTTTTTTGACTGCACATCCTTCCCTAAATAAAAGTGAGCAACAGCCTGTTAATGTCACTTTTATAACTTCTCTCTCTCTCTCTCTCTCTCTCTCTCTCTCTCTCATACACACTTTTGGAAACCTGTATCAACAGTTCGACTCCATGGACCTAACTCTCGCCATATCGTATAGCATTCTCTTAGGTTCCAAATGGCATTTAAGATTCCTGTTCAGCTGGGTATTTTAAATGGATATATGCTTGCTCCTTGCAAGGGCCATCTTCACTTTGTGGGATTATGGCCACTTGTATGCCGACATTTACATCTCAATCGTATTGTCTGACATTCCAAAATTACCAGATTGCAGATGGGATGACTTTAGAAGTGTGCACTGTCAATCTTCTACTTGAAACTCATGGGGGTGCTAGGCACAAAGGAGGAGCAACTTGGTAATTCTCATTATCTCGTCTCGCCTATTTATAGATTTGTATATGATTATCTTCATGTTTTTCAAGGGTGTCACAACTCAATATTCAGTTTATAGATTGGCATTTATAAGTATATCTAAACTGCTATTGCCAAGGCCAACGCCCCTTGTGCGGAAGTAACAATGGATAGGCTCCACCTATTATTCCTCTTTAACTCATATTGAACCTAATTGTATGGATTGTACGGGGTAGTTTGCCATTGGCTTTGGCTTTTGCATCTATGGGGGGAGGTTAAGTAGAAGCACTATTTGGCACTTTTGGAATTAAGAAAAATTCATTAAAACCCCAATTTGCTTTGCATGTTTGAGCTAAAGCACCTCTGGATGTGCTTCAACCAAAACGTGCTTCTGGGACTCTAACATGCTATCTAGAGTTAATCCAAAAAGGCTAATATTTTCGTTTTGGACCCCAGAAGCACGTTTGGGATCCCAAACGTGTGTTTGGGAAGTGATTCCAAACCGGCCCTACATCTAGTTAGTCCCATTTGGGTCAACTTCATTGGTTAGGATCTTGATCATCTAATTAGGGTTTGACAAATTGGAAGGAGAATATTTGAGCATACTGGTTTCATTAGTTTTCGTTGTCGATCTTCTAGTCTTCCTTACTTCGTGAGGAGCTGATATGGTATGATACTATGATTTTATGTTGTTTTAACCTAAATGTCAGAATTCAGTTTTCTGAGTTAATCTAATATCCCCAAGCATTACCCTCCTGTTCGTGGTGCTAAGTTTATTTATTATTAAGTTTCATCGCTTAACCTTCTTGGACACTCTTTTTCCCTCTTTCATCAGGGCTTCACCTATGGCATCTATCACCATACGAAACCTTTTGCTATATACGACAAATGAAAATTGGCAGGTTATACCTAGAAATCGCTTGCACGATTGTTTTTAGCTGATTTTTCTGACAAACAATTGCTTATTCGACAATTTTGTATAACAGGTTGTGAATCTTAAGGAAGCGAGGGATTTCTCCAGTAACGAAAAGTTCATTTATGTGTTTAAAGTAATTGTGCTACCAAACTCTTACTTTTTAAACACTGTCTGGCAGTGGCAGTTGCTTTTTCTGTTTATATATATATATATATTACTTTTGTTTTGTTGTGTTGTTTGAATGGTGGGGACTTGTGATGGGGATACCCATAATTATTCAAATTGCCTCACCAGATGCTTCTAATTTGTAATAAAGGGGCTGTTTCGGAAGGCAAAGAACTGGTTTTGTGGTTCGTAAGTGAACGGTTATGTAAATTAAGTCCGTTCCGTTCTGGCATGGGAGTTCGTGCCAAGTGTAGTATCTCTCTTAACGTGGTTCTTTGTCAAATCAATATAACCTTGGTTCTCATGAAAACCAGATAAACAATGAGACTAGATCTGAATCAGATCCTATTTTAAACCTTCCCAAACAGGTCCCCAGCTTTTGTTTTTACTTTTTCTCTAACTGCAATTACAGCATTCAGATTTACGTTGCCATTATTTGTCTTTTCCTCTCCAGAAACTTGAATGGGAGTGTTTATCAATCGATCTCCTACCTCATCCCGATATGTTCGCAGATGCTAGTTTTGCAAGCTCTCAAGAAGGATACAACAAGAAAGATGATGATGGGGCAAAGAGAATGTTCTTTGGTGGGGAGCGTTTTATCGAGGGAATATCAGGACAAGCTAATGTAATGATTTAACGCATGTACTTGATCGTTAGTGAATTATGTTTTTTGCCCAAGAGCTAGGAGAGTAGTCATTATACATTTATACCTAGCCCGTGCATATTTGTCAGTGTTTGTAACTTCATGATTATGATCAGATCACACTGCAGAGGACAGAACTAAACAGTCCACTGGGGCTTGAGGTTCAGGTTCATATTACAGAAGCTGTTTGCCCTGCTTTAAGTGAACCAGGTAAGTGAAATGGTGTTAATTTCTTCTTTGTTTTATAGGATGATCCATTAAATGTTATGAACACCATTGTAATAAGATTGCTTCACATGAGCAGGATTGCGAGCGCTCCTCCGCTTTATGACCGGATTATATGTATGTCTGAATAGAGGAGATCTGACCCCGAGTACTCAACAGGTTTGAAAGTGATGTGCTACTCCTGTTTTAATAATGTTTACGACAGTAAATGCCATTAATTTGCTGGGTATTTTACAGATATTAACTCCCCTCTCTCTCTCTCTCAAATCCTTGCAGCGTTCCACGGAAGCAGCTGGGCGTTCTCTAGTCTCTATTGTTGTGGACCACATATTTCTCTGCATCAAGGATGCTGGTAAACACTTTCTTCCCCATCAAATGTGTTTAGGTTCTTGATGAAGTTGTTAATGTAAATTTTCTAAAAGTAGACAGTAGCTAATAACTATTCTTTTAGTCCAATGGTGATAGATAAGATTTTTTTTTCCCTAACGACTTGACCTTTTCGCTCAGAATTCCAGCTTGAACTTTTAATGCAGTCACTTTTCTTCTCCCGGGTATTTTACTATCCCACTTTAGAATTCACGTCGTTGTGGCATGTGGCCTCTCATCTGCATAGACTTTTATGTTGTCTTTTGTTAATTATTGGCATACTATTTAGTTCTTTATGCTGCTCAATATCACATGTTAGGTTAAACTTCTATTGCAGGGGAGTGTTTCAGATGGAGAAATTGCCAAATACTTGACTCGGGTTATGATAGGTGGACTGTTTTTAAGGTATACTCATTGCATTTCTACGTATTCTACAATATGGTGCTACTGAGAAATTGTCTTAAAATGATGAGCTTTGCCAATCACACTGTGAGTTTATTTGCTCGTTTAGATATCGATTTGCTGAGTAATGCTCTTTGAAGGTTTTGGCATTGTGCATGTGTGAATAATTTCATGTTATACTCTACTATTAAAAAAACAAAAAAAACAAAAAAAACCTCTATGGCTCTATCGGTTTGAGATAGAGACTTATGGCCTGTTTGCGCATTTCAGAAATTTGAATGAGGCTTCTTATAGCTTGTGTAACATATTGATACAGAAATCCTTAAAGTATAATTGTTTTGTGTTAACTACCATTTTTCAAAATTAGCTAATTTGAGACGACTGTTTTGTAGTGTGGATTCTGCGGTATACTTCACAAATTGTGAATGGCATCGTTCAAATTCATGGACACGCAACTTGTTCCTGCTTGTTCAAATATCTTTTTGACATGGCAAAATCCACGTAAAATGAATAAATACACGCAAATATGGTTTCATAGGAACTTGCTATACCGCTTAGTTGCTATGCTATGGATGAATAATATGTATTATTGATGTTCATTCTTCTTCTTCTTCTTTGTTTTATTATAACTAAAAATATATTTTTATTCAACGTACCGTAGCCGTACTCATAACCTACATTTTTGGGAATAGCCGTACCTCTGTACCCGTATCGTATCGTACCCATGTTACATGTCCGTGCTACATAGATAGGAACCAATTGTGACAAGCAAGAAAACACTCACCTTTTATACATGGCAAAGTTCACACACAAATGTGAATGGCATCGTTCAAATATCTTTCCCAATCATATATTTTGTAAGGCCTAAAAACAACTGCTTCTATACATGGCAAAAGGCGATGCACATAATTTGAATGTGCAGGATATATGGCAAGCAGGAAATATTGACATATCTAGGGCTGCAACTGGGTCGGACTCCGAGTCTGACTAGAGTCAACCATTTTGTAAATGATTTCAGAGCTTCTATCCCGCGAACCTAAGAAACCCTCACTTCTTGGTCAATGAGCTAATCAGAAGAGAGCAGTAGAAATTCCTCCACACTATTATGTAGTGCTACTTTGGTACTTGATATTCACTACTTGGAGATTTGGATTTGTATTTTAACTTCTTTTTTGTCTATTATTTATTGCTTTTGCTGTACAAATCCCACTTGTGGCGTCGTCGTTAAATAAGTCGGACTCTGGCCTAGGCAAACACTACTAAACTCAGATTGGGTTGGGGTCGGGGTGTGTTGGTTGGGCTCACGCAGACTGTGTTAAAATTTGGCTCGAGCCTGGACGTACTTCACATACCTAAGTCAGATCTGGCTAGTTGTAGCCATAGACATATCCTGTATGCTTACTTTGATAGTACTGCTCGTTGTAGATTTGTTTTTTTTTTTTTTTTCGTATAACACCAGTTTATTGTTACATTGCAGAGATGCATTTTCTCGCCCTCCATGCACTTTAGTTCAACCATCAATGCTGACTGCTACAGAAAATATTCTGCACATTCCGGAAATTGGTATCACATAATTTGCCCATTTGTTCCCAGGAAATTAGGTCCTATTATTGGCTGTTAATATGGTAGGATTGGACAATATCCTTGCATTAATGCTTTGCACCTTTTATGTGGACAGGTAAGAACTTTTGTCCTCCGATATATCCATTTGGAGACCAGTGGTGGCATTTAAATGAGGTTGTTCCTCTAATATGCCTCCATTCTCTTCAGGTCAAGCCTTCCCCAGCTCCGCCTTCTTTGGCTTCAGAAACAATTATTGACTGTCATCCTCTTATGGTATCCCTCTACAATTTCTACAAAAGACCTTCAGGCTCTCTTTGTAGTGTGGATTTTTTTTAAAGAAAAGGAAAACAAGAAGGAAACTATTCCGCTAGTGTTTTTGTCCACTATTAAATAATGTTAGAATATTTTTTTTTGTGCAAAAACAATAGAAGCCCAGTCCAAAATACAGAAGTACTAATTTATATGTCAATCTATTCCCTTTTCCTTCCTATTTTACCAACTGTTTTCCTTATTAAACTCCTCCCCCCAACCAACATTTAAAAAAAAAAGAAAAAAAAAAGAAAAAAAAGAAAAGAAAAAAAGAAGAAGAGTATGTGTTTTCCCCAATGTTTTCTTTTCTTTTCCACCACTAAATTCATGAACCAATCAGAGCCTTACCGTTCAGTTATTCTGGCTGCTTTTGATTTTAACATCATTCTCCAATTCTTTCCCCAGATTTATCTTCAGGAAGAGTCCTGTCTGAGGATATCTTCTTTCTTAGCTGATGGGATTGTAGTTAACCCTAGTTCTATTTCACCGGATTCCGCTGTTGACTCATTCACGTTCAATCTGAAAGGACTAGATATTAACATTCCTCTAGGCACCGAAAAAGCAAACCATACTTCTACCAATGCTGACACTTCTTTTCAGGGCTCCTTTGCCGGAGCGAGGCTTCACATCGAGAACTTGTTCTTTTCAGAATCGCCTTTCACAAAACTCAAGTTACTGAACCTAGAGAAAGATCCCGCTTGTTTCTGTCTATGGGAAGATCAACCGGTTGATTCTAGCCAGAAGAAATTGGCAATTGGAGCTTCTATCCTTAGCTTGTCTCTAGCAACATGTAACAGTTCAAAGGGGGTTCAAAGTTCTCTGATCCCATCCTCGGGTTTGTGGAGATGTGTCGAGCTAAAAGATGCTTGTATCGAGGTAGCTATGGTGACTGCCGATGGGAGCCCCTTAATTAATGTTCCTCCGCCAGGTGGCATTGTTAGAGTAGGGGTCACTTGCAGACAATATATATCTAACACCTCAGTTGAGCAGTTGTTTTTTGTGCTAGACCTTTATGCCTACTTTGGTAGGGTCGCTGAAAAGATAGCCATAGTTGGAAAAAGAAAACGACCCAAGAACATAAGAAATGAGTCTATAGGTGGAAGATTGATTGAAAAGGTTCCTAGTGATACTGCTGTAAGTTTAGCAGTGAAGGACCTCCAGCTAAGATTTCTGGAATCTTCTTCCCCCATGGTTATGCCTTTAGTTCAGTTTGTTGGAGATGATCTGTTCATCAAAGTTGCTCATAGAAGCCTTGGTGGGGCCATAGCTGTTTCATCGAGTTTACGGTGGGAGAGTGTTGAGGTGGATTGTGCGGACACCGTGGAAAACTTGACACATGAGAATGGCAGAGTGTTAAGTTGTAATGAAAATGATCATTTGGAATCTGAGAATGGACAACAGAAACTGAGAGCTGTGTTTTGGGTGCAAAACAGAGGGACCCACCATTCAAAAGACAATCCTCGCTCGGTTCCATTTTTGGACATAAACATCGTCCATGTGATTCCGTACAGTGTAGAGGATATGGAGTGTCATAGTCTGAGTGTTTCAGCTAAAATTGCTGGCCTTCGCCTTGGGGGTGGAATGAGTTACGCTGAAGCACTGCTGCATCGATTTGGAATGCTTGGGCCAGATGGTGGTCCTGGTGAGGGGCTCTCCAAAGGGTTTGAGAGATTATCTGCTGGCCCTCTGTCAAAACTTTTTAAAACAACTCCCATGGTCGTGGATGAGCTCAAAGAAAATATGAGCGGTAAGCATTTCTTGTCTAAATATGTTGTCATCTTTGTCTTATCTTTTGGTTAGCTCTGCATCACTTCTATTTTCTTAGGTGGTGTTTGGTTACGTAATTACATTATCGTTTTTTAGCTTTTGTTTTGAGAATCAAAACCGAGTTTCTGTATTCATTTTTGAAAAATGAAACAAAAGCGTTGTTCGAAAAAATGATGTTGATTTCTTGAAAAAGGTATAAAGATTATAGAGCTAGCTGGCGGGATTCGAAAGCCGAGTCTCATTAAAAGGGTAAAAGACACACATGTATTTGTTGTTTCTGAAAGACTGAAACCTGTTTCAAAAAAAAAATTTGAAGCCGTAACTTTTCTCCTGTTTTTTGGTCACAAATTTCAGAACAATTTGAAAAAAATAAAATAAAAAGAAACTCACTTGTGATACTTGTTTTTTGCTGTGTTTTCAAAGAAATTGAAAACCTATGGAAAAACCGAAAACCAACACTTAACCAAACAAGCCCTTGAAAGTTTCCTCCCATTGTTTCTCTTTTCCTCTAGATTTAATCTTTTCACTTCTCCTCTTCAGATGGAAGTTCAGGAGACGGGAAAGAGGATGGTTTCTTGCACTTGGGTACACCGGATGACATGGATGTATGTATAGAACTGAAGGACTGGTTGTTTGCTTTGGAAGGTGAACATGAGATGGAAGAAAGGGAGTGGTTATGCAATCGTGGAGACTTTGGCAGAGAAGAGAGGTGCTGGCACACAACTTTCCAGCATTTGCTTGTGAAAGCAAAAAGTAGTCCAAAGCACATGGTGAATGGGGGAAGAAAATCAAATGGAACACAGAAATTCCCCATTGAAGTAGTGACGGTAAGGAATTTTGTTATTTATTTAAAAAAAATTGTTTAAGGCTATATTAGCTTTTTGAGATACTGGTCTAAAGTGTTACTAAAACAATATGTATTTGCTTTGTATTTCCTTATCTTTTTTTTTTGTTTTGCAAAAGTTGTTCATGCAATACGTAGACTGTGCTTCTGTGTTACTATGACTTGATTTCTGTTCTAGGAGATATTATAGACTACTATTGCTATGTTAAGATGATGTGTTCGTGTTGAATTTATTCTCACAGGTAGCTTTGTTCATTAGAAAAGCTCATGGAAACTACTGTCCTATCCCAATTCAATGAGGCAGTTATACTTAGTTTACCCTAGGTGATGCACCATTTATCCAGCCTAACTTGTGCTTCAAACCTTCAAAGTAGCTGAATTTGGTGCCTGGTTGGCTCTGAGTTGGGTACTCCTTTTGGGCTCGGATAGTGTTGGTGCTTTTGATCCAAGATTTGGTTTAGGTTCACTGCAAAACAAAATCAAATTGAACGTAGGGGCAGCCCTAATCATAGTTATTGATTTCTATACCATGTTTGTGAGCAGTGTGGTCAAATCGTGAATTGTTTTGCCAAAATTATCAATGTTGAGTCGTATCCGATTGTGAATTGTAAAATTCTCTTCTTGTTTTTTTTTTTAAAATTATTTTTATAATATAAGTAAATACTAGTGTACATGTGGTTATACATTTAAAAGCACATGTCCTGTGCTTAAAATAAGCAGAATAACAATATACACAAGTTCCATGTAATATCAAGGTTCAAAATATTGCAAGTTTTTTCACGTAAAAACTTAAAAACTTGAAAGTTCAAAATTATGGATAGTGAATTCGTATTTGTATGAAACTCGAATCGTATTGTATGAAACAACTTGTGAATTGACCGAATCCAACAATCCATTTATGTGCATTGCTTCTATATTGATAAACTGTTTCTTATTCGTTGCGATTGATTTCTGTCACGTGTGGTGCCCTTTATAATTGTCCCATTTGTCTCCAAATGCTTCAATTAATGGACCTAAACATGTGAGAGTGTGTATGGATGCTTGCAGGTAGGTGTGGAAGGCCTGCAGACCTTAAAGCCACTGGTACAGAAGGGAATCCTAAAAAATGGCTTGCCTGAAAAAGGGCTCAAACAAACTGTTGAGGCGCATGGTGGTATAAATCTTGAAGTTGATGTGGTGGTTTCCGAAGACGTTTTTGATGATGGAATGGCCAAGTGGTTGGTGGACAATTTGAAATTCTCTGTGAGGCAGCCGGTAATAAGATTTATCTTGTTCATTGGAATGGCAAATTTGGTTATGGTGTATTGGTGTGTTTGGAATGACATCTTTAGAATGCATACTCATCATTTTTAATTACATTATCCTCTTAATTTTTAGCTTATTGTAAATTTTCGTTATATTGCAATTTTTACTTTTCAAAAAAGCAAGTCTTATTCGCTTGCGCTTCTAAGTTGGAGATGAGGTTTTTGCATATGAGGACATGATTTGGGGGTTAATGGAAGCCCATGCTTCTCAACTTCTATAGCATTAAACTCACACTCTATCATGTTTCTATCTTCATTTCTATTCCTCTTTTGTTCCTTTTTTCTCCCTATGTCTTATGTTTATCAATACTAATACATGTACATCGGAAAAGAAGTTGCTTCCATTCCAAACGCAGCATTACTCAATTATGTGAAAATTTTTGCTTGGTAGATTGAGGCAGTTGTGACAAAGGATGAATTGCAACACCTTGCAATATTGTGCAAGTCTGAAGTTGACTCGATAGGTCGAATAGCTGCTGGAGTCCTACGGGTACTTAAGCTGGAAGGGTCCGCTGCACAGGCAGCCATTAATCAACTAAGCAACCTTGGTATGTTCAAAATCTCTAATCTGACCTATTATTAGTTCATGAGTTATTCTTATTGGTTAAGAAAGTCTTCTTATCATTTCTTAAGGCTGGAATATTAGATGTTCTCTAAGTAGAGAACTGTAGATTTAATTTTGACGGATGAGAACTGTATATTGACTTGAGATCTGATTATGAGGGTTGGATTTTAAATTTGGCTGCGTGGAGGTGTCTAGGTTTGAAATAAGGATTGCATTTGCAAGGAAACTGGGAAAATGATATACAAAGCAGTACATGTTTGCTAAAACTTATTAACCTCGTTTATTTTTCTATTTGGAAATGATAAGCTGCATAAGCATACTGTTGGCAAGATATGGCTAATTCTCACAATTCAGAAAATGGTTAATATAATTAAGAATCATTCATGTAGTTGAACAAAACATAACAGAATAAAGTAAAACAAATTAAATACTTAACAATATAAGAATCATTCGTGTAATTAAACTGGATAAAAGAAATTTAGAGAATTCATGCCTTAAATAAATTGAAGAAGATACCGTGTCGAAGAACATTAAGTACTAAATCTGCGATTGCTTCTATAGTTGTAGGAAGTATTCGCCATTGCAATTGGAGATGTCTTTCGGCATCTTTTTTTAGTATGTTTCTATTTTGATCTTTTTATATTTATATATTTCCCCACAGATACTGAAGTAGTTATTGGAACAATAAGATTCTCATAGAGTTAAGATCCCTTGAAGGGGTAATTTAAAACGTTTGAAATTTATTACTTACAGGAAGTGAGGGCTTTGATAAGATATTCACCCCAGAAAAACTCAGCAGAGGAAGTAGTGCTGGCAGTATTGGGTTCAGTCCAACTTCAAATGTTACCGGTGAAAGCCTCCATCAAACTTTGGAATCCACAGTGGCATCACTCGAGGAGGCGCTCTTGGATTCACGGGCCAAATGTAATGCTCTTACTGGTGAATTACGTGGGTCAGAGTCTTCTCTTTCTAATGTAAGAGAACTAAATCAGAAACTTGAGCGTATGCAAAGTTTATTGATGCGGTTGAAGACTCAAATCTAAGTGGCCTTTTTTTTTCTTTCCCTACAACTTTTGGGATAAAGGATCCCAAATCCCAATCATAGAGTTTTGGCCATTCTTTTTCGTATATATTCAGTACTACACACAAATACACGAGTGTATGTATCAATCAAGCAATTATAATATAGATACAATAATAGGTCCAACGGGAGATTTGTTATAACGAGGCGAGTACTGTATGGAATTGTTGTACAGTTGAAAGAGATTTTGTTGTGGTTAAAAGTTGCTCTCAAATGTACACCAGAATTGATGTGATGTCAAGCTCTTACAATTTTTGTGGGTTTGTGCCAGTAGTGCGAAATTCAGAGAAGAAAATGCTTTTGTTCACCCAAAAAATAGTTCATCAATGTTCATTCAAGCATCCCATTAGTCAATGCAGTGGGACTTAGGATTAAACACTATTAATTTAATTATGTGTTCCACTGCATTGATAAATTGGGTGAGCATTGATGAAACTTTTTTTGGGTGAGCAAAAATGCTCACGTCATGAGTTCACGTCCACCAGTTTCTCATTTGTGTTACATCTTGTGCTTGAACACGTCCAATGTATTCGCCTACTTCAACTGATGATATTTTCAACATATGAGGACCTTGTGATTCAAGTACCCTCGCACCCCGAATCCCGTTGCATGGGGACGAAAGGACAAAGATTTAATTTCCTACATGGTCAGGTCAAAGTCAAAGGTGGGTTACAGGAGAATAGTCATAGTCAAATGGATCAAGGGAAGTCAAACAACAAATCTAGGTTGACCTTGCTCCGGCAAAAGACTGGGTCGAGCAAACTGGATATCAGTTAGTATCAGTTACTCGGTTTTTTTTTTTGGATAATTAACTTTCAGTCAATTTTTTGTATAAAATTTAAAAGTCGGTCTATTAATTTTTCTAAATTAAATATATATCAACATTTTCTGTAAAATGAAAAGTCATCAAATTTTATATGATGCTGTGGAATAACTCTTTCAAACGTTGGGAGTAACTCCGCGAAACGTTTGGGAGCAACTCCTCAAAATGTAGGGAGCAACTCGTTTCAAAGTTGGAAGCAAGCCTTCCAAACGTTGGGAGCAATCATCACAGCATTTTGGTGCAAGTTCAAAACGTTGAAAATATAAAATAAACTAAGGGTGCGTTTGATAAAACTGAAAATTAAGTGCTGAAAATTAAGTGCTGAATTTTAAGTACTGAAAATTTTAAGTGATTGAATTTATAATACTGAAAACAGTGCTTCAAATATTGAAATAGAACGCATTTAGTGATTATTTTCAGTAGAAAATTTTCACTTAAAATTTTCAGTGGTTTTTTGGCTGCTTTTTCAATTAAGTGGTATGTTATCAAACGCACTGAAAAAGAATAAGTGCTGAATCTTTTCATTTTCATCACTTAATTGGGTTATCAAACATACCGTAAAACACAAAATAATAATTCAAAGGTTGATATTTTTTTTTAATTTTGTTGATGACTTTTTTTTATATAATGATATTGGATATTTTTGTAATTTTAAAAAAGTAATAGATTGACTTTTAAATTTTATACAAAAAAGTTGATTGAAATGTAGTTATCCCTTTTTATTTTTCAAATACGAGGACAAATCTCTCAGCCTGTTATCCGCGACTTCGGGATCAGTACCGTGTGTTTCCTTGAGATCTACGCATTGAACTTGAAAATTTTACAAAAAAAGATAAGTTGCAACCTGATTTTGAGATTTTATCTGCTTGCGAAAAGTACTATTATCTATTTGTATTAACGACGATAACTTTCTCAATTCTTAGGCTTTTTGGGTGATTTTTTATTTTATTTTATTTATTTCATGTGCTTTTTTTTTCGAGATCTATGTGTTAGACTTAGAACTGCCTCATTTTGGGATTTTATTTGTATGCAAATCGATAATTATATATTTTTGTGGACTTTTTGTGTGTGTTTTTGGATCTCATGTATTTTTTTTAAGATCTGTGCACCTATGGTGCCAATTTTACAAAAAGAATATGTTTTTGTTATAGGAGTGTGAAATTTTTTAGGCATAAAGAGCATTTTGGACCAAAACAAGAACAAAATGGCCCAATGATTTCAAGAAAAGCAGCTTGAATTTTAACTTGGACATGTTTTATTTGAGGCTCTCCCTCCCCCCCTCTGACCGTTCTTTCTGGATTGCATGGGTACTGTAAGAAAAATAGAAGAGAAATCTCCAAAATGCTCTCATGCCCTGGATTGCTTCATTGTTGCGTTGGATAAGGAGGTTTCTATTCCATAGCCCAATTTTCTTCTGAAATGTTTGTCATGTAACTGCAGCTTGGCTAGTTCAAAGCTTGAAAGTGTTAAAGTTTTAAATTTTCTTAGATTACTAAGTGTTGGAGGCAAAGCCAAATCACCCTTCCTACATTATAAGAACATTTACGTTTACTACTACTACTATTGTTGTTGAGAAAACCATTGTCTCATATAATGTATTCCAAGAAAGGAAAATGAGCAAAAAATAATACAATAACATAGCTAATAAATAAGTAAAATTCTAAAGAGTAATGATATGCTTTATCAAATCTAAATCTCACATCCATATCCCTAATGATATGATAGTAGGTCCACTGTGGGGTCAGTGGATTTTGATTGGAGATGTGAAAGTGAACTCATAGTGGATCCACCGCCATCTCATTTGGAATGTGAATTTAGGAAGTATAGCATTACTCACATCATTTGGAATGTAAATTTGGAAAGCATAGTGGGCCTACTGCCACATCATTTGAGATATGAATTTGGGAAGCATAACATTACTCCCCAAGAAAACACAAGCATAGATATTACATGTGCACACCAATTAAATATAGAGAGCAATACTATATTTCCCAAATTTCTGTTCCAAAAGAACTTCCGAAACAATGTGATAATAAGTCCAAGCCAAATACAACAGAACCAGTTGGATTAATAAGAAAGCCTAAAAACAAAAGTTGCACAATCCGGACAAATTGGACAATGCCATGTTAAAAGAAAAAAAGACAATGACATGCATGTGATGTGATGTAGTGACTAGTGAGTAAACCCAGAGAGGTTATTTAACCTTCACTCACCCACGTGATGCATGTGATGTGTTATGGGGATGAGTGGATGGAAAGATGTCCCCCTGGATTTTGGACACCATTGATCATCTGAACCTCGTTCACAACTTATCTCTCATTCAATTTGAATTACAACCTTAGGATGAACACCAACGGATGCAAAATAATCCCACATTTAGTGTTCGAATTCGAAGTGAACATAAAGATATATATATATATATATATACAGTGATGTTCTAAAGCATACTAGGTATGTGTATTGAGATTTTAAGTCTAAAAAAATCACAGACTGTCCAGCAATTTTTTTATACTTAAAATCTCAATACACAAATTCAGTACTCATACCCAGTGCCTGACTATATATATGTATCACCAACTTTATAAAAGAGCCTAAGTCTCCTATGGTTCAGTGCCAATTTTTGCAATCAATTTTGCCAATTTCGGTATTAGTCAGTTTATTCTGTCCTGTACGGTAATTGCATAGTTACTCAAATACTATAATATCTCTTTAGTATACTATAATTATTCGTACATGTGTACAACTACATAAAAATATATTAATTTGGGTGAGGCTAATTCTGTCATTTACACAATAATTACATTAATTACATTCAGCTCAACTTTTGAAATTATATTTAATATAATAATGAGGATTCAATCAATTTTGGCTTAAATATTTCAGATTCAATCAACTTTTCCAAAAATAATTACACTACACTTAAAAAAATAGTCAACAAAAGGGGCTGTTGACATTATATTTCATATAGGTCAATATTTGTACGAAAAATTACAGAATGATCATCTTTTGACACAATATTTACACATAGGTCATTTTTTAAGAAAAATTACAGAATGATCATCTTTTGGCACAATATTTACACATAGGTCATTTTTTGTAAGAAAAATGACAGAATGCTCATCTTTTCGCACAATATTTAGATGCATGTCAATATTTGTAAGACAAATTACAAAATGATCATCTGTTGTGCCAACTGCTTTTTCCCATTACAAAAATGGTTGTAAAAGCCAAAGAAGCTAATATGAGAACGATTAACTTCAAAATAAACTCAACAAAAACGTCTGCTTACATCATATTTACATATATGTCAACTTTTGTAAGGAAAATTGCATAATCGTTTGACCCAACTGGGTTTTTTTGTTTGTTCCACTTTACAAAATTGGTTGTAAAGGCCAAAAAAACTAATATGAGGGGATAGACACGTGCCTATAACATAGGTCAATTTTGGCCTAAATATTTCAAATTCACTCAATTTTTTTAAATAAGTCAACACAAACGGCTGTCGATATCATATTTACATATAGGCTAATTTTACAAGATCATTTTTTGGCACAATAACTTTTCGCTTTTTACCTTCATAAAAATGCTTGTAGAAGCCAAATAATGAGGGGATAGGCACGTGCAATTTTTGTAACAAAAATTACAAAATGATCATCTTTTGGCACGACTTTTTCCCTTTTCCCCTTTGTCAAAGCCAAAAAAACTAATATGAGGGAATAAGCATGTGCGAAGCACGTGCTTGTCACCTAGTATATATATATATATATATATATGTAAATGAGTGTCTGAGATGTCCATAGGAAACATTTCAGTATGGGTGTTAATATCAGCCTTGTGAACTTGTGCATGGTTCCCTAGTTGCTTTAAGGCTATATTTGGAACAGTTCTCAAATGTACACTTTGGCTCAAATGTACTTCTGGAGCCAAGAATATCATACTGTTTTGCTAAATTTTAAAGTAACACATTAAAGTTCATACGCACGTTTTGACTGAAGCAGATTCAAATGTACTGTTACCAAAATATGCGATAAGAAGTAGATTTGAATTTTAATAAAATTTTCTTTATTCCTATGGTGCCCTTGAAATATTTAGGTTTCGAAAAACTTTAAATCATGCATAGCGAAAAATATAGTTTATAAATCTAATTGGTACCTCGGATCTACTACTCGTTAACTCTATAGATGCGTACTAGAGAGGGGACAAGAATTATACCTTTAGGTCTTGAACTTAATTCTGAATTCTTTGACTTCCAGCAGCCTCTGCTTGATGGTCTTCACTCTTATGACCCTATGGATGCTCCCGGAGAGACTAGGATTGGTGGGAACCCTAACAGTGAGGATAGAAAAGGGTTGGGAACCCTAAAACAATTTCTGCAGCTTAGGAATGTTAAAAACGACGAACTCAGATTTTTGGACGCAGCTGCCCTATTTATAGATTCCCAGAACTGACTTTACCTTCAATCGATCAAAGTGGTTTCGATCGATCGAACCTTCAATCGATTGAAACACTTTCGATTGATCGAACCTGTCTTGACGAAACTCTTTCGATCGATCGAGAATCTGTCTTGACATGATCCTCTTGTGCCTTTCCAAGCATCCTAGCGAAGTTAAGAGTGGGACCTCCTAGGTTCTTTATTGTTGGCTCAAACCAGTTGTTAATTCTCATGACCAAACTCTTTGACCAGCAAACTAACCAACTGGTCAGTTAATGTTTACTCCACTATAAAACGATAACTGCACTCCAACGCAAAAGAATAAATCTGAAGCGATATCTAGACTTGTATGGTGCACTAATGTCACACCCCAACCCGCCCCGCAGGTTAGGACACGTGTAACAAAGCCAACAAGGACCAAACAATCATTTTTAACGTTCCAAAAATTAACATTTTGACTGAAATACCAGGGGTAAAATTATCCTTTTATCACACAAAATAATAAAAATAAATAAACAAAGTTTTAAAACCGTCAAATGGTACTTGGGCAGAGTTTCTCCTATTACTGCACCATTCACCCTGTTTTCATACACTTAAATATTTTAACCCCTGCTGCACTAATTTCTTTAAATATTCCAAAACATACCAAAAGCCCAACTAAATATATAAATATTACAAACTCATTCTAGCAATTATTTCTAAACATTTTTAGAAGCATAAACTTCAAGCTTACAACAAGTTTATTCAAATCCACACATATAAACATACAAACAAGCTAGACCCAGCCCCGTAGTCTCGATATTTTCATCTCCTCTTCACAGTTCGCACGTGCGGTGGTTATTCAATAACCACAACAGAAAATAAAATTTGTTTAATCTTTCACTTAGTGAACATTCTAATCATGCTATCGAAGTGTGAAATACTGGATATGTATTATTTAAGCATTCACAACAATAAAATTAGTCACCGGCATGTCAAGTAACTAATAACCATTATTTTGGACCCCTGATTCTGGGCCCTCTCACTTGTCGTCGCTTTTAAAGCGATATCACACACTCTCACGTGACCGTAGTCAATTCGTTGTGGTCGTCACCACCGTCCCCTTTTCTCTGAGAAATTCATCCCCTTTTCTCTGAGGAATGACATCCCTTAAATATGAGCTAAATAATGGTGATTATCATTTGACACCCTTTGACCCAAATAAGAACATAAGCATCTCAACATAACAACATGGTAACTTTAGCAATCTTGACATATTAAGTAATAATTAACCACATGCTTTTTCTACATATTCATGATTTAAGAATACTAGTATCATAAACATTACTTAAACAACATTAAACACCCAATTTTGGGATTAGGGACACTCTCCTATACGAATAATCAAATAGGCTTAGAAACTCCAAATTTTTCCTAGATCCAGCCCAAATATGAACCTGTAGTTAATCCTACACAATTTTGGTAAACTAAATTTTACCAACCCATTTGGGTCACGAAAAACCTATCAATTAAACTGAAAATAAATTATACCATATGGTTAGGCTTACTGATTAGAGGTGAAAAGTGCAAATTCATAGCATATTACATAGTCTTTTATGCATAATTTCATCCTCAAGTCCCTAGATTTAGATGCATATCAATGATTAAGTGTTTTCTATGATGTTGAGACTCAACCAGGTGTTTTTACACTATTTTACATGTCATAGATAGCAATCGTTGCATAGGAGTGATTCTGGTGGAGAGAACAACATAAGCAGTTGAGAAAATGCCATTTTTGACAATGAAGACTTCATATTTGGAAGATTTTTTCAAAAGTATGAAATGTAGATCTTTAAGTTACGGTCGAGTGGCCATAAACGGGAGGTCAATCCGAGATCCGAGTGAAAAATTATGGCCATTCTCCCATCAGTGCACAAAGCTGTCAAAATCAGAGAAGTTCAAGGGCTTGAGGAGAGTTCAAGCGCTTGAGAGTTTGATCGATCGAAATAAGCTCGATCGCTTAAGCTCTATTTTCCCCCAAAAGTTGCGTAAATTCTGCAGGAATATAAATAAGTCGTTTTGATACCAGGCGAAGTAGGACGCTCCAGAACGCAAAAAACAGCAGTTTTAGGGTAGTTTTAGGGTTAGATTAGGTTAGATTCATATTCTTCTTCCTCTTTTTCATTATTATACTGAAGATTATTGAAGATTCAAGTTTATTTCAGATTATTTCCAGGTTTTTCTTCTCCTTTTTCTTTATTTGATTGTTTATTAGTTTAGATGTTATGATTGCTTTAGTTTGCTATTTCTGCACTTGTTTATTCATGTATTCGTAGTTTAGACGTTGGGAATATGTGATGAATCATTGATTCCCAACCTCTACCATGCAATCTTTAGAAACCTTGGTCTCGATCGATCGAAGACATTTCGATTGATCGAACCAGAGCCGCAGTCAAGCGATCGAAGACATTTTGATCGATTGAAGGATGATGCAGTTCGATCGATCGAGAGCGCTTCGATCGATCGAACATGTTAAATCCTAAGATGATTCTTTTAAGTGTTCCAAGACTTTCTGTTTTAGAAATCTGTCATAAAATTATCCCTATAAGCTCAGTTTGTGACAACAGTTTTCAGAACTTAAAAGCCTTAAGGCTATTTTCTTCAATGACTTTTGAAAACCACTTTGAATGCTAACACCATTTAGAGTACAAGTAATAACCATTATTTTAAACCGTCTTTCAAGTATTTTAAATGAACTGTGATGATTTAGTTCCGGTCATGTAAGGGCTATTGATTCTTTATCTTTAGAAAAATACAAAATACTGAAAAGTAATGAACTCCATAGAACGTTAATGAATGTGCATGGTAGATGGTTAGGATCAATGTGGATTCACGTGTTTCCAACACCTTTAATTTATTTATTTAATTAGTTATGTTTCTTTATGCTTTAGTTTATTAATTAGTTTAATTTAATTAATTAGGATTTGTTAGAACCTTCACTCCTACAATTCAATTTTTCTTTTCTTTAGGTTGTAACTTAGTAGACATTCTTCCTATTCCTTCTCTGTGGGATCGACCTGGACTTATCCAGTATTACTTGCACGATCACCTACACTTGGGTGTTGCACAAGAGCGCACAACTTTTTAGTCGTGTCACTTACCCCCACGTAGGGCTGTAAGAAATTTTCAAATAACCGAACCGACCTACCGGAACCGACCAGTTTTGGCGGTTTTGGACGGTCCTCAATACTAATGGTCAGTTTACAGTTCCTCTTTTTAAAAAACTGAAGTTTCGGTTTGATCTGCGGTTTTTGTATTGGTTGCACCGAGACCGACCGAAAACCGATCGTAATACTTATACTTATATATATATATATATGTATATTAAATAGTGGTATATATGGTTTCTAAAAGAAACCCTAGCCTCCATTTACAATTTTAATTCACATATGAGAGAGAGAACACAGACCCTCACGGCGCCATAACCTCACCCTCATCATCACAGGCACGACACCACCTCACAGCCACACCAACGATATCACCTCATCTCACTACTGGTACCACCGTACCTTCATACATACATCTCTTTGTTTGAAAAAAAAAGTAAGGTTAGATTCATACCTCTCTCTCTCTCTCTTTCATCATACCACTCTCTCATTATTTTTCTCTCTCTAGTTGTATTTTTCATAAAGCATCTCCACATACCAATACTTCTTGGGTACACAGTAGAGGAAAAAAGTGAGTTAAAGAGAAACTTAACGAGGTCAGATTGTCATCAAACTATAATCAAGAAATGTCATCCTCTCTTAGAGCGTACAAAGACAAAGATAAGTTTGGATTTCTTTTTTCCTTTTGATTTGCTTTAGATTTGGTGGTTGTAGGTACTAGTTTTACCTTGCCAATCAAATCGCGCCACATGTCATCATTGGAGCTTTGATTCACAAATCTGGGAAACTCATGGAAAGTGGTACATGACTTGGAAAAAGATCATTCCATCGCGGATATTTATTCCTTATGGAAAATGGCACGCAGGACTTGGTGGAAATCATTCCACCACGGATATTTCCTCCAAGGAAATTACAAGGATGGATTATTCACCCATGGAGAGAAGCTTCTCACTTCTCAAATTACACACATAGACTTTGGGGGCAAAATCTATGTCTTGGGTTCAACTTCGCCGTACATAAGTTATTTATGACTTTGATGCGAGGCAAAGTCATTAGGATTCTCAGGTCTCGTGGTTTGGATGTCTTAAGGAAGAGGTTCACCAGGGTTACTCGCAAAGGTTATTTTCTGTGAGGCAAACTCCTTGGTCGGGTCAGAAATAGGCTGGTTTATTGGATATGTTGTTATTCGTCATGGAGGCATATCCCTTTTTGTCGTCTTAGGTTTTGACACACAGATTCTCAATTGTGTCAACACGTAGATTTTCAAGTACGGATTTCTACCGTGCTCTCCATGTGACCCTAAGCCTATAAATAGGCACAGTATCCCATGACAATGGACAAGATATTTCTCCAGATGTTCTGTAGAATTTGTGTGTAGAGCTTTTCTCTCTGGACATTCTCTATCTAGAGTTTGGACTCTATTTGCACTTTGGTTTTCTGTAGAACACTTGCCCCATTCCAACCTCTCTAGCTTGCTCTTCCTTACACCAGATCCACTTCTCTTTGAGAATCTTTGCTAATCTCGCACAAAATCTCTACTCCAGTACGAACTTAATCTCATCCTAAAAATACACATCTATATTTTGGCGAGTCTGCTGGGGAGTAGAGTTTGTAATAGAATTGCACCAGCATTGAGAAGTAGACCGCAAGTAGGAGATCTACCCACAGATAAAGATCAGGGGGCAAACCCTCCGCATGACAGTCTTCTTCCAGATGTTCATGCTCCTCACACCTTCACTACGGGAGGAACTTCGAGTGGTGATGTCTTGATGTCCACTTTCCAAAACTTGCAACAATCACAACAACTCATTTTGGAAACTTTAATTAGTCTTCAGAGAGGCAATGATGCCACTCTAACCATGGTCACAGAGGATTGAAGCCATTGAGGAAATGGAACCAATGGCGAAAGTCAATAGGTGAACCCCAATGCCAAGCCTACTAATACACCGGTAGGGTCCACCCCAATCGGATCCATACCAGAGTTTGGAAGCATGACGCCTCCCGTGAGTACCTCTCAACTCCCAAGCGATGTGCCGCCTCCCGTGAGGACCTCTCAAACCCCAAGCAACTTAACTGAGCAAGTTCAAAGGGAAATTCAAGCTGCACTAAAAACATAGCGATCCAAGTACTCGGCTACGATGCATTGTGATTTCAGACCTCCTTATCTGCCAAACGTTGCTTCTCTGCCCTACCCAATGGGGGTACTGTAGACACCCCGATTTTGACCAAACATCAAATCCAGGGTTTGGTTGCCTCTAAAAGACCGATGATGACGTTGACCGATGAAATTCGAAGTTTTTTTCCAGAGAATTCAAATTCTTCAAAGATTCTTTGAATCAAGTTTCAAAAAAAAAAGTCAAAAATAAAAGAAAGAAAAATTGGGTATTTGGGAGAAACCTGAATGTTGAAAATTGTATGAGAAAGTCAGTCTAGGAATTTATCCTGAAAAAGAGAAAATGAAAAGAAGTTTTGAAAAGAAAAGAGAAAAGGATAGAAGAAAAGGAAAGAAAAAAAGAAAGAAATAAAATAATGTATTAAAGTATATACTATGCATATGGATGTATCCTAATGAAGTACATTACAAATATAAGTACATTAGTATATACTTTACTAATAATTAAGTTTGTGTTAATATAATTTTGAAAATTAAAAAGAAGGCAGAAATTCTGTTAGCCGCGGCACGTGGCAAAGCCGGCAGCACTCGCTGAGTGCCACGCGATTCACTGAGTGCCGCCCGGCAGTCAGTGAGTGCCGCCCAGCACTCAGCAAGTGCCGCGCACTGTAACAGACTGCTTTTCTCACATGTTCTAGAAGAAAACTTTGAACATGGGTTTTCACCCGAATTTACCCATTTAACCTTGTAATGTTGGTCTATATAAACAGACCTTCATCTCCATTATTGGGAGGGACTTGATTTTGAAATCAAAATTGAGATATACAAGAGTTATATACAATAGAGAGAGAGTGTGTGTGTGTGTGTGTGTGTGAGAGAGAGAGAGAGAGAGAGAGAGAGAGAGAGAGAGAATTGAGAAGAAAAAAAGGGGAGTTTTTCTTGAAGAATTTGAAGAATTGGAGAAGAATTTGAAGATTTTTGGAAGAGCTTCACAAGGAATAGAAGAAATCCTTGAGGTCATTGAGGTAACCTCTCAATCCTTGGAATAATTAGGCAAATTCAATCATAAATTCATAGTTCTAGGATCTTTACACATTTTCAAAACCTCTCTTCCTACCTCATTTCATCACACACCACTTAGAATTTGTGATTGAATCTCATAATATTTCATTAATTTATATATAACTGATGCCTTGGATTTAAAATAAGTTCGATTTTGAAGAATTTGTATTCCAATTTCTCTAAGTAAACTTTGATTCTTCATTTCTATTTTCCTTTTAAAATTCATAAAACTTTATGTATTCCTTTGAGCCCTTTTTTTTTAATTCAATTCCCTAGTTTCCTATGGTCTTATGATTCATATGGAGATTAAGGAAAGCCATAGTCACATCTACACATAGTTAGTGAGATTCAAGTCTCAACTCATGATTTGAACCTCATTACTAAATTCCTCAAAAAGTGGACAAACCTCCTCCTGGTCGAACCAGAAGACATGCAAAGAGTGGTCCCAACATATGATAGCAGCTCGGAGTAAGCCCTCATCTAGGGCCATATGGAGGAATGCAAAGAGGTCTGTCAATCTGTGAGACTCAAAGTTAAGTCGATCGATGCTAGCAAGAGAATCCATCCACGGGTATAGAATATCGGAACTTATGGGAGCCATGCAGAAGGAGAATGAATGGAGAAGAAGAATTTGAATGAGGAAGAAGAAAAGGGACCTTAGGAGCTTCAAATGAGCATAAAATGGGCAAATGGCACTTTATATAAGAAAATGACACAAATCGGCATTCGATGAAAAGCGGCGGCACTCACTGAGTGCCGGCCGACAGTCACTGAGTGTCGTATGGCATTCAGTGAGTGCCGATCAGCCTCTCTGAGTGTCAGCCAGAGTTTAAGATGATCATGGGTCAGTTTATAACTTGAATCAGCTCAAATCTGCATAAAATTTTGAACAGAATTTCACCAATCATCATCCAAGCACCATTTCTTTTGCACCATTCATCAATAAGAAATAAAAGGCATTCACATTTTGAGTAAGAAAAGGGAATAAAGCCTAATGCAAAGTTAATAATCGAACATGAATATAAATAGAATTCAAAATTAACACACAGGCTACCATGCATGAATACTACCAATCCGCTAAAGAGAGAAAGTTTGAAGTTCTCGTCCTTGCAGGGACGTAATATAAAAGAAAGAGAGATCGGCTATCCTTGTCGACGACGAGAATTTCTTCTATGTGCCTGCGGAGCTGTCTGACTTCCCCCGGCTCCACCATCGCCGCCATCACCACCGTCTCCGCCGTCACCACCACCTTGACCACTGCCGTCGGCACCTCCAAGATAACCACCCCTCTGACCCATATGGAGCCCTTGTATTTGTCTCCTCATAGCATTGAGCTCTTCTTCCTGCACAGGAGAAGGATAAAATTCTTTTGAATCTCCATATTTTAATTCTTTTAACATTTTGGAAAATAAATAAATGAATATTCTTTTAAAGAAGGGAAACGAAAGAATAATAAAAGAGGAGGTCAGGAAGATATACCATGGCTCTGAATTGGAGATCCGCATTGGCTCTTGCTCCATCAGCCTGAAAATTGCGAATCAATAAGCATTAGTAAGTAAAGTAGTTTAAGGAAATAAAATGAATGTAGTGGTATTAAGACTTACCCTCCATTCGCGTCAATGAATCCAGTGCTGGACGGTATGTGCATATGATAGACCCTCCTCTGCATAATCTCTGGGGACTGTATCATATTGTAGAGGGATGGACGGAACATTCTGGGTATAAGGGGCCAGCTGGTACATGGTCTCTTGGCCCACATGGACTATGGGAACGTACCAGTTCCACTGTGGGAGAGCTGGAGGGTCAGCAACCCCGGGGACATGCTGTAAAAGGAAATTTAAGTCTATGTGAGTATTATTGCAAAAATAAAAGGAAAATTTTAAAAGAGAATGAAAAGGAATGAAATATCTGTTACCCGAGTAACATCCATAAGAGGAAAGTTGTGCATAAGGGAATTCAATCTAAAATTTGGGTAGCCGTCTGGACCATCCAAATAATTTGCAATGTCCCCCCCCCCCCCTCCCTCCCTCCCTCCCTCCCTCCCTCCCACCTAGAGCAGCTACGAGGCCCTCATGATCCAAGGTTGAGAGTGCTCCTCATAGTAGCAGGAGGAGCCCTAGGCACATAAAAGGCTAGGGCAGCAAGTGACTGCCTAGTCACCCTCTCGCCAAGGTACCACTCCCGACATGCCTCTCCCACTATCAGGATCCTCATTCTGGAAAAGCCTATAGCAGCTTGGATTTCTTCGCTGGCCTCTGGAAGGGCCGCCTCCCAAGGATTCCACACCACATGGACCTCTCGTAAATTGGTAAGGAGATTCTGTAGCCAATGAAGTTGTGGGCCCAACCTTCCGGCTCGTTGCTCTTCTTTTCCATTTCAGGCCCTAAGGTATGATCGTGGCCTCACCATCTCTGGTACTGGGAGCCCTCATGCGAAGGTATTCATGAGACCATATCTGCAAAAGAAAAAGAAAAGAGTGAATTCGGTTTTTAAAATAAAATTAGAGGAGATGAATAAAATAAAAAAAGGTGTGATTGAAATATAATAATAAAGTTTTACCTCCCAGGCTCTCCAGTACCCGCCGGTGGAAAGGGAGTTTCCCCTAGAGACTTCACTCATGTGATAATAGAGAGTATCCATCCCTGCCCCTCCCCAATTATACTGGGATATGTGACCAATGTTTGCAAGAGAGGCTAGGTACCCCAGGTTGATCCTATCCCCCTTTGTGCTCATCAGTGAGCAACCCAGCACATACATGATATAGGCCCTAGCCATCTGGTCATCGGTAAAGGCCTGCCCCTTGAAAGTGTCCAAGAACCATTTTGCGAGCACTATGAACTCCCCTGGGTGAGCCCCGAGTAAGTCAATAATCTCTTCATGGCGAGTCTGGAGATCGTCATAGCGAGCAACGGGAAAGCCGCCGAACGGGATGCCTGTGGTCGTAGCAAAGTCTAGGGGAGTCATCGTCATCTCCCTAAATGGCATGTGGAATGTATTTGTTGTATCCCACCATCTCTCTGCTAAGGCCTGGATATGGGTCCTATCGTTCGAACTCTTCTTTAAGAGTAACGCAAAGAGCCCAAATCCAGCATTATCGATCAGGGTTCTAACCTCGTCAGAAAGCTCCTCGTACCACCTCTGGCCGTGAGCCATGCTCCCATGGCCTTTAAGAAAAAATTCCGGAGTCTGCAAGAAAAGGACAGAAGAAAAACAAAAATAAGAGAAAGAAAGAAAGTAAATGATTTTAGAATCTAAACAACTCGATTCTTTGAAAAAGAAAAAAGTGAGTGTTGATTTCCGAGTCTAAGCGACTCAATTCTTTGAAAAGAAAAAGTGAGTGATGATTTCCAAGCCTAAGCGACTCAAATAGGTGTTGATTTTTGAGTCTAAGCGACTTAATTCTTTGTAAAAGAAAAAAATAAGTGGTGATTTTTGAGTTTAAGCGACTCAAATAAGTTTTGATTTTCGAGTTTAAGCGACTCAATTTTTTGAAAAGAAAAAGTGAGTGATGATTTCCAAGCATAAGTGACTCGATTCTTTGAAAAAAAAGAAAAAGAAAAAGTGAGTGATGATTTCCAAGTCTAAGAGACTCGTTGATTTGAAAATAAGAAAGTTCTTGAGTCTAAGCGACTTGTTGTTTCGAAAATAAGAAAGTTCTTAAGTCTAAGCGACTTATTGTTTTTAAGAAAAATAAGAAAAAGTTCTTTCGAGTCTAAGCGATTCAATGATTTTAAGAAAAATAAGAAAAAGTTCTTTCGAGTCTAAGCGACTCGTTGATTTGAAAATAAGAAAATTCTTGAGTCTAAGCGACTCGTTGATTTGAAAATAAGAAAATCCTTGAGTCTAAGTTACTCGTTATTGAGAGGAAAAATAAGGTTCTTGGTTCTGAAATAATAGGTTTTAAGTTCAGTAGAAGCAGGGTCTACATGAAATTCGAGTGTTTCAGGGGGTCGGTGCAACCCTCATTAGCAGTGGACAAACGAGATAATGGAATTCATGAGCATGGAAAATTAATGAATCCAAATAAGGGTGATAAGCAAAAAGCACAATGCTAAGCATTGAACCCCAAATCATGACAAGAAAATCAATTCAAAAAGAGGGGGATATCCCAAATAAGTTTTAATACATTTAAATACATAAAGTCATAGGGCTACTCATACATGCATTGTTCATCATGGATTGCATTGCATTGCATTATTTTATCATAAGCATAAAAGGAAGGAGTTTTGGAGTATACCAATCTGTTGAAGGCTCGTGCCGAGAGATGCGCCCCGGGGTCGGCAAGCAAAACTGATGAGCTATGGCCAGGGTTGGGCTTATACTTCTTCTTGGGGGGACCATGGGACCCTGAACCACTATCCATTGTAGAATCTACAAGCAAAGGAGGAGGAAAGTTAAGATTCATATGAAAATTTGTGAGGAAAACATGAAGACAATCATGATCTTAAGTATAAATCCAACAAATCCAACAAAGATGTAATCTTGATGGTTGGAAAGTGAACATACCTTGGTTTTGATTGGTTCTTTAGTAGAGAATCAAGAGGGAATGAGATCCTAGAGAGTAAATCCAAAATAGGGAGAAGAAGAGAATGAAAAGAAAGAAGGAAAATCAAGTTTTAAACACACTGCTGGTCAGGCCGGCACTCGATGGAAAGTCGCCGGCACTCAGTGAGTGCCACGCAGCATTTGACGGAGTGCCGGCCGGCACTCAGGGAGTGTCGTTCCTCCTCACCGAGTGCCACTGCATGTGCCAGGTGGCCCTTTTCCTCCTAAATTTTCATATTTATAATGAGGACCACCGAATTTTGCTCCCATATCCCTAAAGATTTTCCCTCGTTTCGAAAGGACCCCCGGAGTTTGAAAAATGAGTTCTTAAGCCCTTTTGCAAATCAAAATTAACCCTGATTGTGAGAATTTTTTTGTCAAAAACACCCAGTTTCGGCAAATAAACTAAATTAAGCCTAATCGACTCTGGACTTTTCTAAAAATTTGATATGATTAGGAGTTTAATTGACTCTAAATTTTGGAAAATTGAACAAAGTTGAGTCTAATCGACTCCAGATTTTTTTTTTTTTGGAATTTTGATTTAATTTTGGATAACTTCGGATTTTTTTTTAAATTTGATTTGATTGAATAAATTTGAGTCTAATCGACTCCGGATTTTTAAAGAATTTTTTATTTGGTTGGAGTCTAATTGATTCCCGATTTTGAAATTTTGATTTGATTTGAGTCTGGATAACTTCGGATGTTGAAATTTGATTGATTTGATTAGAGTCTGATTGACCCCGAATTTTGAAAATTGATTCAATTGAAGTCTGATTGACTCCAGATTTTGGAAAGTGATTTAATTGGGGTCTGATTGACTCCCGAATTTCGAAAATTGATTTAATTAGAGTCTAATTGACTCCGGATTTTGGGAAGTGAATAAATTGGAGTTTGATTGGCTCTGAATTTTTGAAAGTCTGATTTAATTAGAGTCTGATTGACTCCAAATTTTGGAAAATAAATAAATTGGAGTTTGATTGACTCCGAATTTTTGAAAGTTTGATTTAATTGGAGTCTGATTGACTCCAGAATTTTGAAAATTGAGTTGATTGGAGTCTGATTGACTCCAGATTTTGAAAGATTGATTTGATTGGAGTCTAATTAGCTCCGAACATGGAAATTTGATTTGATTAGAGCCTGATTGACTTCGAATCTTGGTAAAATGAATGAATTGGAGCCTGAATGGTTTCGGATTTTGAAAATTTGATGTGATTTGAGTCTGAATGACTCCAGATTTTGGAAATTTGAATAAAGTTGAGTCTAATTGACTCTAGATTTTTAAAGAATTTTGATTTGATTGAAGTCTAATTGACTCCCGATTTTAAAATTTGATTTGATTTTGAATCTGGTAGACTCTAGATTATGGGAGAATTAAGCCGATTTGGATAAAATTGATCCTCAAATTCAGAAATTGAAAGTAGATATGAATCTAAGTGCTTCCAGATTTAGGAAAAGTAATTCGAAATTGAATCTCGAAAAAGTAACTAGGAATTGTGAGTGAAAACAAATCTGCATTGACTTTATGAAGTATTAAATTCACGTCGTCAATTTTTGCAACGTATCTGCGCTAATCCCGACTTCGCTACGGCTCAGTCGATCAGATGATTTTTGGAGGATTATGGAGTGTAATGCGTGAAGCGACTCAATCTTTCAGGGTGCTACCTGATTCAACTATAGAGTGTAAGATGTGAAGCGTCTTAGTCAATCAGATGATTTTTGGAGGATTATGGAGTGTAAGGCGTGAAGCTACTCAATCTTTCAGCGTGCTACCTGATTCGACTATGGAGTGTAAGGCGTGAAGCTGCTCAATCGATCAGATGATTTTTGGAGGATTATGGAGTGTAAGGCGTGAAGTGACTCAATCTTTCAGCGTGCTACCTGATTCGACTATGGAGTGTAAGGCGTGAAGCGTCTCAGTCGATCAGATGATTTTTGGAGGGTTATGGAGTGTAAGGCGTGAAGCAACTCAATCTTTCAGCGTGCTGCCTGATTCGACTATGGAGTGTACGGCGTGTAGCGACTCAGTCGATCAAATGATTTTTGGAGGATTATGGAGTGTAAGGCGTGAAGCGACTCAATCTTTCAGCGTGCTACCTGATTCGACTATGGAGTATAAGGTGTGAAGCGGCTCAGTCGATCAGATGATTTTTGGAGGATTATGGAGTGTAAGGTGTGAAGTGACTCAATCTTTCAGCGTGCTACCTGATTCGACTATGGAGTATAAGGCGTGAAGCGCCTCAGTTGATCAGATGATTTTTGGAAGATTATGGAGTATAAGGCGTGAAACAACTCAATCTTTCAGCTTGCTACCTGATTCAACTATGGAGTGTAAGGTGTGAAGCAGCTCAGTCGATCAGATAATTTTTGGAGGATTATGGAGTGTAAGGCATGAAGTGACTCAATCTTTCAGCGTGCTACCTGATTCGACTATGGAGTGTAAGGCGTGTAGCGGCTCAGTCGATCAGATGATTTTTTGGAGGATTATGGAGTGTAAGGCGTGAAGCGATTCAATCTTTCAGCGTGCTACCTGATTCGACTATGGAGTGTAAGGCATGAAGTGGCTCAGTCGATCAAATGATTCCTCGAAACACATGTTCCCAAGAATAAAACTATAACATAACCGGAGAATTTGAAGCATAAGGTGCATTTCTGATAATAAGAAGAGCAACATGACTCCGGATCATCACGTTTGGGAGCATAAGACATGAAACTGTTTGAGCATATACATCACGATAAGATAGGAGCATCCATCTGTGTGGTTATTTGCAGTTATATGTTATCCTTTGCCCGAACTACGTCCTGGTCTGATTCCCGATGGGATACGTAGGCAGCTCACCATTGAGCACGACCAGCTTTTGGCTCTCTGTGCACCCGATTTTTGCAACGCACCGTTTGTTTTTACCTGGATTCGATAGTTTGGTCAAAGGCTTGTCCTTCACACAGGCTTCGACATTCACTTGTGATACACATTGCTTTACAAGCTCTGCCGAAGAGGGGAAAGCTGTAGACACCCCAATTTTGACCAAACGTCAAATCCAGGGATTGGTTGCCTCTAAAAGACCGATGATGACGATGACCGGTAAAATTCGAAGCTTTTCCAGAGAATTCAAATTCTTCAAAGATTCTTTGAATCAAGTTTCAAAAAAAAATCAAAAATTAAAGAAAGAGAAATTGGGTATTCAAGAGAAATCCGAATGTTGAAAAACGTATGAGAAAGTCAGTCTAGGGATTTATCCTGAAAAAGAGAAAATGAAAAGAAGTTTTGAAAAGAAAAGAGAAAAGGATAGAAGAAAAGAAAAAAAGAAAGAAATAAAATAATATATTAAAGTATATACTATGCACATGGATGTATCCTAATGAAGTACATTACAAATATAAGTACATTAGTATATACTTTACTAATAATTAAGTTTGTGTTAATATATATTTTAAAAATTAAAAAGAAGGCAGAAATTCTATTAGCCGCGGCACGCGGCACTGGCATTCACTGAGTGCCGCCCGACACTCAGTGAGGTGCCGCAGGCAAGTCGTCGAGTGTCGCGCGCTGTAACAGACTGTTTTTCTCACATGTTTTAGAAGAAAACTTTGCACATGGATTTTCATCCGAATTTACCCATTTAACCTTGTAATGTTGGTCTATATAAACAGACCTTCATCTCCATTATTGGGAGGGACTTGATTTTGAAATCTAAATTGAGATATACAAGAGTTATATACAATAGAGAAAGAGAATTGAGAAGAAAAAAAGAGAGTTTTTCTTGAAGAATTGGAGAAGAATTTGAAGATTATTGGAAGAGCTTCACAAGAAATAGAAGAAATCCTTGAGGTCATAGAGGTAATCTCTCAATCCTTGGAATAATTAGGCAAATTCATTCACAAATTCATAGTTCTAGGATCTTTACGTATTTTCAAAACCTCTCTTCCTACCTTATTTCATCACACACCACTTAGAATTTGTGATTGAATCTCATAATATTTCATTAATTTGGATCTAATTGATGCCTTGGATTTAAAATAAGTTCGGTTTTGAAGAATTTGTATTCCAATTTCTCTAAGTAAACTTTGATTCTTCATTTCTATATTCCTTTTGAAATTCATAAAACTTTATGTATTCCTTTGAGTCCTTTTTTTTTTTAATTCAATTCCCTAGTTTCCTATGGTCTCATGATTCATATGTAGATTAAGAAAAGCCATAGTCATGTCTACACATAGTTAGTAAGATTCAAGTCTCAACTCATGATTTGAACCTCATTACTAAGAATCTTATGGGATTCATGCTATATTCTATAGAGGTCCATGTAGATTTGGCTCTCATTTAGTCTCCAAGGACCATTAATTTGAAAGGAGAATAAGGTGTCATGGTTTTACATTCCTCAAGGATCATATGTTTGAGAGAGAAATTATATGTAGATTTTCATAGTTTATATTCCAAGGTTCATAAGATTGGGTAAGATCTTAGGATTCTCTTGCTAGATCTTCAACTATGAGATCTATGATGGAGATCCATTAAGGCTAAGTCTATGGATCTCTTTATATTTCATCACTATTCCAAAAATCATAGTCATATTTGTTCCTAGTTCTCTCTAGAATCATGGATCAAGTTTGATTCAAAATATGAATGCCAATTCAACAAAGGTGCAGTGAATCCATAAACCAACTGTGATCAAAGATTTTTTATAAAATCATGGTTCATTCGAATTGGATGAGACCAATTGGAGTATGTTCGTAACTCATTTACGTACCTCTGTGATTTTTGTTTTGATGAAATTACATGTTTAAGTTGGTTTGGTCTTGTGATTTCAAAACAAGCAACTCTCTGTCCAAAATTTCAGAACAATAAGTCCGTTTTAAAATTAATAAATCAGAACCTTAATCAAACTTTCTTGACCCAAAATAATTTTTTCTAGGTATTTCAATGTGTTAGGAAGATACTGTAAAAAGATCTAAGTATTTATCATTTTTTTCTATTTTTAGAAAATCACACAAAATCTCTGGACAGAAAGTTGAAAATTCCTGAGTGATGCCTAGTGCTTTCTTCATTCCCAGAGATCTAACCGTTCAAACCTTGATTTTCTTTTTGGGTTAGAAACTAGACTCACAGATGCATATCATATCCAAAAAAAAATCATTAAGATCTAAACGTTGGAAGTATGGTTTTTCTATCTTTGAAAGTCAGGTCTGCTCTCTGTAATTTATGAGAAACAGTTACTGTTTTTGTCTAGTCTCAATGGTTTCCTAATGTCTTGGGACCCAAATCATGTTTTGAATAATGATAATTTAGCTTAAATCCAGAGGCTAAGTGATCCAAGTTAGTGAATAATTCATAGCTTGTCCTCATACATATCCATGCATTCATCCATGTACAATTGATACTTGTAGTTAGGATCTAGCTATAGGTTGTTTTGTCCGTAATTGAACCTAGTTGTGAGTTCTTGAAATCATGTTGGGATCATGCCACCTTTATATGGACATTGCATTGGCTCCTAGTTGAGACTTGCATATCTATAAAGGTGATATGTTCTCAACTAATTAGAAAGAATCCACAAATAGGTCAATTCTTTCCATGCTTGATAGATCTAAGCTAGACATTTTTCAGGAATGAATATTTGATATTATATATCTTGTTTAAAGCATGTGGACTAATCCTTTGTTTTGTATCGCTCTTGAGGTACGATTCCCAACCCTTCTCTAGTTTATTTTATTTGTCGATTTTGTTGATTTTTCGACTCCATGTGCGACACTTTAGAATTAGGATTTTTCCTTATGTGTTTATATGCGTTAGAGACCTTTTCTTAGGTTTTATTTTATATGTATGCATTGCACGTTTCTATTTCACGGCCGGATCCTGGGTATGTTTTCTAGTTCCCTATTTGCATATCGTATTGCTTGCTACTTGAATTACGTGGCTTATGAATGATATTATGTCATTAGCACCCCTTTCAACATGCTTATGTAATGTATTATTTATATATATGTATTAGTTGAGGGCACGCTTAGATTAATAATTCAATTAAAAAAGATATTGAGCAGAGGCCTATCACGAGATAGGATGAAAGGGGGTGTTTTAGTCCGTCGGGCTCCTTCCCCTTTCATTCTATAATCCCTGGACCCAATTTATCTTTGGTTTCACAAAAGATCGGTTTTCTTTTAAAATGGTTTCTCAATTTTTTCCTTTTAAAAATTAAGTGGCGACTCGTATTTGAATTTGAATTAAAAAAATATTTTAAAATTAAAAGTGGGCCCAAATGCCGGTATCCACAGGTACCAATACCTAAAATTCTAGTTCTTTGACGGAAAGAAAGGCAATTCCTACGAACACATCGCCTGCTTTGTGGAAACTTTGGCAAACTTTGGGTAAGATCATAGCCTAAGACTTAGGGAGTTTTCCAAATCCCTCACGGATAAAGCTTACACATGGTATAATAATTTGCAAGCCGGGTCCATCCCTGATTGGGAGACTATGGTGCAGCGCTTCCATGACAAGTTCTTCCATATAGAAGAGGGTATCATGAGATTCTCGCTTACAAAAATTACTTAGAAGCAAAGCGAGGATCTCTTGGATTATGTAAAAAGATTCAGAAAAGGCTCCATCGACTGCCGCAAAGAAATACCTAAAATCGAGCTTATCAAAATATTCATAGATGGAATGCAACCCAGATATAAGCTCAATCTGATTAACTCCGACATCTCTACCTTCTCCACTCTTATGGAAAAGGGCGAAAGGTCCAAGAAGTTATTAAGGAGATTCCTGTCCGAGTGACCACGACTCGACCCCAGTTCAATAAGCGCCCCAAAGCTTCCGAAGTGCGAGGAAAAAAAAGGGGGTCGCGGGGATAACTCAATCAAAAAGGGGCACGAGAGTACTCCCCTTCCCGATTTCCCTTGCGAGCTCAAAGTTGTGTGCGCCGTACTAAAGAAATGGGTGGAGAATAAGGTCATGGAATGCCCAGGTCAGATAACCCTTCCTATACAACCAAAGACAAGTATTGTCCCTACCAACAGCATAACCTTCACACACTTGAGGATTGTTGGTTTCTAAGGCGCTTGTTCCAAAAGAAGATCGCAAATAAGGAGTTAGAACTACCAAACCTAACTAACATCGAGATCAACCCCTTGCCACGACATGGCAATAAAGGAGAGCAAGTTATGATGGCATCGCACTATGACGAGATTGAGGAGATCGCTATGTACGAACCCCCAGAGCCAGAGTTCCACGAGGATGCTCTTGTCAATAAACAAGCGGATCGACTTAAGGAAAGCAAGAAGTTTAGAAGATTCTTTGATCAATTGGGTCTGTCTCCGGAAGCAAGGTTTGTTACGACTAAAGCTGTCCTCAAAAGTGCAGAAGTGCATGAGGAAAAATGTATGCAAAGTGGAGGCGAACTCTTAGAGAGGTCGCCTCTACCATAACCTTTACTGAAGCTGACAGACAAGTTCCCTTTGCCCATAACCAACCTTTGTATGTTCCAATCGAGATAAATGGAATAGAAATTCCTAAGAGGATTCTTGGATTGTGGCGCCTCACTCAATATCATCTCACTGAAAATGCTAAAGGTCACAGGATACTCTGAGGGAGATTTGATTAGGCAATCCATTACTATCACTGGGTTTGGAAGAACGTCTCAACGAAGTTTGGGGCATATAACATTGGGCCTCATTGTGGGACCAATCAGATGCCATACCCACTTCCATGTAATCAAGACTGATACATCTTACCACACGTTGTTAGGAAGATGCTAGATGCATAAGTTTGCTCTGATTCCCTCAACATACCATCAATGTGCCAAAGGAATCGTCAATGACAAGATAGTGACGACTGTCACTTCTAAGACCCCATTCGTCATCCATGAAGCGCACTACTTAGACTCAGTATTTTTTACCGAGTTCATGGATAACGAGGAGAATCCAAGATCATCCGCGTCTTCTAGCCCTCTTCCACCATGGGAAAATGCTAGGCAAGGAAACTTCATAGTTGAATACAGACAAGGAAAAAGGCGTAGGGTGCATGAAATCTGAGAGACCCGCAAAATCCATGAGGAAACCCAATGTTATCGAGTCTGACTCCCTAGTGGGAGGACGGTCTACCGCTTATGAAAATCCGAGGGGTTACCCTCGAGTCTAGAGGGTGACCCCTTTGCTTGCTTTACTGCAGAACCAATCGCGGTAGAGTCAATCGTTGAACCCAAAGATGCACCAAAATGTTTACAGGACGGATCAAGACACAAAGAGCAGTAGCTAGAACAATTCAATCTAGCCAAAGAGAAGGATATCCCAAAAGTAGTTTTTATCTCAAAGGACTTGGGCGATGTTTTACCGCGGAGAACTATTAAAGTTGTTGAAGGAATACTCAGATGTTTTTGCATAGACATATTCATAAATGCCAGGATTAGATCCCACGATCACATGTCATAAGCTCAATGTGTCTGCGGCAGCCATCCTTGTTAAGCAATCACCGAGGATATTTTGCCCTGAGCTCGAAACCCAAATTAAAAGCAAAATCACAAAATTGCTTGAGGCGAGGTTCATCAAACCTCTCCATCATCCTATCTGGTTGGCAAACATAGTCCCAGTAAAGAAAAAGATCAGACAAATAAGAGTTTGTGTGAATTTTTGCAATTTGAACAAGGCATGTCCTAAAGGTGACTTCCCTCTCCCCAACGTCGATACACTAATTGACGCGACAGCTGAACACCAAATGTTCTCATTCATGGAAGGTTTTAGTGGTTATAACCAAATTAAAATGGGGGAGAGCGACGCGACAAAGATAGCCTTTAGGACCCCTTTGGGAAATTTCTATTATACCGTGATGCCGTTTGGATTAAAAAATGCAGGCGCGACTTATCAGCACGTAATGATGGCCATTTTTCACAATATGCTGTACAAGGAAATGGAATTTTACATTGATGACTTGGTGGTAAAGTCTAAACACGATTCGTTGCACCTTTCAGGTCTGTGAAAAGTTTTCGACAGGTGTAGGGCCTTTAAACTCAAGATGAATCTGCTAAAGTGCACGTTTGGAGTGAATTTTGGGAAATTTTTGGGGTATGTAGTGCATCGACATGGGATCGACTTGGATCTGGACAAGGTTAAAGCCATTCAAGAAATGCTATGGTCGTCCTCAATGAAGCAATTAAAGAGCTTCTTAGGGAAGGTCTCGTATCTGAGAAGGTTCATCCCGGCACTCGTAGAAATCACTCAACCATTCAGTTCGCTCCTCAAAGGAAAGTCGGCCTTTGAATGGAAAGGGGAACATGATAAGGCATTTGAAGTGGTAAAGAAGGTCTTAACCTAGACCCAAACCATGACTTCACCACAGAAGGGACAACCACTTTTGATGTAGTTGACCTCCACCAATAAGTCTATTGGTGCTTTGCTCGCTCAAGAAGTGGAGGGAATAGAAAAGCCAATCTATTATATAAGTTGCATCATTAGAGGTTCGAAAATACGATACACACCAACGGAGAGGCACTGCCTCGCACTCATTTTTGTTGCATAGAATTTAGGCATTATTTGTGAGCATTTTCAGTTCAGATAATCACAAAATGAGATCTAATCAAGTATCTCCTCAGTAAGCCCGCCTTATCAGGAAGGATGGAACGATGGCTATTCTCACTAATAGAATTTGAGATAAATTGATCACCGTCTAAAGTAATCAAGAGTCAAGCATTGGCAGACTTAATGGCGCATTCTCTAAGTGGCGAACCCGAGCTAATTATGGAGGAACTCCCAGGCGACGATTTATGTGCCACCTCGGCAGAACAGCCAGAAGGAGCGTGGAATCTTAGTTTTGATGGTTCCTCCACTTCAAAAGGGTGAGGAGTTGACATAGTCCTTATGTGTGAACAAGGCGAGAAGATAAGCCTCTCTTTCAAATTAGCATTTCTATGTTCTAACAACGAATCAGAGTATAAAACGCTCATATTGGGACTCTTAGCTACAAAAAGCATGGGGATCGATTCGATAAAAGTGGTGGGAGAATTCTTACTTGGTCATAAAGCAAGTGAATGGCGATTATGCTATCAAGGAGCCCACTCTTGCGGGATATTGCACAATTCTACAAAAGTGCATGGATAGATTTTCTAATGTCGAGATAGAGCATGCTCCACGGAAAAGCAATAGACACCCAGATGTGCTTGCAACCCTGGCTTCAAAAGTAGACATCGAGGGAGAGTCCTTTAACATAGAAATTCTCAAGAGAACTCTCCCGTGCACTGTGACAGAATTGGTCCCTGTGAAAGACAATGGTCCCCATGATTAGAGACGAGACATCAGAATAAAGTTACAAGCACAAGGTGCTATGCCCATCGCACAAATAAGAAATTTTTTATTCTATAAAGGAGAGCTCTATTTTAGGACTCAGGGAGGATGGCTAGCCAAGTGCATAGAAAAGGAAGAGGCAAACTTGCACCTCAATTCCATACATACCCAAGTATGTAGAAACACAAACTTAAGCCTATATCGAATAATCTAGAGGAGAGGCTATTATTGGCCTGAGATGGTTAGAGAAGCCAATAAAATTTAGCAAAGGTGTGCCACATGCCAGGAACACCCTTCAAGGGAGGAGTATAATTTCACAGACTTGGTCAGTGACTGGCGACAACCATACTTAGATTTTATCATCGAAGGAGCGCTGCTTGCAGAAAACATGGATGCAGCCCTCGTTAAAAAGAGGGCGTCTAGATTTTTCGTACTATATAGAAGGAGTTTCAATGGAAAGGCACTAAGGTGTTTAGCTGGTCAGCAAGTTCAAGAGGTATTATAGCAAGTACACCAATTTGAACATCAAGGAGGGTACAAGCTATACCAACAACTGCTATACCTAGGATATTAGTGGCCTACCATGGAGAAAGAAGCCATAGAATTTGTAAAAAGGTGTGTGGCATGCCAAAAACACGCTAACTCCATCCATGCCCTAACAATAGCGCTCAAACATCTCACGACGCCCTGGCCTTTCCACATTTGGTCGATAGATTTAATGGGTGCCCTGAATCCCTCCAAAGGGAAAACATGGATTTTGGCTGCGACAGAGTTGTACACAAAATGGGCAAAGGCAATCCCCTTATGTCGCGCCACTGGTGAAAGCATTGCTAATTTTGTTAAGGAATATATCATTTATTGGTTCGGAATACCCAAAGTATTCCTCTCCAACAATTGTAAGCCTTTCACCTCTAAGCCTGTGCGAGAGATCTATTTTAAATATGGTATCACTCAGCATAAGTTGACGATTTACCACCCAAAGGGTAACGGACAGGTGGGACGAGTAACAAGACTCTCTCCAAAATCTTGACCAAAACCATGAACGATTTTCCAGGATAATGCGCTGACCAATTGCCACTTGTTTTATGGGCTTACCGAACTTCAAAGCGACGACCAACCCAAGCTACCCCATTTTCCATAGTTTATGGAACTGAGGTGGTCATACCTGTAGAGATTGCACTACCATCTGCAAGGATCGCACTTCAAAGCGAAGTAGACCTAGACATACGATTCTCTGAAGTAGAATGGTTGGATGAAAAAGGGGATAAGGCAAAATCTAGCCTAAAGACTATTAAACGTGAATTGCCAAGGCTTACGATGCGATGGTGTACCCAAGATAACTAAAGGAAGGCAATCTTGTGTTAAAGGCAGCCACACATATCAAGCGAGGGATGTTCGCGCCACAGTTCTCACCAAAATGGAAAGGCCTATTTATCGTCAAGGAAGTAAGCGACAATGGGTATTGCAAAATCATTGATCCCAAACCCGGAAGTGACAAGGTCACACTCAACATGAAGTGGGTCAAAATTATTTTACCCTTAGGATAGTCTGTATGACTCTTTTTTTGTTCGTTGCTTTTAAGAAAAGTGTAAACCGGGCAATTTTCCTAAATGAAGAGGTCTCTTTTGTTTCTTTTTCGATGTAATTTTGGGAAAACTTTAGTCAGTCTCAGCTAGTTTGGCCATCCTTGGTTTCATTTATGGATATCCACTTATTTAAATGGCAAGATAAAACCGGATAGGCTCAGTCGACCATACACTAGCCAAGATTGGCTCACAGTGGCCAAAGTTTGATACACAATAGAATAGGCGCGCAACCAAGCTCAAACTTCAAAAAAAAAAAAAAAAAGAGAAGCAAAGTTAGGGGATGTTCCCTTTAGAGAGATATGGAGTATACACACTCAAGAGAACCTGTCAAAACTTCATACATCACGACAAGAATATCGAAAGCAATAAGGATAAATCTGCATAAAGATTCATTGATTAAGCTTTAAAATAAAAAAAGAAATAAAAGTACATATAGTGGTAGAAATACAAGAAGAGGGGCTGCAAAAAGACTCGCCATTAAGTTTCAAAATAGAAGAAGTACAAGCATGTTCACTGGCGGAAATTCACAAAAAGAAGGAAAAGGCACATCCAATAAACATATCTCTACTTCTCACAGCAATCCGTGCAAAGCACTCTCGATAATATCTATGCTCGTGCACTCGGACTCCAGAATTGTCACCATTGCCTTCTTGTCTTCTATCATGTATACATGGGATTTAATCGACAGAATGCAATTAAGATTCCTGTATCGCCATTTTTTGGTTTCAAAAACCTGTGCTAGAAGGTTCAATGATCATTTATGATAATCTGATTGTAAAAACTCTAAATAGAGTAAAGGGACCCATTGGAGGATGGGGCCCGATTGGTAACTCATTCATTACACTGAAAGCAGGAGTGAAATGGACTCATAGAGCTTTCCTCGTAGCCCAAAAAGCATAGGGGAGAGCTCATAACGAGGGAGTGACTGAATGAGCCAATGTTTGGAAGCAAGCCGATGAGCCCGGAAGACAAGTATTAAGAATCTTGTTTTCTTTTAGGACTGACATTCAGTCATTAAGATTTGTGTATACACGACACTTCAATGCCTTAATGGTGTTAAAGACAGTAAGAAAAAGTCAACTCTCTGAAAGCAGTTTAAGGAAAGGAGGGGGAACGGGAAGCCCACCATTCCTGAATAGGAATGGGAGAAGGGCTTCTACCTACCTGTACATGAAAATGCTTATTCTCCTCTCTCAAAGAGGACAGAGAGACACGTAACTCCGCCAAGCGCGCCTTTAACTCGGATACATATGCTTCTAATCCAGATATTTGTACCTCTAATTTAGACTCTTCACTAGAAGCAATAGCACACTGAGCTTGAAGACTACAATACTCACCAAATTTCTTCAGACCCAAGAGATGGGATTCCAGCTAATCTACCTTTAAACCCACGGTTTTCAAATCCCTAACGGCCATCAAATCCCTTTTCACCTTTCTCAGAGTAAGGTGACCCTTGGGAGTTTTGTCCAAACCAATAAGGATGGAAGCCATTTTTTCTAACAAAGGAGTTTGTATCTAAGGATGGCGAATAACAAAATAGGTGAAAGTATCCGGATAACGATTTTGCACCGTAGAAAGAATCAGAATACAAGAAGCCCCGATAGAATAGTCCCCCTATATCACTCGCTGGCCCGAAAAGGGGGGCTCAAAGTTAAAAGAAGTCCTCGCGGTACCTCAGTCCCCATCTGATTCTCGTCTTGAGAAGGACACAAATGCTGCCCAAGTTCTGAGCCTCTAAAAGAAACCTCAAGGGTATTTAAACTGCCAGGATGGGTGTCAGGAATCTGAAGCTTCTCAAAGTTCGATCCATCATTATCACAAGGTCCAATATTGTCATGATCAAGGGACCTACTCTCATGACCACCATCATCGTGATCATCCCCACTATAATCATCATCGATGTGATCATCTGACCCTCTATCATGACTAGATCCACCATCGATGTCACAATCATCACCCCAGTGGGGGGTCCTAATTTCCTCCTCTCAATCCAAGTCATCGCTAGAAACAAGAGTGGAAGTCGCGACCAAGTCTCCCTTGGGAGGAGCACCTACCATTTCCCTAAATGAACCAGAATCAAGGTCGACCTCCATACTCTCAATCAATTCCTCAACTGAATCATGAACAAGATTACCCTCAAGCGGAGAAGTTCTGTGAGTCAGGACAGTGGCAAGCTTAGAGCCAGAGTTGCTAAAGCGGCTGGGTGGTTTTATGCGTGTGATATCCTTAACTGAAGCTGCCAAGGCTATGACGGCCGAATGAGGGCCCTCAATCATCCCTTGATGCTATGCTTCTTTTCTCTTTCTTTTCTTTTCACCCTCGACTAGAACCATGGGAGATAGATTGCTCGGGACATTTTTTTTTAAGGGGCGCCTTTGGATTTCCCTTTAAAAAAAATTAAGAAAAGTTAGTGATGACATCCTAGTGATGCATTTTCTTATCAACACCCAAGTATAGGTGATCGTACAAGTAATAAAGTTCTGGAAGACTAGGTCGAACCCACAGGGAACGGAAAATAATTTTATAAAGATAAGTTGTAACTGTTTTGTCCCTACAAAGAAAATAAAAGATGATGGATTTTTGGGGCTTTTACTAAACTACTAGTTTTTATATTTTTGAAATAAAACTAATTGAAAACTATTTTTGTAATAGTTTATGGTAAACATTTTAATAGTGCAAAATAAATTAACTAAGATACTTGTAAGTAAAGGAAGAAAAAGAAATAAAGCTAAATTTACATCAAATGACTTTTTTGATATTATTATAGCAAAAGATAAAAATAATACAAATATTTAATCTAAGTTATTTAAAAGCAAGAAATATTAATTAACTTGGGAGAAATGATTTAAAGGAATTGGGAGTATGCAAACCAACACTAGATCACATAACTTTTGTGCATTTGTAAGGGATTTGACATTTCTAAATAGAGTGAATCTTTATTTGAAAATAAACTTACACGAGTTGATGTCATATCAAGTGTGTCAGGTTTGATATGAAACGACGTCGTTTGGTTTACAGAAAAATAAAGAGGCAATTGGACAGTAGCCAGGTTCGAACCGTGACCCGCCGCAGACGTTATCATATGTGTTTTTACAAATTTCTTCAAGCTCACTTAATTGTAATTTTCTTAAAATTCCTCCCTCTTCAATATTACAATTTAAAGTCCTAGTAGCCCAATATGCCTTATGTAACAACCTGCATTTTCATTTAATTATTTAATTTGCACTTTCATCTTTAAGCTGTATTGATGGTTTTATTTTCAATTCTCATGTTTTAAATCTTATTATTTGTTTTATTTCATGTCAAAATTTCTTGTTGGGGGTCAAATTGCAAATTTTACAATTTAGTAATGTCTGTGTTGAAATTCAAATTTTGTATTTCAAAACGGTGGAAATAATTTATTTTGACTCAAACAATATTTTTGTAAAATCGAAAAATAATTTCTTACGATAAAATGAATTTTCTGTATTTTATGGTGAACACCGCACCGCGAAAATACTAGTTTATATTCAAAACTGTTTACGCCGCGTTAAACTTCCACAGATTTTGGAATTGATGTAAAGCTAGAAGTGGCATGTATTTTATTTCTATTTATGGCAACTCATCATTGGATAGACCTTGTTGGGAATGCTTGTAATGTATGTGTTAACCTTACGCCATAAGTTGTTTTTCCCAAACAAAATTAGTGATTCCTAGACTAGTGGTCTATACCTTGTTCCCAATGCACTTTTCATGTGTGTTATTTTGTGCCTTAACTAGAATTTCCAAACACCCCATTGTGACCCCTACTAGTCTATAGCACCCTTTCAAGCTTTGATAGTGTATGTACGTATATGTATTATCAGCACATATATGCTGAGTATTTGTGACGTTTAATATTAGTTAACCAAATCAATTTGTAGAGTGAACTTGGGAGTTCTTGGCCCCCAAGTATTGCAAGTGGGTTCTTTATTTATACCCTACACTCTCACAATCTGATCATTCTTACAAGATAATAGAGAGAGTTACATAGAAACTCACAGAATTTTCTTAGAGAGAGCTTCACAAGAGTTCATAACTAGAGCTCAAGTGGGTCTTGCTTATTTGATTTCCTTTCTCAACAATTTTTTCTATCACAATCTCAGTGAGTATTTAGAACTCACCTTGAATGTAATTCATGTCTTAATTTCTATTGGTATAGCTTGAGTAATATATCACCATTAATAATTTTACGTTTAAATTTCAAAGCTTAGAAATATGGAGTTTTCAAACTTCACCAAAATCTATTTTTAGAGATGATTTTGAAAGATTATTGTATATAGAAGCTTTGATTCAAGTATTAGAGCCTAAATCATCTGTATCGCGACGTATATTAAAAACGAAGTTTTGACGCCTTTTGGTTTTTCATAAAGTTCAAGAGCTACAATATAATTCATGTAAAATTGATTGTAGATTCTTAGTCCTTGCGGAAAAATGAAGAGTTTCATATATTACATGATGTTTTCTTTTGTTTTACGAAATGGGTCAAAAAGACCCCCTTAAACTGAAAACAGGGGAGTTTCAGCGAAGAAGATGAAGCCACTGCATGAACTCGCGCGCGCGAGCAGACCGCGCGCGCGATCCTTGTATTTTTTGACACTTAGAAAATTTTTTAAAGAATAACAAAAAATGGGCATATCGCGCAAGCGGCCTGCGCGCGCGACCTGGCAGTTTTTAGTTTTTGTCTGTTTTCTGCTAAAGGACTATTTGGAATAACTTTTAAAGGCTGTTAAGGTTCTGTTTGGAAATTTTACTAAATCAGAATACTGTTTACTATGTTTGGATTATAAAAACGATAATACGCACGTTGTTCCTATTTCTAGTTGTTTACACATTCTGTATAAAGCTTCATGACATTCATGTGGAGTTAGTTGTACATACATGGTGAATGATGGTCAGTGTAAAAAAGAGTATGTGGTTGAGATTGTGTTATGGACACTCCCTGGTAATAGTGTACCAAAGTGTGATATTTTGAGATTGCGATTAGAGTATCTTTGAAATGCGACGATGACAAAACTCGACACTCCCTGGCGCCCATGGTAGCGCTAAAGTGTGTGACGCCGAACTTGGACATTCCTTGGCACCCATGGTAGTGTTGAAGTGTGGTCTACAGACACTCCTTGGTACCCGAGTTTGGATACTGCGTGAGGTTTCTTCGGTATTTGTGAGGTGGATTAGGTACTAAAGTGTGAGGCATTGGATACTCCCTGGTACTCCGTACTAAAGTGTGAAGCAAACTGGACACTCCCTGGTACCCCGTACTAAAGTGTGAGGCAAACTAGACACTCCTTGGTACCCCTGTGCTAAAGTGTGGTCATCTTAGTGTTTCAAAGATACTAGAGTGAGAGAGTTGGTTGTGGTGTGTCGAGAGAAAAGAGTTGATGAGATGAGAATGGTTGCATTGTTCTTACGTATGGTCACATGTTTGTATGGATTGAAGAATTTTAATATTATCCTTACTATTATGTAAATTGAATTCATTTTCTATGGTTAATATGTTGAAATCGTAAAATAGAAAATAGTAAATGAGTATGTTTTACATTCAAGCATATGTTTTTAATACTTACCAACTTCAATTAGTTGACGGCGTTGACGCGCCCTGGACATTCGTGTCTAGGCTTTTTAGGTTATGAGCATGATGGACCATATGATTATACAAACTGAGAACAACCACCCGAAGAAGAATTTATTATTACATGCTTTAAGTTATGAACTGGATTTGTAATAAGGATGACTATAATAGATAGTATTATTTTGTTTCCAGGCAGAGTCGACCTTAGTTGATCCCGTGCTATAATATTTATTAAGTTAGAAAAGTTTTATAAGCCTTGATTGCTCTTACTCTGATTTATGGTATTATGTTGTTCGACGTTTGGGACAGAAACTATCCTTCAAATTGTCGCGGCCTACGGGTCCATAAAGGAAATTAAATGCTTTCCATATTTCTGCTATGTTGGGGCGTGACACCTTATGTTCTAATTCTACTGGTAGGTGACAAGCTTTTCCATAGACAAGTCTGTATGGAGACATCCTCAAATGGGTCTTATAAGCAGTTCTATATGCCCATAAAGCATCTGTTAATTTTGAAGACCATTCTTTATGATTAGAATTCACAGTTTTTTTCGAGAATATGCTTAATTTATCTATTAGCTAATTCAGCTTGTCCATTTGTTTGTGGTTGGTATGCAGTTGACACCTTATGAGTCACTCCATTTTCATTAATTTTTCAAATGGGTTGTTACAAAAGTGAGTTCCTTGATCACTTATTATTGCTTTTGGAGTTCCAAATCGAAAAAGTATATTATCTTTTCAAAATACAATAACTGTACTGTGATCATTTTTTCTTGTATGAATAGCTTCTACCCATTTTGAAACATATTCGACTGCTAATAAAATATATTCATATTGGCAAGATGGAGGAAAAGCTCCCATAAATTTAATGCCCCAACAATCAAAGATTTCAATTGTAATTATAGGGGTCATTGGCATTTGATTTCTTTTTGTAATACTGCATAACATTTGGTGGCGGTTACAAGCCTTACAGTATAAATATGATTCTTTAAATAGAGTTGGCCAATATAAGTCACTTTGTAAAATTTTCATGGCAGTTACTCGAGATGAAAAATGTCCTCCACAAAAGGGCGAATGACACATGAAAAGTACATTTTCGATTTCTTCATTAGGAACACATTTCCTAATTACATGATCAGTACAATATTCAAACAGATATGGGTCATCAAAGTAGAAATGCCTAGCAATAGCTAGAAATCTCTTTTTATCTGATGATGACTAATTGCTTGGTAATTTTCCTGTTACTAAATAATTAACAAGATCTGCATACCATGGCAGGGAAGTCACAGAAAATAACTGTTCATCAACAAAAGAGTCTTGACGAGGTAAGGGTTCACTAGTATTGTCTTCAAAAGTGAAGCGGGATAAGTGATCAGCTACCACATTTTTTACTCATTTTTTGTCTTTAATTATTAAGTTAAATTCATGTAGTAGGAGTATCCACCTAATAAGCCTAGGCTTAGTGTCTTTATTTGAAAGTAGGTATTTCAGAGCTGAATGGTCCGTAAAACAGACAATAGGGGAACCAATCAAGTATTGCTTAAATTTATTAAAGGCGAATACCACAGCTAGCAATTCTTTTTCAGTAGTAGAGTAGTTCATTTGAGCACTATCCAGAGTTCTACTGGCGTAGTATATAACTGATGCCTTTTTGTCCTTTCTCTGCCCTAGGACAGTTCCAATGGCAAAGTCGCTAGAATCACACATTAATTCAAATGGTAAGCTCCAATCAGGAGATTGCATAATAGGTGCAGTAGTAAGATGCTATTTTAATTGCTCAAAGGAGTTTTGACATTCTTTAGTCCATTCAAAAGGTGTCTTTGGCCAATAATTGACATAAAGGTCTAGAAATAGTACTGAAATTTTTTATGAATCGGCAATAAAAACATGCATGTCCTAAGAATAAACGGATGTCTTTTACAGTCTTGGGATTAGGTAAATTAGCTATAAGATCTATTTTGGCTTTGTCTACCAGTATCCCATTTTCAGAAATAATGTGTCCTAAGACAATACCTTTAGTGACCATAAAATGACATTTTTCCCAATTTAAAACTAAACTTTTTTCTTCACATCTCTGGAGAACTTTCTGAAGATTGCTAAGGCAATCATCATAGGATTTGCCAAAAATTAAAAAATCATCCATAAAAACTTCTAAATTCTTTTCTACCATATCACTGAAAATACTTAGCATACACCTTTGAAAGGTCGCAGGTGCGTTGCAAAAACCAAAGGGCATTCGGCGATAGGCGAAAGTTCCAAATGGACATGTGAAAGTAGTTTTTTCTTGATCTTCTGGCCCACTATTCTTTCTAACATTTGATCCATAAAAGGTAAAGGAAAGTGATCCTTATGGGTTATAGTATTGAGTTTTCTGTAGTCTATGCATACACGCCATCCAGTAGTAACACGAGTGGAAATTAATTCTTTCTTTGAATTCGGAACAGCTGTAATTCCTGTTTTCTTCGGCACAACTTGTGTTAGACTCACCCATTTACTGTCAAAAATTGAATATGTAATGCCCATATCGAGTAGCTTGAGACCTTCCTTCTTAACTAAGTCTTCTTTGCATTTCTCTTAAGCTTTTAGTATTATCTTCAAGATATATGTTGTGAGTGCATATTGAAGGGCTTATTCATTTTAAATCTGCTATACTCCAAACAATAGCACTTTTATGCTTCTGAAACATACTAATGAGTTTATTTTCTTGACTGGTGTCTAGAATAGATGATATTATTATGGGATAAGTATTATTACTACCAAGAAAAGCATATTTAAGCTCTTTAGGGAGTTCTTTTAATTCCAACTGTGGAGTTTGTAAATTAGATGGAAGTGTTAATGTAGTCTTTGGTGGTAAAGGTTCAAAATGTGTGGTCCAAATTGCTTCTTAAATTATTTCTTCTGTTGAATCTTCATTAAAACATACTTAACTCATAAGATGTTTTTGTAGATTATTATTGTCTAGTTTCTGAATAGAGTTATTAATAATAGATTCTACGGGATCATTATAACAAGTCAAGTTAAAATATTCTCGTGATAGAGATTCAATAGCATGAACTTCTTCAATATTCTCATCTTCTTCTTGATGTTGTGGATTAGAAAAAATTTTAATATTTAAAGTCATATTTTCAAATGCTACAGTCATCATACCACTGCGGATTAGAATAGTGGCATCAATGGTAGCCAAGAAGAGCCTTCCAAAAATGACTGGTATTTGCACATTAGCATCTAATACTGGTTCTGTGTCAAGAATGACAAAATCTATTGGAAAAATTAATTTATCAACTTTGACAAGAACATCTTCTAAAATTCCCCACGAGTATTTTTTAGATCTATCAACAAGTTGTAATACTATGCAAGTAGACTTTAGCTCACCTAATCCAAACTGTTGATAAATAGAATAAGGAAGCAAGTTTACACTAGCTCCTAAGTCAAGGAATGCGTGATTAATTTTGTGATTTCCAATAAGATACGATATTGTTGGTGTACCTGGATCTTTAAATTTTGTTGGTAAATTATGTTGTACGATGGAATTAATTTCTTCGACGAAGTCAGCAAAATCCTCATCCTTTCTTATATTTTGCTTACGTTTGACAATACATAAATCTTTTAAAAATTTTGCATAAGTAGGTACTTGATTAATCGCATCTAAGAGAGCAATATTAATTTGCACTTGTTTAAATAATTCTAAATATTCCTGATTCTTAGCATTTTGATATTTTCTTAAACGTTGTGGATAAGGAATTTAAGGAGAATATTCAGGAGTTTCCTCTATTTCTTTTTCCACTGGTAAATCAGTTATTTCATTTTCTTGAGAAATTTGTTGTTTTTCAAAGGTTTCAACTCCAACTTCATTAGCAATTTTATCTTCATCTATTTCTTCCTCAATTTCTAGCATATTATCATCCTTATTTGTATGCTCAATTTCTTCTAAAGAAGGTGAACTTTCTTGTCCAACAGCCTTAGTACAGTTATAGCTTTTACTTGTTCATGTTGACTATTACCAGAAGTTGAGGGATCACCTTGTGGTTGTCCCCTTGGATTAGGTTGTGGTTAGGCAGGAAAAATGCCTTTTCCGTTAGAATCCTATTGATTGTTAATTCTATCCACAGATGTTTGTAGTTTTCCCATGATTTGTATTAATTGTTGCATCATAGACTATAAAGGTTCCTCTTGTACTTTCTTGTCTGGAGGCACATAAACATTAGAATTTTGCTGTGTATTAGGATATGTACTTTGTGTTTGTTGAAATTGAGATGGAGAAGGCAAATACGACTGAAATTTTGAGTAGGATACTGTTGAGGGTGAAATTGTAAAACACCTTATTTGGTATACATATGATTTGGAGGATTCCTCTAGTTAGACTGGTATGAATTACCATAGGAGTTTTGGGGACCCCTATAATTATTCACAGCATTTATCTCTGCTGGTGCAATTTTTAAAAAATTTGAACTGTTAGGACATTCATTCGTAGGATGTCCTAACGTATGACAGTTGTCACAAAGGTCTCTTTTCTTCTTAGGTGGATTATTTTTTTCTACTGTTATAGCTTCCACTTTACGTGCTAATTCTTAATATTTCAGTGTTAGTTCATCTTCTGATTGTAATTGGTATAAACTTCTTGCTTTTTCTATCCTACCAATTTCTTCTGTTTCCCACTAGGAAGTATTTTCTCCAAGCTAATCAAAATATGATTCAGCCTTGTCAGCAGTTTCACTCAAAAATTCTCCTTGACACATAGTTTCAACTAATTTCTTTGATTTTGATTCTAATCCTTCATAAAAGAAACTAATTAGACGCCATTTTTCAAATCCATGATGTGGACAAGCTAGTAGGAGATCTTTAAAACGTTCCCAAACTTCAGGGAATGGTTTCTTTTCTTTTTGAGTAAAAGGTTTAATTTGCCGCATCATGCTATTAGTTAAATTTTTAGGATAAATTTTTTTAAGAAAGTCTTCATTTATATCATGCCATGAAGTTATAGATCCAGTACGAAGAGATAAAAGCCACGCTTTAGCTTTATCTTTTAAAGAAAAAGGAAAAAATTTAAGACGGACTATTTCAATAGGACAACTTTGATCAGAAAACATACTACAGACTTCTTCAAATTCACGAATAGTAAATAAGAACGTTCTGACCCATTCTATGGAAAGTTGGTAAGAGTGGAATCATGCCGTCTAAAATGAAAATTTCTTGTATGTCTAGGTAAAGTGATGCAACAAGGAGTGATGTTTCATTCTAGGGTAAATGGATCACATAAAGAGCGATATTCACGTTCTGGCAAAATAAATTGTTGTATTTTCCCTATGTTCACTATGAGCATCATCATATATTCCTTCTATGCCTTCAATTTCAGCCATGATTCTAGGAAACTGTATAGTAGATGAATCAATAGAAATATTAGAATTATGTGGTACTTGATATAAAGCTCCAGTAGTATCTAAGGACATATGAAGTAAAAGAAAAACTAAGTTTTAAAAATATTAGTATTATTATTTATAGCTAAGTAAAAAAAAAAAAAAAACTCTTTTTTGTAATTTTATTTTATATTTTTATTTTTTAAGAAGATAGGTTTATATATATATATATATATGTCTTTTTTTTAGAAGATAGACACGTACATACTTATAAATTTATATTTATATGTATTTCACAAGAAAAAATTATATATAGTTTTTTTATTATATATATATATTTTTATTATTATTATAATTATTTTCTTAAAAAGAAAACTAGATTATTTATAAGGTAGAATAAGTGTATATAATGGGAGAAATAGTCTTAGACCTAACTTTATTTATTTATTATTTTGTTTAACCGTTCCCCGGCAATGGCACCAAAAACTTGACGACACCCTAGTGACGCGTTTTCTTATCAACTCCCAAGTGTAGGTGATCGTACAAGTAATAAAGTTTTGGAAGACCAGGTCGAACCCACAGGGAACGGAAAATAATTTTATAAAGATAGACAGTAACTATTTTGTCCCTAAAAAGAAAATAAAAGATGATGGATTTTTGGAGCTTTTACTAAACTACTAGTTTTTATATTTTTTTTAATAAAACAAATTGAAAGCTATTTTTTGTAACAGTTTATGGTAAAGATTTTAAACAGTGCAAAATAAATTAACTAAGATACTAGTAAAAAAAGGAAGAAAAATAAATAAAAGCTAAACTTACATCAAATGACTTTTTTGATATTATTATAGCGAAAGATAGAAATAATACAAATATTTCATCTAAGTTATTTAAAAGCAAGAAATATTAATGAACGTGGGAGAAATGATTTAAAGGAATTGGGAAAATGCAAACCAACACTAGATCACACAACTTTTGAGCATTTTCGCTTATGGTGAAGCGAGCAGAGCTCATTATATATCCTGGCTGACAAGGAGGTATGAGATTTCCCCTAGGAAATCCCTGCACTAGCCCAAATTGGCGCATCCCCCAGTGAGGACTATACAATGATGTGCCTCGGCCACACTCAGTGAAAAAAGAAACTTGTGCAGGAAACATAGTAGCGGCAAAAATAAACGATCCAATCTCTTGAGATTCAGATAGCTGAACAAAATAAACATCATCAGAAGGAGAATACAAACCTAAGTTTCTCTCACCAGGGAGCCTTGTAGCATAAGGTCGGAAAATGAACTTTTTTTCATCATCTAAAAATTTGTTCAAAATACCTAAGCATCCCTTGTTGCACCAATGGACCGCTCGCCACTCATCATTAACAACAAACTTTTTACGTCGAGTGGAACTGTCATAAATCTCCTGATCAGGTGAAAAAGTTCATGGAGCAGGAGCATAATCACAAATCGCTCGAAAATGAACACCTAAAGAAAAGAGGTGCACAAGAAACTAGCAACATCATAACGACCAATGCTCCGAAAGGAATCATAATGAATTATGTCTAGTCGACAATAAAAAGTGCCTAGGAAAAGAGGGACAAGGGGTAATGACCGACCCCGAGCTAATCTCACCGTCAAAGGAAACAAACGCAGGTTTAGCCCATCTTCAGAAGGCATAGGAAGCACGTGCCTCGCAAGCTAAAAGGCAATATAAGTAGCAAGAGCATTAAGGCCATGATACCGAGGAGCATCCACAACCCCACGAACCTCGCCTTCTTTAACTTTATCAAGCGGCTGAAAGTCTTTATGTTTTAGCCATTGAGCGAAGGACCCCTTTCTTGATTTGTTTACTCCCGTGAAAGCACTATGATATGTAGCACATGCAGTCAGGAAATTCCAAAGGTCCTCTACCGCCTCCTTTTCCTCTAGAGAAAGAGAAGTTTTGTTGCAAATAGCACCATCCCCAAATACAAGGCAGTGAGGACATAAACATCTTCTAGGGTCGGAGTAAATTCGCCCCAAGCTGTAATAAAGGTGTGGGTCAATGAACTCCAGCGCGAGATCAAGGTCGTTAGACTACCAATGTCCCTCCTAATATTCAAAGTAGAGAACATCTTGATCGAGCCCGCAATCTGAGACTTTTCTAAGAGGGTGGCATACTCGATCCTAGAAAACATATCCTCTGTCCAATCGTCCCAATCTGAAATTGGTTCGGCAAATGTGGTTTACTTGGTAAAAGAATAAGGGAAATCCCCCCTCTCAATCCGTAACCTCAAGATGGACTCAGGTGGAACAGGCTTCCCAACTAGGGGGTTTCTAATCCCCTCTTCAAACAACAATCCGGTTTTGTCACTCACTTCCAATAGAGGAGAATAAGACTCCACTTCGCTCTAGAAATAGTCACCGGGGCCTTTGTCTCCTTCTTGGCTAGCAAAGTATGAGGCTAACCTCCATTCTTCATCGGGAGAAACTGATGGAATTATTCTGTTTTTAGCAAGAACAGCCACGGTACCTAACTTGGACTTAGATATGAAGTCGTTAAAGAGGGGCCACCTACAAAATATGTGAAGGCCTTGAAGAATCGCCAAAATTGAACAGAAAATGGGATTCAATAAGACATAGTATATATGAAAAAAAAAAAAAAAGCCCTGAATTTGGGTTTAAAAAAAAAAGTCGCACATGACTGTGGTGTACGAAGTTGCTGACTGTAGTGCACAACTATGGTCGAAAATATGGAAGTTTGATGCGCATGTTAGAAGTGTAGTGCGCATGATAAAAAAAAAGGTCGCATGTGACTGTGGTGCTCAATTATGGTCGAAAATATGCATGTTAGAAGTATGGTGCGCATGGTTAAAAAAAAATCACACGTGACTTTGGTGCGCGAAGTCGTGACTGTGGTGCGCGACTATGGTTGGAAATATGGAAGTTTGATGTGCATGTTAGAAGTATGGTGCACATGGTTTATAAATAAAATATATATATATATATATAAATATTAAAATATAAAAATAAAAAAAAACGGAAAAGTTGCGCATGAGCCCACATTTGGTGTGGCAATCTTGAGATTTAATACCAAGATTCGTGCGCATGGGGTTTTTGTGATTTGGACATTGGATTTGATTCAAAATCCTTTTTTGGTGTTTTCTTCTTTCCAAGAGTTATGGTGAATAAACAATATGCATACATATATATATATATACATATACTTGCATGTGCGTGTATACTTCAAAAAAAAGGGAAGGATAAAATTCCAAAATATTTTTTTTTGACTCACCAAGTTTTCAGCGGAAAATATTTTGCTTTGCACAATTTGTGGAGAGGAGCTTTACAGATGAAGAAAAAGCTATGAAGGAGCTTTGCTATGAGGCAAACTTTCGTGGAGGGTTCTTTTTGGTGTGACCATGTTGAAACATTTTATGAAGTCTGGTGCGCTGAATGAAAATGAGGAAGATTTGGGGCTGGCTTGTCAAAAGAATAAACAAAAGTCAAAAGTTGAAGGAAAAGGCGCAGCTATGTGTTCAAGTATGGTGCGCACATATATGCTCAACAAAAGAAAGCACACTTGGAGTAAAAGAAAAAATGTGCAGCAGAAGTGAAGAAGATGGAGTGCTAATGTGACAAGTTAATGGTCAAAAAAGTTATATATACACCAACTTTTCAAGGTTACCCACGCACAAGTACATGCGCTGATGTTTGCTTTCTTCTTTTTTTTATTGTAACTTGTGCAATTTATTGGGAAGGAAACATGTGGTGGGCCCATGCTTAATAGTTTATACAAAAAAATCTATCTGAAGGAAATATGGTGTTCAAAAAGCTGGTGGGCCCCAAGGATTACCTTATTGGAAGATTAGAAAAAGTCAATCCTAAGTATGGTTTATTGTTGTGCTATTATTAAAAAAAAATACAGCACTAATAATAAAAGTCAAAGAATGCGCCTGGGACTATCAAGGCTAAGTAAGGGGCTGTTTGGGGCTTTTACAAAAGTATGTATATATATAATGTGCATGAGACTGAGTTATTGGGTATGATGCGAAGCATCAGGGGCCAAGTTTAATTCGGAAAAATACATACCCTGCAACTCTCAGTTTTTTGACGGCTCTTATGGTCTTTGGTTTTGTGCAGCTACGTCAGAGTTTGATGCCGCAAGCAGAGTTAGGTGCGCAAAGTTGGGTCTCTCAAGTATGATGCACATACAATTATTTTGACAAGTATTTCGCGCATACAATTATTTGAACAAGTATGAAGCACACATGCATAGACATGGTGCGGAGAAACTTGTGTTTTCAAGAAAATTTTGTAGGGCTATTTGGAGCCTTCAAGTGTGGTGCGCGTAAAAAAAAAATATTAAGTTAGGCGCACGAGTTTTGTGTCTCAAGAAAATTTCGTGTGGCTATTTGGATCTTTCAAGTGTGGCGCAACAAAACAAAAAATGTTAGGCGCACGAAGTTTTATGTTCTCAAGAAAATTACGTGCCGCTATTTGGGTATTTCAAGTGTGGCGCACATACATGGACAAAAGAATAATATACATATATATATATTACTCACCAAGTGTTGCCCAGAAGCGACAGAAATTTTAATTCTTCACCGCACACAATCAATGATAACCACGACTATCTCATGCAAAGTTGAAGATCCGTGAAATAAGTTCACATTCCTAAAAAAAGACAGGTGCATAAATTTGTGCAATCTACTCAAGGAATTTTTCAATATTCATGAGTGTTCTTGATGTTCTTGGTTGTTCTTGAGATGGAGAACAAGAGCTTGGATTCTTGAAAGGGAGAAGGTTGGTGAAAGTAATAAATGAGATTTTCACCTCCCTTTTAATACTTAGCAAATGACTCAAAGGACACTACCATTTCTGCAAGTACATGCATAAGTGAAAAACAAAACACTGCGATTGGTTCTTCAAGTGGATAAATTGGTATGCAAACAGCCCTATCACAAGCTAGTGTGCTCGAGTAGGGGGCAAATAGTAGGTACTAGTTTACCTTGCCAATCAAATCGCATCATGTGTCATCATTGGAGCTTTGATTCACAAAGCTGGGAAACTCATGGAAAGTGGCGCGTATGACTTGGCAAAAGATCATTCCATCGTGGATATTTCTTCCTTATGGAAAATGGCGGGCAGGACTTGGTGGAAATCATTCCACCACGGATATTTCTTCCAAGGAAATTACAAGGATGGGTTACTCACCCATGGAAAGAAGCTTCTCAATTCTCAAATAGCGCACATAGACTTTGGGGGCAAAAAATCTCTGTCTTGGGTTCAACTTTTCCGTACAAAAGTTATTTATGACTTTGATGAATGGCAAAGTCATTGGGATTCTCAGGTCTCGTGGCTTGGATGGCTTAAGGAAGAGGTTCACTAGGGTTACTCGCCAAGGTTATTTTCTGTAAGGCATACTCCTTGGTCGGGCTGGAAATAGGCTAGTTTACTGGAGATCTTGTGATTCGTCATGGAGGTATATCCCTTTTTGTCGTCTTAGATTTTGACACGCGGATTCTCAATTATGTCTGTTGGTTTTATGCCCTCAAACCATTTCTTTATGTATGACATTAGCATTTTAATATATGGATATCAGTTTTACATTTCATTATGTATGTTTCTTTCATGAGATGATTTTCAATCTTTAAGTATCATAGTAGGTAATTCGTGTGTGTATGAGATACGTACAAGAGATATGAATTACCATCCTTTGACACTTAAAGCTTGTCACAGTGGATGATGAGACTGGATATCTCATCAGGTATACACTGTAGCATTATTAACTACCATTTGATGGAGTGATTAATCTCAATCACTAGAGTGTCACTCTTAGTTAATATGCTAGTGCTTATAGTGCATTGACGGACCTGAGCTTTCCTATTGACACTTAATGCTGTCAAACAGTCAATAGGAACTCATAACTTGTATAAGGTACATGTTCTCAATCTTACGACGATTATGAACACAGACTGTGGATATGGCTGCTTTGACTTACCAATCAGTGAGGTCTATAGAAGATCAACACCTGGGTATCTTGGGTATGTCATGTTCATAGGGTTGTGAACATATATTGTCAAGACAGAATCTACCCTCTGTTTCAGAGTAAGCATTCCATTGAGAATGTCACCAAGTCGATTACTGAGTCCTGTAGTCTTGTTGATAAGAGTTATCAACATGTTTGGTAATCATGAGAGGTGAATGGAACTCAAGGAATACAAGAATTAATCATGATTCAGGTTGACAGTAACAGTTATCCGACCACCTGAATATGATTACGAATGCTGAAGGTAGAGGAACATTAGTACAACATACAAGTCTAGTTATCGCTTCGGATATGTTCTTTTGCGTTGGAGTTCAGTTATCGTTATATAGTGGAGTAAGCGTTAACTGACCAGTTAGTTAGTTTACTGATCAAAAAGTTTGATCACGGTAATTAACAAACTGGTCTGAGCCAACAATAAAGAGCCTAGGAGGTCCCACTCTTAGCTCCGCTAGGAAGCTTGGAAGGGCACATGAGGATTATGTCAGGGCAGGTTCGATCAATCGAAGGAGTCTCGATCGATTGAAGTCTAGGTCGAGGATTGTTCGTTCGATCGAAGTTTCGATCGATCGAATACACTTTGATCGCTCGAAGGTTAGGTCGGTTCTGGGAGTCTATAAATAGGGCAGCTGCGTACTGAATGTTTTAAAATCGTCGTTTTATACGTAGAAGTTGCAGAAACTATTTAGGTTTCCCTAAACCTTCCAAATCCTCTCCATTAGGATTCCCACCAACCCTAGTCCTTCCTGCGAGCATCCATAGGAGTCATAAGAGTGAAGACCATCTAGTGGAGGCTGCTGGAAGTAGAAGATTTCAGAATTGGGTTCAAGACACAAAGGTATAATACCTGTCCCCTCACTTAGTACGCATCTATAGAATTGACGGGTAGTAGATCCGGGCATGCCAATAAAGTTTTTCTAACTTGTGTTTTTCCGTTGTGCGTTTAAACTTTTAATGTAAATCGGTTTTTTCATCAATTGGTATCAGAGCCATGCCCGTTTGGATCTATATATGCGTTTTGGAACACTAGTTTTGATTTGCATGTAGATTTTAAGACTGTTTTTGAAACTGCATCGTCACAGATCTATTTCTGCAGCGTTATCGCAGCAGAATACAAATCTGTGACTGCATTGGATGCATGTTGGATTCGATCGATCGAAGTAGGTTCGAGCAATCGAACGGTCTTTGATCGATCGAACTGTGACAGCGAAGTTAGATGATGTTTTAAGTTCTAATTCAGTATATAAAGAGTTTATATACTGTGTAAATCAATTAGTAGTTCCAATTGTTATATATGCGTGGATGTGTGTACGAATAACCCTTTTGCAGCAAGCTTAGTCGCTATCTCCCGTGGAACCAAGACTTTTGAATTTTGTATTTAATTGTTTGAGATTGGTGTATATTATGTTTTATTATTGGTTTGGTTTAAGGCATATGTAAAGGGCGCTGCGACTTCAATCCTACGAAAAGGAAAGTCGCACCGGTTTTCCTAGCCTTTTGTATTATAGTTTTTTTTTGTTTCTAGATAAATTGTAAGCTTCGAAAGAAGCATAGGACCAATGTATTAGAATAAGAAAAATCATGGAGATGGCGCAAGCCGTTGTCCATGAAGATGGAGCTGGAGGCGATCAAACCAAGAAGGAGGTTCTATGGAGATAGAGCCATGGGAGATAGAGGCATATGAATGCCTTTGTTTCATTTTAGTTTTTTTATTTTATGTGCTTGGTTTGTGATTGGCGTTTTACATTGTTACTACTTGCATGCACGTAAAACAAGTTTTCTAAAATAAAATTCAAAAACTATTTCAACGCATTAGTAAACATTGGATGTTTATGGGTAATGTGTGGAAACAATTTTTCCAAAAAGCAAAATCCTTATTTACTAAATCTAGTGGGAGAGGGTCTTATTAATAACACCCACGATCTTCCATTAACGGTTCACTGTAAGATGAGTGGTGCATTCTGTGTCACCTCGCCAGGGGTGATCATTCCATACGAAGGGTGCATTACTCATTGGTTACTAGATGTGAACTTCCTTTGATAGGATCAATCAGACGTGTTAGAGGGTGACCACCACACGGAGGCGCTACTTGAGACGGTTGTGATTGGATCTTAGTTAATGGTACACACTAGCTAAACTATGGATAAGGGATCTCACATGGGGCATTATTTAGAAACTTAGAGATCAAAAAGGTTTGGGAGTCATAACTTGTTTTGTAAGAGTTGCATAGTGGACAAGTTATGATTAATCGAAAGATCGAACATTGACCACCACACGGAGGCTTTATTCTTTCGTTTCAATATTCTGGCGATTTTGTTTTAAAATAAGAGTTTTTTAAGGATTCTTTTATTTCAAACTGTCAAATTCTGATATCCATATGTTTGATTTTCAGTAATCATAATGTATGGATCTACATTTAGTCCACTTGCCACCATACTCACTCAAAACAAGTTAACTGGAAACAACTACACTGAATGGAATCGTAACCTTGACATCGTATTAACTACGGAGGATCACATATATGTCCTCACCACCCCATGCCCCGAAGAACCCACGGCAAATGCTTCGGCAGCTGCCAGACGTGAGTTCGATAAATGGAAGAAGTCCAATGGAATGGCTCGTTGCTAGATTCTGGCCTCAATGGCTGGTGTGTTGCAACACCAATTCCAGTCGAACAATTCTGCCAGTGACATTATCGAATCCCAGAAAAAGATGTTTGGGGAGCATGACAGGCCTGCTAGAAAGGTAGCTATGCAAAAGATAATGAGTGCTAAGATGTCAGAAGGGACTCCAATCAAAGAACATGTTTTAAAAATGATTGGCTATTTGAATGAGCTGGAGACCCTAGGTGCCAACATCGATGCACAGATCCAAGTTGATATGATCCTCAACACGCTGTCACCGTTATTTGCTCAATTTAAACTAAACTATAATATGAATAAAATGGATTTTTAATGAGAGAATTAATGAGTTCTTTATTGGCAATGGAAGGGGTGATCAAACCTGGAGTCAACGTTCTGAACATTGAGAAAAGCGCTTCCTCTTCCCGATCTATGCCGAAAGGAAAGAAAGGGAAGAAGAAGGCTGGCACTGGTGGTTCAAGTGTTGGACTGGTCCCTAAGATTACAAAATCTAAGGGTAAAGGTAAGGGCAAAGGGAAGGTGGGTGGCCAAGGCAAAGGAAAGTGTTTCCAATGCGGTGAGAAGGGCCACTGGAAGAGGAACTGTCCAGAATTCTTAGCTACAAGAGTTCAAGGTATGATTGAATCACATGTGATTGAAGTAAGTTTTATAACGGATACTTTAAACACTTGGTGCATTGATTCTGGTGCGACTAACCATATCTGTAATTCATTGCAGGGGTTCAGATCAACCAAGAGGTGCAGTGATGGAGAAATCGTACTTACTCTAGGTTCTAGCGCAACCGTTTCTGCGATTGCTATAGGAGTCGTAGTTTTAGAATTTCTAGACAATAAAGTTTTAATTTTATCAGATGTACTTTATGTCCCTTTAATGAGACGTAATTTAATTTTAGTTTCTAATTTATTGAATAATGGTTATTCCTTTCATTTTGGAACTGAAGTTGTGATTAAAAAAATAGTTCTTATATATGTTCTGGTGTTAAATCAAATGCTTTGTATGTGATTATTCCCAATATTTCTAAAGACTCTTGCATGGAACTTAATAACTCAGTGGTAACTGTACCATCTAAAAGTAAGGGACCTTCCACTAATCCAACAAGGCTTTGGCATATGAGGCTTGGCCATATCAATCTAAATAGGATTGGCAGACTAGTCAAAGAAGGGGTCTTAGGCGATTTGGTTCTTGAACCAATGGAAGTCTACGAGTCTTGTTTAGAGGATAAGATGACCGAAAGGCCCTTTGCTGCAAAGGGCAATAGAACCAATGCATTATTGGAATTAGTTCATACTGAAGTATGTGGACCAATAAATATTAGAGCAAGGGGTGGTTATGAGTATTTCATAACATTTACTGATGACCACTCTAGGTATGGATATGTGTACCTAATGCAGCACAAGTCTGAAGCCTTTGAAAAGTTCAAAGAGTTTAGGGCTAGAGTAGAGAAGCAATTGGGCACACATATCAAAGCCATTCGATCTGATCGAGGTGGCGAGTACCTCTCTAATGAGCTTATTGATCACCTCGTACAGAATGGAATTCTATCACAGTTGACTGTACCTAGTATGCCTCAGTAGAACGGTGTAGCGAAAAGAAGGAATCGGACTCTTTTAGACATGACTAGGTCCATGATGAGTTATTCTGAGTTGCCATTATTCCTTTGGGGTAATGCTTTGGAAACCACTGCATACATACTAAATCTAGTACCAAGAAAATCTGTTCCCAGGACACCACGAGAGATGTGGATTGGGCGCAAGCCTTCTTTGGAACATCTCCAGATATGGGGGTATCCGGCACATGTGCTAAAAGGAAAGATGAGCAAGTCTGATTCTAGATCGGAAGTATGTTACTTCGTAGGATATCCAAAGGGTACTTATGGATGGTATTTTTATGATCCAAGAGAACAGAAAGTGTTTGTTAGTACAAATATTATTTTCTTGGAAGATGATTATATCATGAACCATAAACCTAAGAGAAGGATAGATCTTAGAGAAATAGAAGGAGAGCCCTCAGTCCAACCCGTAGTTAATAATGATATAAATCAAGAAAATACCACTTCTTCACCCATTTTCGTACCAGTACCTCGTCGTAGTGGGAGGATTATCAGTCAGCCTAATAGATACATGTTCTTAGGAGAAGTTTTTGAAGCTGTCTCCATAGAATCTGAATCTGGTCCTACCACATACGAAGAGGCAATAGCTGATGTTGATTCAGTTCATTAGGTTAAAGCTATGAAGGCTGAATTGGAACCTATGGATTCTAATTAGGTCTGGGATCTTGTAGAACTTCCAGCCAATATTAAACTCATTGGTTGCAAGTGTGTCTACAAGAGGAAAAGAGGATCTGATGGAAAGGTTGAGACCTTTAAGGCTAGGTTTGTAGCGAAAGGTTATATTCAGAGGGAGGGCATTGACTATGAGAAAACCTTCTCGCCGGTAGCCATGCTCAAGTCCATTAGATTACTTTTATCCATTGTTGCATGCCTAGATTATGAGATCTGGAAGATGGACGTCAAGACTGCATTCTTGAATGGTAATCTTGAGAAGGACATCTATATGCAGCAACCAGAAGGGTTCATAGCTAATCGGAAAGGTAACTTGGTATGCAAGTTGCAAAAGTCCATTTATGGGCTTAAGCAGGCATCCAGGAGTTGGAACATCCGATTTGACCAAGCGATCAAGTCGTTTGGTTTCATACAGAATCTGGATGAACCTTGTGTATACAAAAAGAGTGAAGGGAAAGTGGTGGCTTTTCTTGTGCTTTATGTTGACGACATTATACTCATTGGGAATGATGTAGCGGCATTGTCAACGGTCAAGTTTTGGCTAGCTAATACATTCGATATGAAGGATCTAGGAGAGGCGAGCTATATTCTTGGGATAAAGCTCTTTCGAGATCGCAAGCGAAAGATAATGGGATTATCTCAAGCTGGTTATATCGATAAGGTGCTGACTAGGTTTTTAATGGATAATTCGAAGAAATGTTTGTTATCTTTCAGGCATGGTTTAGCGTTCTCTAAGGAATAGTGTCCTAAGACACAAGAGAAGAGGAATCACATGTCAGGAATTCCCTATGCCTCGGCGGTGGGAAGTCTCATGTATGCGATGTTATGCACTAGACCAGATATCTGTTTTGCCATTGGCATGGTTAGCAGGTATCAGTCGAATCCAGGTCCAGAGCACTGGACAGCCGTTAAGCACATTCTTAAGTACTTGAGAAGGACTAAATATTACATGCTTATGTACGGTGGTAGTGAGTTAATTCCAGTAGGATACAATGACTCGGACTTTATGTCAGATAAAAATTCGAGGAAGTCGACATCCGGTCATCTCTTTACCTTAGAAGGTGGTGCTGTTAGTTGGAGGAGCATTAAGTAGAAATGCATTGCAGACTCAACTACAGAAGCTGAGTATGTGGCTGCTTGTGAAGCTGCAAAGGAAGCTGTTTGGCTCAAGAAGTTCCTTATGGAGCTCGAGGTGGTACCAGTGTCGCTGTCACCTATTACACTTTATTGTGATAATAGTGGGGTAGTGGCTCAGTCCAAGGAACCACGGAAAGGGAAAGCACGTAGAGCGCAAATATCATCTTATTCGAGATATTGTTCAACGTGGAGATGTGACTGTCACCAAGATTGCCACCGTCGACAATCTTGCTGATCCGTTTACAAAGGCCTTGCCACAGAAGGTCTTTGAACGTCATCTAGATAGTCTAGGTCTCAGATGTAGTCCTATATGGTTGTGAGTGCAAGTGGGAGTTTGTTGGGTTTATGCCCTCAAACCATTTCTTTATGTATGACATTATCATTTTAATATACGGATATCAGTTTTACATTTCATTATGTATGTTTCTTTCATGAGATGATTTTCAATCCTTAAGTATCATAGTAGGTAATTCGTGTGTGTATGAGATACATACAAGTGAGACATGAATTACCATCCTTTGATACTTAAAGCTTGTCACAGTGGATGATGAGACTGGATATCTCATCAGGTATACACTGTAGCATTATTAACTACCATTGGATGGAGTTATTAATCTCAATCACTAGAGTGTAACTCTTAGTTAATATGCTAGTGCTTATATTGCATTGACGGACCTGAGCTTTCCTATTGACACTTAATGCTGTCAAACAATCAATAGGAACTCATAACTTGTATAAGGTACGTGTTCTTAATCTTGCAATGATTATGAACACAGACTGTGGATATGGCTGCTTTGACTTACCAATCAGTGAGGTCTATAGAAGATCAACACCTAGGTATCTTGGGTATGTCATGTTCATAGGGTTGTGAACATTTATTGTCAAGACAGAATCTACCCTCTGTTTCAGAGTAGCAACCAAGTCGATTACTGAGTACTGCAATCTTGTTGATAAGAGTTATCAACATGTTTGGTAATCATGAGATGTCACTCCCCGCAGTAGCAAAAATATAGAAAATAAATTCCTTTTTGGACCAGTAGGCCATGACAGTTGAAAGTCACCACATTGTCCACAACCAAAGTCAAACCATCAGAGTAATGGATTAAACCACGCATTGAGATGTCTAAGTTTAATCGTATGTAAAGTCCGATACTAACTATTACAAACCATAAGTATCGTAGAAGTATAAATAAAGTATTACGGCAACATACACCGATAATAAACGTAACTATTTCAGAAGTCTCTAAACATAAACACGAGCTAACTACGGCACAGCTTCCAGCCTTCAACTTACGTAGTAGTCAGCACCGGCATAGCCTCCATCATCGTAGGCTCCTTCCTCGTAGTACTTGTCCATGTATGCATCACCTGTATACTCAAAGCCCTGGCCAGCTGGACATGGAATATCCAGCGGCATAAAACGCCGTCAGCTACGAAAGCCGAGTGAATGCAAATACTAACAGAGTATCTACAGATATGTAGCATATAACAACAACATCAATAAAAAGGATCATCTCATCGTTCGTATGCATGTATGCACCAATCCAGGATATAATATGGACGTCGTCCCCTTTCCCATCTAGCACGTAGCCCAACGTCTCATGACTCATTTATCCTCGACACGTAGTCTCACACATAACATAAATTCTTGGGTCCACATTAATCAGACACGTAGTCCCATACCTACGGTCTATTCACTCTTGACACGCAGTCCCAACGTTTCGGCCAACCAGCCTTAACATGGTTACTACGACACATAGCCATTATATGATACAACACGCAGCCCTGACATTCCACAGCACGCAGCTCCGTCATTCAACAGCACACAGCAATTATTACCGCACACAGCTCATACTACCGCACACAGCTCATATCACCGCACACAGCTCATACTTCCGCACGCAGCCCATATCACTACCGCACGCAGCTCATATCACTACCGCACGCAGCTCATATCACTACCGCACACAGCTCATATCACCGCACACAGCTCATATCATTATCGCACACAACTCATATCATTACCGCACACAGCTCATATCACCGCACACAGCTCATATCATTACCGCACGCAGCTCATATCACTACCACACACAGCTCATATCACCGCACACAGCTCATACTACCGCACACAGCTCATACTTCCGCACACAGCTCATATCATTACCGCACACAGATCATATCACCGCACACAGCTCATACTACCGCACACAGCTCATACTATCGCACACAGCTCCATACTACGGCACACAGCTCTACTATAGCACCCAGCTCCTTGATACTATTATGGCACATAGCCCCGACATGCTACTACGGCACGCAGCCCTAAGATACCCCAGCACTCCAGCCCTGACATATTATTCTTGACACGTAGTCCCGCTATATTAACCTCGACACGAAGCCGCACATCACATAACCTCCGAAATTCGACACAAAGTCCAACTCTATCATATATTGATTTGACACGAAGTCCCGGTCCTATCCCAGCACCTGGGATTCCACACTCAACATCATACGGTCTTAGCGACCGCATTCACGCGACCCATAAATAGTATCGACCTCTGCGGTCGACAAACCCACTAATATGCACATCGGCTTCTCAATCTCGTTATTATCTCATATATATCAAAAGGATATAAAAATACAAGGAAAATACAGGGTATTACACATAACAACATTCAAACCAAAATTAGAATGAAATATTAGATATCATGTATGATTCTAGTAAAAATAGGGCACAGGGGTATTTTGGTCATTTTCCAGTTTATAAGTCAGGATCCAAAAATATAAAAGTTACGTGAGATCAAATAAATAAGTATTCATGTTGTAAGTTAAGAGTTTTCGATCCCCGTTAAGAAAATATCTTGATTTCAGTCGATTTAAGTGAAAATAGATCACAAGGGTATTTTGGTCATTTTCCAGTTTTGTACGTCCACAACCGAATTTATAAAAGTTCCGTGAGATTAAATAAATAAGTATTCATGTTGGAAGTTAAGAGCTTTTGATCCTCATTAAGATTCCATCTCGATTTCAGTCGTATTTGAAAATACCAGTTTATCGTATTTATGCCGTATTTGAAAAACCAGAATACCGTATTTATACTATACCATAATACTGTATTTATACCGTAGTATACTATATTAGAATACCCTATTTATACCGTATTATACTATATTAGAATACCCTATTTATACCATATTATCTTATATCAGAATACCGTATTTATACGTATAAAAATCTAAATATGTAATATAATACGTATAAGCATCACATAATTAATATAAATCATAATCATAATCATAATCATGTGTTCATAACAAAGTGTAATATAAATAGCTGAGTAAGTTTGAGACTCACCTAAATTTGCAGAATAATAATGTCGAGAAAACCCGAAGAATCTTCGAATATAAAATTTAGGCTTCAAATAGTGTTCTTGGTGTTCTTGGTGTACTAGGTGTGTTCTTGGTCTTCTTGGTGTACTAGGTGTGTTCTTGGTGTACTAGGAGTGTTCTTGGTGTTCTTAGTGTACTAGGAGTGTTCTTGGTGTTCTTAGTGTTTGTGTGTGTGAGATGAAGATATGTAAGCATTTGGATGAGTTCTCAACCTCATAAGTATAAGGATAAATGTAATGGAATGGTCCCATATATATAGGAACCAAGGAGGGACCTCACCTTGCAATTACCAAGAGTTAAAGGTTCAAAGGCTAATTATTTCCTTAGGGTCATGTTTAGTTGGATGTGCAATAAAATCATAACTGGTCCAAATGTACCAGATATTCACAAATCTGCTAAATTTCTATTTCTAAAAATTCTAAAAATTTATAATCGAGTTCTATAAATACTGAATATTATAATAACAATATAAAAACACTATTCATCTTGGGAAATAAATATTTGAAAATAGCGGGTATTACATGAGAGGTGAATGGGACTCAAGGAATACAAGAAGTAATCATGATTCAGGTTGACAGTAACAGTTATCCGACCACCTAAATATGATTACGAATGCTGAAGGTAGAGGGACATTAGTACAACATACAAGTCTAGGTATCACTTCGAATATGTTCTTTTGCGTTGGAGTTCAGTTATCATTTTATAGTGGAGTAAGCGTTAACTGACCAATTAGTTAGTTTGCTGATCAAAGAGTTTGATCACGGTAATTAAAAAACTGGTCTGAGCCAACAATAAAGAGCCTGGGAGGTCCCACTCTTAGCTCCACTAGGAAGCTTGAAAGGGCACATGAGGATTATGTCAAGGCAGGTTCGATCGATCGAAGGAGTCTCGGTCGATTGAAGTCTAGGCAGGTTCGATCGCTCGAGGGCTGTTCAATCGATCGAAGTTTCGATCGATCAAATACACTTCGATCGCTCGAAGGTTAGGTCGGTTCTGGGAATCTATAAATAGGGCAGCTGCGTACTGAATTTTTTAAAATTGTCGTTTTATAAGTAGAAGCTGCAGAAACTGTTTAGGTTTCCCTAAACCTTCCCAATCCTCTCCATTAGGGTTCCCACCAACCCTAGTCCTTCCTGCTAGCATCCATATGAGTCATAAGAGTGAAGACCATCTAGTGGAGGCTGCTGGAAGTAGAAGATTTCAGAATTGGGTTCAAGACACAAAGGTATAATACATGTCCCCTCACTAGTTAGTACGCATCTATAGAATTGACGGGTAGTAGATCCGGGCATGCCAATAAAGTTTTTATAACTTGTGTTTTTTCGCTGCGCGTTTAAACTTTTAATTTAAACCAATTTTTCCATCAGTGCCGACACGTGGATTTTCAAGTATGAATTTCTAATATGCTCTCCACGTGACCCTAAGCCTATAAATAGGCACAGTATCCCATGACAATAGACAAGACATTTCTCCAGTTGTTCTGCAGAATTTATGTGTAGAGCTTCTCTCTCTACAGTTTGGACTTTATTTGTAGTGACCCGAAAAATATTAAAATTTTTTAGTTCCTTTTCGTCAGAGAAAAATACCAATTTTAAAATTTTATCAGTATAATTTTTACCTGCGTGTGTGTATCATCGTGTGAGCTCAACACACACGATGATCTCTTATGGTAACTTGGAGCCCAAATAAAAAGTGCACAGTGTGTGCATATGGGTTGTGCGTGTGAGTTAGTGTGTGTAGTGTGTGTTTGGGAGTAAGGAACAAGTAATTAAAATCTATATATACATGTGTGTGTACAAGGAGATACATGGTTTACTATTAAAATCAAAGCTTGGGTTGGTTGCCTATTTGGATTTCTCTACATATCTCAGTGTAATTTGAAATTGGGTAAGCTTTCTTTGGTAAATTCTTTGATGATTTCAGTTTTTATAAACTATGATATAGATATATATACATAGATTTCATGTATATATTGTTAAGGGTCCAAAAATAGCAGGCAGAAAAACTATAATAGAAACTTGATTTCTTTATATCAAATGAAAGGTCTCAATCCCACGAGGCTCCCTTTTGAATTTCAAAAGCTAATTCATAGCGGTTGTGACAAATGGTCAATTTAAAGTTTTGTCACCATACAGTTTTTCGATAAAATCGTGGGCTGCGTTTGTTTTTAATAAAATTGATTCCATATTTGAAATCTATGCGGAAAAAGGAAGAGATTCATATATTGGAAGTCCTGTTTGGATTAAGTTTTCAAAATGGTAAAAATCAATTTTTGATTTCAAAATAGGGGAAAAAGAAGGAAGAAGACGACTCTGTGACATCTTACGCGCGCAACCAAGCTATTTTTGAAAACTGTTTTTAAATAACCACGTGACCTTACTGAGCAAAACTCGCTCGAGCGGCCCGCGGGAGCGAGGTATCGCGCGAGCGAGGTCCCGCTCGCGCGAGCGAGGTCCCGCTCGAGCGACCCGCGCGTGTGACCTGAGGCAGTTTGTTGAAAACTTCTATTTTGTTCTACTTAAGTCTGTTATGAGCTAAGGGACCTTGTACCCTAAGCTTTAAGAGTTATATTTTGCTTTAATAGTAGTTGTACTTGTGCTTAGAGGTGTTGTACCTCACTGATGTACGCACATTATTGTATGTCAAAATTTGTAACAGATTGGGCAGTTCCGGTTTCTATTCTGATTATTTATTCAGTCAACCCTCGGTGAACGGTAGTTCCATATAACCCTCAATAAGTTGTATAATATGTTAACAGTGTACCTACATGTTTTCATGAGCTGTGATGCTTTAAGAGGCACTTGAATTGCTATGCCTTAAGTATTTACTTGAGTTGCTATGCCTTATGTGTTTACCTCGATGATTTCAGCATGTCTATTGTGTTGCTTTAAATCGATAGTATGCCTTGATAATTTGTCTTATAAAATATTGAATATGTCTGGATGCTTAGAGTTCGCGTATGCGTAACATTTCATAAGCATGAGCATGAACACGAAAATCACGAAAATGATTTTGGGATAAAAGACCTTAGAGGCTTTCAATTTTTTGAAAAGTGAAGATCTTAGAGACTTCCAGGTTTTGAAAAGGGAAGATCTTAGAGATTTCCGTGCATAAAACCCTCTAGGAGGGATTTTGTTTTGAAAAGATAGAAATCCCGGATTTGTGGGTAGGCGTGTGAGGTGGGTACCACTAGGAACTCGAATTGCGGGATGTACTGCAAGAAACCCCCATAACGTGAAGGCTACCTACTGTTAACATATTATACAACTTATTGAGGGTTATATGGAACTACATGTTTTCATGAGCTGTGATGCTTTAAGAGGCACTTGAATTGCTATGCCTTAAGTATTTACTTGAGTTGCTATGCCTTATGTGTTTACCTCGATGATTTCAGCATGTCTATTGTGTTGCTTTAAATCGATAGTATGCCTTGATAATTTGTCTTATAAAATATTGAATATGTCTGGATGCTTAGAGTTCGCGTATGCGTAACATTTCATAAGCATGAGCATGAACACGAAAATCACGAAAATGATTTTGGGATAAAAGACCTTAGAGGCTTTCAATTTTTTGAAAAGTGAAGATCTTAGAGACTTCCAGGTTTTGAAAAGGGAAGATCTTAGAGATTTCCGTGCATAAAACCCTCTAGGAGGGATTTTGTTTTGAAAAGATAGAAATCCCGGATTTGTGGGTAGGCGTGTGAGGTGGGTACCACTAGGAACTCGAATTGCGGGATGTACTGCAAGAAACCCCCATAACGTGAAGGCTAGGCCTCCGTGTAATTCGTAATGCCCAAAGTCCCGCACGTTGAGGCTAGGTCTACGTGGACGAGAAGCCCATGGTCCGGGTAATGATATTGACTATCGAGGGTGAGTGTTTGAAAAGGCATGAAAAACGTTTTTTTTCATACATGACATTGACATTCATTGCACTCACACATGTTATATAACAAATGTTATTGTGCGGTTATATGACTATATGAGCCTTTTGGCTTATGGACTATTAAACCTTTCTTTCAAGTGATATAGATAAGGGAAAGGTCTCCGAGATTTGATGAACGTCCGCTTTGTTTGAAGGTCAAGTTTATGGGATTTTAATTTAAATGATGGTTCAAAGAGCATGCTATGATTTAATTGGACGAGTGTTAGTCCACCCGCTTTTAAATAGCATAATAGCTTAACTCTTATTTTTCGTTGCTTATCTTGAAAACAATTTGTTTCAAGAAAGGATAGTTTTCAAATAAAAACCCGATTTCTATTTTATTAATGTTTTCCAAATGATGAATATATTTTCAGGCCTAGAGTAGAGTTTACTCGTGAAGACCCTGTTTGGGGGAAAAATTGTGAGATCGTGATACTTTGTATTCTTAAAAACCTTGGGTTTTTATTTTAAGAGTTTCTAAAGTTTGAGTTTCTGTCATAACTTGAAATTTTAATTAAGGGTAAAATTATATTTTGATTACTTATGTGCGAACCGTTAATTAAATTGGTGTAGTATTCAAATTTACCTTAATTTGTGTCACTATATTTATTTATTTAATTAATTATTTTCTTGTCTTATTTGGTTTTATTTTATTTTATTATAATATTTTTTTATATTTATTATCTTAATATTAAAGTGGGTACATGTTTTAAATTGGGTGTGTAGAAGTAGACCACACACACACACACACATGCATTACACCTATACACATTAAATACAAACAAAGACTAAAAAGAAAAAAGTGGCCCCCACCCCTCCCCACTATGGCCGGCCACTTCTTCCCTCTCTCCTCATTTTTTATTTTTTTTTCTTTTCTTTCTCTCTCTTCTTCTCCCCCATCTCTCTATATCTATACATGGTATACATACAAAAAACCTCCATAGCCACCATCTTCAAGCTTCCAATAGACCCCCAAAAAGTAATTTTCGTGAGTTTTGCTATTTCACAAAATATTCTTAGAATTTCAAGAGCTTTCTAGTGATACCCACGAAATTCATTTTGATAGCCATTTCCATAGTTTTCCCAAATTACATAGAGCCTCCAAACCTCTCACCTTCATCCATGGAGGTCTATTGATGGAGTACTACATGTAGTGAGTTCTTGAGCTCTCAAGGACATCTCTTTTAATCTTCTTAGAGCCATTTGGAGTCCCTTGGTTCATTCTCAAATTTTGGGCTCTTCCATTTATTTTGGAAGAAATCTTCATTAAGGTTGGTTTACACTGTACAATTTTATATGTTATACATGTCTAAGATGTCTTGAGTTCACTTTTAGACTAAGAGAGAACTTAGACATATGTAATAGGATTTTCCCCTAAGTTGTAATGTTAGGGTTAATTTGCATAAATATGAATTATATGCATTGATTGTGTAAGTTGTAAATTTGGGGTGCTAAATGTAATTAGAATGATGATAGAACAAATTGGATACATGCACTAAGTTTCTCCCAAAGTTGTAATGTTGGAATTATTTAGCCTAAACATGATTTATATGCCTTAGTTGTGCAAGTTGTGAATTTGGGGTGCTAAATGTAATTAGAGGGATGTTAGGATAATAAATTGGACCCATGCATTAGTTTTTCCCCAAAGTTGTAAATTTAGAATTGTATGCTAAATTGTAAATTACATGTTTAGATTTTACTAAACTTGATTATGTAGTGCTAGATATGCTTAGGATGCTCCCTTTATGTGTAAATACATGCTAGGACGTTAGTTTAGAAATTCTTGTTAGGAATGTTAAATTATGAAATTTAATTACATTCTTTGAAGTTCTTGATATCATGTCTAATGGACTAGAATTATTGCTTAATATATTGTAGTGGATCATTCTTAAAATCATTATCAACATCATATGCATTGAGGCCTAATCGGCAAGCATTACATGAACACGACATGAACGTTTTGTTTTGAAAAGAGAAAAATCCCATGTGAGGGAATTTTATTTAAGAAATCCGGACATGGGTTGTGATGTGAGACAGAGAGAATGACCCTTAGAAATATTCAAACTCCAGCTATATTCGATTGGTTCCCGAAAGTTGGTATGCTACACTCCATGCGTGGGTGGCTCATAGTCCGGTAATGAGAGAGGTGTGCGCATATAACGCATAGCCTTGCGGCTTTAATCATTTCATTGTAGCCGTGGTGGCGACCCATTGCATCTCATTTCATTTTAGTCATAGATAGCATATAGATTTGTTACAATATTTTCTACAAGCCGTTGTTCTCATAAAAACGACAAAACATTTTTCAAGTGAGCTTGATAAAGGCAAAGGGCATATGTGACTCGACGCGTAGACGTTGACATCTTTTGTTCTATTTTGAAGACTCGTACTTGGTTATGTATATGGATAGTTCTTTTGTAAATTTTAACTAGTTGGGGAAGTTTGTAATAGATTAGTGCTCAAAAAATGAAAATGGTTGTATTAGTTTTATTACAAAACTTCTTGAGTATGGACTTCCGTATTTTTGTCATTTGGGAAGTCTTGATGTAATTTTGATGGACAAATGTTAGTCCTTATTTTTCCTACTTGTTAAACTTATTTATGTTATGTAAATTATGTTTCCGAGATCGTAGAATCTCTTTTAAAGTTTTATGTATGTGTGTTGAATTGAATCCTTGCCGGATTCATTAATGTTTGGTTTTGTCCTTGCCGGACTCATTGTATTTATGTTAAATCCTTTCCGGATTTGCCCATTTTGCTTTTAAAGGAAATGCTTTAAAATCTCTCTCCCCCAATCTCTCCCTCTCCCATTCCTCTCTTCATCTCTTTCACTCTTCGTTTTTAATAAATTTCGAGTACATGAAGTTCCGTTTGGTCTAGACATGTGTCGTATGTTGTTTAGGACTTGTTTAGTCTTGTACCAAGGTTTAAACTTGAAGATTTGATATAATTGGGAACATGTTGAAATGCTGTCAAATTTGCTGTCAAAGAAAAACTGCTTCTGTTTTTTTTTTTTTTTTTTTTCTGCCCAAATGGTGCAGAATTGGAAAAAATGTCATTAGACGAAAGTTGTGCAGAATTAAATTTTACATAGACTTACATGGACAGAATGTGAAATTTTTAAAGATATAACTACATACAGGTGTTTTAAAATTCAGCAACTATCAAAAATGCCCTTTTTCAAATTTATTGTATTTTTCCTTCTCTCCTTGAAACTAGTACTTGTCCGGATAGTTTCTTAATTAAATTTTCAAGTGCTTCCATCTTTGTTGGACTCGTTAACATGTAAGTCCATTTTGGATTTACGTATTAGCGAGTCATCCTTGTAGGAATCCATGTGGGTTTCCAAAGTCGCTTTCGCATTTTGTGTAAGGATTTTAATTCTCTTCTCCCTATTTCTCTATCTTTTCTTTTTCCTCGCGCTTCGGTTTTCGGGGCATGACAGTTTCTATTTAAAAGTTGTTTTATAAAACTGGTAAAGAAGTCTGATAAATGCTTATCAGATCTGTATATTTTCCGCTGCACTATTGTTCATTTGATGAAGCGATAAAGATTTATGTTAATGTGTTTTAAATTGACAAGCAAAGCTTTTCAAAAGACTAATTGAATGCTTCAGCTATAGTTTTACTCATATCCGTGAGTCTTTAAAGAATTTGTTTTCTCATTAAAGATTTCGAAAGGCTATTCTATGTTTTCCCAGTAACCCTCGGAGTCTAGGACTCGGGGTGTTGTAAAATAGTATCAATGTTTTGAGGTTTCAAAGTTTAAATATTTCAGAGCTTTGGACTTTAAATGATTTTAAAGTTAGACGTTTGTTTTTCTAAAGAGAAAGTTTTTCAAGTAAGCTTCGGGTTTAGGACTCGGAGCATTACTAGCATGTTTAGTGATTCGAGGTGAAAAGTGCATGTTTATAGTGTATTACACGGTCCTTTATGCATACTTTTATCCCCAAGTCCCTATATTTAGATGCATATCAATGATTAAGTGTTTTCTATGATGTTGAGACTCAAACATGTGTTTTTACACTATTTTACAGATCATGGAAAGCAAACATTGCATAGAAAGTGATTCTGGTGAAGAGAACAATAGAAGCAGCTGAGAAAATGCCAATTTTGACAATGAAGAGTTCAGATTTGGAAGATTTTCCCAGAGATATAAAATGTAGATCTTTGAGTTACGGTCGCGTGGCCGCAAACGGGAGGTCAATCCGAGGTCTGAGTAAAAGGTTATGGCCATTCTCCCATCAGTGCGCAGTGTTGTCAAAAATCAGAGAGTTCAAGCGATTGAAGAAGAGTTCAATCGATCGAACCTTCGATCGATCGAACTAAGCTCGATCAATCGAACTTTATATTCATCCAAAAGTTGCGTAAACTCTGTGGGAACCCTATATATACGTCGTTTTGACGCCAGACGAAGGGAGGACGCTCCAGAACGCAGAAAACAGCAGTTTTAGGGTAGTTTTATGGTTAGATTAGGTGTAGATTAGGTTAGATTCTTGTTTTTCTTCCTCTTTTCCATTGATTTACTGAAGATTATTGAAGATTCAAGTTTCATTCATGTTTATTTCAAGTTTATTTCAGATTATATCTAGGTTTTTCTTTCCAATCCTTGTTATTTGATTGCTATTAGTTTATATGCTATGATTACTCTAGTTTGTTATTCCTGTATTAGTTTAATAATGTTTATGTAGTTTAGACGTTGGAATTATGTGATGAAACATTGATTCCCAACCTCTGCCATGCAATCTTTAGAAACCTTGGGCTCGATCGATCGAAGGTATTTCGATCGATCGAACCAGAGATAGTCAAGCGATCGAAGATAGTTCGATCGATTAAGGGATGAAGATGTCCGATCGATCGAGAGCTCTTTGATCGATCGAACCTGCAGAATCTTGAGGTGATTCTTTTAAGTATTCCATGACTTTTTGTTTTAGAAATCTGTCATCAAATTGTCCCTATAAGCTCAGTTTGTCACAACAGTTTTTAGAACTTAAAGCCTTAAGGCCTTTTCTTCAATGACTTTTGAAAACCACTTTGAATGCTAACACCATTTAGAGTGCAAGTAATAACCATTGTTTTAAACCGTCTTCCAAATATTTTAAATCAACTGTGATGATGTAGTCCCGGTCATGAAAGGGCTATTGATTCTTTATCTTTAGAAAAATACGGAATACTGAAGAGGAATGAACTCCATAGAACATTAATGAGTATGCATGGTAGATGGTGAGGATCAATGTGGATTCACGTGTTTCCAACACCTTTAATTTAGTTGTTTAATTATTATGTTTCTTTATGTTTAGTTTATTATTTAGTTTAATTTAATTAATTAGGATTTGTTAGTACACCTCCAATTATTCATTTTTATTTTCTTTTCTTTAGGTTATAACTTAGTATATATTCTTCCTTTTCCTTCCCTGTGGGATCGACCTGGACTTATCCAGTATTACTTGCATGATCACCTACACTTGGGTGTTGCACAAGAGCGCACAACTATTTAGTCGTGTCAAGTTTTTGGCGCCGTTGCCGGGAAAGGCATCTAGGTTAGGATTTTACTAAGTTTTTCCATTTTTCTTCTTTTACTTTAAAAAAAAAATCATTGGAATCTTTCTCTCACAAGGAAAAAAAAAATTCCTTTTGTTTAAATATTTTGGGTAAACATGTCTTATCCATATTACCCTCCATACAACACAAATACCACAAATGGGTACGCATTAGGTAATGAGAACTATACCCCGAGTTGGCAAGCACCCACATATGATGCACATTATCAACCTGAGTGCTACCAATCACCACAATGGGAAAACCATCGTGTTAGTCCCCCATGTTATCAAACGTATCAAGAACCTCCACCTGGAGAGTTCTATCAATCGCAATGGGGATATAACCAAAATGATAGTGTAGGATATAGTAGTAGTTCCCACGATTACCAAATGCACCAAGACTTTCCTTCTGGGGAGTCTTGCACACAAACACAATGGGAAGGGGACTATCACCAACAACAATGGGGTGAAACTTCATATAGTTATAATGAGGAGAATAACCAAGTTGAGGATAATGGTATGTTAGAATTGCTGCTTAGTGAAATGAAAAGGCTAGAGAGTGCAATTGATAAATTAGGAGCTAGATATCAACAAGCATTTGATAGCCAACCTTTAGAAGACTATACCAGTCCTTCAACACTATAACCTGAATTTCAAGACACTAACAATGGAATGGAATTAGAGGACAATGATGGGTTCATACCGAGTGAGGTTAACAACTCATTTGAGAAAGTAATAACCCAACAAGAACTCCAAAACCAAACCATTGAGCATGAAGTTGTACAACCATCTTCTCCTCAACATACAGCCCCAGGCATCAACTCCTTCACTGCCTAGATAAAACTGCACAATCTCTTTGTCCAGAGCACCTCAATAGATGACATATATAGTGAGGAGAGTTATAAGGATGAGAATGAGGTTTTAAAAGATGACGAGAGTTTAGGTGATTGCACACAATTAGGAAAGGAAGAGTCCCCTGTTGACTCTACCCCTACCTTTGAAAGTGACCCTAGAGAGGACATAATTGAAAAATCTAAATCTGATTTAGATTCTTGTGATATTCATGAACCCTCACCTCTTTCGACCGAAGAGGTGGTGTCACCAAGTTGCCCATCACCTATCCTTGCTATCAATCAAAGCTCTCGTCCTGAGCTTGAATGTTATGTGTACCCCATTCGTGAACAAACAGAATGTGTTGTGGAAGAGGATGGTAAGGATACTAGCACATGTTCTTCACAAAATTTTAACTTTCAAACTTCTTTGAGAGAAGACTTGGAAAATATTGGGCCCACTTTAGATGATCTTAAAATTCAACAAGAAGCTAGCAATCTTCTAGACTGCTTGACCTTCTTGAGTGATTATGATATTGAGGCCCAAATAGATAGCTTTATCAAAGTCTAGTCCAAAACCATGTGCATAGAACAGAAGTTCAATTCCTATGATTATATCTCCATAGATTCTGTTCTAGGACAAGCGGAGGGTGGTGAAGCTTCATTAGAACATCACTTCGACCCTGCCCCTTTTATTGAACCATGGCCTCCCCCTGTTTTTAGTATTAAAATAGAGGCTGTTATAGGAAATACCAACACCGAAGATCGTTTCTTGCATATAATTCCTAAAAAGTGTGGTATTCCTTTTATAACTGTCCCAAAAAAATTTGGAAGCCATAGGTTTTGCATCATCTCCTCTGACATTGAGCCTGACATTAGTTGGGGGGAGTTGCATTTTTATGAGGATCCCAACATTCTTCTCACTGTTAAATTATTTTATTGGGAAGATCCTCAAAAATTTCGGTTGTTAATCTATGATAAAAATCTTGATTAACCGAATTTATTTACTGAGTAGTTGTATCTATGTTTCCTTGTTGCTACTAATGATCTTGCAGGTAGCTTGAAAAAAATGGATATTAACGCTTCGAGGTAAAATCCTTCCTTCCCTCGCTTTACTTTACATATCCATGTGCTTAGTTTAGAACATTGAGGACAATGTCTAGTTTTAGTTGAGGGGGAGTGAGTCATTGCATGCCTCATATCTTTTTGTTGTACTTTAGTGTCATATACCTGCTTAGCAACATGTAACTCAGTAAATTAAAATCTGCAAAAATTTTAAAATTTTTATTTTTATTTTTTAAAGATAATAAAATGGTTCTTGTATTTCTCTCATAGTTAATGTAGTTAGTTATGATGCATTAGTGTTATTTTCTGTATGTTATTAGTATGTGATACACTATGGTAGTTTGCTTACTATCCTAGTTATAGTATGTTTTATGCCTTTTAATCTTCAAACAACTTTGAGCACGCTGTGACAATCTTGTACTTAGCTAAAATGGATTAGTAAGCATAGCTTAGGTGTCTTGAGAGACTATAGTGGAGACTAATAACCCAAGTGAGCTTTTGTGCCATTCTTTATTTTTGAGGGTTTTATAAAATTACTCTTACTTTTTGAAAAGTGTATTCATTCGTTGAAAGTCTCAATTTTCTTTATTTTGACTGATTACTAGAAGAGAACGTTCAGGATTTACCAACTTTAGAGCTCTTGAATTTACTGAAATGAATAATCCTATGAACTTAGAATATGATTTAGGCCATCTTTTGACCATACAAATATAATACAGCCTTGGCCTACTATTATTCTATTCCTTTACTTCACCTCTTGAGCTTATCATAATCGCCTTGTCTATACAATTCCTTAAATCTAAACCTAACTCCATATTACGAGTTTGAGTTCTTTTCTTTATCTAGGAGTGATTGGGATGTGTTATCTTGACAAGAAGTTTGGTAGTGTGAATAAGGGAAAGTTGGCAAAGAAAAAAAAGAAAGAGAAAAAGGAAAAAAAAATGAATGAAAAGAAAAGCATGAAAAGAAAAAAAAATGCCAATGGTTGTTACAAAAGAAAAAAAAAAAGGAATGAAAAGAAGAGTGTGAAAAAAAATAAATAAAAGAAAAGAAGAAGAGAGAGATTGGAGATGTGGGAAGTTTGAAAAGTTATAGTAGACATTCCAATCACATCCTTTGACCCAATTGAATATCACAAGCCTTTTTCAAAGTCCTGATGATTTTAAGTAAATTGGATTTGAAGTTAAGGTAATGAGAGAGTTATCCACGGTATCTCTCTCTTCTAGTGAAAAGTATCAATTCATGAGACTTTGTGCACTATAAAATGTCCGTTTTTCAATTTAGATATGAGAAGCATTAGATTCCATTCACATTTACTCTTTATAGCTTCCATATCATGAGTGATAATTATTACACCTAATTCAGAGTGATTTCATCTTGAGAGTGTAATCTCGGTGAAAGTTGAGTCAAAATGAACGTCTTGATAGTGTCTTAGGTTATGCGATCTTTGAAATTGAAGTTTTGTATTTTGGTTGTCCATTCACACACACACTTGAAGATTAATAGGTATGGAATATTCTAATGACTTTGATAGTAGATTAGCTGTAATGTGTGTGTTGCATTGCTAGGGCATACTAGAGAGTTTCATGAGATTGTTGAACTTAACTACATTGCTAATTAAGAGGAAAAATTTCTTGAAAACATTTAAACTAGAACCATTACCATAAACATGAATTTTGTGGGTAGATTCACTGCAAACCCTCACGAGACAACACTCGTCCACTAGGGGGAACCTAGGGGTTTAAAGGCTTGTTGCATAGGCTAAATGCAATCGCGATTCCTGCGAAAGTGATTTAGGATTTTTACTTTCTTTTGTTTTCAATTTTTAGAGTTAAATAAACATTGCTGTAGTTCGCTTCATTGCTAGGGACTAGTAACGAGCTAGTTGGGGGGTGTGATTCGAGGTGAAAAGTGCATGTTTATAGTGTATTACATGGTCCTTTATGCATACTTTTATCCCCAAGTCCCTATATTTAGATGCATATCAATGATTAAGTGTTTTCTATGATGTTGAGACTCAAACATGTATTTTTACACTATTTTACAGGTCATGGAAAGCAAACATTGCATAGAAAGTGATTCTGGTGAAGAGAACAACAGAAGCAGCTGAGAAAATGCCAATTTTGACAATGAAGAGTTCAGATTTGGAAGATTTTCCCAGAGATATAAAATGTAGATCTTTGAGTTACGGTCGCGTGGCCGCAAACGGGAGGTCAATCCGAGGTCTGAGTAAAAGGTTATGGCCATTCTCCCATCAGTGCGCAGTATTGTCAAAAATCAGAGAGTTCAAGCGATTGAAGAAGAGTTCAATCGATCGAACCTTCGATCGATCGAACTAAGTTCGATCGATCGAACTTTATATTCATCCAAAAGTTGCGTAAACTCTGTGGGAACCCTATATATACGTCGTTTTGACGCCAGACGAAGGGAGGACGCTCCAGAACGCAGAAAACAGAGGTTTAGGGTAGTTTTATGGTTAGATTAGGTGTAGATTAGGTTAGATTCTTGTTTTTCTTCCTCTTTTCCATTGATTTACTGAAGATTATTGAAGATTCAAGTTTCATTCAAGTTTATTTCAGATTATATCCAGGTTTTTCTTTCCAATCCTTGTTATTTGATTGCTATTAGTTTATATGCTATGATTACTCTAGTTTGTTATTCCTGTATTAGTTTAATAATGTTTCTGTAGTTTAGACGTTGGAATTATGTGATGAAACATTGATTCCCAACCTCTGCCATGCAATCTTTAGAAACCTTGGGCTCGATCGATCGAAGGTATTTCGATCGATCGAACCAGAGATAGTCAAGCGATCGAAGATAGTTCGATCGATTGAGGGATGAAGATGTCCGATCGATCGATAGCTCTTCGATCGATCGAACCTGCAGAATCTTGAGGTGATTCTTTTAAGTATTCCATGACTTTTTATTTTAGAAATCTGTCATCAAATTGTCCCTATAAGCTCAGTTTGTCACAACAGTTTTTAGAACTTAAAGCCTTAAGGCCTTTTCTTCAATGACTTTTGAAAACCACTTTGAATGCTAACACCATTTAGAGTGCAAGTAATAACCATTGTTTTAAACCGTCTTCCAAGTATTTTAAATCAACTGTGATGATGTAGTCCCGGTCATGAAAGGGCTATTGATTCTTTATCTTTAGAAAAATACGGAATACTGAAGAGGAATGAACTCCATAGAACATTAATGAGTATGCATGGTAGATGGTGAGGATCAATGTGGATTCACGTGTTTCCAACACCTTTAATTTAGTTGTTTAATTATTATGTTTCTTTATATTTAGTTTATTATTTAGTTTAATTTAATTAATTAGGATTTGTTAGTACACCTCCAATTATTCATTTTTATTTTCTTTTCTTTAGGTTATAACTTAGTATATATTCTTCCTTTTCCTTCCCTGTGGGATCGACCTGGACTTATCCAGTATTACTTGCACGATCACCTACACTTGGGTGTTGCACAAGAGCGCACAACTATTTAGTCGTGTCATTTAGTCCTTCCGCCTTCTTATTATTATTTTAGTTAGCACCCCCTCGCCTGTGGGACCCGTGGCGGGGCAGGGTGTCACACTATTTGCACTTTGATTTTCTATAGAACATTTGCCCCATTCCATCCTCTCTAGCTTGCTCTTCCTAACACCTTATCCACTTCTCCTTGAGAATCTTTTGCTAATTTCGCACAAAATCTCTACTCAAGTACGAACTTAATCTCATCTAAAAATACACATCTACAGTGGTTAGATATGGTAAAACAAGTCTATAAATCTCTGATTTAGGGTTTGAATTTGGGAATTTTATTCACTTTTTGACTCCGATCGACATCGACCAAAAACCGACTGGCAATGGGCAGTCGGTGTCGTGATGACACTCTTGATACTCGGTCGATTTCGGTGTCAGTCTTGGAAACCGAATAGCTTTGGTTCAGTGAAGATTTGCTATCAATAACCGACCGTAACCGACTGATTACACCCCTACCCCCACGAGTCCAAATATGACTTCGTATAACGATTTGAGAAACATATAGCGAAGCTATGGCATCAAAAATGTGAAACTCTCACTTCTTGTCTCTCTCTCCTTTCTCTTGTCTATATCTCTCTGTATGAATCTTCATTGTTTCTGCCCTTATACCACACATCGTAAAGAGTGTTTTACATTTCCCATCTGAAAATAGCTTTCTTAATATCTTAATTGAAACTTTTACCTGATAATACGTGAATGCCAAATCAATCTTCAAGAAAACTTGTACCCTTATAACTAATTACTAAATCATCTTATGCAATGAAATGCAATTAGTAATGTCGCATACCCAATTACTAACGTAATATAAATTCAAATCTCATTACATACTCCAATATTTCTTCTAAACCCATTCCCTTGAGCTATCTTCATTCGAAGTACATACTTGACTGTGAGATTCTGATACATTTTACTATAGAGTAGAGCTCAATCACTTTCCGTTTAATAGTTTTTCATAAGTTTCTAAAATAGAAATCCAAACCGATCTTTAAGTCAATTTCCGCTCATCTGTTATAGTAATGCTTGTTGACCTCAATTGATTATCATCACTCATTCCCCAATTTTCGGAATAAATTTTAGTTTCTAATAGATTTTGAATCTTGACTCAAATCCTTTCTGAATAGTCAACGCGCACACTAAACCCTCGTTGATCTCTAATTCGAGCACCAACAATCATTTTGTCTCCACCTGAATAATACAAAATTTCAAACTGTAGCCATCATGAGTTCCGACTGTCCTCCGTACCATGTATTCAATTGTTGTTGTATAGTTAAATATTCCAAGTCATGACAATTAATGTAAACTTCATGCTCGTAAGAATATTACTGTCAAATGCTCAATATAGAAAGAATACCATGAATTCTAAATCTTATACCAGATAATTCATTTTATGAAATTTCAACCATATGTAGCATAAATTATTATTGCATCAACATATAACCCAATCTCAACACAAACCTTCACAATAATAATATCAATATCATCATAGATCGATTTTCTTTGGTTATTGAAAACCTCACTGTAACCAATATAAATTTTACACACGTCCTTGCACAGAAAGAAATCTTCAATATATTTTTGTAATAATACCTAGTCAATTCCGTAACTTCAAATTCATGTCATCTTCATAAGTCCCGATTGATTAATTTCCAACGACACCCACGAAATCTCTATCCCTTTAAATCACATATTCCAGAAATACAACTCATCTATCAGATGTTCAACATTCAAACTATTCAGATTGCAGAATTTACCTGTATTTCGGTTTACGATGTCTAATCCCTAATATATAGAAATCGATATACACATTTACCCTAACTTGTAGCACTTACAATCAATAAGCAACTGATTTTGTCGCGATACAACTTAAATATGATCCAACATTCCTCAATCTCAAATTTTCTCCTGTTTACTCAAGTATGCAATGCTCCTTTAAAGGCATCACTTGTATGTAAATAAGATTACTCATTGATCTTCTACTGTAATCCCAATCAACAAGCGATAAACTACCATTTTTTTCCCCAATATTAGAATTCTACATCATCATATGTTCGAGGAATACAATACTCACCAGTTATTGTAACTATACTTGAAGATATTCATAATATCTCTTTAAAATGAAGTACTTCATTGCCCTGTCATACTCACCTTGTAACCAAGAACATCCAAACTCAGTTCCTAAGAAATAAATTGATATTCCTTATAACCCATCAACCAAAATCACGTATCCGCAACAAACAATATTCAGAATAATACGTAGAATATCACAAGTTACTTCTAAACCCTTTTCTTTCCAAGGTCGTTTGAAATTCATTTTAAAATATTAAATTCCAATTTAAAGCTAAATAAAGGTAGTGTACTCAGCTGAGCTTCCTAGCTGGCCCAATAGTATTCACTTAAAATCTCTCTTCATAGAATAAAAATATTTAAACAACTATCGTAAAATTAAAATATTTTTCATTAATAACTCCTTTAAACACCATTTGAAATACTTACATTTGATTAAAATTCTTTCCATTAATTTTCCCCTTCTACCCGATTTGGGTCAAATCCAACCACCTATTTTTATCAAATATTTTTAAACACTTTCTGATCCATAATAAATCCGTGTTTTTTTTTCCTACAAAAGATTATTTCAAAACATTTTCTACTCATTTAAACATATATAAACTCACTCAACGTCATTCAAATATCCCAAATATTTCTAATGCATTATTAGCAACTAAATCCAAATTCTGAAAGTTTTCAGTGATATACTAGGATGATACCTAACAATTGCTACAGTGCAATGAAATAGTCAGATCTCGATTGCTTGTATATAAAGTACAACGAAATAATAAGAATATTATTACTTGATGCACATGGTGGTTGAATGGATCTTGGAGTGGTTTGAATATCAAAGAGATTACTACCTATTAAACTTGTAAACACATTTTCAAATTCAAATCTCTAATGGAAAATTCTGATACCACGTATAGCCAATCAACCCAGTAAGTTATTCATACAACATAGCTACTTAGTCTTGATCATAATCAATTAAATCATTAACCAGAAAGAATGATTTATAACTGTAGTGATACCCAATCGATAGGAACACAATAAGAAAGTCTGTTACTCTTAGTTAACCCCAAATTTACTATTCATACTGACACGTTGGAGAACCAATCATTATTCGATAATAAGAGATGCATCCCAAGATATAGAAATAAATAAATTTATGTTGAGAGATTACTCAATAAGCCGATATAACCCAAATAGAGTTGAGAGATTTCTCAACAACCCAAGATAACTCAAGCAACTAGATAACTCCCCAAATATCTCATCACCTCGACAAATTCAATATTTCACCCTCAATCGCAGGAGAATATATAAGGAGCTCGATAAATACTTCTAAAGATCATTACGGAATAAATGGAAAAATAAGAGATAACAATAATACCGTATCTGCTCATGATACCCATATAAATCATAAGAAATCCAAATAATCAATTTCTTGGCAGAAAATAAAAAATAATCTGCACTAATAGCAATACCCGATAATATTCGGAAAGAAATCCATATCCACAATCATAACCCAATACTCAATAACCCTTCATCAAGTCAATACCCTTGATAATATAATACCAGTCAAATCATTTCAGGATCACCAACTCAACCCTTGATTTCTTAACCCAAATTCCACTAATATTCTCAAACTCATAATTTTTTTTTACTAAACTCTCAATCCCTCTTTCCAACTCAATCAATTCATCATATGGGAAAATATTTCCCTTTATACTCCATTTTATCATAATGAAGCTTTCAACCATCCCTCTATATATTACAATATGTAGAATACATACAACATGATATTCATGCTCAACAAGCTATAAACATGTATGCCTCTACATGTAGTTACGTGTTATAATTATTATATACATGCATTTTTTTACGCGTCATAATCGTCTCTCATCCCTAAAAACTAACATATTGCTCTGATGCCAAAAATTGTCACACCCTAATTCGCCCCACAGGCTAGGACACGAGTAACAAAGCCAAGAAGGACCAAACAATCATTTTTAACGTTCCAAAAATTAACATTTTGACTAAAATACCAGGGGTAAAATTATCCTTTTATCAAACAAAATAATAAAAAGAAATAAAATAAAGTTTTAAAACCGTCGAATGGTACTTGGGCAGAGTTTCTCCTATTGCAGCACTATTCACCTTGTTTCTATAAACTAAAATATTTACTACTGCACTTATTTCTTTAAATATTTCAAAACATACCAAAAAAATCCAACTAAATATATAAATATTACAAACTCATTCTAGCATTTATTTCTAAACATATTAAAAAGCATAAACGTCAAGCTTATAACAAATTTATTCAAATCCACACATATAAACATATAAACAAGCTAGACTCAGCCCCGTAGTCTCGATATTTTCCTCTCCTCTTCCTAGTTCGCGCCTGCGGTGGTTATTCAATAACCACAATAGAAAATAAAATTTGTTTAAACTTTCGCTTAGTGAACATTCTAATCATGCTATCGGAGTGTGAAATGCAGCATATGTATTATTTAAGCATTCACAACAATAAAATTAGTCACCGGTATGTCAAGTAACTAATCACCATCGTTTTGGACCCCTAATTCCGGGCCCTCTCACTTGTCGCTTTTAAAGCGATATCACATACTCTCACGTGACCGTAGTCAATTCGTTGTGGTCGTCATCATCGTCCTCTTTTCTCTGAAGAATTCATCCCCTTTTCTCTGAGTAATGACGTCCCTTAAATATGGGTGAAATAATGGTGATCATCACTTGACACCCTTTGACCCAAATAAGAATATAAGCATCTCAACATGGTAACTTTAGTATTCTTGACATATTAAGCAATAATTAACCACATGCTTTTCTACATAGTCATGATTTAAGCATATTAATATCATAAACATCACATAAACAACATTAAACACTCAATTTTGAGATTAAGACACTCACCTCTACGAATAATCAAATAAGCTTAGAAACTCCGAATTTTTCTTAGATCCGGCTCAAATATAAACCTGTAGTTAATCCTACACAATTTTTGTAAATGAATGTTACCAACCCATTTTGGTCATGAAAAACCTATCAATTAAACTGAAAATAAATTATACCATAAGTTTAGACTTACCCCCACGAGTCCAAATATGATTTCATATCACAATTTGAGCAACATATAGCGAAGCTATGGCATCGAAAATGTGAAACTCTCAATTCCTCTCTCTCTCTCTCTCTCTCTCTCTCTCTCTCTCTCTCTCTCCCTGTTCTTTCTCTATTCTTTGATTCTTTTTTTCTCTTTTATATTTAACTAATATATATAATATATAATATATATATATATTATATACCACACCACCTCCGCCACCAAACACACTCACACACCCACGTTTGTTTTTTTGTTTTTTTTCTTTTTTTTTTTAAACAAAATGGTGAGTCACTACGACTTGACCAGTACCTCGTCGTAGTGGGAGGATTATCAGCCAACCAATGTGTCACACCCCGATTTTTGGACAACCAAATATTTAATCCAGAGCATGTATCTAGACTAATATTCAATTTCCAAAACCCTGAGAGTGACACCCTCACACGGACTAATAGATAATTATTGAATACAGTATTTTATACTCATTAAATAAGTACATGTGATTTTGTGTTTAAAGAAAAACTCTTTATTATTAAACTTGTATTCCCAAACATTCATTTTCATTATAAGAGAAATTAAACTCCATTACACATATTATATCCTTTCGATTTACAAATGAAATATTAGGTTCATTCAATAAAACCCTCTTTACAGAGTTCAGCGGAAAGAAAATAAATAAGCATAAAATCCATACATCCATTGGTCAGAGCAAATACAACGTTCCCAATACCCAATATATAATCCTTATTACAATTATACACATGTGGCCCACATTGCCAAAAATAAAATAAAGTACAACAAAAAAATAAGTACAACTCTAATACTAAACAACACCGCGACTACCTCTTCACCCAAACAGAAGCTCCAAATAAGATCTCCAAATACTAAACCTGCACATACATTCGACTACGTTTCATATAGAAACGCACCCGAATGCATAACACACTCGGGCCAGTCACATGACTAGTGTGAGTTAACAAACAAATATAAAACGAGTCTTAGGGAACAACGATGTCCCATAGACTCCTAAAAGTACTCACAAAGAAAAAAAAAATGACCAACTCATATCATACAATATCGTTGCACAGAAAATAAACAATGTCATCACACATAATTCATGTCGGGTTAGAACAGTAGTTCCACGCACATTTCAGGACAGAACGGTAGTTTCCTTCAATGTGGTGGTAGTGGCTCCAACACCGAATAAACACAATTGAATACTTACCGGTCGAATGTCTATGGTGAGTCAGCCCTGTATAAAAGTTAGTAGACCCACCATCCTGTAATATATAGTTATCACAAACCAAGCAAACAAGTTCATAAACAACATTTTCACATTCTAACTTGAACGTCGTATTCATTATTCCAAACTTATCAGTCGTATGAATTACTCCATTGTCATTATTTATTAGCCTTTAATTTATCTTTGTGTTCCCTAGGTTCACCACTTGGCCACCCTCCATGGTACAGCCCACACATATATCCCATGTGTGCCCGGACATACTACCAACACCCACTCCGGTGCCAGTTTGGTTGGGGTATCAACCAAACCAGGTATACACAACGGAAGGCCGGTCAATATGCCTAGACGTCTATACAATATAAACCGAGCATAAGGCTTAAGCCAGCTTGATCACGAAGCCACTGGCAAAAAGTACACTCAACAAGTCTTAAGCCAGCTTGATCACGAAGCCACTGGCAAAAGAGTGCGAGCTACCAAAAACAATAACACAACGGGGAGTAGTGAACACTAAGATCTTTTTCCAGTTTCTTACCATCTACGTTAATTCTCATAAGTACCCATTCATGAGGGTTTAATCACGTCATTAACCCCTTCGGAAATTTATCATTTATTCCATGGAATATCATTATCCGATTATTCACGATAAGGCCCTTTTTTTGCCAAAATTCTATTCATGTCTCTGGCGTAGTATTTTCATAATAATTATTTAATACCACACATAGAATAAGTTGGGGTTTCTTAACACATAGCATATAAAATCGACACTCAACAATACTATTTAAAACAGTCCCAAACAGACCCTTACATTAAACAGTCCAAAAACCAATATGGACTAAAATTATTCCTCATAATAATTCCGTACAAAGAAACATCTCTAACAATATTCATAAACATAAATTCGAAATTCGGAGTTAATATTCACTGCTACTGTAATATAAATTTTCTGTCCAAACGGTGCAGAATTGGGAAAAATACTATTTGACAAAGGTTGTGCAGAATTGCGTTTTACATGGGACAATGCAGACAGAAAGCTAAAATTCCAAACAAACGATTGTGTACAATGTTTTGAAAATTCAGCGACCATAGAAAAACCAATAAAAATGAATTTTCCTACTTATTTAATTAATTTATTTTTCTTTCTCCTTAGGTTAATCTCATGAATCTAAACATTAGTTTATCAACGTATAACCATATCTATTTGGGTAATACTAGGATCCAAATCAACAAATCGCATACGATACTAAAATTTATATATCAATCCAAACATTTAACTTGCAATCATTGATTCAATTGCGTATATTATATATACCACGTGTGTATATATATATACCCAAATATATATATTTAACTCACCATTGTGCCAAATCCCACAAAGATATGAATCGACGTTAACCACGATGAATGCACCGCATATGATTCAACGATCATTCTCATTCTTCCTCTTCGTCTTCTTCCTCTCTATTTCTTTATTCTCTTTTCTCTCCCTCTTTCTCTTTCTCTTCTTCTTATCATCCCTTGGTGGCTAGGGTTGAGATAGTAGGGGTGAATGTATTGTTAGGAGAACTAATATAGGGTTAACAAGACATGATCCCGTTTTTATTTTTACCCCTTCATAAAAATACATCATATGACCCCAAAATGCATTGCAAAGTACTAAAATGAGTTACCCATTGGGTACCCATGACCCAGGTACTTAATTCTTATGTTAAATACATTGTTTAGAATATTTACGGGCCCTGTAAACACTACTAAATTATAAACACATCAATTCTTTAAAATTTAAACTTACACAAATTTATCCCATCACTTAAGTTTATAAAAATATTCACATCGTAATTTGTACTAAAAATTAATACACATAGATATATAACCATAAACATAAATACTCATAGCTAATTTATCACATATAAAAATTCGGGTGGCCACATTAACATAAAAAAATAAATATTTATATCTTGAAAATTACGGGGTGTTACACAATGGGTTTAATATTGGCTAGAAGTTCTACAAGATCTCAGACCTGATTGGAATCCATAGATTCCAATTCAGCCTTCATAGCTTTAACTCAATGAGTTGAATCAATATCAGCCATTGCCTTTTCATACGTGGTAGGATCAAATTTAGATTCGATGGATCAAAAACTTCTCCTAAGAACATGTATCTATCAAGTTGGCTGATAATCCTTCCACTACGACGAGGTACCGGTGCAGAAATGGGTTAAGAAGTGGTATTTTCTTATCTTAGATTGCTTTCAACTGTTAGAGGAATAGAGGGCTCGCCATCTATTTCTCTCAGATCTATCATTCCCTTAGGTTTATGGTTCATGATATAATCATCATCAAAGAAAACGGCATTTGTACGAACAAACACTTTCTGCTCTATTGGATCATAAAAATACCATCCATAAGTACCCTTTGGATATCCTACAAAATAACACACTTCTGATCTAGATTCCAACTTGCTCATCTTTCCTTTCAACACATGTGTCGGATACCCCCATATCTGGAGACGTTGCAAAAAAGGCTTGCGCCCCAATCCACATCACGCCCAATCCACATCTCCCGTGGTGTTCTGGGAACAGATTTGATTAGTATTAAATTTAGTATGTATGCAGTGGTTTCCAAAGTATAACCCCAAAAGAATAACTCATCATCGACCTAGTCATGTCTAAAAGAGTCCGATTCCTTCTCTCCACTATACCATTCTGCTGAGGCGTACCAATTGCAGTCAACTGTGACAGAATCCAATTCTGTACGAGGTGATCAATAAACTCATTAGAGAGGTACTCGCCACCTCGATCAGATCGAATAGCCTTGATATGTGTGTCCAATTGCTTCTCCACTTCAGCCCTAAACTCTTTGAACTTTTCAAATGCTTCAGACATACTGCATTAAGTACACTTATCCATATCTAGAGTGGTTATCGGTAAATGTTATGAAATACTCATAAGTACCCCGTGCTCTAATATTTATTGGTCCACACACATCAATATGAACTAATTCCAATAATGCATTGATCCCATTGCCCTTTGCAGGAAATGGCCTTTTGGTTATCTTGCCTCCTAAACAAGACTCGCAGACTTCCATTAGTTCGAGAACCAAATCGCCTAAGACCCCTTCTTTAACTAGTCAGTCAATCCTATTTAGATTGATATGGTCAAACCTCATGTGCAAAAGCCTTGTTGGATTAGTGGAAGATTCCTTTCTTTTATATAGTACAGTTTTCACTGAGTTATTAAGTTCTATGTTAGAATCATTAGAAATATTATGAGTAATCACATACAAGCCATTAGTTTTAACACCAAAACATATAAAAGAACTATTTCTTTTAATGACAACTTCTGTTCTAAATGAAAAGAATATTTTTTATTCAATAACTCTGAAATAAAAATTAAATTATGTCTCATTAAAGGGACGTAAAGTACATCTGATAAAACTATTGCCTTATTGTCCAAAAACTCTAAAACTACTACTCCTATAGCAACCGCGAAAACGGTTGTGCTAGAACCCAGAGTCAGCATGATCTCCCCATCACTGCATTTCCTGGTTGATCTGAACCACCGCAAAAAATCACAGATTTGGTTAGTCGCACTAGAATCAATGCACCAAGTGTTTGAAGTATCCACTATAAAACTTACTTCAATCACATGTGATTCAATCATACCTTGAACTCTTATAGCTAAGAATTCTGGACAGTTCCTCTTCTAGTAGCCCTTCTCATCGCATTGGAAACACTTTATGTCACGACCCAAATCCACTAAGTATGGCACGAGGGTATGTGACATGCCACCGAGGCCTGACTCTATGTTAATAACGTACAAAATGGGTTTTTAGGCTCCCAATTAAATCACATTTGCAAGTGATTAGCCCCAAGGGTATAATAGGAATTTGAAAATTTGAGTTAGATTTTGTACCAAAAGATAGCCGTTTGAGTCTAGGTGCCAATGTTGAAAACGGTGCACGATTTCAAAATTTCAGAAAAAGTTGTCTGTTTTTGTAAAAAACGTCGTTTTGAACCAATTAAAACAGTGTGTATTTCGATCGATCGAAACAGCTTCTATCCACAATTCTAGCCATGAGTATCTAAGCAAAATCAAACATACTTGAATAGCAAAAGCACTTGTCAAAACCTTTCATACATAAACATAGGAGTCTTATACATCAAGTTCTACACATGCTCACCTAACAACATAATTTACAAGTCCTTAGTCCCAAACTACAACAACTACGCCATATACAATATGCACATTAAACACTTGCTCTCCTCTTTCGTCCTCTATTTCTCTTTCTCCTTCTCTTTCCTTTCACCTGAAATGGTTATTCAATAACCACATGAGCTGAAGCTCAATGAATAACATGCTCTTTGACATAAATTTGTGTATATCATTTAAACACGTGATATGCAATTCAATGTAACATAATGAATCACAACCAAGTAAGTATTTATCTCCAAAACTTCTTGTTCTTCTCACTACCCCGTGCCCGTAATGGCACCCTTTATCCTTGTTCCGAGCTATCCAATACCCTACACAAGGCGTATTGAACACTCAAGCCTTAGAAGGCTTTTCTACACTCCCTTTTGGAGCTTTCTCTTTGTAGTGATAGAACAATTGCTTCTTCAACCACATAATCACGTTTCCAACACATAATCCTTTCTATCTCTTGCACATATAGTCAATCATGATATACACACGTGCTCATAATTCATGAATTGAAAGTAAATCATTTATATGCCACAATTTCATTACTTGAAAAGTTTCCTCAAAGATAGAGGTTACTCACCTTGCTCTAGATATAGAATTGACAAGATGTAATGCTCACTTTCAAACTCCTACAAGTCATATAAGATTTCATAGCAAATCAATATGAATTCTTCTAATTAATCCATCAAAACTCTATGGAAATGAAATTAAATCACATAGAAAGAATCCTCTTACCCTTAGCTTCTCAAGTATAGCTTCAATTTGAGATAGAAATCTCCCTAGCACCCTTTTCCCTTTGTTTTTCCTTCTTTTCTCTCTTGTTTTTCCCTTTCTTCTATGCACCTACTTGCTTGTATAGAGACAAGCACCTCAAAAAGATGTACATCTTATTTAACTAGTTATTCTTCCATTTCTCTCTCTTGCCCACTTGAATACACATGGACTTAGCCAAATATAGCCCAACACCTCCTACTTGCCCACCTACTAGGCCACCTACTAGCTTAGGTAATGTAAGCTGATTAGGCTAACTAATCATCATTAAGCTAATTAATCTCAATTAGACTAATTAATCTTGATTAGGAAAATTCTACCAAATTTCCGAAATTACACTTTCACCTACCATATTTCTTACTAATTACACAATAGCTCCTCTAGTTCTCGTGAATTGCTAATTCACCTACTAGTTAGGAAAATGTATTCTTTTTACTCCTATCATTTATGCCCTTATCTAGTAATTCAACATTTTACATCAAATATATATCCAATACAAGGCATTAAATAATTCCATGTTTTTTCAAAATATGCAAATGCCAAATAGATTGCCATGTATAATAAGATTAGGTATGCAAATCTTATATATATTCATGTCATTACCGTATAATGCACATTAAGATAATAGTATCACATGTCAAAATGTTGAGATATTACACTTTACTTTGCCTTAACCACACATCTTCCCTTTGCCCTTACCTTTTTCCTTAGGTTTTGCAATTTTCGGGACCGATTCAATACTTGGACCACCAGTGCTACCATTCTTCTTCCCTTTCTTACCTTTTGGTGCAATCGTGAAGAAGAAGAGTTTTTCTCAACGTTCAAAACGTTGTTCCCAAGTTTGATCACTCATTCCGCTGCCAGTAAAGAACTCATTAATTCACTCATTGAGAAATTCATTTGATTCATATTATAGTTAAATTTATATTGAGTGAATGAAGCCGACAACGAATTGAGGATCATGTCAACTTGGGTCTGTTCGTCGATGTTGGCACCCAGGGTCTCCAGTTCGTTCAAATAACCAATCACTTTTAAAATTGTTCTTTGACTGGAGTCCCTTGTGACATCTTCGCACTCATTATCTTCTGTATGGCAACATGTCTGGCAAGCCTTCATGCTCCCCAAACATTTCTTTTAGGGATTTGATAGTGGCATTGGCAGAATCATTCGACTAGAATTGGTGTTGTAATACACCAGCCATAGAAGCTAGAATGTAGCAACGGGCCATTCCATTCGATTTCTTTCATTTATCGAACTCGCGTCTAGTAGCTACCGAAGCATTTGCAGCGGGTTCTTCGAGGCATGGGGTGGTGAGGACACAAATGTAATCCTCCCCAGTTAAAACAATGTCAAGGTTACATTTCCATTCAGTGTAGTTATTTCCAGTTAAACTTGTTCTGAGTGAGTATAGTGACAAGTGGACTAAATGCAGATCCAAATATTATGATTACTGAATTATCAAACAGACAAAATAAATATGGATATCAGAATTTGACAATTTGAAATAAAAGAATCCTTAAAAACTCTTATTCAAAAATAAAATCGCCGGAATATCAAGACAAAAGAGTAAAGCCTACGTGTGGCGGTCAACACTCGATCTTTTGATTAATCATGACTTGTCTGCTATGCAACTCTTGCAAAACAAGTTATGACTCCCGAATCTATTTGATCTCTAAGTTTCTGAATAATACCCCGTGTGGGATTCATTATCCATAGCTTAGCTAATGTGCACCATTAACTAAGATCCAATCACAGCCGCCTCAAGTAGTGCCTCCGTGTGGTGGTCACCTCTAACACGTCTGATTGATCCTATTCATAGGAAGTTCACATCTAGTAACCAATGAGTAGTGTACCCTCCGTATGGAATGATCACCCTTGCCGAGACACAAATTACATTACTCATCTTATAGTGAACTGTTAATGGAAGATCATGGGTGTTATAAATAAGACCCTCTCCCACTAGATTTAGTAAATAAGGATTTTTCATTTAGAAAAAAAAAATATTTTTGTTTCTACACATTACCCATAAACATACAGTGTTTACTAATGCGTTGAAACGGTTTTTTATTTTTATTTTAAAAAACTTGTTTCAAGTGCATACAGGTAGTAACAATGTATAAAACGCCAATCACAAACCAAGCACATAAAACAAAAAAACTAAAATTGAAATAAAGGCATTCATATGCCTCTATCTCCCATGACTTTATCTCCATAGAACCTCCTCTTGGTTTGGTCGCCTCCGGCTCCATTTTCATGGACAACGACTTGCTCTTCCAACTTCATGGATTTCCTATTCTATTACATTAGTTCTATGCTTCTTTCGAAACTTGCAATTTATCTAGAAATAGAAAACAAAATAAAAGGTTAGGAAAATCGGTACGACTTTCCTATTCGTAGGATTGAAGACGCGGCGCCCTTTACACAGGCCTTAAAACCAAACCAAAATATAAAATACACATCAATCTCAAACATAAATTCAAATACTATAATTTAGATCATCGAAACTTGGTGCCATGGGAGATAGCGAACTAACTTGTTGCAAAAGGGTTAGATATACACAAATTCACGCATATATACATCCATTGAAATTATTAATTGATTCGCATACACCATAAACACTTTATGGAAGTAATTAGAACTAAAACAGCATCTCTGGTTCTCTTTCACAAACTGATTTAAATTTTTTCAAAACAGTATAAAACACTAGTAGATAATTTTAAAAACTGTGAAAAGAAGATCTGGTCAGAGAATCTGTTACGATCGATCGAAGCTAGTTCGATCGCTCGAAGCCGGCAATGGTTCGATCGATGAAACTCTTACAATCAATCGAACACAGAGAGTTTCAATCGATCAAAATAAGTTTGATCGATCGAAACTGCTATGCATCCAATACAATCACAGATTTGTTTTTTGCTGCGAAAACACTGCAGAAACATATCTGTGATGATGCAGTTTCAAAACAGCACTAAACACTAACTTGCAAATCTAACTAGTATTCCTAAAACACATCTATAGATCCAAACAAGCGTGACTCTGATACCAATTGAAAATTTTAGGTTTCGAAAAACTTTAAATTATGCACAGCGGAAAATATAATTCATAAAACTAATTGGTACCCCGGATCTACTACTCGTTAACTCTATAGATACGTACTAGAGAGGGGACAAGAATTATACATTTAGGTCTTGAACCTAATTCTGAACTCTTTGACTTCCACCAACCTCCGCTAAATGGTCTTCACTCTTATGACTCCTATGGATGCTCACGGAGAGACTACAGCTGATGGGAACCCTAACAGTGAGGATAAAGAAGGTTTGGCAATCCTAAAACAGTTTCTGCAGCTTAGGGATATTAAAAACGACGAACTCAGATTTTTGGACACACCTGCCCTATTTATAGATTCCCAGAACCGACTTTACCTTCAATCAATCGAAGTAGTTTCAATCGATCGAACCTTCAATCGATTAAAACACTTTCGATCGATCGAACTGTCTTGACAAAACTCTTTCGATCGATCGAGAATCTGCCTTGACATAATCCTCTTGTGGCTTTCCAAGCATCCTAGCAGAGCTAAGAGTGGAACCTCCTAGGTTCTTTATTGTTGGCTCAAACCAGTTGTTAATACCCATGACCAAACTCTTTGATCAGTAAATTAACCAACTGATAAGTTAACGTTTACTCCACTATAAAACGATAACTGCACTCCAACGCAAAAGAACAAATCCGAAGCGACATCTAGACTTATATGGTGCACTAATGCCCCTCTACCGTCAGCATTCATAATCATATTCAGATAGTCGGATAACTGTTGCTGTCAACCTGAATAATGATTACATCTTCCATTCCTTGAGTCCATTTACCTCTCATGATTGCCAAATATGTTGATAATTACTTATCAATAAGATTGCAGTTCTCAGTAATCAACTCGGTGACATTCTCAAGAGAATGCTTACTCTTTATCAGAGGGTAGATTCTATCTTGACAATATATGTTCACAACCCTATGAGCATGACATATCCAAGATACACAGGTGTTGATCTTTTATAGACCTCACTGATTGGTAAGTCAAAGCAGTCATATCCATAGTCTGTGTTCATAATCGTCTCAAGATTGAGAACACATACCTTATACAAGTTATGAATTCCTATCGACTGTTGACAGTCTTAAGTGTAAATAGGAAAACTCGGGTCCGTCAATGCACTATAAGCACTAACATATTAACCAAGAGTTATACTTTAGTGATTGAGATTAATTACTCCATCCAATGATTGTCAATCATCCTACAGTGTACACCTGATAAGATATCTAGTCTCATCATCCACTGTGACAAATTCTAAGTATTAATGAATAATAATTCGTATCACACTTGTCCGCATCTCATAGATACACAAATTACTTACTATGATACTTAAGGATTAACAATCATCTCATGAAAGAAACATACATAATAAAATGTAAAGTCGATATGCAAATATTAAAATGTCAATGTATCATACATAAAATAATGATTTGAGGACACAAACCCAATAGTCCATGTGAGTAGGATTTGCTTCCGCTTATGACTAAAGGCAAAAGTCACATGCAATCAATTTGGTCATAAATATCAATACTGCAAATAGAACAATTAATTCACTAATGGTTTTTGCAAACTTCTTTGCAACATTTCAAACAAGATAATTTGGCATCTCTACCGTAAAAGTATGACATTCAAACAAATCTACATATCATGCTCATGATTGTACCATTAGAAGTGGCAGTTTTGACTTTTATATGAACTAAATAGGATTTGGTTCCTCTTTGTCCATATGCAACATATTAGCAGTTAATCTCACCAACGTCGCACTTCAACAAAACCTCCCCCAAGGATAAGCTTAGGAAGTTGCAACCACATCCCAGCGCCATATAGTCCCATCCTCACAGCAACTGAGAATCGTGCTGCAACATACATCGGGATGAGATTAAATCATAAAGGTCATTAAATTATACATTACAAGTTAGGGCCAGTATGGATGTCCTTGAATGAAATAATTGCATTCAAAACTTTCAATTGTAATTTAGTTAAGAAGGTCGTGATCCTGAATGGAGTCGTTTGATAATGTCGTTCCAAGCGAACATCGAAACAACCACAAACGAAGAAATATGGTGAATTTCCCTGATTTTCTAAATATCTTCAATCATGAGGATAAATTTCCCTCTGAAAGACGGTAAACTATCAATGAAGCTATTCAAATTGAAGTGACAACCAAACATGCTATTAGTAAATCAGTTCAACTTTTTTTTTTTTACCTTCCATCAAAAGACATAGCAGTCTGTCTAATTGGAGATTTTGATTGAATATGGGATAGCCTGAAAGTGAAAAAGTATACATATAAATATCAGGATCAAAACCAATCTGATGTATACAAACATTGGGTATCTATGAGAATAACTTTTTCTTTTACGATTAAAAAAAAAAAAAAAAAGGAAAAAGGAAAACCAAACAGAACCTTGCAGTGAGAACGGGGGGACTGGATTGCAGTTCCCACACAAAAATTTTCCCTTCCCTATTCCCTGTTAATAAAAGGAACAAATAGGCTCAACCTCCTCGTGCAGCTGTGCAGAAAATCAATTAGAGAAGGAAAAGGAAAAGCAAGGGAAAACAAGAAGGAAGATTAGTTCCCTCGTGTTTTCCCCCATGCTTAATTAGAAACTTTAGGAATACACTTGCTACTTAAGAAAAAAATGTAAGAAATCACTGACAAACTCGTTTCTCTCTATCTTTCCTTTTCCTTCATGTTTTCCTTAAGACTTTGTTTGGTTCATGGATTTAGTTAGGGAAAAGACAAGGGAAGGGAAAACTAGTTCCCTCTTATTTTCCCTAGTGTTTTCCTTCATGCTTAAATAACATTAAACTAACAAAATTGTAAACTATTATTGTAATGGAACAAAAAGGGAAGAGAAAGGACTCTCAACATTCATAAGACTTAATTTATTTCTCAACTTATTTTCTTTTCTTTCCTATTTTTCTCATCGTCTTCCTTATTAACCAACAAAGGAAAAAGTTTTCCATTCTGTCTACTTTTCTTCTCTCACTAAATCCAAGAATCAAACAAAACCTTAAGTGTTTTTCTTTCGTTTCCCTCACTCAATCCATGAACCAAACACAGCCTAAAGATGTTCCAATATATAGCAAGGAGGTTTTAAAAGGGAAAAGAAAAACAATGTGGAACCATGGCCATCATTACAAAATTCATTACCTATAGCAGCTGACTTGTAATGGAAATCACAGGAAAACTTGATGAACCAAATGTCACACTCTGGAACTGGGTATTTTTGTAGGATGTCAACTGAACCCTAAACATAGAAATTCATAAAGAATCAGGAAAGCATGAAGGCTGGATTTAACTCAAATCAAATCCAGTAATGCAAAAGCAATCTGCAGAAAATTGAAATTGTGGAAGGAAATATATAAACGAGTTTTCTAACCTCTCCAGGAGATTGTTCCTTCATTTTTGGTTCCCATAACACAATTTCATTATCAACACTCTGGAAATGTTCAACACAATCAACAGTTATAAGGATCTATAGACTTTTATGAGTTGTGATTTTGTTTTAAGGATTCATAGACTATTATGAGTTGCCAACATCGCTGATGCTGAACATTTCCTGTTCTTGAACAACTTTAAAAGATTTCAAGTTTCAACTACAATTTAGAGCCCAATTGGATCAGCTTATTTTGGGACCAACAATCATTTATTTGGGGTTATAAAGAGAGATGACTGCGGCTAATGTCTCTTCTGCGGCATCTTTTGCCGCATCTCAATCGGACCAACTTCTAAAGCAAAATTCAGATGATGATGGATGGGACTAAGCAATAACTGTGGATCTTGGAAATTTGGATAAGTTAACAATGCAAGTCGTATTGGATGAGGATTGAGGAGTACGAGTGTGAGTCTGATGGAGAGAGTATAGAAGCAATATGGAGAAGAGAGTTGGAAACTTAGTTTGCTGATAAGCATCAATTTAAATTACATTGTTAACAATGTGAATTTTCTTTTATATTAGAATTGTCTCTATAATATTACTTCCGCCCACCCCCCACCCCCCCACCCCCCCGCCTACCGCTTAGCGATTTTAGAACATTGAAAATTTAACCACATCAAATCCTTAGACCAATCTAAGAGAATAAAAACAGGAAAAAAAAAAATTACCCTCGGAGAGATTTATATAAACGTTTATAAGAACACAGACCTAACGATACAGTGAGAGAAGAGGAGGGACAAGGCCAGCGATGCTTAAACTGCGAGGCAGCAGCTAGCGACGGTGGAGTCGAGGGGCTGATCAGCAAGTCAGAGTCCGTCGGACGAGATCTCTCCTGATCTGTGCAAAACCCTAGTTTGCAGCCCTGACCGGCAATGGTGAGCACATCAATGATGACTGGCGATGGTGATAGTAAGCGCATTAGCAATGGCAGCCAGGGAGTCGACAAGCATTCAAGTCAATGTCCTTTCTATTGTTGTCTCCACCTAATTTTTTACATATATTTCATATCTTAATTGTTGGATGGTATGAATTATTTATTGCTCTCTCTCTCTCTCTCTCTCTCTCTCTCTCTCTCATGCAAGATGCCTTTATCTTTCAACTCTTGTGATCATATATACACCTATAGATACATATATGTGAAAGCGTCGATTCTTTTAAATTTCACATACCAATTATGTGAAATTTCGTTTATGTTTGGGTTAACCAAAGTGGATTTGTTTTATGCCTTGTTTAGCAAAGGGTTTGGGTTTTATGCTTTGATGCTTGTATGAAACTTACAAATTTCACATAACTATCATAATAAAGTCGTGCGAAATTTTCAAATTCATGTAGCTATTCATAAGAATTTGTCTCTGTCTAGGTTAACCAAAGTGGGTTTGTTTTACGTCCTGTTTCGCAAAGAGTTTTGTGTTTTGCTTGTTGTGTGAAAGTTCTAAATTTCACATAAATATATTTATAAAGTTATGTAAAATTTAGTTATCCGAAATTTCAAAGCCGGAGTGGATTGGGTTATTGTTTAACGTGTGGACTTAACATCCTAAAAGATGCTACTAAGGGACCTATGGGCTATGGCTGAAGAGCCCTAGATTTTTTATACTTCCAATTAGGGGTGTGTTTCGGCCGGAAGGCCCAAAACGGATCGGAATAGGATCTTTCGGAAATGAAAATGTTGTTCCGATTCCGATTCCGAATTTTCGGAAATCTCATTTTCATTTCCGGTTCTGAATTTTCAGAATTTTTCGGAATAGGGAAATGTACAGTTAAATTTCATAATGGGGGCAGAGAAACAAATGGCCATCTATCCACACAATCAATTTTTCAGGAACTAGCTGAACATCACATACAAGCCCTAAAACATCAGATCTGAAAGGTGATACTGATACAAGTACGAGTGTGTAAGTACAGATCGAGAAGGAACAAAGAGAGAAAAAGTGATTCAGAGAGAGATAGAGACTGATCGACCTAGAGCAGCAGCGGCAATGACGAGGCGCAGCGACAGAGCGGCACTGGAAATGGCGAGGCACAGCGGAGTGGCACCAACAATCGTGGCGTCTTTATCCTCGTTATGTCGTCGTGTCGCTGGTTGATCGCCCCTTCCCTCTCTCTCTCTCTCTCTCTCTCTCTCTCTCTCTCTCTCTTTCTCTCTCTCTCCGTTGCAGCTGAAGGATGAGGAAGCCCTAAATGCTAAATGTGTATACGTAGTACTTAATGTTTAAGTTATTATGAATGGATTCCATAAGTTTTCGATTACATGTGATACCCCAAGTCTGATATATACAACTTACGCTAAAAATAATATATGTATTTAAATTATTAATGAAAAGTCGGAATATTTCGGAATTCTAAAACAATTCCGATTCCGATCCGAATTTTTTTCGGAATTCGGAATTCTATTTTAGGTGCCAAAATCGAAATTTTTCGGATCAGAATCGGTCAGAATCGGAATTTCCGTTCCAAATAGCACCCCTACTTCTAATCATAACTAGTTGTCAGATATATCACTTAGTTTTTTATATTATTAGAGTTAAAGGACCAATTTGTAATTATTCTTTTCTTCTATTCCTGAATAATATATAAGAGTGTGACTCATTAGTCAACCCTAAACTTTTAGATTAATCTTTGTTAACATGGTATCAGAGCCACCACCATACCAACCCTAACCCTAACCACTATCCCAGTAGCAACCACCACCTGCGCCGACCCACCACCACTTGCCTCCGAGCCCCTTCCCTATGCACCTATAAGGCCAGCCGTAACACCCTACCCTCTCTTGATTTGTTTTTTCCCTTTCGTATAGTCCCCAACAAATATTATTTTGATTGAAGTTTTTTTTTTTTTTCCTCCTTTTTTTCGGGTCCTTCAATGGCCCATTGATTAGTGATTGATCCGCTGGCATCCTCTATGGTGTTCTAATTTCTGTTTGTGTGCTACGCATCCGTTGGTTCCTGTTCCTCTTACCTTATCCAGTATTTGTTGCGGGTATATATATATATATATATTTTTTGTGTTGATTCACGATGACGGATCTAGACAAATCCAACGTGAATACACAATTGCTTAAGGATGAACGTGTTATTGTTGCATCCACCGATAGCCCGAACGTTAAACTTACTACATCACTTTTCAATTGGCCAAAACTACCTAGCATGGTCCGGATCTGTGATTATGTCCCTCAAAGGCAGAGGGAAGATGAGGTATATCAACGGAAAAATTCAAGCACATTGTTAAAGTGTTAAAGAGTAAATATGTATTAGTGTAATGTGGTTGTCCCACATCGCTAAAACGTCAGTAATATAGGATTGTGTAAAGCCTATAAATAGGCCTCTTGTATTATTACTTCATTATATTGAATATACTAAAGAGTATATATTCCCATCAAATTTACATGGTATCAGAGCCTCCCATCTTGGGATTGCTCCCGTCTCCGCCTTCCTTGTAAATCAAAGAATTTCGATTTCTTTTCTCTGATTTCTTCTTCTTGTTCGTTTAAAAAAAAAGGAGCAGCACAAACCCTAGCCGCAGCACAAAACCTTTGCCGCAGTAGCCACGCCACAGCCGCAGCCACCAGCATCCTCCGGCGACCTCACCCACCTCTGGCGACCCTCGCCTGAGCACCACCCACCTCCGGCGACCCTCAACGAGGTCATCCCGACCTCCGGCAATCCTCCATCTCTTAGACCTAAAAGCCCAGGCCTCATCCCTCTCAGCCGCAGCCCCTCCTCCCTTCGGCGACCCTCGCCGGTGACCTCCAGACCTCCGACGACCCTCGCCGGCCCTTCCCGTTGTTCCGGTGACCTCATGTGGGTTCAGATCAGCCTGTTTTTGGCTCCGATCAACCAGTTTTTCTCTTCAGACCTTGTTATTTCTTCCAATGGATTCCAAATCTCTCACCCAACTCACTAATCGTAAGTTGACTGGTAATAATTTTCTTCAATGGTCCAATGCTATTACCATGTCCCTTACTAGCTTAGGCCACGATGCACATTTTACTGAGTCTCCACCCACTGCCAATGAGAAAGCCGCCAAGGCGTGCAAACAACTGGACGCTCAACTTGTGGCTCTTATCTGGAATTCCATGGAACCGGATGTTGCTGATTTATGCAATCACTTGGGCTCTGTTAAGGCACTTTGGGAGTATCTCCACCTTCTTTACTCTAGTAACCTAACACGGATGTATGATTTGTCCTCTTAATATTTTAAGCTCGAGCAGAATGATTTGTCTGTTACCGATTATTTTGCTGCTATGAAACGGTTACATGAAGAGTTGAATACTGTTATGCCCCCTACCACTAGTGTTCAGGAACAACAGAAACAGCGGGAACAAATGTTGGTTATGAAGTTTCTTGCCGGTCTCAAACCTGAATACGAGACTATACGGTCTCAAATCCTTGGGAGTGATACTCTGTCTACGTTTGCCGAGATATATCAGCGTGTTCTACGGAGCACCCCTCAGGACCTACCTCCATCTGCTTCTCATGTTGATCGCTCAGCTCTTATTACTCAGACTCCGCCAGCTCCTGTTAGGGGTAGTGGTCCTAACCGTGGAAGACGCGGAGGAGGTTTTCAGGGTGGTTGTCCTGGCCGTGGTCGAGGCCAGACTCTCCAGTGCACCTATTGTTTTCGTGATGGGCATAGCAGGGGCACGTGTTGGCAGCTCCATGGTCGTCCCACCTAAGTTGCGAATGCTGCCATCTCTAATTCTGGGTTCTCTCCTCTCCTGCTACTGCTCCTATGGATACCATTTTTGTTCCTCGCGATGAATACACTCAGTTGCTTCAGTATCAGGCCGTACATCAGGCATCCACATCATCTGCTTCCTTAGCTTAACATGGGGGTATACATACTACTTGCATTGCTTCAGGTTCTTCCCCATGGGTACTTGATTCTGGAGCTAGTAATCATTTGACAGGTATATCAAGTCTTTTTACATCGATCCAATTGTCATCGTCTCTACCCCCAGCCACTTTGGCGGATGGATCCTCGACTCCTGTTAAAGGGATCGGGACGGCTCAACTCTCTTCGTCCTTATCCTTGTCTTCCGTTTTGTATATACCTTGTTCGTCCTTTAATTTAATGTATGTTGGTCAGTTGACTAAGGATCTTAACTGTTGTGTCTCTCTTTCTCCTGATTCTGTTCTTATTCAGGATTTGACGACTCGGAAGACGATTGGCGTCGGGCATGAGTCCAATGGCCTCGATTACTTTGACGGTGATCCTATCCCTGCGCCTTCACCAATTGCCTGTCCTGCTACTGTCTCATCTCATCAGATCCATTGCCGCCTTGGTCATCCTTCTTTGGCTAATTTGAAGCTCTTAGTTCCTAGTTTAAGTTTTTTGCAGTCTTTAAAGTGTGAGTCGTGTCAGTTGGGAAAGCATCACCTTGTTCAATTTACTCCCCGAGCCAATAAAAGAGCATCTAGTCCTTTTCAGTTAGTACATTCTGATGTATAGGGTCCTCACCGTATAACCTTCCAAAAGGGGTATCGATATTTTGTACCTTTATGGATGATTATTCAAGAGTAACTTGGTTTTATTTAATAAAAAATCGTTCTGAATTATTTTCTATTTTTTGTGCATTTTGTGCTGAAATTAAAACTCAATTTGGTGTATCTGTTCGTGTTCTTCGAAGTGATAATGCACAAGAATATTCTCTAACCCTTTTAGTACTTATATGACCCAACATGGAATGATTCATCAGTCTTCCTGTGTGCGTACACCGCGACAAAATGGTATTGCAGAACGGAAAAACAAACATTTAATAGAAGTTTCACGCACTTTGTTGTTTGACATGTGTGTTCCAAAGATTTTTTGGGGGGATGCTGTCCTAACTGCTTGCACTTGATTAAGCGTATGCCATCTTCAGTTCTTAATGGCCACACACCACACACTACTTTGTTTCCTACTAAGTCTATTTTCTCGGTAGATCCACGTGTTTTTGGGTGTGTTTGCTTAGTCCACCAGTTGACTCCTGGTACTGATAAATCAGAGCCACGGGCAATTCGGTGTGTTTTCTTAGGTTATTCTAGGACTCAAAAAGTGTATCGTTGTTATAGTCCCTCCCTTCATCGGTACTTTATCTCTGCCGATGTTACGTTTTTTTATTTCACACCTTTTTATTCTGAGTCTCATTCGGCCACTGATCCGGATTTTATGCTGCCTATTCCTATTCCAGTCTTCGATGCTTCCACTCACTTGTCTCGTCCTGATTTGCAGGTTTATACTCGTCGTCAAGCTCCAGAGCGTATCCCGGACTCCTCTGCTCAGCCTCCGCCTTCTGTGTCCTCAGATCCGCCGTCTTCTCCTCCAGAACAGGCAGATTTAGATCTTCCCATTGCTCTTAGGAAGGGTAAGCGTTCTTGTACCACTTCGCATCCTATTTCTAACTATGTCTCCTATGATAGTTTGTCACCCACTTTTTCTTCCTTTGTTGCTTCTGTGTCTTCCATTTCTATTCTTAACACTGTTGCAGAAGCACTTGCTCATTCCGGTTGGAACCAAGCTATGCAAGATGAGATGTGTGCTCTTAAGGAGACTAGTACTTGGGACTTGGTCCCTCTCCCGCCAGGAAAATCTGTGGTGGTTTGCCGTTGGGTCTATGCAGTTAAGGTTCACCCTGATGGCACTTTGGACAGATTGAAGGCCCGCCTTGTTGTCAAAGGCTACACTCAAGTCTATGGACTTGTCTATTCAGAAACCTTTTCCCCAGTGGCCAAGATTGCATCAGTACGTCTTTTTATCTCCCTTGCTACTACTTATCACTGGCCCCTTCATCAATTGGATGTTAAGAACGCATTTCTGAATGCTACTCTTCTTGAGGAGGTCTACATGGAGCAACCACCTAGGTTCGTTGCTCAGGGGGAGTCTAGTTTGGTTTGCAAATTAAAAAAGTCTCTCTATGGTTTGAAGCAGTCCCCTCGTGCTTGGTTTGGCAGGTTCAGTGATGTGATTGCTGAGTTTGGCCTTCAGAGATGTGGTGTTGACCATTTTGTTTTCTCTAGACACACTGTAGCGGGGAAAATTCTATTAATTGTCTATGTTGATGATATCATCATTACTGGTCATGACCCTAAGGCGGTCGAGGGGGTCGTTCTGGCTCGTCTAGTGGTCATGAAGGACGGTTTAATGGCTACAATACCCATGCTCATCATACTACGGTTGTCGATCTTACAGCTCTAGCTCCAATTGATTAGTCTCTTCCTGCTGCTACTCCACCTATGTTCACTGTCTCTGAGGTAGAGGAGGCTCTTCGGAGCCTGATGACTCGCCGTACTGCCTCTGCCTCTGCATCTATAGGTGCTTCATCTTCATTTGCACAGACAGGTAACTTAGTCACTTCTGTCCGAGCATGTTTATCCCATTTGTCTTTTCCTTGGATTATTGACTCGGGTGCTTCAGATCATATGTCTAGCTCTTCTGATTGGTTTTTTTTGTATATACTCCTCATTCAGGTCAAGACAATTCGCATTGCTGATGACTTTGTTTCTTCTATTACAGGGAAGGGTGTCATTCATGCCACTCCCTCATTGCCTCTGTCATCGGTCTTACATGTTCCCAGTTTTACTTCTAATCTTTTATGTATTAGTCGTATAACTCGTGATTGAATTGCAGTGTAACCCTTTTCCCTTCGCATTGTGTCTTTCAGGACATTACCACAAAGAGGACGATTGGCAGTGGTAGAGAGGAGAATGACCTTTACCTTCTGGATGCTAGAAGTAAAGGAGCCCATCACACAACAGTTACGGAGAATAAGTCTGAAGACATTTGGTTATTACATAGGAGATTAGGACATCCGTCTTTTTATTTACTTAAGCATATGTTTCCTTCTTTAGTCAATAAACTTGTTTCTGAGTTTGTTTGTGAACCTTGTGAACTTGGGAAACACCATCGAACGTCTTTTGCTCCGAGTTTTAATAAAAGTTTAACTCCTTTCTCCTTAGTTCATTCTGATGTGTGGGGTCCTCGTATTAATTCTATAAAAGGACATAGTTGGTTTGTTATTTTTATTGATGATTATTCACGCACTAAATGGCTTTATATGATGCAAGAAAAGAGTGAAGTGTTTTCTATCTTCGAATCTTTCTATGAATGGTTTTAACTCAATTTGGGACAGGTATCAAAATTTTACTTCCCGATTAAGGAGGTGAGTATATTGACTCGGGTCTAGGTGAATTTTTTACTTCAAAGAGCATTTCACATCAGACCTCTTGCACTGATACTCCGCAACAAAATGGAGTCACAGAACGTAAGAATCATCATTTGCTTGATGTTGCCCGTTCTTTGATGTTCACCGCTAATGCTCCCAAACCATATAGGGGTGATGATGTCTTAACAGCGGCTTACCTTATTATTCGTCTTCCTACACAGGTACTCAATAGAAAGGCTCCTATTGATCTTCTATCTCATCCCTTTTCCAATCTGTCTATCCCTCCTCGTGTCTTTGGTTGTGTGTTTTGTCCACAGCCACTTTCCTACCAGGGGAAAACTCGATCCTAGAGCCATTAAATGTATTTTTCTAGGATACTCTCCTACTAAAAAGGGATACAAGTGTTATAACCCTGACAATCAAAAGTGGTATGTCTCTATGGATGTCACTTTCCAAGAATTTGTACCTTTCTTTGAAAATCCCAGAATGCCCCTTCAGGGTGAGACTAGACATGAAGAAGTTCTGAGATCAGTCTTACTTGAAATTCCTCTTCTAATTTAATCCCTAAAAAGGAATCCCCGCTGGAAGGAATAGGGAGTGAGGAGAAAGTGGAGGAAGAACATGTAACTCCTAGGCAGAATGAATTGTGTGAAGGGGAGGTAGAGTAAGTAACAGCCCCTAAACGGAAAGAGTTGTTAGTGTACTCCAAAGGTACGTGGAGTAAGAAAAAACAAAGAGGCAGAGGCCAGTACTTCTATTTCTCTACTGCCATCTTCTCCAACTGGTGATGTCTCCTATAACTCTCTAGGTAACACTGATAATTTTGTTTCTCTAGAGTCTGATCTGATGATCTCGATGTTCCTATTGCTATTAGAAAGGGTGTTAGCTCTTGTACTCAACACCATATATCTAACTTTGTGTCCTATTCTCACTTGTCACCTACTTATCGTTCCTTCCTTTCAAATACTGCCTCTGTTTCTATTCCTAATCATGTCCAGGATGCTCTCGGTTATCCCAAATGGAGACATGCCATGGATGAAGAGATGAAAGCTCTTCATAAGAATGGCACTTAGGAGTTGACTAAGTTACCTATGGGCAAAAGAACAGTGGGGTGCAAGTAGGTATATGCAGTGAATGTAGGATTTAGTTTACAAAAAATTTAAAACATGCACAGCGGAAAAGTAGTTTCAAAAACTTCATTGGTTGCCTTGGATCTACTACTTATCAATAATATAGATGCGTAGCGAAGAGGGGACAAGAGCATTACCTTCTGGTCTTGAATCCAATTCTTATTTTGTCTTCTCCCTTTTGCGTGCAGCAACTTATGACTCCTCGAATACTTGCCGGAGAAGCTAGGGCTTGTGGGAACCCAAAAGAGAGGATATAGGAGGCTTGGAAAAACCTAAACTGATTTCTGGAGAGCTGGGCAATAAAACGACGTTCAAAACTTATTCTGGACGCAGCTCTCCTATTTAAAGGTTTTCAAACCGACCTAAGGGTTTCGACGAATGTTCGATCGAAGCATCTTCGATCGATCAAAGGACCCAAACTTCGATCGAAACTAGTTCCATTGATCGAACTCCTCTTCCTGCCTTTCCAGGTATTCTTGTGAAGCTAAGAGTGGGACCTCTAGGTTCTTTATTGTTGACTCAGACCAGTTGTTAATCCCTATGACCAAACTCTTTGATCAGCGAATTAACCAACTGATCAGATAACGTTAACTCCACTATATAACGATAACTGCACTCCAACGCAAAAGAACATATCCGAAGCGATTACTAGACTTGTATGGTGTACTAATGTCCCTCTACCGTCAGCATTCATAATCATATTCAGGTAGTCGGATTACTGATATTGTCAACCTGAATGATGATTACATCTTCCATTCCTTGAATTTCATTCACCTCTCATGATTACCAACCATTTTGATAACTACTTATCAACAAGACTACAGTTCTCAATAATCAACTTGGTGACATTCTAAAGGGAATGCTTACTACTTTTCAGAGGGTAGATTCTATCTTGACAATATATGTTCACAACCCTATGAACATGACTTACCCAAGATAACCAGATGTTGATCTCGAAGACCTCACTAATTGGTAAGTCAAAGCAGTCACGTCCATAATCGTCTCAAGATTAAAAACACGTACCTTATACAAGTTCTGAGTTCCTATCGACTGTTGACAGTATTAAATGTCAATAGGAATCTCATGGTCCGTCAATGCACAATAAGCACTAGCATATTAACTAAGAGTCATACTCTAGTAATTGAGATTCATCACTCCATCTAATGGTAGTTAATCATGCTACAGTATATACTTGATGAGATATCCAGTTTCATCATCTACTATGACAATTCTAAATATCAAAGACTTGTAATTCATATCTCATGCGCATGTATCTCATACATACACGAATTACTTACTATGATATTTAAGGATTACAAACATTCATCTCATGAAGCATGCACAATTAAATGTATAAATGATATCCATATATGAAATGCCAAATGTCACACACATAAAGACCGGGTTTGAGGGCACAATCCCAATAGTGAAGCACAGAGCAGATGGTACAATCGAAAGGTTTAAAGCCCGCCTGGTTGTTAAGTGCTTCAATCAAACCTATGGAGTGGACTATCAGGAGACCTTTGCTCTAGTTGCTAAGATGAGCTCTATCGGGATCCTTTTATCTCTTGCAGGCAACTGTGATTGGCCACTTCACCAATTTGATGTGAAGAATTCATTCTTATATGGCAATTTGGAAGAAGAGGTGTACATGGATATCCCTCCTGGATTTGAGAGCCTGAAGATAGAAGGTAAGGTATGTAGTCTCAGGAAGTCATTGTGTATGGCCTCAAGCAATCTCCAAGGGCGTGGTTTGAGAGATTTACACTTGCTATGTGTAGATACGGGTTCAAACAAAGCCAAGTTGATCACACCTTGTTCATCAAGCACTCTTTGCAAGGTAAGACTACTGCACTTATTGTATATGTGGATGACACTGTCCTCATAGGTGATGACTTGGAGGAAATGCAGCGACTAAAGGAGTACATGGTAAGAGAGTTTGAAATAAAAGATCTAGGGGAGCTTAAGTACTTTCTGGGAGTTGAAGTAGTCAGGTCTAAGCATGGAATCTTCATCTCTCAAAGAAAGCATGTCTTGGATCGCTCGAGTGAAACTGGAATGCTTTGAAGTAGAGCATGTGATACACATGTAGAACCTAACCAGGAATTGAATTATGACAGAAGTGGAAAAATGGTATACAGGAAGAGATATCAGAGACTTGTAGGGAGGCTTATCTATCTTTCTCAGACTCGTCCGGATATTACATTTGCTGTAAGTGTAGTAAGTCAATTCATGCATGCTTCTTATGAGATACATCTGGATGCGGTATACAAAATCTTGAGATATCTTAGGGCTACTCCTGGTAAGGGCTTATTTTTGGTAAGCATGATCATTACAGAATAGAAGCATACACTGACGTCGATTGGGCAAGCTCCGTGACACACAGAAGGTCCACTTCAGGGTATTGCACCTTTGTGGGAGGTAACCTTGTTACTTGGAGAAGTAAGACACAAAATGTTGTGGCGAGGTTGTTAAAGTATAAGAATAGTGACTAAGGGCATTTGTCTAACTTTCATATTTGTGTTTTGTAATATATATATATATATATGTGTTGGCTAATCTCTCAATATTAAGCCTTCACTTTTCTTCTCCTACATCTTTCTTAACATGGTATCAGAGCCAATGGTGATCCCTAACCCTAATCACCATTAACATCTAGCTAATCACCTACCACTCACATCACCCACGTCCCTCTAGCCACCACCATACCCTGCGCCAACCTTAATCCCAGCCCAGCCGAGCCCTTCCTATGCCCTAATCAACCAAGTCGAGCCCTCTTAAACCCACACCCAGTCCAGCCGAGCCCTCTTGAACCCACACCCAGTCCAAACGAGCCCTTCCCATGCCCTAACCTACCCAGCCGAACCCAACCCCATCCCCACCCACCTGCGCCGCACCATCCTAACCCTAGCCGAACCACCTACATGTCCACACAGTCCAGCCGTGCCCATCAACCCTTGATTTGATTGGTGTTTCCTCGTTTTTTCCGCAGCTATTTATCACAGTGGACAGATTCGCATCTACACACACTTTGATTGGTCAGTTTTGATAGGTGTTTTCTACGTTCGTGTTGTCTCGATCCCTCAATGGACCTAGGTTTATGTTCCTGGTGTTAATGTTGATTTTGGTTTGTTGGTATTAATTTCTTCGTCTGTATTACGACTCCCATTGTTAGTTGTTTTCGTTATGGCTGATTTGACAAAGACTGTATCTTCGTCTGATGTCGTAAGTATGCAGATTACCACCACTAAGTTGAATGGGTCCAACTACTTATTGTGGGCTCAGGCTATAAAGGTTGCTCTTGGTGGTCGCAAGAAACTAAAGTATATTGAGACTGGACCCCCCTGCCCAGGATAGTAAAGGGTACGAGGATTGGGTCTCTAAAAATTATATTGTTATGTCTTGGTTATGGAATAGTATGGAACCGTCTATTTCTTCCAATGTGATGTTTTTATCTTCAGCCAAGGAAATTTGGGAGTCTATTCATGAGATGTTTTCTATGGACAAGAATGTTTCTCGAGTCTATGATGTTTATCAGAATTTGTTCCTTCTCCAACAAAATGACAAATCGATTAGTGAGTACTACAGTTCTTTTCGGGGTTTATTGGATGAGCTGACCCACTATCATCCGATTACTAGTGATGTGGAAGTGATAAAGAAACAGCATGAAGAGTTTTATGTCTCTAAATTTCTTGCTGGATTACATCCTAATCTTCAGTCAATTAAATCACAAATTTTGGCAGGAGATGGTAGCATACCTTCCTTGAGTAATGTGTATTCTCGTGTGCTTCGTGTTACTACAGACTCTTCTTCATCTTCTGATTCTAATGCCAAAGATAATTCTGCACTTGAAACATCTACGGGACATTGTGGTGCCTTTCGTGGTCGTGGCAATTTTCCTAGTAATAATCGTGTCGTGGTGGTCGTGGGTTTGGTAACTCTACTCCTGCTTTTAATGGTAATCGTGGCAAAGGGGGGCCTCCGGGCCGAGGTCGTGGTTTTCTTCATTGCACCCATTGTGGGGGTGACAATCATACTGTGGACAAGTGTTATGATCTTTATGGTAAACCATGGAAAACCACTCCTAGCCCAGCCTTGTTCTCCTCTGATAATGCTTCTGGGTCTCATCAGGAAGTTTGTGCTCCCACTCCACCAGCCGTGACATCTTCCAATGAGTCTATCACTCTTTCTCGAGAGGAGTATAATGCCTTAATTCAACAACAACAACAGATGTCCTTGTCCGATAAGGCCGCTTTTGCTCAGTCAGGTAACATTGCATGTTTCTCTTCGTCTACTTCTACCCCATGGGTTATTGACTCAGGTGCTTCGACCCATATGACTGGTAAGTCCAATGTGTTTCCTCATTTGATTAACTCATCTTCACAGTCCTCAGTAGTATTAGCTGATGGTAGTTCTTGTCCTATAGTTGGTCATGGTTTTGTATCTCCCACTTCATCTCTTCAATTATCCTTTGTACATTATATACCTGCTTTTCCACTTAGTCTTCTATCGGTCAATCAACTTACTAAATCCCTAAATTGTTCTGTGACCTTTTATCCGTCTCGTTGTGTTTTTCAGGACCTCAACTCAAAGAAGATGATTAGTGGGGGTGTGAGCGGGATGGCCTTTATTACCTTGAACAACAACCAGCAGATGATAATAATAAATCGATGGCTTTGCAAGCAACTGTCTCTCCTCATCAGTGGCACTGTCGTCTGGGTCACCCATCCTTGCAGTCATTGAAGTTGGTTTTTCCGTCTTTTAGGTCTGTGTCAATAGTAGAGTGTGAGGCTTGCCAATTAGGTAAGCATCATAGGGTGTCTTTTCCTTTGCGTCAGAATAATCGTCGGGCCACTCCATTTGAACTGGTTCACTCCGACGTTTGGGGTCCGTCTAGGCATAAGAGTCTGTTAGGTTTTTCTTATTTTATCTCATTTGTGGATGATTGTTCAAGGATGTCTTGGACTTTTTTAATAAAAGAACGTTCTGAAATTTCATCTGTGTTTCAATTATTTCATAAAGAAATTATGACTCAATTTGGTTGTGCTATTTGTATTTTACAATCTGACAATGCATTATAATATGTTAAAAGGACCTCTTCAATCCTATTGTGATTCTTAGGGAATAATTCATCAATCTTCTTGTGGTTATACTCCTCAACAGAATGGTGTCGCTGAACATAAGAATCGACATCTTCTTGAGGTAGCTAGAACTCTTATGGTTTATATGAATGTTCCCAAACAGTTTTGGGGGGAGGCTGTTCTTACTGCATGTTATCTTATTAATCGTATGCCTTCTTCTGTTCTACGTGGTGGCATTCCTCACTCTGTTTTGTATCCCACTAGACCTTTATTTACATTGCCCCCACGCATCTTTGGTTGTGTTGCATTTGTTCATGTACTTGCTCCAGGTCAAGACAAATTGAATCCTCGTGCTACTAAGTGTGTATTTGTGGGATATTCTCGTACCCAGAAAGGTTATAAGTGTTGGAATCCTCAGAGTCGTCGCTATATTGTCAGTGCTGATATTACCTTCTTTGAAGGTACATCATTCTTTTCATCCTCGGGGGCGGACTTAGATGCTGATGTTTTGGCTCCACCTTCGTCTATTCCACTACCTATCCCTCCGCCTATTGTTTCTTCTATCTCCCCTTCGCCGTTACAGCTTTATCGTCATCGTGACAAGCCACGAAGGGTTGAAGACTTACCTGCTCATCCTCCATCCTCATCGGCTTCAGCTGAGGTTCCACCATCTTCAGATCTTCCCATTGCTCTTCGAAAAGGTACTCGTTCTTGTACTCAACATCCTATTGATCAAGTGGTTTCCTATTCTCATTTATCTCCTTCTCTGTGTTCCTTTGTTAGTGCCTTGTCATATGTTTCTGTTCCTCAATCTTATTCTCAGGCATTAGTTTCTCCTGGTTCGAAGAGTGCTAGGACGAGGAAATGTCGGCTTTACACAAGAATGGTACTTAGGAGTTAATAGATCTTCCTTCTGGGAAACATGATGTAGGTTGTCGTTGAGTTTATGTGGTTAAATATCATTCTGATGGTACTGTTGAACGACTAAAAGCTCGCTTGGTGGCCAAAGGGTACACTCAAACTTTTAGTGTTGATTATTTTGAGACTTTTTCTCCTGTTGCTCGTCTCAATTCAGTTCGTATTTTGTTATTTGTTGCTGTCACCAAGCATTGGCCTCTTTATCAACTTGATATCAAAAATGCCTTTCTTCATGGTGACACAAGAAGAGGTATACATGGAGCAACCTCCAAGGTATGTTGCTCAGGGGGAGTCACATAAAGTGTGTAAGTTGAAGAAAGCCATTTATGACCTTAAATAATCTCCAAGGGCCTGGTTTGACAAGTTTAGCCAAGTAGCGAGTCTGTATGGGTTGAAGAGAACCAATTCTGATCATTCAATTTTTGTGAGACACAATGATAAAGGTACGATTGTTTTAGCTGTTTATGTGGATGATATAGTAATCACTGGCAATGATAGTGAAGGTATACAATTATTGAAGTCTCACTTAAACAAGCACTTTCATATGAAGGATTTGGGGCTATTGCGTTATTTCTTGGGTATTGAGGTAGCTAGGTCTAAGGAAGGAATATTATTATCTCAAAGGAAGTATGTACTTGACCTACTCGATGAAACAGGTATGATGGGTTCTAAAGCCGTTGGCACTCCAATGGACTCAAATATAAAGTTTAGTAAGGATGATGGAGAAAACTTTGATGATGCTGGACGATATAGACGCCTTGTTGGCAAGTTGATTTATTTGACGTAACACAACCAGACATCACTTTTTCTATTGGAGTTGTTAGTCAATTTATGCAGAATCCCAAGCAACAACATTGGGAGGCAATATGTCGCAGACTGAGGTATTTGAAAGGTGCTCCGGGTAAGGGTTTGGTATTGAAACCTTCGAATAACTTGGAAATAGTTGGTTTCTCATATGCTAGTTGGGCTGGAGATCATTTGGATAGACGTTCAGTTTCAGGTTTTTGTGTCTTCGTTTGTGATAACCTTGTCAGTTGGAAGAGTAAAAAGCAAAATGTTGTTGCAAGGTCTAGTGCAGAAGCTGAATATAGAGTTATGGCTCATGCTGCATGTGAGTTGTTGTGGGTGAAGTCTATTTTGCAAGAAATGGGAGTCTCTAGTGAAAAACCTATGAAGATGTATTGTGACAATCAAGCCGCCATGTACATTGCCAGCAATCCAGTATTTCATGAGAGGACCAAGCATATTGAAGTTGACTGTCATTTTATCAGAGATATGGTCATGAATAAAAAAATTGTTACATCCTTTGTTAGGTATAATGCTCAATTAGGAGATATCTTTACTAAGGCTCTAAATAAGGGACCTTTCTGTGATATGTGTAACAAGCTGGGCATGATAGATATCTATGCTCCAGCTTGAGGGGGAGTGTTAAAGTATAAGAATAGTGACTAAGGGCATTTATGTAACTTTCATATTTGTGATTTGTAATATATATATATATATATATGTGTTGGCTAATATCTCAATATTAAGCCTTCACTTTTCTTCTCCTACATCTTTCTGAACAGAGGTCTAGTGCAAAGGCTAAATTTAGAGCAATGGCTCGCGGCGTGTGTGAACTTCTATGGATAAAATTGCTATTGAAGACTTGAAGATCGGGCATGAGGATTCCATGAAGTTGTATTGTGATAGTAAGACTGCAATTAGTATTGCACACAACTCAGTCCAGCATGACAGGACTAAACATATTGAGATTGACAAGCATTTCATTAAAGAAAACCTCAACAATGGTACAATTTGCACTCCATCTGTGAAGAGTAGTGATCAACTTGTTGATGTTCTTACTAAAGGAGTTGGGGTTAGACAATTTCATGATATGTGTGGAATCCTAAAATATCCCTTTGGATAAGATTTCGATCAACTGGGAATTAATTGTGATTTGATCTTGTGATTTGATTTTTGATCTTCTTTCCTTTTTTTTCTTTTCCTTTCCTTTCTTTTCTTTTCTTTCCTTAAATTGTAACCAAGTCTCTGTATATATATTGCTACATAGAATGAATGAAATTATCAGAAAATAGAGTTTTCCTCTCTATAATTTTCATATGGTATCAGAGCCAAATCTGCACCTTTCATAATCTGAATGGTGAAATACGGAATGGCCACCACAGAAACAACACCACAGAAATAACCTCCACCTCTACCTGAGACAACCAAGAGGTTATCTCTTCCAACATCAATGGCGGATCAGAAGGCATGGTTATGCCTATCACCGGGCCTAAGTTAACTGAGAAATATTACCTGCAGTGGTCCCATTCAGTTATGCTATTCATCTGTGGGAAAGGAAGAGACAGCTACCTCATCGGGACAGCCATCGGCCCATCGCTCCATCAACAGAAGATCCAAAATACAGGGCATGGAAATCTGAAAATGGCGATGTCATGGTTAATCAATTCCATAACCAAAGAAATAGGAGAGGACTTCATGTACTACAAGACAGCCAAGGGAATTTGGGATGCAGGATAACGAAAATACCTCTGAATTATTTGAGGTAAAAGGTATCCTGAATGATCTCCGACAAGGTGATCTTACTGTCACTCAATATTTCAATACTCTGAATAGGTATTGGCAGCAATTAGATCTCTTTGATGATGCTAAACTTGGCTGTCCAGAATAGAGTTAAGTATAAAAAGATTGTTGAGAAAGAAAGAATCTTTAAATTCTTATTTGGTCTTAACAAAATCTGGATGAAGTAAGAGGAAGAATCCTTGGTATTAAACCTCTTCCTTCAATAGAGAAGCTTTTTCTGAGGTTAGAAGAGAGGAAAGCAGGAAGAAGGTTATGATAGGAAACCAAGTCCCATCAATCCCGAATGAAGGCTCAGCCCTTGCTTGCAATCCGCGGCACTAGGGATGGCAACGGGGCGGGTATGGGACGGGGCCCCCATACCCCGCCCCCGCCCCCACCCCTGCCCCGCTTCAGTAAACCCTCCCCCCGCCCCGCCCCACCCCGCACCGCATAGTGCCTCTTCCCGACCCCGCTCCCTCCCCGCACTCGGTGCCCCGCCCCGCCCGATTATGATTTAATTTTTTTTTTTTTTTGGGTACACAAATTGAAAAAGCGGTTTTTTTAATGCATTTTTTTCCCCAATAATGCAGTTTTTTTTTAACTTACCCAATTAGTTCCCCAATAGTGCAGTTTTTTTTTAAATGGTAATACACATAACTATTGAGGGGTAAAAATGTAAATACAAGTATATTCGGGGCGGGTTCGGGTTTTTTGGACCTACCCGACCCCGACCCGAACTCGACTCGGGTTTTGAAAACCTCCCCCATACCCGCCCCGCTACCCTATTAAGCCTCCCCCATACCCTACCTATTAGGGGCGGGGCGGGGCGGGGCGGGGAACCCGGAAAACCCGCCCCATTGCCATCCCTACGCGGCACTAACCCCCCTCTTGATAATAATCGGCCAAAGAAGGGAGGAAGACCATGGTGTGACCACTGCAGACGACCTGGACACACCAAGGACATCTGCTGGAAGTTGCACGGGAAACCAGCGGACTGGAAACCAAGAAATCCTACTGAAAGTCGTGGCTTCATGTCCACAGGAGAAGCACAACTTGAACCTGAGACCTCACTATTCAGCAAAGAGCGAATTGAACTGCTTCAAAAATTAATCAGCCAACAATCATCAGCAGCTTCGCTTCCCACAGGCGTTGGATTAGTCGCTCAACAAGGTAATTTTTCAGTGGCTATGAGCACTCAAATGGAGAAAAACAGCCCTTGGATTATAGACTCCGGTGCATCTGATCATATGACCGGTAATGCTACTTTATTTCACACCAATAGTCCATGTTCTAGAGATTTGACAGTTTGAATGCTGATGGGTCATTGTCTAAGGTGGCTGGAATAGGATCTGTTGCTATTACAGATGACCTAATTCTAAAATCTGTTCGCTTTGTTCCCAATTTGACTTGTAGCATGTTGTCCATTAGCAAACTCACCAAGGACTTGAATTGTGTTACTAATTTTTCTCAAATCATTGTGAATTTTATGACTTGGAATCAGGGAGGATGATTGGCAATGTTAAGGAGTGAGCAGGGCTCTATCTCCTTAAAAGTCCTAATAATCCTAAAGAACAAGCTCAAGTTGCAAGTAGCATGTCTTTCCCTGTGTTTTCACACTTATCCAATAACAATAGTGCAATCATGTTGAGGCACTATAGATTAGGTCACCCCAATTTCCAGTATTTGTAAAGATTGTTTCCCACATTATTTGCTAATACCAAAATCGAGTTTTTCCAATGTGAAGTGTGTCAATTACCCAAACATGTGAGAAACAAATATCCAATTCAAGGGTACAAAACATCTCATCCCTTTGCTATAATTCATAGTGATATATGGGGACCCTCTAGAGTTAAAATATCTCAGGAGCTCGATGGTTTGTCTTTCGTTGATGACCATAGTAGGGTAACCTGATATACTTAATGAAAGAAAAATCAGAGACTGGTCCTATATTCAAAAACTTCCATACCATGATCCAAACACAATTTCAGACAAAAATAAAGGTGTTTAGGTCTGATAATGCCAGAGAATATTTCAATTCCATACTTGGCCCGAATATCTAATGAATCATGGGATAGTGCATCAAAGTTCTTATGTTGACACACCTCAACAAAAATAGGGTGGCAGAAAGGAAAAACGGATACCTTCTTGAAGTAGCCAGATCCATTTTGTTCACTACAAATGTCCCTAAACATTATTGGGGAGAGGCAGTCCTAACAGCCACATACCTCATTAATATGTTGCCATCTAGAGTTCTCAAATTCCAAACACCTTGCCAAACCCTTCCCCTTTCCTACCCTGATAGCAGAATCATCTCATCCTTGTCAAGAAGAATTATTTGGTGAAGCTTAGGTTGCTAGCATAAGTTAGAACCTTATACATTAACCACAAAGAAGAAGAAACAAATATTACACAAAGGTCCTTGAACTTACAATAAAATAAAAATAAAACCAAACAATAAAAACTCTAACACTCCCCCACAAGCTGGAACAAAAAAAATCTCTCATTCCCAACTTGTCTAGGAAGTATGAAACGGACGACTCCCAACGGCTTTAGTGAGAACATTGGCAACTTGATCGCAAGACTTCACAAAGGGAACACAAATAGTACCACTACTAATATTTTTTTTGATGAAGAGTCGATCAATCTCCACGTGCTTTGTTCTATCATGTTGAACGGGGTTATGAGCTATACAGATGGCCACTTTGTTGTCACAATACAGCTTCATAGAACCTGTCAGATCAATTTTCAAGTCCTTCAGTAAAGACTTGATCCACAATAACTCATAAATACCTTGGGCCATAGCCCTAAATTCAGCTTCCGCACTAGACCTGGCTACAACATTTTGCTTCTTACTCCTCCAGGTAACAAGATTACCTCCTACGAACGTACAGTACCCTGAAGTGGACCTCCTATCTGTAATAGAGCCAGCCCAATCTGCATCAGTGTGCCCTTCCACCCTTAGGTGATCATGTCTCGAAAAGTGCAAGCGTTTTCCAGAAGCAGACTTCAAATACCGCAGAATTCGGAAAACAGCCTCTTGATGCGACTCTCGTGGAGAATGCATGAATTGACTGACAACACTAACTGCAAAAGCAATAACTGGACGAGTATGAGACAGATAAATGAGCTTACCAACGAGCCTCTGATAACTCCCCCTATCCACTAATTCCCCAATACTATCATCGCCATGTTTCTGATTTTGTTCCATAGGAGTATCACAAGCTTTGCTGCCAAGCATCCCGGTTTCCTACAACAAGTCAAGGACATACTTCCTTTGGGAAATAAAAATCCCATATTTGGACCGAGCAAGTTCGATCCCAAGGAAGAAACTTCAAGGCACCCAAGTTTTTAATCTCAAACTCAGTGGCTAACTGCTTCTTCAACCTCTCCATTTCCTCTAGATCATCTCCTGTCAGCACAATATCATCAACATAGACAATAAGAGCAGTAGTCTTACCCTGCGATGAGTGTCTGATGAACAATGTGTGATCCGCATGACTATGTCTGTATCCAAACCGAAGCATAACCTGTGTAAATCTCTCAAACCAGGCTCTAGGGGACTGTTTGAGGCCATACAGAGATTTTCTAAGTCCACATACCTTCCCATCTGTCTTAGAGTCCTCGAACCCTGGAGGAATATCCATGTAAACCTCTTCTTCTAAATCACCACGCAAGAAGGCATTCTTTACATCAAACTGGTGAAGTGGCTAATCCTGGTTAGCAGCTAAGGAAAGAAGGATTCTAATTGAGTTCATCTTCGCAACAAGAGCAAAGGTCTCCTCATATTCTACCCCGTAGGTCTGAGTGAACCCTTTTACCACCAATCGAGCTTTATACCTCTCAATAGAACCATCAACCCAATGCTTCACAGTGTACACCCACTTGCACCCCACAGTTCTCTTTCCCTTAGGTAACATGGTCAACTCCCAAGTACCAGTCTTTCGAAGAGCTTTCATCTCCTCGATCATGGCATGTTTCCATTTGGGATCAGCAAGAGCTTCATGTACATGATTAGGAACACTAACAGAGGAAAATTTTGAAAGGAAGACTTTATAGGAAGGAGAAAGATGAAAATAAGACACAAAGTTAGATATAGGATGTTGAGTACAGGATCGAACAGCAATAGGCACATCTAAATTATCTAAGTCAAGAGAGGGTGTATCAGAGGAATTACATAAATCTTCATCACTTAGAGAGACCGGCAGTGGCAGTGGAGGAGCAGGAGAAGTACTAACTTCTAGAGTTTCTGTGATTTTTCTTTTACTCCATGTTCCCCTGGAATAAACACTCAACTCATTCTCCCCTTGCCTCTCAATTTCCTCTTCTTCTTCAGGCTCCCTCTCACTTTTCTCACTCTCTCTATGATTCAACTACTTCAGTCTCAACTCTCTCTACCTCAATTATCGTGGGCAAAACCGGTATCTCTTCACTCCTCGTCTTCCCTGAAGAGGTATCGGAGAGTCAAGAAAGTAAGACTGGGACTCCTAAAATGTGACATCTATAGTGATGAACCATTTCCTAGACAAAGGAAAGTAGCACTTGTAGCCCTTTTGGGTGGGGGGATTAACCCACAAACACACACTTAATGGCACGAGGGTCTAATTTGCCACGGGTAGGGCTATGGTTATGAACAAAGAAAACACAACCAAACACACGAAAATGAATGGATGAGGGTAGAGCAGAGTGACAAAGAACCTACAAAGATGTTCTCTTATCTAACACACGAGTAGGAAGACGGCTGATAAGGTAAGTTGCGGTTAACACCCCCTCACCCCAATAGAAGCGAGGAGCTCGAACTTGGAAGAGTAAAGATCGAGAAACATCTAGAAGGTGACGATTCTTACACTCAGCCACTCCATTTTGTTGTGGAGTGTTAGTGCAAGAAGTTTGATGGATAATCCCATGGGAACCGAAACACCCTATGTAGCACGGATACGGATACGTGACACGGAGACGGCACGACACGGAGATGGCGATACGGCAAATTCCAAAAATGTAGGATACGGAGACGGCTAGGATACGGAGAATAAAAAATATTTCTAAAAAAAATAATTTAGTTTGAAGTATAAGAAGACAAAGAAGAGATGATTAAATGTCAACATTACATTGCATATTCTGATATTCACCCATAGAAGCTAGGGAAATAGCAACTTACAACATATACTCATAAAATGATTACAAAACATAACAATTTAACAGTAGGATACAATCATACAAAGATTAAATCATTATATCTTTGAATTAAATATACAATTTGCAGTTTCATGGCCACTCATGTTTCCATAATTGTCAAATAAACCAATTGCTTATCCCCATTTTTCAATATTAAGATTATTGCCTCAAAGTTTTAAAACACATTTCTAATGAGAGGCCACCATGTTGCATTCACTTGTGTGTTCGGCCATGTCAGTTACGTGTCCGACTCGTGATCAAGGTGTGTCCGATGTTAAAATATTTAAGACACGTTTTATAGCGTGTCTGACACGTGGTGACAAGTGTCCGGTGAGTGTCGGTGTCTAACACGGACACGATACGGAGACGACGCCCAAAGTGAAGTGTCCGTGCTACATAGGAAATACCTACCTAGACCCGAATCAATATACTCACCACCATTATCAGACCTTAAGACTTTTACCACCACCCCGAACTGGGTACTTACCATTTTGTGACAATTTTGAAAAATTGAGAAAACTTCCCGTTTTTCTTTCATCATGTAAAACCACATAGTACGAGAATAATCATCTATAAAAGACACAAACCATCGATGACCTTTCAAGGACACAGTCCGAGAAGGACCCCAAATATCAAAATGTATGAATGCAAAAGGAACAGAACTTTTAATATTACTGGGAGCATAACTAGCTCGAAAATGTTTCCCAAGTTCACAAGCATCATAAAAAATATTAGAGTCTGGACTACCAGTATTACCAACAAGAGAAGGAAACATAAATTTAAGTAAAGGCAAAGAGGGATAGCCTAATCTCCTATGCCAAAGTACTAAGTCTTCCGCTTTATTTTGCAAAACGACGGTATTAGTAGCAAGCTTCTCTCCCTCATCCGGATTCTTCTCTCCCTCTTCCAAAATGTTGAGCCCCTGTGTCTCTCTACCACTGCCAATCACCCTCTTCGTGATAAGATTCTGAAAGACACAATGAGAGGGAAAAAAGGTTACAGATCAATTCAAATCCCGAGTAATACGACTCAAGGATAAGAAATTATGAGAGAAACTAGGGACATGTAAAACAGAAGTCAGGGATAAAGAAGGAGTGACACGAATAAGACCTTTTCCCCGAGACGGAGGAAAAAGTACCATCGGCAATTCTAACTTTATCCTAACCTGAACAAGGCTTATAATCACAAAAGAGGTTAGAAGAACGCGACATATGGTCAGAGGCACCTGAATCAATAATCCAATGGGATGATGAAAGAGAAAGAAAAGCTCTTACAGGCATGACAATGTTACCTGATTGTGCAGAAGAGGATGAGGTACTAGCGGCTGCCGATGAAGTACATCGGGTCATCAGATTCTTGAAAGTGTCAAGCTCGGCAAGAGATAGCGGACCTTGATCAGAGGAAGTAGTATCACCACTTGGTGGAGTCTCAATATCAGCAATAGTATGATAAGCACGAGAACAACCTCCTCGGCCACCCGAACGACCTCCACGACTGCCCCCACGACCACCTCCACGACCTCACCGAGCACCAGGGGGCCTACCATGAAGGTTCCAACAATTGGCCCAAGTATGATGAGGCCGATGACAATAATCGCAAATCACGACAGGACGGTCTGAAGGAGTAGACTGTTGGATCCCCTGTCTAGGAGGGAAAGAAACAAGTGCAGAGTGCTCAGTGGATGAAGCAGGTGGAAGCATAACAGAACGGCGACTCTCTTCGTTCTGAACATAAGCAAGAGGAGGAAGAGTGTCCATCCCAAGAACCCGACTACGAACAGCATCATAATCGGAATGAAGCCCCTAAAGAAACTTAAACACTCGTTACCTCTCCAGAAATTTCCGATACTCCTCTGCATCATTAGTAGAGACTGGCTGGAAAGAGTGCAGGTGATCAAGACGATCCCAACTAGTAGCCAGTGAGGTGTAATATTGGTGGACGGTTATATCACCCTGCTCTGAATGGTCAATAGAGCGAAGCAGCTCAAATTCCTGGGCATAGTTCCCCCGTCGAGAGAATGTGGAGGCAATTGTGTCTAGCTATCTTCATGCGATCAAAACTCTCACTAATCTCGGGGACCATGGAATTGATGAGCCAAAACATGATAATGGAGTTCTCAATCTCCCATTTATCATATCCATGACCAGTAGTGGAAGGGGCAGTAACACGCCCATCATGATGTCCCATCTTCCCACGTGCCTTCAGATAGAGTTCTACCGTCTGTGACCATTTCAAGTAATTTTGGCCATTGAATGGAATGGTAGTAATTTTGATATTGGGATCCAAGGGGGTAACAATAGGCTAAACAGTGGTTGCCGTTGGTTTGTCAAGATCAGTCATGATTCAGTGCCCTGAATGGAAAACCCGCACAATATGAAGGAAGACGAAGGAGATGGGTACGAAAGAATCAACAAAAGTGATTCCAGGGTCTATTAAGGGACCAACAGTAAGGTAGAAAAATAACCTCCAATCAGATCAGCACCTTAAGCAATAGTGCTGAGATGTGATAGAAGAAGGAAGAAAGGGAAAAAAAGAAAAAAAAAAGGTTGTGGTTTAAGCCAGGAGGCTGCGCCGGTAGTAGGAGGTCCAGAGGGGGCTGCGGCGCAAGGGGTTAGGGTGGAGGAGGGTGTCGGCTAGGTCTGGTAGGGCTAGGGTGGAGGAGGGTGGAGGCTGGGTCTGGGAGAGGGTAAAGAGGTGGCGCAGTGGCTAGGTGGTGGCGCAGTGGTAGTGGTTGGTGGCTGGTGGTCGGTACTTGGTGTTTAGGGTTTAGTTTGGCTCTAATACCATGTCAAGAAGAATTATTTGGTGAAGCTTAGATTGCTAACATAAGTTAGAACCTTATATATTAACCACAAAGAAGAAGAAACAAATATTACACATAGGTCTTTGAACTTACAACAAAATAAAACTAAAACCCAACAATAAAAACTCTAACAATCCCTACCCCTAAAAGTATTTGGGTGTACGGCATATCCATCAACAACACCGAAGCAGACTTGACCCAAAGGCCATTAAATGTCTCTTTCTTGGCTACTCACCCACTAAAACAGGTTACAAATGTTACTCACCTCTCACTAGAAGATTCTACACACCTATGGATGTAACATTGTTTGAGAATCAATCCTATTACCCAAAAACTCACATTCAGGGGGGGAAAACTTACAAGAATGTAAGTTTTGGCATGACACCTCCATTTCGCCAGAAACCGAAACTCACACCTTCATTCCACCAGAAACTAAGTTAAACACCATCACTGAAACAGCTTTGCCGAATAACCAAGGCCCTCTCACTCCAATCCGCACTCAACCTGCAACTAATAGCAAGCTACATGTTTATTCAAGGAGGAAAAGACCCCAAGAGGAGATAGGGGATCGCACACATCCCGAGCAAAACCATGAATCCAATCCAAGTCCAGGTAACACAGTTCATGAAATGCAGACTGATATTACTGTTAATAATGATCTTGATGTTCCTATTGCAATAAGGAAGTGTGTGAGATCATGTACTAAGCATCCAATCTACAATTTTGTTTCTTATGATGGTCTATCGTCAGAATATCGGGCTTTTGTTACTAATCTATCCAATGTAGAAATTCCACAGAGTATTTATGATGCTCTACGAAATCAGAATGGAAGGCAGCCGTTGGAGAAGAAATTAGTGCTCTGAAAAAGAATGGTACTTGGGAACTCACAAACTTACCAGAAGGGAAACAACCAGTGGGATGCAAGTGGATTTTTACTGTCAAATATAAACCAGATGGGAGTGTAGATCGCTACAAAGCTAGACTCGTTGCTAAAGGATTTACTCAGACCTACGGCATTCATTACCAAGAGACTTTTGCACCTGTTGCCCAGCTTAATACTGTTCGGGTTTTGTTATCCTTGGCAGCTAACCTAGATTGGCCTCTTCATCAATTAGATGTCAAAAATGTTTTCCTCAACGGTGACTTAGAAGATGAAGTGTACATGGAAATTCCACCAAGTTTTGAGACAAGAAGCAATGTTAACAAAGTCTGCAAGCTTCGAAAGTCTCTGTATGGACTCAAGCAATCTCCTAGAGCGTGGTTTGACAGGTTCACAAAGGCAGTCAAAAAGCACGGGTATTCTCAGGGGCAAGCCGACCATATCTTGTTCACCAAATTCTCTTCTAATGGGAAAGTTGCTATTCTTATTGTTTATGTTGATGATATTATTGTGACAGGGGAATATACTGAAGAAATGGGCTACTTAAAGGAAGTTCTTGCTAGAGAATTTGAGATCAAAGACCTAGGAACTCTGAAATACTTCCTAGGCATGGAGGTTGCTCGTTCGAAAAAAGGTATCGTGGTGTAACAACGAAAGTATGTCTCGGACTTACTAAAAGAAACAAGAATGTTAGGATGCAAGCTTGCAGACACTCCGATGGAATCAACTTACAAAATTGGCTTAAAAAAGGGTAGTCCTCCGGTTGACAGGGGAGATATCAACGACTTGTAGGAAAACTCATTTACCTCCTCACACAAGGCCAGACATCAGATTTCCTATTAGTGTTGTAAATCAATTTATGAACAAACCCAATGAAAAGCATCTTGAAGCTATTTATCGGATTCTTCGATACTTGAAAATGACTCCTGTTAAAGGAATATTCTTTCAAAAGGGAATGAATAAGGACGTTGAAGTCTATTCAGATACAAATTGGGCAGGTTCCGTTACAGACCGAAGATCAACTACTGGGTATTGCACCTATGTATGGGGAAATTTGGTAACTTGGTGTAGCAAGAAGCAGTCTGGTGTTGCAAGGAGTAGTGCCGAGGCAGAATATAGGGATTTAGCTCAGAGTATATGTGAACGGATGTGGTTGAGAAGATTGCTTGATGAATTAAGAATTTCAACAAAAGATTCAACGAAGAAGTTTTGTGACAATTTGGCTACGATCAGTATTGCTAAAAATCCGGTTCTTCATGATAGAACCAAGCATGTGGAGCTAGACCGTCATTTCATCAAAGAAAGGGCTGAAGAAGGGATATTAAACTTGATTCGTATTCCTACACATCTTTAAGTGACTGATATTCTAACTAAAGCTCTTCCAAGAATAAAGTTTGAAGAATTGACTTCCATGCTGGGAATGACGGACATCTATTCCCCAGCTTGAGGGGGAGTGTGGAATCCTAAAATATCCCTTGGGATAAGATTTCAATCAACTAGGAATTAATTGTGATTTGATCTTGTGAATTGATTTTTGATTTCTTTACTTTTTTTACTTTTTCTTTTCTTTTCTTTCCTTAACTTGTAACCAAGTCTGTGTATATAGAATGAATGAAATCATCAGAAAATAGAGTTTTCCTCTCTACAATTTCCATAATATGCTTAACAAGATGGGATTGAGAGATATCTTCGCACCAGCTTGAGAGGGAGTGTTAGATATATCACTTAGTTTTATTTTATATTATTAGAGTTAAACGACTAGTTTGCAATTATTCTTTTCTTCTATTCCTGAATAATATATAAGGGTGTGACTTATTAGTCAACCCTAAGCTTTTGGATTAATCTTTGTTAACAGTAATATCTTCAGAAGTGCACAGACCAGATTTTGTGATACTGCAGCCAATGAATTAAACATACACAAACAACGGAGGCACATTTTATTAGCAGATAAGGTCTTATGCTACCTCGCATCTACTAGTCTCTTCTAACATACTACTAAAAAATTTATCCAGATTAGAAGGTTGAAGAAGCCACTGACCTTGGAAAGAATAAAATCACCAAGCCACCGATTACAATCGACATAGTTTGAATGAACAGAAGCTATGAATACCTGATGTGACGAAAGTAACGTCAGGCAAGATGAAACAATACTCATCATTAAACAAGAAGATAACTACTATGTTTTCTATCCATTGATAGATAAACAGCTACTAGCCTACTACTTACTGGGAACTGTACATATTTTGTGGGGAACTTTGAAGGAAGATCCGTCCATGTGAATGATTTCTCTACATACGTCCAGAACTCTGCAGCAAGTTCAACAAATGTTAGGGACAAATGGGAAGTGTATACTAATGTTTAATTAGCTGGCCAACCTACTACTATTAATCAAGCAGGCTGACTCTTCAAGAATCAGAGTCAGAAGTAACAGCCATATGCTCAACACTCAACAGGGGAGAATATATACTTATTATCATATAAGATAAGAGATAAGACGATAATATAGATACACAGTCAGTGTTTTGACAGACTTTCCAATTACAGTCACACACCGTTTCCCGAGGTGTGGCAAAATATCACCTAGCACTTAAACAAATTTTAAGATTCTGTGAATGCCAATTTTATGGTAACACATCCCTGGCATCATATTTATACTTACCAAATAATTAACCATCAAGTTCTCGTCTTAACACTATGATTGAGAGAAGTGCAGAGAAGAGAACATAAATGGAGCCTCTTTCATTCCACTTCTCATGTTTGTTAGTCAAGTAGGGACTTGGGAGGGAAGAGAAGTGGAGAGAAAGTCAGGGGTAACAGAACTATTTTTGTTTCTCCAAATTGGAGAGATTCAGAGACAAGAGGAGAAGAGACTGGAAATTTAAAAAAAAAAAAAAAAAAAACCAACATATGCACCTATGAAATATCAACATTTCGTAGAGAGAAAAAGAGCACTCAGTTCTAAATAATTATTTTCACAACTACTTTTAAAACCCAATTGGGAACCTTGTTCATCATAAATAAGATTCCCAATCCGGATGTCCATTCAAAACCTTTCCCAGTTGCTTCTATTTGAAATCAGTTCCTTTGTAAAAACTATTACACCATTCCATTCTAGGCCCCTAAGGACAAACACCATAGCTGAATTGACTTTAAGATGAGTTTGTTCATGACAAATTAAAAGCCTACACAAAGTCCAAAGACATTCAAACAAAAGGTGAATCCCACCTCCAACCCAAATATATAATAAGCATCTTTCTAAACTTTATATACTCCACGGTAAACTGAGTATATGTCATACTTAACATGACCGAAGTATATAGATCACCTGCTAAGTTCGCGTACGTTTTTCTACCAAGTTGTGTAATAGCTTCTTAAAACATTCCTTCTTCCATATTTTTTAAAACTGTTTAGACTACCTCTAGATATTCTTCGTGAACCATTAATTGAACCCTATGTAGCAAGGACACGTAAATTTGGGTGTCGTGTCCGTGTCGGACACTCGTCGGGCACACCAAAGCAAGTCTTAATTTTTTAAACACCTAACACATGTTGGACACATGTTGTACAAGCAATCGATACGGCCATACACGGGAGTGAACACGGCATGATAGCATCTCTTTGCCAATGTTTTTAAAAATTTGACGTAAAATTTTAATATTAGAAAACAGGAAAATGGAAGTAAGCTAATTATTGGAGAATTTGAGACACGGGAGTACACACGGAACAGTATAATGTATATACAATTATGAAATATGAAATTTTATTCGTAATATCCTAGTCGTGTCCGTAGGTCATATCCGGGTGCTATGACTATATTCGTGCTGTATAAATTGAACCAACGATAGTGTGTGTTTTTGTCCCCTTTCTAGAAAGATCAACACTCCAACCATACAGGAAAGTAACCATAAAGTAGTAGTCGCAAGTGAGAGTGATCAGAAATATATATTACATCTACCTTTCATTGACCAGATTTTGACTGTGTTATCCATTCCACAGCTTGCAATGCGATATATGTCTGAAGGATGGAAATCCTGCAGTGGATATTACAAACCCCAGTTATATGCCTAAAAAGCTTCCATTTAAACCCACAATAGAAAAAAAAAAATTGAATAATAAAGAACATTCTTTTTAACTATATTTTCTTTTGAAGCGAAGTGGAAATGGGGAATGAAATTGGAGGGGAATCGCACAGCTATCTAGAGCCTGTCTCAGATAGCTTTTGAAATAATCACTTTTTGGTAAAAGAGATTTTTTTAAAGAACCGGAAACTGGAAAGTTGTTTCTCACCATTAAAAGAATCAGATTTTTGAAAAAGCTGTGAAACAACTATTCAAAAGGGTCACAGCTTTTTGAACAGTCACTTACAAGTGATTGTTGGCCTTAAAACACTTCCACAAACAGGCTCCTAATCTATGCTTACCACGCTAAGGACTTCATTTCGATGACCCCCAGCACCAGCAAATACCAAAATACATATTCCTGTATGAACATTCCACAGCCGAACAGACTCATCCTGGTCCACTCTTGATTATTAATCATAGAATATCGAAAAGAACATTCAAGAAGAATAAGTTTTCTTCAATTTCTGCAAAAAGGTAGTTAGGCAACTCACTTTGCTGGCAGATACCACTAGTGACGGTTTCAATGGTTGAGTCCTAATTTCATTAATAGAATCCCCATGGCCAACAAAACTCTGCATGTACGTGAAAACTAGCAAGTGAATGAAGAAGCATGATTACATTTTTACAGTCTAGGAAGCAATCATATTCATGTGGGTGGTTGCGGGGATACAAGTGCAGAGGCTTCTGTCAATTTTTCAAAAATATGTGATGCAGGAGTAAGCGAACTTGTATAAAATAGGGAAAAGTAGGATTTTGGATGAGTAAATAAACTATTGTACAACAGCTACATAGTCTTGATTTTGCTTTGTTTTTTTTTTTTTTAATCTAATTAATCCTTGAATAACATACAAGCTAATGTAAAAGATAGTAGTACTACCTTGTGTATCTTCTCGTTGCCAGAATCAATGACACGGATAATACCATTAATTCCACCGGCGACTAAGAATGGGGTCCCATCAGTACTGCATGCCCAAGTCAAAGTATAAAAAGATTCGTCCTTCTGAAATCCCAAATTCTACTTTTAAGAAGAAGACAGAGAGAGACTCTCTGCCTAAAACAGAGTTTTATACGCATGAAATGAAATGAAATGAGGACTGCAATTGTTTTTCTTACATCGTCATCAATATAAGACTGCAACACAGCAATGACACCACCTTCAAGGCATTGGTAAACAGTCACCTGGAAGAAAAAAAATATCCACCAAAAACAAATAGTAAGAGAAAAGTTAGGTAGGCCGTAGGCACCCACTCTATTGCAGAATTTACAATAATAATATATATTAATAATTAAAAGCTACACAAAGCAAGCTAAAGAGAAGAGTAGGTAGGCACCCACTCGATTGCCGCCGACAGTGGCGAAGACATTGAAGTAACGAGAGTCAATGAAATTGAATACAATTGCATATAATGGCCGCTTGCCTTCCTGAAGCCTGTTAGTAACTCTGTACTCTCTCTTCTTCGTCGGCGTCAGCGATCCCACCACCGCCTCCCACCCTAACCCTCCTATCTTTGCCATTGATCCACCCACTCCCACTCCCACTCCCACTCCCACTCCCGACCCGCTCTTCTCTTCTTCTTAATGCGAGCGCAAACCTTCCCAAACCCCCCTCTTCCGTGTTTCGCGTAAGAAGTTTTGGTGAATTAGTGTTTTTTTTTATGTTAGTGTTTTTTTTTTAATAGAATTTTAGTGATAAATACCTCATTTTAAATTAGACAAGCTAAAACTCCATCCTGTTTTTTGTTTTGCTCAAAACTCCATTATTAGTGAAATTTAACTTTATCAACTCCTTTGACCCATTTAATTCACTTTTATCAAGACCAAAATGCCCCTAGACATTTGCAGAGATTCATAACAGCGAGATCCTTAGAAAAAGAGAGGAGAGGATGAACCGTGTCCGACGAAGCAGCGGCTGCCGAGGTGGTGTCCGGTGAAGCAATGTTCGGTGAGATGGTGTCCGGAGAGGTGGTGGCCAGTGAATCAGCGGCTGGAGAGACGGTGCGTGGCGAAGTAGCAATCCACGATTTAATGGGCGACACAACCTGGCGAGAGCCGCTGATGCTCTTCCATTAATGATCAACTGAGCTGGTGAAATGATTGCTATTTAATGATGTTGATGAGTGACAGAATTGGGTGGGTGCATTACCAAAGTGACGTAGAAATTTAATCAATGTGAAGGTAAGCTGTGTTTGGGCATTTTACTCATTAGGGCTTGTTTTGGGGCTTTAAGGCTTGTTTCGTTCAAAATAGTTAAGGTTTGTTTGGATGAGTATAGTATTGAGTGGAGAAATGATTTGTGGGCATTTTTTCTTATGTAAGGTTATGTGAAATTTTACCTAACTAGTTATGAAATTTTTAGTGAAATTTCACACGACTTTTACTTTCTACAAATTTACATAACCAGTTATGTGAAATTTCACACGACTTTTCTGTTGACAAGTTATGTGCAATTTCACATAACTTTTTTTGTTTTTTTTTGTTTTTTTTTTCCACACAAATTTCACATAGTTAGTTGTGAGAAATTCATTATGTGAAATTTCATGCGACTTTTTCTTTTCACAAATATCACATAGATAGTTGTGTGCAATTTCATAAACATTTTCTTTTCACAAATTTTACAAACTTTTTTTTTTCTAAAGAACACTCAATGTGGAAAATTGATTGCTTGTGAAGTTGTGATCCTATATGGTCACCTGAGGTTTTTATATCTTTATGTGAAATTTTATAACTCTTTTTGATAGTTTTATGTGAAATTTTTCACAACATTTTTTTCATATGACTTTCTTTCTTTTTACAAATTTCACATAACTAGTTATGTGAAATTTCATAGTATGTTTTAACGTGAAAAAGACTGTGAAATTTTACATAACTTTTTCTGGACAAACAATGAGACCACTCTCTCCATCTTATAATACTCTCTTATTTTTCTGGAATGAAATTTAGTTGTGCGAAATTTCACATGACCTTTTTTTTTTCCACACATTTCACCTAGCTAGTTGTGTGAAATTTCTCAAAGCTAGTTATGTGAAATTTCACATAACTTTTTTCCTTTCACAAATTTCACGTAAATAGATATGCAAAATTTCACATAAACAATTGTGTGAAATTTCATATAAATAGTTGTGTGAAATTTTACATAAAAAAGTTGTTTGAAATTTTACAAAACTTTTTTCTAGACATAAAAAACCTGTGTGAAATTTTACATAAATAGTCGTGTGAAATTTCACATAAAAAAGTTGTGTGAAAGTTCACATAAATTGTTGTGTGAAATTTCACATAAAAAAGTTATATAAAATTTCACATAACTTTTTTTTGTCAAATAGATTCTGAAAATATAAATTTTACAAAAAAAATATGATTTCTGGATTGAAAGTTATGGATTTTCGAAGTTTGTAAAATAATGTAGGAAATTTGGTGTGAGTGACTGAACACTATGAATATGCTCTTTTATTTTTTTTGAAAAATAAAAAAAAATGTCAACTTTTTATAAATGTAAAAAAAATAATAATAATGATAATTTTACAAGTCATCAATATGACGTTTTGGAGCAACTCTTTATAACGTTGGTAGCAACTCTTCAGAACGCAGAGAGCAACTTGTTTCCAAGTCTTCACAACCTTAAGAGCAAGTCTTCACAACAATGGGAGCAAACATTTCAACGTTTTGGTGTAAGTTCACAGCGCTAAAAACATAAAGTAGTCTAAAACATAGAATAACTATTTAAAAGTTGACTTTGTTGGTGTAATTTATTTTGTTGATCACTTTTTAATTTTTTTAATTATTACTAATATTTTTTAATTTTAAAAAAGTAGTAATTTAACTTTTAAATTTTTTACAAATAGTTGACTGAAATATAAATATTCCTTTAAAGTTTGACAAAACAAAACTATTAACAAAATTTATGTATCAGAAATGATACGCGCACACACATTTATACACACTAAATGACACAAAAGCCTATCTAAGCAAAAACTTAAAAAAAAATTGCGGGACCCACACCTCACATGACACACAAATCCCTAATTCCCTCCCATTTCCCCTAATTCTGCCCAGCGAACCCAGTTCCTGAGCCCCCTCCTCCCGTCGACCGCGAGCCGGAGCTGGAGCTGGAGCCGGAGAGTGTCACTATCGCCTTTCTTCTTCTTCTCTCTCTCACTCTCGGGCTCTCCCTTTCTGCTTGAAACTTTCCTCTCTCTCTCTCTCTCTCTCTCTCTCTCTCTCTCCTGATTTGTAGTTTAGTAATTATCAATGATTGTTGATAATTTTTAAGAAATCATGATTTCTCTTATTCACGAATACAAGGGTTGGGAATAAGAATTAAAATTACACTAAAAAAATCTTGCAATTTATTCTCCTGCAGCTGCCTTGAGAAATTTGTGCCTAAATGATTTACTTCAAGTCCCTAAATGTAAACAATTCAAGAAAGACAAACACACAATCAACTACATCCTTGCAAAGAACAAAAAAAATGGCCATCTTTGCATGTGGGTTTTTCTCAGCACCATTCTAATAATTGCATTTGTCACCAACTCCAAGCAAGGAAAAAAAAATTATGAAGTATGAAACTGATTTTTTTTTTTTTACAATTCTATGATTTTTCATTTTGGCTTCAGTGAATTTTGTCAAGCAAAGAGGGAAGCAAGAAAACTAACCCTTGCTAATGGTCAAATGCCTGCTCTCAATCAGAAAAAAGAGATCATACAGAAATTTGATTTCACTTAGGTACAAGGATGACCCCTACCATACAGAAAATCATGAATAAGAGAAAATCATGATTTATCAACAATCAGAAAAAGAGGGAGATTTATCAACAATCAGAAAAGAGAGAGAAATGAACAAGTTGTAAACTATACATCAACAAGAAAACGGGGAGAAAAATAAAAATAAAAACAAAGAGAGACCATACAGAAATTTGTTTTTACTTGGGTACAAAGATGACCCCCACGTCTCACATAGGATGTTAATAAAATTTTATTAACAAGGATTTTTTTAATTCCCTTAGTTATAGAAAACAGAAAACTAATTTGATTTCCTTCTCTCTGTTATCAGCAGAAAAGAGAGAGAGAAGAAGAAAGGGAAAGCCCAAGAGAGAGAGAGAGAGAGAGAAGAAGAAGAAGAAGAAGAAAGGCGACGACGACACTCTCCGGCGAAGGCGACGGCTCCGGCTCGCGGTCGACGGGAGGAGGGGGCGGCAGGGGCTGGGTTCGCTGGGGCTGGGTGTAGCGACTGGGTTCGCTGGGGCTGGGTGCAGAAGAGAATTGGGGGCAATTGGGAGGGAATTAGGGGTTTGTGTGTTATGTGGGGTGTGGGTCCCACAGAAACTTTTAAGTTTTTGCTTAGATAGGCTTTTGGGTCATTTAGTGTGTGTAAATGTGTGTACGCATATCATTTCTGTTTATGTATACACTATCAAGTTAAGAATGCACATGTGACTGTGTGCACGTGCCTCAAAGCGAGCGTGCTTTCGTAGCAAAGGTTTTGTCCAACAAATTCTTTTGGACCATTCAGTAAACTAAATCACGGGCCTATCACTTAAAAAGTATCTAAATTAGAACCTAAGACTAATTAACCCTTTTTTTAAATAAAAAAATGTGAATTGGCAGTATCTTTTTTTTTTTTTTTTTGGTTGGCAGTATCTTTTTAAAGTTCAAATAATGCTGTGAATGAGAAGCTTATAATGTGGTAGTTTTGTGATTTTTTACATTGTTTTTACTCTTTTTTTTTAATTTTTAACTAGGGTTTGTTTTCTTTTTTCCCTTTTTTTAATTTTGATATCAACTGTGTAAAAATTTAATAAAAAAATAAAATATATTGTATTCTCTCAAACTATCTTCATTGACTTTTAAAATGTGAGTACTTTTATATTATTAGTATTTTTTTCTCCTTTAAGTTGTGTTATAGCTTTGTTGTCTCTCTCTCTCTCTTTTTTTTTTTTTTTTGATAATATATAATCTTCTTACCAATTGTGTAATAAATTAATAAAAAAAACATTATCTTCTATCGAATTATCTTTCCTTCAGTTTATAGTGTCATTATTGCTATATTGTTGGTATTTTTCTCCCTTTGGATTGTGTTATGGCATTCAAGTGTTGCAACTAATAATACAAGTTTATGATAATGAAATATGAGTAAGCCATACTTCTGAAATATGCTTCCATAATACCTTATGTAGTCCCATTTTATGTGTCTATCTTAACGTTTTCAAAAAAAAAAATTTCCTTTGAAGAAAGTACTACAATACTTTTATGACTTATTTTCGCCTCCATTTATTCAAAGTTTCTTAATAGATAATATGTCTAAAATAGTAGATGATATGTGTGTGTAATAAAATTAAATTTAGAAGCATGTGTGTGTAAAATATATATATATATATATATATCCAAAGTGAATTTGCTGTGGATTTGGTTCTAGGATTTCAAAGAAAAAATGTATTCATATTTTTATGAGTGAATTTAATTTCTATATATTCAAAGTTCTGTAATGGATTGTAGTTTTGAAATAATAAATGACACATATTAGGTATGTGTGTCTAATAAAAAAAATTTATAAGCATGTGTGTAAATTAAATTTATAGTGATGTGTGTTAATTAAATTTATAGGCATGTGTGTGTACTAATAAAATTTAGTTTTAAAATAAAATGAAAAGAGGAAAAGGGGAGAAGCCACAGTATGTGTAAAAAAAAAACCCACAGTATATTACTCTTAAATTTTAGGACAAAAGTTGACCAAAATGTAAATATTACCAACATTATTATGGACTTTTAGTTGAAGTGAATGATAAATATGCCACAAAATCTTGACATAAGTGTAATTATACATATTATAATATAAAAATCCAAATTTTGAGGGAAGAAGTTGACCAGAATGTAATATTAGTGACCAATTTGTAAATAGCCACCAAAATAACCACTTTTTTTACTTTGTTTGAAGTGAATAATAAATATCCCAGAATTTGTTGACCTAATGCAAAAACTTGTTGGCCTAAATGTAATTAGACATAGTATTATTGATTGAATCCTCATTATTATATTAAATAAAATGGTAAATATCACCTGCCTCCCCTGAGATTTGGCCTTAATACATATATCTCCCCTCAGATTTCAAGAATCTCACTCACTTCCCTTATTTCTTAATTTTAGTGTTAGATTCCCTTAAATTTCTAATAATTTGTTAAAGGAAGGGGGAAAAGTGGTACTAATATTTAAAAATAAGGGAGGTAAGTGAGATTCCTGAAATGTAAAGGGAGGTATGTGTAATAATGCCAAACCTCAGAGGAGGTAGGTGATATTTACCCTAAATAAAATTTTAAAAGCTAACTTGAATGTAATAATTCATCTGAAATGACAGAATTACCCTCACATAAATCAATATATCATTATGATGAGTATCGAGATGTATGAGTCATTATGTATAGTAAAAGGGTGCTCTTGTAATTACAAGTTTCTTGAAGATACTTAGTCGGCTGAAATGACATAATTGCTCTCACACAAATCAGTATATCCTTATGATGAGTATGTATAAAAGTTACAGAACGGGGTAAAATAATATTTAATTAACTCCTTGTTCAGCTGCTGTATTTATATATATATATATATATATAAGGTTTTGATATGTATATATATATGTGTGTGTATATATGTATATATCTCACTTATATATACTACGGTACCAGCACGTGCATCTCTTATTAGCTTCTTTGTCTCTCTTTTTTTTTTCCTTTCTATTTTTAATCTTGATATCAATGTTATATAATTTTAATAAACTAATAAAAGACATTATAATCTCTCGAATTATCTTCATTGACTTTTATAATGTGAGTACTTCTATATTATTGGTATTTTTTTCTCCTTTGAGTTGTGTTATAACTTTGTTGTCCTTTTTTTCCCAATTTATAATCTTGTTACCAATTATGTAATAAATTAATAAAAATAATCATCTTCTTTGTTGAATTATCTTCTTTCAAGCTTACAGGGTGATTACTTCTATATTATTGGTATTTTCTCTCATTTGGATTGTGTTATGACATTCAAGTGTTGCAACTAATAATACAGGGTCAGGAAAATAAAATATGAGTAAGTCATACTTCAGAAATATGCTTCCACAATACCTTGCGTGGTCACATTTTATGTCTCTATTTTTGCGTTTTCAAGCATTTTTTGTTTTCCTTTGAAGAAAGCACTACAATTTTTTTAAAATTTTATTTTTTATTTTTTATTTTCGTCTCCATATATTCAAAGTTCCTTAATAGACAATATTTCTAAAATAGTAGATGACATGTGTGTGTAATAAAATTAAATTTAGCAGCATGTGTGTGTGAAATAAATATATATATATATATATATATCTATGTGTTAAATAACTAAAAGCTTCATTTGGTATTTTGAAAGATATAAGTTCATTATTTCTATGCATTTGAGTACAAGATTTGAATAGTATTTGTTTCATTTTAGTATGAGATTTGAGTAAAAGTGAATTTGGTGGGGGAGTTGGTTCTAAGATTACTAAGCGAAAATGTATTCATATTTGTATGAGTTAATTTAATCTCCATATATTCAAAGTTCGTGAAAAGAGAAAAATCACAGTATGTGTAAAGAAAACCCACAAAAGAAGTGAATGATAAATATGCAACAGAATATTGCCCTAAATATTATACATATTTCAATGTATAAATCCTAAATTGGGGGAAGAAGTTGACCATAATGTAAATATTAGTGACCAATTCATAAATAGCAACTAAAATAGCCACTTTATTTGACTTTTTTGAAGTGAAGTATAAATATCCTAGAACTTGCTAACCCAAATGTAATTAGACATATTACAATATATAAAATCCTAAATTTGAGGGGAAAAGTTGACCAAAATATAAATATTAGTGACCAATTCATAAATAGCCACTAAAATAGCCACTTTATTTGACTTTTTTTAAGTGAAATATAAATATTCCAGAACTTGCTGACCCAAATGTAATTAGACATAATATTGTTGATTGAAATCTCATTATTAAAAGCTGACCTGAATGTAATAAATACCCTCTCACAAATCGAGATATCATTATAATGAGTATCACAATATTTGCATAATTTTGGTATAATGAAGGCGTATTATGGTATTGAGAAGATGCAGAAGAGCAATATGGTATTTAACTAACTTAGAATTTGAGCTGCTAGACTCTTATATATATATATATATATATAAGGTTCTGATGTATAAAAATTTATATGTGTCCTTATCTCCAATAAGTATATATATTTCCTTATCTCATGGCGCTCTCTCTCTCTCTTTCCCTATTTTTCACCCCCACTCTCATGGCTCTTTTTCTCTCTCCTCGCGTTTTTTCTTCTAATTTCTTCTCTCTCTCTCTCTCTCTCTCTCTCTCTCTCTCTCTGGCTGGAACTCTTCTCATGTTTCTTTTTTCTCACGTTTCTTCTTCTTCTCCTTTTTTGGGGCTGGGAATCTTCTCATGTTTCTTATTTGTATTAATTTATAGATTATGAATAATTTCATTCAAATTCATGGACGCGAAAAACAAGCCCTTTGTAATTAGGTATCTCTCTATGTTGTTTTTTCAGTTAGAACCATAAGTTATGTCATGTATTCAAAGAACACTTTATTTTCTTTAAAAATCTTTTCCAGAAGAGAGAATTGTTTCAAGATTTGGCGTCATTGTTGTGGAATTCTTTCCCTATTACTACTGCACACTTACTGGTATGCTTGGTAATGTTCATGAACTACCTTTTTTCTCCTCTATCTTAATTAACTTAAATTTTATGTTAATTATACTTCAAGATCTCACTATACTTTTATGATTTACTTACCCATTGATATGTAGAGATTTTCTCAAGTCTGGAATTATTAGAGCTAATAGTTTTTGCTGTATAGGTGAAGGAATATTACCATACGGTGAGTCAAATATTTAAAGTGATGAGAAGAAAAAAATTCTTTTAAATCTTTGAAGATAGTTTTAAAGAGTTCATTGTAAATTTAGTTTTAGAACTCTAAAAAAAGTTTATTCAGATACAGAATTTAAAAATCCGCTTTGTGGAAAACAGTTTGATAAAAGAAGTTAAAAAAAACCGCTTTACTAAAAAAAACACATTAGCTTATTCAATATCAGTTTTTAAAAATCAGCATTTGCAACTTCATTAGTTCATAAAAAAAATCAAGTTAACAGTTTTCCAATGTCACGTCCCGACGTAGCCAAAATATAGAAAATTCAATTTCATTTTTGGACCCATGGGCCGTGACTGATGAATATCACTCGATTATCCACAATACACAGTTCTAAAATATCATAGATATAAACGCAGTAACTGGAATACTAATACTGAACGGAGTAAACTTAACTTAACAAGATCTTATTACAAAATCCAACTTAGTAATAAACCGAAATCCAAGTTTTAAGGCACACTCGCCAACTATAAAGTAAACAGGTAATAAAGCGTAATAGAAAGATTACTACGATCTATCTCTAAACTTCAAATGGCATAGACATCGTCGTCGTCTTGGGGATGCTCTCCTCCAGTCCCATCCTCGGTTTGACCATCCCAGGTACAACCTTCCTCTGGGTGGTCTTGATAGTAGTTCTCATCCATAGGTGCCTCACCTGTGTAACCGTATGTCTGGAAAGCTAGATATGGGTATATCCAGCGGCATAAACGACGTCAGTTTATGAAAGCCGAGTAAATAATAAACTAATAGAGTATCATAATAAGAAGTCTTTAACAACATTTGCATTAAGAAGTAGTTCTCTCAAAGTTCTCGTTCTTACGCGTTCTGTTATACTTTATGCGACTCAAAACCTGACTTATAATGTTATAGACTATGGGTCTATTTACTGACTCATTCTCATATGCATGTACAACCATACGTTGTTTGGACAGAAACTCCCTTCCCAAAGATTTTGATTCACTTTCTAATATCTTAGTAATGGTCAGCCTGGTACAAAACCCCAACTATCCCATTCTCATGACGCAATGGTCAACTTGGTATGTGTAGCACCCAGAATTTTCCTAGAAATTCGACATAGGATTTAGAAAGTATAGTGACGTCACCTTGATGACGATTATAGAAGATCCATTAGGATGACCATAATTAGGAGTCCTTATTAAGAATCCTTAGTAATCGTCTTGACGACGACTACGTCAATTCAAACCTAGTGCCTACTAGAAAGGTCGTAACCCCGGCATATATACTTTCTATAGTAGAACCTTAAGTAGAATTGCATTTGGACCCGCATATCCTAGTAACAGGTTTACATTTTCAGTCTCATTTATAGTCAGTAGTGTATCAACCTGAGAATGGGACCCACACTACCACTTGGCAGTTATGTGGACCCCACCTTAATCTAACCCTGGACACACAAACATACATGCATAGGTATGCATTTGGTGCACCCATTGCACACAACCAAACTCCCCCTCATCCCTCCCTCCATAAATAGTGCACCACCCCCGTCATTCTAACACACAAAGCCCTCATAAGCTGCCTTTATAGGCTGTTGCTTAGAGAGAGAACCCGAGAGAGGACTTGAGAGATCACCCACCCCCACACCCGCGGTTTGTATACACCATACTCATATCCCTGCCTTATACACTATTCACACCCCTCTCTATCCATTCTCTACTCACACACTGTCACTCAAAGAAGCATAGAAGAAGAAGAAGCAGAACAAAGGAGAAGAAGAAAACGAAGAAGAAGAGAGAGATCGGAGAAGATTGAGATCTCCTAAGGTAAAACCCCACCCCATTTCGTTTCTGTACCCTTTGCATGTCCTCTAGACACCCCCAGTGTTGGGTTTGTGCCCTCAAACCATTACTTTATGTATGAGACATTGACATTTTAATATATGGATATCAGCTTTACATTTCATTGTGTATGTTCTTTTCATGAGATGATTGTTAATCCATAAGTATCATAGTAAGTAATTCGTGTGTGTATGAGATGCACACAAGTGAGATACGAATTACTATTCTTTAATACTTAGAATGTGTCACAGTGGATGATGAGACTGGGTACCTCATCAAGTCTACACTGTAGCATAATTAACTACCATTGGATGGAGTGATTAATCTCAATCACTAGAGTGTAGCTCTTAGTTGATATGCTAGTGCTTATAGTGCATTGACGGACCTGAGTTTCCTATTGACGCTTAAGACTGTCAAACAGTCAATAGGAACTCATAACTTGTATAAGGTACGTGTTCTCAATCTTGAGACGATTATGAACACAGACTGTGGATATGACTGCTTTGATTTACCAATCAGTGAGGTCTATAAAAGATCAACACCTGGGTATCTTGGGTATGTCATGTTCATAGGGTTGTGAACATATATTGTCAAGACAGAATCTACCCTCTGTTTCAGAGTAAGCATTCCCTTGAGATTGTCACCAAGTCGATTACTGAGTACTGCAGTCTTGTTGATAAGAGTTATCAACATGTTTGGTAATCATGAGAGGTGAATGGGACTCAAGGAATACAAGAAGTAATCATGATTCAGGTTGACAGTAACAGTTATCCGACTACCTGAATATGATTACGAATGCTGACGGTAGAGGGACATTAGTACACCATACAAGTCTAGTAATCGCTTCGGATATGTTCTTTTGCGTTGGAGTTCAGTTATCGTTTTATAGTGGAGTAAACGTTAACTGACCAGTTGGTTAGTTTGCTGATCAAAGAGTTTGGTCATGGTAATTAATAAACTGGTCTGAGCCAACAATAAAGAGCCTAGGAGGTCCCACTCTTAGCTCCGCAAGGATGCTTGGAAAGACGCTTGAGGAAACTGTCCTGACAGGTTCGATCGATTGAAGCTAGTTCGATCGATCGAAGTCAGCAGGTTCGATCGATCGAGAAAGGTTCGATCGATCGAATGTTCGATCGATCGAAGTCCTTCGATCGATCGAAGGTTAGGTCGGTTCTGGGAATCTATAAATAGGGCAGCTGCGTTCTGGAAAAAGTTGTTCGTCGTTTTGAACGTGAGAAGCTGCAGAAACTGTTTTGGAGCCCCAAAACCTTCTCTATCCTCTCTATTAGGGTTCTCACCAACCCTAGTCTTTCCGGCAGGCATCCACAGGAGTCATAAGGGTGAAGATCATCTAGTGGAGGCTGCTGGAAGTTGAAGATCAGAATTGGGTTCAAGACACTAAGGTATAACTCGTGTCCCCTCTTGTGCGCATCTGTAGAGTTGACGAGTAGTAGATCCGGGCATGCCAATAAAGTTTCATAACTTGATTTTTCCGCTGCGCGTTTAAACTTTCCACTTAAACCGTTTTTTCCTTCAATTGGTATCAGAGCCACGCTCGTTTGGATCTAAAGATGCGTTTTTGGAACACTATTTTGATTTGTATGTTGATTTTAGAACTGTTTTTGAAACTGCATCGTCACAGATCTGTTTCTGCAGTGTTATCACAGCAGAGTACAAATTTTTGATTGCATAGGATGCAAGCTGGGTTCGATCGATCGAACATCTTTCGATCGATCGAACATTCTGTACTCAAGCGATCGAACAAGTTTCGATCGATCGAAACCTTCTGGTGTTCGATCGATCGAATGAAGTTCGATCGATCGAGACAGACTCTTTGTCAGGTTTTCTGTTTCACAGTTTTAAAAGTGTTTTGAAATTAAAATTTTAATTTTAACGTATTCTGCAAAATTTTAAATCATTCTGTGAAATAGAATGTTCAAGCGATTGAACAGTGTTCAATCGATCGAAGGTTCGAGCGATCGAACGGTCTTCGATCGATCGAACTATGACAGAGAAGTTAGATGCTGTTTTTGAGTTCTAATTCAGTATGTAAAGAGTTTATATACTGTGTGAATCAATTAGGGGTTCCAATAGTTATATTTTGTTATATATATGCATGGATGTGTGTTCGACTAACCTTTTGCAGCATAAGTTAGTCGCTATCTCCCATGGCACCAAGAGCATTTATTTTGTGTTTGAATGTTTTGAGATTGGTGTATTGTTTTAATTCTGTTTGGTTTTAAGGCATATGTAAAGGGCGCTGCGACTTTAATCCTACGAAAAGGAAAGTCGCACCGGTTTCCCTAGCCTTTTATTTTGTTGTTGCTATTTCTATTTCTAGATAAATTGTAAGCTTCAGAAGAGGCATAGGTTCAATGTAATAGAATTAGAAAATCCATGAAGATGGAGCAAGGAGCCGTTGTCCATGAAGATGGAGCTGGAGGCGATCAAACCAAAAAGCAGGTTCTATGGAAATAGAGCCATGGGAGATAGAGGCATCGTTTGGATGTCTTTTATTTCATTTTAGTTTTTTATTTTATGTGCTTGGTTTGTGATTGGCGTATTATACATTGTTGCATGCACGCAAAACAAGTTTTCTAAAATAAAATTCAAAAACCGTTTTCAACACATTAGTAAACATTAGATGTTTTATGGGAAGTGTGTAGAAATAGATTTTCTCAAAAAGCAAAATCCTTTTTTACTAAATCTAGTGGGAGAGGGTCTTATTAATTACACCCACGATCTTCCATTAACGGTTCACTGTAAGATGAGTGATGCATTCTGTGTCACCTCGCCAGGGGTGATCATTCCATACGGAGGGTGCATTACTCATTGGTTACTAGATGTGAACTTCTTTTGATAGGATCAATCAGACGTATTAGAGGGTGACCACCATACGGAGGCGCTACTTGAGACGGTTATGATTGGATCCTAGTTAATGGTACACACTAGCTAAGCTATGGATAAGGGATCCCACACGGGGCATTATTCAGAAACTTAGAGATCAAATAGGTTCGGAAGTCATAACTTGTTTTGCAAGAGTTGCATAGCGGATAAGTTATGATAAATCGAAAGATCGAACATTGACCACCACACGGAGGCTTTATTCTTTCATTTCGATATTCTGGCGACTTTGTTTTAAAATAAGAGTTTTAAAAGGATTCTTTTATTTCAAACTGTCAAATTCTGATATCCATATTTATTTTGTTTGTTTGATTTTCAGTAATCATAATGTCTGGATCTGCATTTAGTCCACTTGCCACCATACTCACTCAAAACAAGTTAACTGGAAACAACTACACTGAATGGAGACGTAATTTAATTTCAGTTTCTAATTTATCGAATAATGGTTATTCTTTTCATTTTGGAACTGAAGTTGTGATTAAAAGAAATAGTTCTTTTATATGTTCTGGTGTTAAATCAAATGGTTTGTATGTGATTACTCCCAATATTTCTAAAGATTCTTGTATGGAACTTAATAACTCAATGGTAACTGTACCATCTAAAAGAAAGAGACCTTCCACTAATCCAACAAGGCTTTGGCATATGAGGCTTGGTCATATCAATCTAAAAAGGATTGGTAGACTAGTCAAAGAAGGGGTCTTAGGCGATTTGGTTCTCGAACCAATGGAAGTCTGCGAGTCTTGTTTAGAGGGTAAGATGACCAAAAGGCCCTTTCTTGCAAAGGGCAATAGAACCAATGCATTGTTGGAATTAGTTCATACTGATGTGTGTGGACCAATAAATATTAGAGCAAGGGGTGGTTATGAGTATTTCATAACATTTACCGATGACCACTCCAGGTATGGATATGTGTACCTAATGCAGCACAAGTCTGAAGCCTTTGAAAAGTTCAAAGAGTTTAGGGCTGAAGTGGAGAAGCAATTGGGCACACATATCAAGACCATTCGATCTGATCGAGGTGGCGAGTACCTCTCTAATGAGTTTATTGATCACCTCGTATAGAATGGGATTCTGTCACAGTTGACTGCACCTGGTATGCCTCAGCAAAACGGTGTAGCGGAGAGAAGGAATCGGACTCTTTTAGACATGACTAGGTCAATGATGAGTTATTCTGAGTTACCTTTATTTCTTTGGGGTTATGCTTTGGAAACCGCTGCTTACATACTAAATCTAGTACCAAGCAAATCTGTTCCCAGGACACCACGAGAGATGTGGATTGGGCGCAAGCCTTCTTTGCAACATCTCCGGATATGGGGATGTCCGGCACATGTGCTAAAAGGAAAGATGAGCAAGTTGGATTCTAGATCGGAAGTATGTTACTTCGTGGGGTATCCAAAGGGTACTTATGGATGGTATTTTTATGATCCAAGAGAACAGAAGGTGTTCGTCAGTACGAATGCTGTTTTCTTGGAGGATGATTATATCATGAACCATAAACCTAAGGGAAGGATAGATCTTAGAGAGATAGAAGGAGAGCCCTCAGTCCAACCCGCAGTTAATGACGATATAAATCAAGAACACACCACTTCTTCACCTATTTTCGCACCTGTACCTCGTCGTAGTGGGAGGATTATCAGCCAGCCTGATAGATACATGTTCTTAGGAGAAGTTTTTGAAGCTGTCTCCATAGAATCTGAATCTGATCCTACCACATACGAAGAGGCAATGGCTGATGTTGATTCAGCTCATTGGGTTAAAGCTATGAAGGCTGAATTGGAATCTATGGATTCCAATCAGGTCTGGGATCTTGTAGAACTTCCAGCCAATATTAAACCCATTGGCTGCAAGTGGGTCTACAAGAGGAAAAGAGGATCTGATGGAAAGGTTGAGACCTTTAAGGCTAGGCTTGTAGCGAAAGGTTATACTCAGAGAGAGGGCATTGACTATGAGGAAACCTTCTCGCCGGTAGCCATGCTCAAGTCCATCAGAATACTCTTATCCATTGCTGCATGCCTAGATTATGAGATCTGGCAGATGGACGTCAAGACTGCATTCTTGAATGGCAATCTTGAGGAGGACATCTATATGCAACAACCAGAAGGGTTCATAGCTGGTCGGAAAGGTAACTTGGTATGCAAGTTGCAAAAGTCCATTTATGGGCTTAAGCAGGCATCCAGAAGTTGGAACATCCGATTTGACCAAGCGGTCAAGTCGTTTGGTTTCATACAGAATCTGGATGAACCTTGTGTATACAAGAAATGTGAAGGCAAAGTGGTGGCTTTTCTTGTACTTTACGTTGACGACATTCTACTCATTGGAAATGATGTAGCGGCGCTGTCAACGGTCAAGGTTTGGCTAGCTAGTACTTTCGATATGAAGGATTTAGGAGAGGCGAGCTATATTCTTGGGATAAAGCTCTTTCGAGATCGCAAGCGAAAGATAATGGGATTATCTCAAGCTGGTTATATCGATAAAGTACTAACTAGGTTTTCAATGGATAATTCGAAGAAAGGTTTGTTACCTTTCAGGCATGGTTTAGCGTTCTCCAAGGACTAGTGTCCAAAGACACAGGAGGAGAGGAATCGCATGACAGGAGTTCCCTATGCTTCGGCAGTGGGAAGTCTCATGTATGCGATGTTATGCACTAGACCAGATATCTGCTTCGCCGTTGGCATGGTTAGCAGATATCAGTCGAATTCGGGTCTAGAGCACTGGACAGCCGTTAAGCACATTCTTAAGTACTTGAGAAGGACTAAAGATCACATGCTTATGTACGGTGGTAGTGAGTTAATTCCAGTGGGATATACTGACTCGGACTTTATGTCAGATAAAGATTCGAGGAAGTCGACATCCGGTCATCTCTTTACCTTGGGAGGTGGTGCTGTCAGTTGGAGGAGCATTAAGCAGAAATGCATTGCAGACTCAACTACAGAAGCTGAGTATGTGGCTGCTTGTGAAGCCGCAAAGGAAGCTGTTTGGCTCAAGAAGTTCCTTATGGAACTCGAGGTGGTACCAGCGTCGCTGTCGCCTATTACGCTTTATTGTGATAATAGTGGGGCAGTGGCTCAGTCCAAGGAGCCAAGGAACCACGGAAAGGGAAAGCACGTAGAGCGGAAATATCATCTTATCCGAGATATTGTTCAACGTGGAGATGTGACTGTCACCAAGATTGCCACAGCTGACAATCTTGCTGATCCGTTTACAAAGGCCTTGCCACAGAAGGTCTTTGATCGTCATCTAGATAGTCTAGGTCTTAGATGTAGTTCTGAATGGTTATGAGTGCAAGTGGGAGTTTGTTGGGTTTGTGCCCTCAAACCATTACTTTATGTATGAGACATTGACATTTTAATATATGGATATCAGCTTTACATTTCATTGTGTATGTTCTTTTCATGAGATGATTGTTAATCCATAAGTATCATAGTAAGTAATTTGTGTGTGTATGAGATGCACACAAGTGAGATACGAATTACTATTCTTTAATACTTAGAATGTGTCACAGTGGATGATGAGACTGGGTACCTCATCAAGTCTACACTGTAGCATAATTAACTACCATTGGATGGAGTGATTAATCTCAATCACTAGAGTGTAGCTCTTAGTTGATATGCTAGTGCTTATAGTGCATTGACGGACCTGAGTTTCCTATTGACGCTTAAGACTGTCAAACAGTCAATAGGAACTCATAACTTGTATAAGGTATGTGTTCTCAATCTTGAGACGATTATGAACACAGACTGTGGATATGACTGCTTTGATTTACCAATCAGTGAGGTCTATAAAAGATCAACACCTGGGTATCTTGGGTATGTCATGTTCATAGGGTTGTGAACATATATTGTCAAGACAGAATCTACCCTCTGTTTCAGAGTAAGCATTCCCTTGAGAATGTCACCAAGTCGATTACTGAGTACTGCAGTCTTGTTGATAAGAGTTATCAACATGTTTGGTAATCATGAGAGGTGAATGGGACTCAAGGAATACAAGAAGTAATCATGATTCAGGTTGACAGTAACAGTTATCCGACTACCTGAATATGATTACGAATGCTGACGGTAGAGGGACATTAGTACACCATACAAGTCTAGTAATCGCTTCGGATATGTTCTTTTGCGTTGGAGTTCAGTTATCGTTTTATAGTGGAGTAAACGTTAACTGACCAGTTGGTTAGTTTGCTGATCAAAGAGTTTGGTCATGGTAATTAATAAACTGGTCTGAGCCAACAATAAAGAGCCTAGGAGGTCCCACTCTTAGCTCCGCAAGGATGCTTGGAAAGACGCTTGAGGAAACTGTCCTGACAGGTTCGATCGATCGAGAAAGGTTCGATCGATCGAATGTTCGATCGATCGAAGTCCTTCGATCGATCGAAGGTTAGGTCGGTTCTGGGAATCTATAAATAGGGCAGCTGCGTTCTGGAAAAAGTTGTTCGTCGTTTTGAACGTGAGAAGCTGCAGAAACTGTTTTGGAGCCCCAAAACCTTCTCTATCCTCTCTATTAGGGTTCTCACCAACCCTAGTCTTTCCGGCAGGCATCCGCAGGAGTCATAAGGGTGAAGATCATCTAGTGGAGGCTGCTGGAAGTTGAAGATCAGAATTGGGTTCAAGACACTAAGGTATAACTCGTGTCCCCTCTTGTGCGCATCTGTAGAGTTGACGAGTAGTAGATCCGGGCATGCCAATAAAGTTTCATAACTTGATTTTTCCGCTGCGCGTTTAAACTTTCCACTTAAACCGTTTTTTCCTTCACCCAGACCTACCATGCAACGCCCCAAACAGAGCCCTAAGCTCTGGGACTGCTCCGGCGGCCATTAAAGCTCAAGCTTGAGCTTGAATCTTTGAAGTATGATCAAAACCCTTTTTGATCATACCAAACAGACCCTAGTGAACCCAGTAGGATCCCCATTGAACAGTTCTTGATTTGGGAGTCGTTTGATCGGCCATGCAGACCATTATTCTTTCAAATGACCGAAAGAATAATCGGCTAGTAGGACAACCAAACGAACAAACCAGGTTTTGAGCCTATAGTATGCTGTAAAGGAGGAGGAACCGGTTCGAATGGCGTTGGTCTCGTCAATTTTCAATGAGAGATGAGAGGGATATGAAGAGAGAGGTGTTTTCCGGCGAAGCCCGACTTTCCGGCGACGAGCAGCTCGCCGGAGAAGAAGAAGAGACCCGAGTGGTTTCGGGTTATAACATGCGGGTATGGGTCGGGTTTGGGTAGGGTTAGTCTGAGTGTGTAGATGGGTAAGGGTAGTGGGCCGGGTTGGGTTTTATATAACCCGTGGGTCTTTTAAGTAGCACGACGTCGTTTTGACGTCGGGCTGCGTTCGCGTCGGGTTTCGGGTAGTCGGGTTGGGTTGTGTTGAGTCTATAGTTGGGCTTAGGGTTTGGGTCGAGTTCGGTTCGGGTTAGTTTAGGTTCAGGTATTAGATTTGGGTTGTGCTGTGTCTTAGAATGGGTCAGGGTTTGGTTCAGGTCTGGTAAGGGTTCGGGTTAGCGGGTAGGTTTAGTTTGAGAGGAGAGATGGGCTTCGGGTTCGGGTTAGGATCAACCCGAATGGGTTTTGGTTTGGGTTTCTTTGTTTGTAGAAATGGGTAGCCCGTTTAGGATTCGGGTTCGGGTTCGGGTCAAACCCGTAAGTTCTGATTGGGTCCCTTTGTGAGTGTAATCGGGTAACCCGTATACCCATGGGTCGGTTCGGGTTGACCCGTCGGGTCTGAAGATTTTATTATTATTATTATTATTAGTATTAATTAGTTTAAAAGGTTTTAATTAGTTTTAATAATTATTATTAATTTATAATTATACCATTAAGGTTTTTAATATTATAGAATATTATTTTAATATTCCATATATCATTATTATATTACAAATATTGTATATTTATTATTTATATGGTTAATATAAATAATAAATATTAGTTTTAAATAGTTTTAAATAGTTAATAAATACTTATGTGTATTTTTAAATTCTAGAAAATTAGGGTAATGACCCTGTGACTATTTTATTACATAGTGTAAGTTATAAAGCTATAATAGTATAGTCCAGTATTTTTAATAATTAATAAGGAGCTATTTTATGAGTATATTAATTATTAAAAAATACCAAATGAGCTCCGAAAATTATGAAATAAATACTGGTAGTGTAATTTAATATCTAGTATTTAATAAAAATACTTCTAAGTACTGATTTCTTTGTATAATTATAATTACATATTTAAATCCCGTTTCGAGTATTTTCTAGTATATATTATCTTCAATTATTCATAATAAATAATCTAGGACTCCGAAAATTACGCGGTCAGTTCCCAGAGTCTTAGAATAATGTCTAGAACATTCCCGTAAAGTTTGGTGACTTTTCGACTCGGTCGAAAATACAGCCTGTCTTTTAGGGCCTGCATTAGTGTAGTAAGCCCTGCATATTATCTCGAAAAACGAGACGGACTTCGAATTGAGTCTAGTCAATGGCGTTGGACTTAGAATGACACGTAGATCACTACCTTGAGGTTCATGACTTCATTTGGTAAAATTACCATTTTGCCCCTGTAGCTGTACTCATACATTACTATTGTTTATTCCGTTTATTATTGTAGAACTTGACGGATATCCGCTTTTCGAGGATCGGTGACTCGAGGTGAGTTTCCTAACCTCACTCTTATCCTAATAAGACTAATAAGATGATTTAAAGTTACATGTATGATGTTTTGTATGAATAATATGCTGATTTATGATGTCACATGTATTTCCAATAATTGTAAGATTATGAAAAGCATGTTATGGTAGTGCTATCGCATACGTGAGCATGTCAAGGGTTTTATCTATATGTTTATCGGTATCAAATCCATGTTATATGATCCATGCTCTATATGTTACGTTTCTGCTGTTAATTGTTAAAAGTACGTTTTACGATGTTGTTGACTGAATAAATACGCATGCCATCTTAATAATAAAGAGAAAGGAAAGTGGTTTTGCATGTGCATATTGATAATGGACACACGTGCATTTCATGACATGTGTTAGCATGTGTTGTGTGAGAAAGAGAGGTGTTTGATGAGAATGTGAATGAGATGAGATGTGATTTCTGGATCCTATGGATCAACGGCTGACGAGCCGGGTGGACATGAACGGTTAGGGTTCCTAGCGCGCCTCTCGCCGTTGAAGATGTCCGGTGATGCGCATACGTGGTTGAAGACGTCCCATGTATCGTTGAAGACATCCGGCTAGTGCTCTAATATACTTCTCAGCCGTGTAGACGACCGGTGAGAGTATACACATGGTTGAAGACGTCCCATGTGCCAGTTTCAATGTTTACAGATAGTGTGCGCCGTGAAGACGTCCGGTGACCTATCAAGGGAATGAGTATGAATTGGCTGTGATAGTATGTTGTCATCCTTGATATACCGTGTGTTGTCAAGTGGATGAGAAAGAGAAAGTGAATGATGAGATTGAGTTGATGAGTAAAAAAAAAAATGATTTGGTGCAAAATAATTTGGTTTGGAAAGTTTGGTTTTAAAATAAAATGGTTTTGAAAAGTATCTGTTTTAAAAGCAAGCGTCTATAATAAGGAGAATGTATTCTATGATGTTATGTTTATCTGTTTACCTTTCTTGTTGAGACCTCTGCTATGCCTGTGGTGAGAATGCGTATTTTGATAAGGGAATAACCATACTTTAAAGTACTAAACTATGACGTGAGTTGAGGGATGTTCTGTATTTACTGATTATTGTGCGGTTGAGACTCTCACTCACCCTTGTTCCAAGGCTGACGGCATGTTACGCCCTGGGCATTCGTATGCCCAGAGTGTTGCAGGTTTGGAGATAGAAAGAAGAGTTCAGGAGGCAGAACCGCGGAGCCAAGGAGAATAAAGCCTTGCCCAAGATCTGATAGGCAGTTTCTCAAGTTTTAAGATCTTGTAAATTATTTAGCATGGCCTCTTGTATTAAGATTGAAGTTATTGTAACCCTTATTTAATTTCCGCTGCTGTATTTATACTTTGATAAGTTTAGATCATGCTTATGCCCTAGCATTTCCCTTATGATTGCACGGTGCGGAGTTAGAAGGACAGAACGGTTATCAAACTAGTCACGTGTCTACGGACCCATAAAGGAAAATTTTTATTTTCCCTATTTTTGGCTTACTCCGGGGCGTGACAGTATGAAACCCCAGATATCCCTTTCTCTACGATGAATCATACTAGCCGTTACATACAAACAACGTGCCTTGGTATCATCATACTGGCCGTTACACATAAAACAACATGCCTTGGTATCATTATACCGGCCGTTACACATCTCAATCAACCTTTCTCTTTCCATAATCATGCCTTATCACTTGCCACAACAAATCCGGATTCATACAACAAGACTCAACCCAACATAACTCACAATCTCCACGATCGCTTACAACCATACCATATTATTATTATCATTTTATATTTTTCTTCGTTTCTTCTTTCTATCCTTTCATTCTACCGATTTAAAATCTTGTGATTCATTGTAGCTCCAGCCCGATATGCTAAAGGGCCATGGTAGTCTCGCTCATGGCTATGAGTGCTACCAGTCCCTAAGTTAGAAGATGAGGGGCTTTATTGATGCTGCAGGCTTCAGAGACTTTATCAAGCTCTTAACGAAGAGCTCGAACGACTTGCAGCAGATACATTCTCTGTCAGAGCGGTGGTAGGACACCACCAACTTGTTCCACTTCGAGTTCGGGAAGATGATGATTACCCCACTCAATTTTAGCATGATCATTGGGATCCCCTTTGGGAGGGAGTGCGTACAGTACCTCAATACGGTGACAGAGTAGGATCAGGTACGCGAGCTACTACGAGTGGTCCCAGAGGAGCCCTTAGTTACAGCCAAGTGGTTCGTTGACACATTTAGAGGGTAGAAGGGCTTCACAAATGAACAGATGGCTCGAGGATTCCTGATGTACTTACTGGGGTGCTCCCTGCTAAGCACCAAGGATGACCGAATCTCTATCGCGCTGCTGGGGTCTTTAGAGCATATGGATCGCATCTATGAGTATAACAGGGCTGGTGCAGGATTGGCCATTCTATATAGACATATGGGAGAGATCTGTCGAGACCGTTCAGCTTCGACGAGCGACTTTTGGAGGGGCGTGGGAGGTACATACCCTTATTATCATTATTATTATTACATATATTTTTTTTATCTTTTCCATTAATGTTTGTGGATATCATAGTTGGGTTAACTAGTATTAAATCTTATTTAGTGTATCTTTGTTATAATAGACCCAACACAAAAAACTATTTGAAGATAGGTCCACAAAAATATTTCAGACCATTCTACCCCTAGCTTAATCTAGAATTTTTAAAATTCAAATGCACATTTATTTGATTCCTGATATATATACATCTATACATGTATATGTAATTAAAAAGCCTATATATATACAAGATCTCTTCTCAAAACCTTCCTCTCTCTCTCTCTCTCTCTCTCTCTCTCTCTCTCTCTCACACACACACACACATTCGGCCAGTTGCTGTTTCAAGGACTGTTTCCGGCGATCAAGCACCGACGAACGTGAGTGCTTCGTTGGTGTAGAAAGAAGCTTCGTGGCGTACATGAGCAATGGATGACGGACATATTGGACTAGTTATCGTCGTCGCCATCTTCGCCATTGAGTCCGAGATTCAGAGTGATGCATCCCGATCTGCTAGTGGCGTGTTAGGCTCTAATGGAAGCGTCGCCAATCTGTTATGCAAATTCTCTATTTTCTGTTGGTCCTCTAATTTTCTGCAGATGCAGTGTAAAATTATATACTAATGTTAGTTCTTGTACTCTTATATTAGTCTCTCTCTCTCTCTCTCTCTCTTTTGGGGGATATTGGATTTGTCTGATTTTTAGTGTAAAAATATGTTGATTTTACATTTGTTCACTGATTTTCAGTGTAAAAATTATAGCTATCAAGATTTGACTCTTGTGTTGTTTTTCAGTGTAAAAATTATAGTTAGTAAGATTTGACTCTTATATTATTTTTCACTGATTTGTTTTTTTTTTTTATAGCAATGCATTGGAAAAATATACTATAGTGTAAAATTCTCCTCTTGTAGTCATTCATAATGCAGTGTTAAAATTATAATGGCAATCATTAAGTACTCTTTTATATACTACTAGGCTCTTCCATGGACAAGCCATGAGAGAGCCCGTACAGGCGCATCAAGGAAGAGGGTCTCTGGAGGTTTCTAGAGAGAGAGAGAGAGAGAGAGAGAGATATTTAGCCTTTTTTTTTATAGGGTGTAGATATAGATATAGATATAGATTTATATAGGGTATATAAAACAAATGTTAGTGCTTTGTTTGGAAAAACCAAAAAAATAAAAACAAAACCAAACAAAGCATAGCCCAATTCGGGTTGTGTTGTGCCTTGTTTGTGTTAGTGGTTTGTTATGAAAAAATCCATAAAAAAATAAAAACAAAACCTAACAAAACACCAAATAAAACAAAACAAAACCAAACAAGCTAGTGACTTGTTTGGGAAGAACGAAAAAATATACGTACCACAAAGCCGAAAAGCGGTTGTGCCAAACAAGGCACAACCTACAATTGTTGACTTTTGGGTTTTTGAACCAAATTGTAAATATTTGTAATTATTGCTTGAAAAGTTGATTGAATTATTATTTGTAGATTAAATAATTTTAAAAGTTGAATGAAATTATAAATATTTGTAATTATTCTTTGAAAAGTTGATTGAATCATCTTTTCAAAATAATTTAATTTTAAAAGTTGACCTAATAGTAATAAGGGTTGTTTTGTGGGTGAAATGACCACCCTACCCTCACAAAATGACAAAATAAAAGTAATCACTAAACGGAAATGGAACAAAAAAGAAAAAATAAGGGTAAAAATGTGATTTCAAACAAATCAAGAAATGACAAATTAGGACAAAATTGAAATTGAAACCACTCTAAGCCTCTTTTATAGTATAGTGTAGATATATATCTATATAAAATTATGAAATGTAGTGAAAATTTTACACTGATAATGTAGTGTAAAATTGTACACTAATTTCCAAAATTACATTGAACGAAAAAATTAGCAATGGATAATCTAACAAATATTTGACGTGGCTCTAAAGATATGGAAATCATTAAAGATGTGGATGACAGCTTACCAAAACAAAAAGAGTACACTACAAATTAAATCTCCATTCAAATGTGTATACCTACAATCATGGTAATTATTAGTTTGTTCCAAAAATAACTCCACAATTAATGGGATAAGAATAACTGAAAATCAAATTAAATCTTTATTTATATTTTCATGTATAACCAGCTATATCCATATATATATATATATATGTAACTATTAATGGTGGATTGTGAATCCCTTAATTATAGGGATAACTTTGACTGTATGCTGGATTATATATATATATCATCCTATATATATGTAAATGTTAAAAATGTCATAAAAATAACCAAATTTAGGGGAATTTAAAAAGAATTGGGGATTTTGCATTGATTTGGACCTATTAGTAACATGATAATAAGAGTGGACCTAATCAAAAAAAGTTTAGTAGATAGGGATTTTCGGGGAAATTTCTAATCATAGTTTTACCCACGATTTTTCAAAACTTTTCAAATTCAAAATTCAAATACGAGTCGCCACTTAATTTTTAAAGGAAAATTAAGAAACCATTTTAAAAGCAAACTGATCTTTTGAAAATTAGAGATTTCTAGGTTCGGGGATTATGGAATGAGAGGGGAAGGATGCAGGCAGACTAAAACACCCCCTCTCATCCTATCTCGTGATAGGCCTCTACTCAACATCCTTTTTAATCAAATTATTAATCTAAGTACGCCCTCAACTAATACATATGTATAAATATACATTACAAAAGCATGTCCAAAAGGGTGTAAGATTGCTAACGATAATATAGCATTCAAAATCACATAATTTCAAGTAGCAAGCATGATGATGTGCAAATAGGGAACTTAGAAACTTACCAGGGATCCAGCCGCAATATTTAAACATTCAATGCATACAAAAATAGAAAATCCTAAGAAAAGGTCTCTAATCACATATACACATAAGGCAAATTCTAATTCTAAGGTGTTGCACATGGAGTTGAAAATTAATAAAATCAAGGAGTAAAATAAACTAAAGAGGGGTTGAGAAATCGTACCTCAATAGCGCTATAAAAGAATAAAACAAAGGGTTAGTCTACATTCTTCTGAACTTCTAGCTTAAATCTAACAATCATAAAAGGAAGTCGACATATTCGTGAGTTCCTTCTAACTAGTTAAAATCATAACACCTCTATAGATATACAAGTCTCAACTAGGAGTCAATGTAATGTCCATATAGAAGTGGTACAATCCTAACATGGCTATAAGGAATCCATAAACATGTTCAACCAAGTTCAACCTAATCCAAGAATTACTTATAACCATAAGTATCAACATGCATGAATGAATGTATGAATATGAACAAGAATGAGCTATGAGATATTGCAATACCCTATATTTTTTTTTTATATATATTGAGACTTGCATTTCATTTCTATACTTGTATAACCTTTCCTTATCTTTTTGTGAAATTTAATTACCAATCGATTGCCTTGTTTCCCAACGATTGACACTTTTTGGTTACCAATTGATTGACATGTTTCTAATCGATTGTCATTCAACCGACTAAATTTTATGACGTGGCAACATACCAATTGATTGCCATTCTTTCCAATCGATTGCCTTCAAATATCTGTAACCAATCGATTTCCATGTGTCCCAATTGATTGGCATAAGCTAAGACTAGTTTTCTTCTTTGCTTGAGCTTTGGACGTGTGGCTCCTTTCCGCCTCTATATATATGAGAACATTTATGGCCTTGGGCCAGTTTCAGTCTTTGAGAGAGAGAGAGAGAGAGAGAGAGAGAGAGAGAGAGAGAGAGAGAGAGGCATCTTGTGAGTATATATATTCACATCCATATATCTATATACATATATATATACACACACCCTCACACACACACTGCCCTTGGAAGGAGGAGAAGAAGAAGAAAAGAACAAGAAGAAGACAAGAAGAAGAAAAAGAAGAAGAAAGAAAGAGAAGGAGAGACAGAGCTGAGATAGAGAGAGAAAGAGAATAAGAGAGATAAAGCTTGGGGGTTTTTCAAGTATACACACCCAAACACACCTTAAGTGAGTCCTAACTCACTTGGTTCCTTTATGTGATGTTTTTACAAGATGTTGTAAAGTTTAGATATGTTTAATGCATGATTTTCTACGTTTATATATGCTATTTTTTGTAATCTGCTAGTGAAGACGAATTTCTAATCGATTGGCATAATTCCCAATCGATTGCCATCAGTCTGGACCGAATTGATTGGATAGAATTCCAATCGATTGATATCCCAATCGATTGCCAATGTTAGCAATAGATTGACATTGTTTTAGACCCAATCGATTGCCAATTTTCTTAATAAATTGTTATGACTTTTATCCCAATCGATTGGTATTGGCAGAACATCGATTCCTTTGCCTATTTATTATATTACAGGTTCGCATGCTCGATTCTCGATAAAGACTTCTGTTATGCGATTTCAGGTTGATCAGGGATAATGTGACAACACAGATAAGTATGATTAAGAATAATGGATTAACATAATAACGTTAGATACTATGCAGTTCATGTATGAGTTCGATATTCATTTCTTTTAATCAGATTAGTCATGCCACAAAGGGGAAGTCATGTATCAATGTTAATATGTAACTTAAGTAGGTTTGATAAGTTCTGGGAATGGTATGTGGGAAGATGCCTGGTCATGATATGCTTTCACATGCGGTGGATGGTTTATATCATTAACAAGCAGTGGGCAGGACCATGTAGTCCTACGGTAGCCAAATGATCCATGTTATATCCTTAACGAGCGGTGGATAGTTTATATCCTTAACGAGCGATGGATGGGGGATCACTGGTATACAACGATAAGTTGTGGCAATAGATTTGATGTATTGTTGTTCAAAGCGTTGTATTCCTGATATGCGGTGGATGGTTTATATCCTTAATGAGCGGGGGATGGACTGATGTGGTGTCCATGAAAGCGGTGGATGGTTTATATCCTTAACGAGTAATGGACAGAATGATGGTATGTCTACATATGTGAAACGATTGAGTCTGTTCCATCTAGAAAGAGTATGTTGAGTTTCGGTCTTCGGATAACAAGATGATAAGGGTTGGTTAACGGTGTTGAATAACGGAGCAAGATATTACTGTAGTAGAACTTATCTTGTGTCTCCATGAACTTGTTTTACTTCAAATAACCGGTACCTTGTTAGTTTATACTCACTCAGCTCTCAGTAAGCTGATGGCCTTTTATTGTATGGATTTTCCCTGTCCAGACTTTTTTGTACCTTATTATGTAGATGACGGAGTCTATGACGATGGTTACTTTCTGAGAGGAGAATAAACATAGGGTGGTCCCACTAACGATGTCTATGCTGGGAAGGACTACTACGTCAATGTTTATGCCAGTTGAAGATCGGGAGATAATTATTAGTTTATTATTTATGTTCATGCTATTTTGGTTATATTTGGTACTTGGCCATATGTTGCTTCCAAACCTTATATACTTCTGTTGTAGCTTTACCGTTGTTATAACTCTGATGTTTGTAATAAAAGCAATGGCTATTTATGTCCAGTTTGTTTTTATTACTATTCCTATTGTAGACTAGTACTGTGTGGTGTGGATCATTAGTGACATTCACCAATCGATATCATTCCCTACGGACCCAAAAAGGAAATTTATTTTTCTCTATTTTTCATGCTCCGGGGTGTGATAGGATTTTTGGTATCAGAGCTTTAGGATGTGATACTTTCGTTCACTAACAAGTCCACACCATCCAGTCCTAGCATTTGAGTTTCCTGAGATGAGATATGATAAGATAAGTTTCGCCTTCCTGACGATAGATCGTTTCCTTTGTATGTTAGCATGGAAATTTCCACCTGTTTGTGGATGATTCTTTTCGAGGACATGTGATTCATGGTGATACAGTGGAGCCAGCTATTCTAGAGATATACTAGAGTCATATTCGCCAGACTGCTAGTCGTTACTTGGAGGAGAGAATATGGACTTCTCTCTATGTTTTGGGCACGGCCCACCCGACAGAGATACGTATGGATGCGTACCACTATGCTATGACCCAAGCAGCCATATACCAAGAGATAGCTAGATTGATCCAGAGTAAGCCAGAGGTAGACGCGATTGAGATGCAAGCTATTTTAGCTGGGCCTGTTCCACCAGAGCCTGCAGTTGCACCAGCACCTATAGCTCCACCATCGCCGGTACCCATTGTACCAGTTCCTGAGCCTGAGCCAATTCAGGGTGAGGAGGACCCAGAGCCAGAGGATGAGCATCTTGATGAGGATATTGATGGGGATTGAGAGGAGGAGCCTGCAGACAATGACGATGATGATGAGCCAAAGGATGACCCAGAGGAGCCAGAGTATATTCCTGATGAGGATCTTGAGCCAGAGGACCCAGGAAAGGACCCTAAGGCCATTGAGGCAAATATAGTAGTAGAGGAGGATGTTATTGATGAGGAGGTAGTTGTACTAGAGGCACCCGTTATGCTTTATTTACTAGCCGGACCTGTTATGCATATGGTAGCCATGGCCGATATGGCAGTAGGATGGATAGATGAGATGGTAGCTCAGCCAACTGGTTTTGTTATGGAGAGGCTGCGATAATAGGAGCTCTTGATATAGCTGATGGTTTTGCCATAGTAGCAGTTGATGTCGCCAACCAGGCGATAGCAGATGTGATGGAGGACGCTGAGACAGAGGATATAGTAGAGGATTGGGATATCGGAGTGGTAGTCGGAGACCTTGTCGCACCTGTTGAGGATGCACCCCTGGAGGAGATGGATATTGATTCAGAAGATGAGGCACCACTAGCAGGATCAGACACTGACGATCTTTGAGTCAGGACCCACAGGAGTTAGTTTTGTTAGTTTTATATATCAGAACATGTTGTCTACCAGATTTTTGGAGCTTGAGAGATAGCTATTTGACTATAGCTTTTGTATAGATGTTATCAGTAGTGGCAGTATTAGTAGTAGCTGACCTTAGTACTGTATTTTACTTATGTCCCATGTGGTACATAGTATGATTACTGTGTACTCCATGGTACATCTTTTGACTTTATACGAGCAGTACTTTTGATATTGATCGTATGGTTGCTTTGATGTGTTATTTTGTAGAACTGTTAGTTCTTGCTGCTTCTCATTCTATCTTGATTTTGTTTCTACGAGAAGACTTTCAGCTAATTGATGTGCTCTTGTAGGCAACACTCGTTATCATTATGGTAGGACCCTTGAAAAATCATCAACTGCATAATATTGGAGCACCTATTCCAGAATGAATGGACCCATTTGGAGTTTTTGAAGCATTCATGTAGCGGATGGAGCATGTAGGCGATACCTATAACCATGCTACTAATCAACGACTTGTCCAACCTCCAGTAGCACCATTTCAGCTAAGGTAAACAGGGGACAAGTTACTGGCAAATTTTGTGGGTTACGTCCCGAGAAGTTCGACGGACTAACAGAACCATGGAAAATCGAACAATGGATAAGAGAAATGGAGTTGATCTTTGAAGCACTGGAATGCAACGAGCAACAGAAGCATCGTCTTGCTACATTCCAGCTCACCTATGCCGCCGTAGATTGGTGGGAAGCTGAGCGAGCCACTATTAGGATAAATGCCGCGAGAGCAATGCCTTGGGAGACATTTAAGGGAAGATTTCTAGAGAAATACTTTCTAGAAGACGAAAAGGATCAACAGGAGAAGAATTTTATGAGCTTAGTTCAAGGAGATTAGACGGTGAGAGAATATACCACACAGTTTGAATGTTTGTCCAGATTCGCCCAGCATATGATTGATACACCGCAGAAGAAGGTGAAAAGATTTCACCAGGGACTGAATCCCCATCTTCGCCATATGATGATTGGCCACCTGAACCAGAATTTTGAAGGACTAGTTAGACTTGCTGTAAGTCTAGAGAAGGATGTATATCTAGTACAACGACCACCGATGAGTCGACCACAACCATCAAGGAACTTCCAACAGAGGAATTTCCAGACACAACCACCGAGGAATACCCAAGGGTGAAGACCTTAGGGAAATTTCCAAGGAAATAAGAGAATATGGGATGGAACCAGGAAACCTCAGTTGAGCTATCCTCGACCCCAACAATATCAACCGCGAGGATCACAACCTCAAGTACTGCTAACAGTTCGCCTACAACAACAGTTATCATTCGAGCATAGGAATGACGTTGTTCGAAGCTTTGTACGGGAGACCTTGCCGATCGCCGCTTTGTTGGACCGAAGTCAAAGATACTCAACTTCTTGGGCCAGAGATGGTACGAGAAACCAGTGAAAAGATTCAGATTGTACGTGAGAAGATGAAGACAGCTCAAACGCAACATAAGAGTTATGCTGACAAGTGACGAAAAGACTTGGAGTTCGCCATTGGAGATCACGTGCTACTCAAAGTTTCTCCTATTCGAGGCATTGTCAGATTTGGTCAAAAGAGGGGCAAGTTATTACCGTGATTCATCGGACCATTCAAGATTCTAGGGCGTGTTGAAAAGGTTGTTTATTGCATTGCATTGCTACCGAGGATGTCAAGAGTGCACAACGTTTTCCACATCAGTATGCTGAGGAAGTGTGCTCACAACCCAGTGTACGAGATCAACTTCGAAGATATTGAAGTCAACAACAATGTTACATTCAACGAAGGACCGATTCGTATTTTAGACCGTGGAATCAAGAAGCTCAAGAATAAGGAGATTTCGTTGGTAAAGATTCAGTGGAAGCATCATGATGAAGGAGAAGCTTCATGGGAACTAGAGTCAGAGATGCAAGAGAAGTTTTCATTTTTGTTTTAGACCTTGTGTGTTTTTGATTTCGAGGATGACATCCTTAATGAGTGGTGAATGATGTAATACCATGTATTTTTTATTATATTAAGACCTGGTATTTCATTTCTATACGTGTATAACCTTTCCTTCTCTTTTGTGAAATTTGGTTACCAATCGATTGCCTTATTTCCCAATCGATTGACACTTTTTGGTTACCAATCAATTGACATGTTTCTAATCAATTGCTATTCTAGTGACTAAAATTCATGACGTGGCAACATAACAATCGATTGCCATTCTTTCGAATCAATTGCCATTCTTTCCAATCGATTGCCTTCAAATATTTGTAACCAATCGATTGCCATGTGTTCCAATCGATTGGCATAAGCTGAGATAAGTTTTCTTCTTTGCTTGAGCTTTGGACGTGTGGCTCCTTTCCCCTCTATATATATATGAGAACATTTATGGCCTTGGGCTAGTTTCAATCTTTGAGAAAGAGAGAGAGGCATCTTGTGAGTATATATATATATATTCACATCCATATATCTATATATATATACACACCCTGACACACACACTACCCTTGGCAGGAGGAGAAGAAGAAGAGAAGAATAAGAAGAAGACAAGAAGAAGAAGAAGAAAGAAAGAGAAGGAGAGATCGAGCTGGGACAGAGAGAGAAAGAGAAGAAGAGAGATAAAGATTGGGGATTTTTCAAGTATGCACACCCAAACACACCTTAAGTGAGTCCTAACTCACTTGGTTCCTTTATGTGATGTTTTGACAAGATGTTGTGAAGTTTTAGATATGTTTAATGCATGATTTCTATATTTATATATGGTGTTTTTGTAATCTACTGGTGAAGACGAATTGCCAATCGATTGGCATAATTCCCAATCAATTGCCATCAATTTGGACCTCATCGATTGGATAGAATTCCAATCGATTGATATCCTAATCGATTGCCAATGTTAGCAATCGATTAACATTATTTTAGACACAATCGATTGCCAGTTTCCTCAATCGATTGTTATGACTTTTATCCCAATCGATTGGTATTGGCAGAACATGGATTCCTGTGCCTATTTATTATATTAAGGTTTCGAATGTTCGATTCTCGATTCAGACTTCCGTTATGCGATTTCAGGTTGATCAGGGATAATGTGACAACACAGATAAGTATGTGTAGAAACCCAGAATTTATTCAAGGGTATTTTGGTAATTTCAGACCAATGTGGGTCTTGTTTTGGGGCAGTGTATTTAAATTTGATATATGTTGGTATCACTTTTTGGTTAGTGGATACACATGTGTAATTAAATATCTTGTGGTTGGGTGTGTTATACACCCAAACCTAACCCATACCTACCCACACCTAACCCATCAAATCCCCACTTTTGGGAGACTTCCCCTACACTCAACTCTTCTTTCTCTCCTTATCTCTTTCTTTTTCTTTCATTTTGGTATACACATTTCTCTCTATATCTTTCATCTCTCTCTCTAGTTTTGGGGAGATACAACTCCATGGAAGCTTAGAGCTTTCAAGCTCCATTTGGAGGCCAAGGACTCAAGTTTGGGTCAAGGCTATTAGAGACCATTTTGATCATCTCACCTAGACCTTCACGCCGGTGTTCTCGGTTTCTTCGTGGGATTTGCAATTTGGTACTTCTTGCCCTAGAACTCAAGAGGTAATTTATGTTATCTTAATACCACCATAGTTTTCACTCCTAAGTTTGGTTTATGTAACTAGGTGTTGATATCTTGTAGGATATGCTTATGTTAATGATTTCCCATTTGGATTTCTTTGGTGAGAGTATTTGCTCAAATACTCAAGAGGTAGATTTCATTGTTTAAGTGCACTATTATTTCTAACTTCATGGTTTGCCATGTGTAAGTTAGTGTTAATAGACATTAATCTTGTTTTGGAAATCTTCCTATGTGATTAATTGAATGATTACTTACCCTTATGTGCTTACTTGAATCCATGTCTAAACCGAAATGCTATTTGAGTTTCTATGGTTTCAAATACTAATTGATGCTAGAAATCTCTTATTTGCCTAATGAGATGATTACCTTTTATATGAACTACCATGTTTACTTCTTGTCATTGTATTCTTAGAAATGACATTGTTAAAGCATAACCGCATCTAGTAGCATATCATAGTCGCCAAGTCGGCAAAGCATTCATGGCATTGGCTTGGGGCATATGAAATTGTTAAAATTCCCACGATTGGGGAATGTCTTTGGAATCCCCGTTAGGGGTTGTAATTTGATGAAATTCCGGAAGCGGGTGTGAAGTGAGAAAGGATGTATGTGATCCTTAAAACATTCGAAAACGCAAGATCATATTCGGCTAGCTACCGGAGATCTTGTATGCTACACTCACGATTGAGTGGCTCGCTATCCGGTGTGAGAGTGTGTGATTGGGATATTGAGTTGGGAATGTCTCACGGTTTGGCTATCCGGCTAGTTGCATCGCCACGGCGGCAAAGCATTGCACCGCATGTCATAGCATGATTTTAGAAGTAGTAGTACATTTCTACAATGTTTTCTACTGAGCCGTCGTGCTTAATGAATCTATAAAACCCCATTTTCAGGAAATGTTGATTAGGGCAAGGCCCAAGAGTTATCCGACGCATGGCATCTCGTTTTGTAAGATTCCTTACGAGGAAGTCTTGTGATATGTTATCGTTCTAATGATATAATTCATGGTAGGAACATTGTAATTGTTGTTACCGTTATCTCATTTGTAGATTTGAATTACAAGATGTTATTTGTAAATTCCTTCTTGATCTTGAACTTGTTAGTTGGATCTTCTTCGATCCTTGTTAAATTATGTTTTTAACACTTATTAGCAATTCTTAGCCCATGGATACCCTTTTAAGGAAAAATTACTACTTTCAATTTCCAAAGGACTGTTTGGTCGTACTCCTTCAAAAACCGCTTTAGTGATAAACTTTCAAAGCAAACTTCATTACTTGTTACGTTTAAACCTTTGAGTTTCTTTATACTTCTTTACAAACTCTTTTCAAAACCAAACTATGTTAGTTGACCCTATTTGACCCATTTGGTCCTCGTGGGTCAACCCTTGACTTGTTGACTTTTCTTTGGAATCCACGTAGGATTCCCCTATGCTTCCGCCTTGTGGATTGGTCTATGTAGGACTATCCCTTGCTTTCCTTTATATGGTTTGGCTCATTGACCTCGCCCATGTGGCTTGGTTTTCAGGGCGTTACAGTATGATTAAGAATAATGGATTAACACAATAACGTTAGATACTTTGTGGTTCATGTATGAGTTCGATATCCGTTTCTTTTAATCAGATTAGTCATGCCACAAAGGGAAAGTAATGTATCAATCTTAGTACGTAACTTAAGTAGGTTTGATAAGTTCTGGGAATGGTACTGTCACGCCCCGAAAACGGAACACGTGAACGGAAAGGAAAAGAGATAAAACAATGTTAAACGTACACACAACGCGGAAGCGACCATGACAAACCAAGTTTAAAAGAACTCAAGCACTTATTGGAACTTGAAAACTACAATGGAAAATACCTTGAAAATTTAATGTTTGAAGGCGAATCATAAGAGGTTTTGAAAGAATACACACCTACAATAATTCAATAACAAAGGTGGGCAATGGGGATCCAAACCTAAGGCCAAACCAAATGAAAATATAAAAATAAAAATTTTAGTTCGGGAAACACTATTCATCGCCCGAAAAATTCCCCAAAAGGTACCCCGTTTTTTTTTGACACAGTATCTTAGAATCATATGAGGACACTTGGGTTTTAATTAGCACTTCTATCGAGGTCCGAAAAAGGGTGCTGTAGGCCAAAATCACTATTCACGGGCAGCCTTGAAAAACACTGTTCATCCCAAAAATAATGTGAGCAGTTTTTACTATTCATCCCCCAAAATGGTTGCTTTGCTCGGTTTCGTTCTGGGACTTCGTGGGAACGTTTTGAAACTACAACATGGTGTTTCTAACACAAAAAATATCGACGGCACATCGACGCAATGACGCATACTTAACCAAATTAAATGAATCCGACAAGGATTACAAACATATAAACAAATCCGACAAGGATTGCAAACACAAAATGAGATCCGGCTAGGATCGACAAAGTATAAATAACTAGCAAAGCATGAGTTAAGTAAGAGATACAACGATCTCTAAATATAAATTACAAGTTGGTTTTTCAAAAAGGAAGTGTAAGGACTAACACTTGTCCATAAAATTCACTATAAGTCTTCCAATGACAAAAATCAAGAATTAGGAGATCAAGGAGTTTTGTAACTACATAATACAATAACTTTCATAGAATTAAGCTATTACAAACTCCTACAACAACAAATACATTGGAAGCTATATATATCCATAATGTTAAGGCTTAGCCTTCAAAAAGATTTCACGACGACGTCTACGCGTCGGGTTCACATGTGCCCTTTCCCCTTATCAATATCACCTGAAAAAGATGTTTTTGTAGTTTCATTAGGCGCGACGGCCTAGTAGGAAATATTGCAAGAAAACAATATGCAATCCATAATTAAGTATGAGATGCGGTGCAAGTGCAATGCAATGCCGCCGTGGCAAAGATGGGAATGACATGTGCCTTAAAGGGCTTTGCATGATACGTGCACTCCTCTCATCACCGGACTATGAGCCACCCACCCAAGGAATGTAGCATACCAACCTCCGGGAGCTAACCGGAATACAGTCGGAGTTTGAATGTTCTAAGGGTCATTCTCCCTGTCTCACATCACAACCCATATCCGAATTTCTTAAATCAAATTCCCTCACAAGGGGATTTTTTTTTCCTTCTTTCAAAAATCAAAATTTTTGAATGTCATGTCGATGCTATGATTTGCCAATTCGGCTCAAATGCTTATGTATGCTATGACAATATGATCAACCAACATGTTCATGGCATAATTCAATTTCAAGCATAATCCACCAATACATACATTTTTACATAGAATTTCCAAAAATTTCCAACTAGCGTCCTAACGTAGTTATCACATAAAGGGAGCATCCTAAGCATGTCTAACATCACATAATTGGATTCAACATCAACAAAACACATAATTTCATATTTAGGTAATTAGCCCTAAATTTACAACTTTGGGGGAAATCCTAAATCATGTGTCTAAGTTGTTCTCCTAACAAATTAGAGATAACAAATCACCTTAACTATAAATAACATATTGAATTAAAGCAATAACATCTACCTCAAGGAGATCCTTCCAAAATAAATGGAAGAGCACCAAAACAAGAGAAATCCAAAGAGCTCCAAATAGAAATCTAGAGGTGGGAGAATGGAACCCAAGGTGACCCAACAATACTTCCCAAAGCAAGAATCTCCCAAAAGCCCTCTAAGGTTGATATTTAGAATTTAGAACCCTAGGCAAATTTTGAGAAGCCTTGAAAATGAGCTTGGAAGAGAATTTGGAGAACACCACAAGGAAGCTCTTGAAATTCTAAGCCTAATTTGTGTAATAAGAAAATCTTCAAAAATCTCTCCTTAGTGTTCTAATGGAAGCTTTAAGAAGAGGGAAATGGAAGATAAAAATGGTGTATGTATTCTTGTATCTTAGAGAGAAGGAGGAGAAGAAGAGAGAGAGAGAAAAAGAAAAAAAATGAAAAGAAAAGGGAGGAGAGAGAGTGAAATGGCCGGCCACATTGGGTGGGGTGGGGCCCACTTGTTGCTTAGATATTTAATATGCATTTGACTTTACCCAAAGTGATATAAAGCATGTGTGTGTGTGTGGTCTAGTGTTTTTCTCCCACATTTAAATGCATGTGCCCTAAAATGTACTAAGTTAACAGTTTAAAAAGGTACACTAACACATGTTAACATTTAATTTAAGAACTACACAGAAATTAAATCTGGCACACACATAAGCATTTAAAGCATTAAAGTCAATTGAAATCAAATTAACCGTATTTAAATTTTGAATTATGACAGGTACGTGGGAAGATGCATGGTCATGAATGCTTTCACATATGCTGGATGGTTTATATCCTTAACGAGTAGTGGGCAGGACCATGTAGTCCTTAGGTAGCCAGATAATCTATGTTTTATCCTTAACGAGCGGTATATGGTTTATATCCTTAGCGAGCGGTGGATGGGGGATCACTGGTATACAACGATAAGTAGTGGCAATAGATTTGATGTACTGTTGTTCAAAGCATTATATCCCTGACATGCGGTGGATGGTTTATATCCTTAACGAGCGGGGGATGGACTGACGTGGTGTCCATGAATGCGGTGGATAGTTTATATCCTTAACGAGCAATGGACAGAATGATGGCATGTCTACATATGTGAAACGATTGAGTCTGTTCCATCTAGAAAGAGTATGTTGAGTTTCGATCTTCGGATAACAAGATGATAAGGGTTGGTTAACGGTGTTGAAAAAAGGAGCAAGATATTATTGTAGTAGAACTCATCTCGTGTCTCCATGAACTTGTTTTACTTCAAATAACTGGTACCCTGTTAGTTTATACTCACTCAGCTCTCAGTAAGCTGACGGCCTTTTATTGGCTGGATTTTCCCCATCCAGACTTTTCTGTACCTTATTCTGTAGATGACGGAGTCTATGACGATGGTTACTTTCTGAGAGGAGAATAAACATAGGGTGGTCTGACAAACATTGAATATTGCACAATTATGTGCCAATATAATAGACATAATGCTCATTTAATCCCCCAAATCCCTAGTTTTACATGCATATTTGAATTAATATAATTTAACAGTGATGTCACTCAAATGCATGTAATTATTTGTTTTTACATATTTTATATGTTTAGGTAAAAATGAAGTGAAATAAAGGGAAGAAAAGAAGTAGCAACCACACCATAGTATATTCATATGAATAGTAATGAATAGTAGTGAATAGTGAATAAACAGTAAAAATTACTGTTTGACTAGGAAAAATTCAAAAAAAAAAAAAAAAAAAAAAAGAAAAGAAAAGAAAAGCAACGAAATGTAACATCCAAAGTTGGATGTTAGTTTTTTTTTTTTTTATTATTATTAGTTTTGTTTTTTTCTTTCTTTTCCTCTTTCTCTTCTCTCTCTCTCTTTCTCTTCTCTCTCTCTTTTCTTCTTTCTGTGTAGGATTGTCAAACATGTCAGAGAAGGAGGAAGAAAAAAAAAATCGAGCCAATCTTCTAAGCTCGTGTAATTGCTGATGAAAGCAGTGACGAATCGTCACAATATTTCATCTATAAAAGGGGGAGAGCCAAGCAACAACAGGAACACACACCATTCACAACCATACAACAACACAACTTCACAATCACAAGTTTGGAGAGAATAGTTTAGGGGAGGTTATTATGTGAGCACTTCATATTGTCCCTAGAAATAGGAAACTTTAGTTTTTCTTTGCCTTTTCTAGTTCTAGTAGTTGTAAAATTTTACTTTTATGTAATTGATGATTTTATGTTCAAAAATATGTAGCAAAACTTTGTGTACTATATTTCTTAAATTTAAAATATTTGTTTTCTTGTATGACCTTTGTCAATTTGTAGTAGTAAAATAGTCTTATTTAAATTTAGATTTAATATTTCTAGTCTAGTAGTACTTATAGTTGTCCCCTAAAATAGTTAGAAACTTCAAATTTTCAGTTTTTATAGCAATATTTCATTCACTAAAAGACAGATTTTGCGATTAAATGCCAGATTTCTTAGCCACGTAGTTGTTATAATCACCTACTAAAGTCCAAAAGCACACCCCATCCATATCTCATTCCAAATAAGATTTGGATTTGGTTTGACCTTATTTGTGTTCTTGGAGTTCAACCACTGTGACCCCACAAGAATCCAAAGTCAAAGGTTTAGTATTTTATTTTTGGTTCAGTATTTCCATTTATGTATATTTTATTAGCCTAGTTATACTAAACTTTGCTATTTTGCAGATTCCACAAATTCAACCCCAGTTCATGTTAAGTAGAAAAATAATATAATAAAATTATATTTCACTCTTACCTTAGTTTTACAACTTTAGTTTTAATTGAGCAGTCACTGTTTACACCTATTTAATTTATCTTTTAATTTTATTTCGAAGACAGTTTCAATTCTAAAATGGTAGGCTAAAACTTTAATTGGGGATATGTAATAAAAACTTAGAAACCACAGCTTCTGTGCACTAATCTTAAATGGGCAAATTTATCTAGATGGGTTGTTTTTCCATTTATGGCCAAAAATATCTATGTATCTATAGTTTATGACCATTTAACATGTTTATATACTATGGCTATATTGGGCTCAAAAGAGTACATATTTGAAATAAAAAGCCTAATTATGTGGATTGTCAAACTATGCCCTTTGTCATAAAAAACACCTAGCATACTCAAACAACTCATATGACAAAGTTAATATTTCAAATATGTGTTTATATATATTTCTATCCAATAATGGATAGGCAATTGTGTAGTGGCAGAGTGGTGGGGACTAGACGCCGAATAACCCACGTCCGCGGCGGGGCACGGTTCGAACCTGGCTACTGCCCAATTGCCTATTTATTTTTCTTTAAACCAAACGACGTCGTTTCATATCAAACCTGACACACTTGATATGACCTTGACTAGTGAAAGTTTATTTTTAAATAAAGAATGACTCTGCGGTCTTAAATGCCAAATGCTTTTCAAATGCACAAAAGTTGTGGGATCTAGTGTTGGTTTGCATATTCCCAATTCCTTTAAATCATTTCCCCTAGTTAATTAATATTTCCTGTTTTATAATAGTTTTGCTTAAATATCTGTATTATTTCCATCTTTCGCTATTATTAAATCTAAAAAGTTTATCTCATAAAAATTTAGCTTTTATATATTTTTCTTCCTTTTCTTACTAGTATGTTATTTAATTTATTTTGCACTGTTAAAATCTTTACCATAAACTGTTAAGAAAAAAATAGCTTTAATTATTTTTATTGCAAACATATAAAAATTAGTAGTTTAGTAAAACTCCAAAAAAATCCATCATCTTTTATTTTCTTTTTAGTGACAAAATAGTTATCTACTTAACTTTATAAAATTTTATTCCGTTCCCTGTGGGTTCGACCTGGACTTCCAGAACTTTATTACTTGTACGATCACCTACACTTGGGTGTGATAAGAAAACGCGTCAATAGGATGTCGTCAAGTTTATGGCGCCGTTGCCGGGGAACGGTTAATAAAAAAAAAAAAATAAATAAAAAGTTAGGTTTAAAACTGTTTTTCCTATTATACATATATATATATATATATATTCTACCTTATAAATAATCTAGTTTTCTTTTTATAAAAAAAAAATGATAACATAAGAAAAAAAAACAATATATAATTTCTTTCCTTGTAAAATATATATAAATATAAATTTATATATATGTACTTGTGCATCTTCTAAAAAAAAAAACCATAAAAATAGAAAATATATATATATATAAAAAAAAAAAAGAGTTTTTTTTACTTAGCTATAATAATAATAATAATATTCTTATTACTTAGTTTTTCTTTTAGTTCTTATATCCTTAGATACTACTGAGGCTTTATATCAAGTACCACATAATTCTAATATTTCTACTGATTCATTTAGTATACATTTTCCTAGAATCATGACCGAAATAGAAGGCATGGAAGGAATAACTAATGATACTCATAATGATCATGGGAATAATATACCACAACCTGTTTTATCAGAACGTGAGCGATGGTCTTTACGTGGTATATTTATGCCAGAACAAATCATCACTCCTTCTTGCATCACACTACCTAGATATACAGGAAATTTTCATTTTAAATATAACATGCTACCATGCTTACCAACTTACCACGGAATTAAGAAAGAATATGCTTATGTCCATATTCGTGAATTTGAAGAAGTTTGTGAAACGTTTGCTGATCAAACTTGTCCTATTGAGATAATCTATCTAAAACTTTTTCCATTTTCTTTAAAAGATGAAGCTGAATCTTGGCTTTTATCTCTCCACCCTGGATCTATAACCTCATGGCCAGATATGAATCAAGCATTTCTAAATAAATTCTATCAAATGAATTTAACTTATTGCTTGATGCGAGAATATAAATTTTTCACTGAAAAAGAGAAGGAACCATGCATTAAAGACTGTGAATTTTTTGTAGATCTCCTACAAACCTGTCCACATCATGGATTTAAAAAATGGCGTATAATTAATTACTTCTATGAAACATTAGATCCAGAGTCAAGGGAAATAATTGAAGCTATGTATCAAGGGGAATTTTTTAAAAATGCTGACGAAGCTAATTATGTCCAGTTTGTTTTTATTACTATTCCTGTTGTAGACTAGTACTGTGTGGTGTGGATCATTAGTGACATTCACCAGTCATTCCCTATGGATCCAAAAAAGAAATTTATTTTTCTCTATTTTTGTTGCTCTGGGGCGTGACAGATATTCATTAGTTTGGATCATTTAGCCTCTGGAATTAAGTTCATTTGATCATAATTAAGGTATAATTCAAGTTTTAGATCATATAAAAGACATTTGGATCATCATTTGCATAGTTTATCAAAACTGTGACAGAGTTTTAGAATTTACAGAGAGCAGACCCAACTTTCAAAAATAGAAAAAACATACTTCTAACGGTTGGATCTTAATGATTTTTGGATATGATGTGATTATGTAAGTCTAATTTCTAACCCAAAAAGAAAATTAAAAATCAAACGGTTCAATCACTGGGAATTGGGTAAAATCTAGGCATCACTCAGAAATTTACAACTCTCTATTCTGAGTTTTTGTATGATTTCTAAAACTAGCAAATTAATCCGAATGACTTCATTCTTTTTAGGGGATCTTCTTAACACATTAACTATACAAAAAATTTATTTGATGTCAAAAGCATATGGTTAAGGCTCTGATTTATTTGAAACAAGATTGGTTTACTGTTCTAAAAAAATTTGGACAGAGAGTGGCTAATTCATAAGTCATAAGGCCAAACCATGCTAAGTATTAAATCTCATCAAAACAAAAAATCTAGTGATGTATATATGAATTATGAACAATCTCCAATTGGTCTCATTCAATCCCATAGACCATGATTTAATTAAAAATCCTTGATCACAGTGGGTTCATGAATTCGCTGCACCAATATTGACTTACTATTCAAAATCTTATTTAGACTTAAACTATTTCTAATTCCTCTCCCAAATACATGATTCTTGAAGAACATGTGTCATTTTACTAATCTTTCCTCACAAATTAATGATCCTTGGAGACTAGTTATGATCAAATCCACATGAACTTCAATGGAATATTCCATTAAGTTTCAAACTAGAGGACCCAAATCATAATTAAGAATTAGATCCAATAGTTTAACTATAGATATGTTTATAATCCACCTTAATTTTCATACAAATCACAAGGCCATAGAGAATCAAAGGATCAAACTCATGGCAATCAATGAGATATTGAAGATCTCACAAATCCTCTGAGTGAAATAAGAACAAAGAAAAGGTGAAATGAAAATTTTATTGATGATCCGAGCTAAGTTTTTCTTTAACTTTCACTTGATCTTAAACCCAAGGCTTATTTAGATCCCAAACCAATGAAAATAACACATAAAAATTCAATCACAAATTCTATGTGGTATGTGATGAGATGGGGTAAGAAGAGAGTTTTGAAAATGTGTAAAAGTCCTAGATCTATGAATTTGTGATTGAACTCTACCCTAAATCTAGATAAGATTAGAATGTTACCTCTAATAATCTCAGGGTTTACTTGACTCTCGATGAAAATCCTCCAAGTTCTTCCAATTTTTCTTCAAATTCTTCAAATTCCTCTTCAAAAAATCCTTGATTCTTCAAAACATCTCTCAATCTCTCTCAATTCTCTCTAGTTTTCTATGTATTTTTCTTGCTCAAAGAAAAGGATCCCCACAATGGAGATGAAGATCTCCTTATATAAACCATTCCCAAAGGGTCAATTAGGTAAATTCGGGTGAAAAACCCATGTGCAAGGATATTCCATACGTATTTGAGAAAAGCAGATTGTTACAGCGGGTGACACTCACTGAGCTAGCATTAGTGCCGTTCCGGCATTCACTGAATGCCGGCTCAGCACTCAGCGAGTGCCGCCAGCTATGCCGCGTGCCGCTTCTAACGAAATTCCCTCCTTTATTTATTTATTTTTCAAATATATACTTATATATACTTACATTCTTATAGAAATTATATATATACATATATATATATATATATTTATAGGATTAAAACAAAATTTCTTTTTTGTTTTGTTTTGTTTTGTTTTGTTTTTTTCTTTGTTCTTCCTTTTTTTCTTTTCAAAACTATTTTCTTTTCCTCTTCTGTTCTTTCTCCTTTTATTTTTCTTTTCAAATTATTTTACACTTTTGTTTTGAAATTAATTCTCAAACTATCTCTCCTTATACGTACTTCATATCCGAGTTTTCTTGAATTCCTAGTCTCTCTCTTCTTTTCTTTCGAAAACTTTTATTGGGATTGAAAAAATTCTTCGAAGAACTTGAATCATTTGGAAATTCTTCGAATTTTTGCCGGACATTGTCGTCATCGGTCTAGAGGTAACCATCCCCTGAATTCGACAGTTGGTCAAAATTGGGGTATCTACACCTACGCATCCCCTAGCAGGAATCAGGTCAAGCGTAGTTCATCAACATATGAGGTTTTGAAAGGAACGGTTTCAAGCAAAGTACTTCTTGAGGTGATCAAGGTTAATCGTTTGTTTAAATTCAACCCTGTCTAGGTCCATAAGATAGGCAACCCCTCCGGAAAGGAGAGTCGTAATGATGTATGGCCCGACCTAGTTGGGTTTGAATTTTCCTCTGGGGTCATAAACAGGCACTTTAAGTTCTTTGAGGACCAGGTCACCCTTAGCAAGCTTACTTGGGTGAACCTTTTTGTTGAAAGCACGAGTTATCCTTTTCTGATATCCCTGAGTATGGTTTATCGCGGCCAACCTTTTCTCATCAAGCAACATCAATTCCTCATATCTTTCCCGTATCCACTCTAGCTCAGTCAGTTCACATTCTGCCAAAACCCTGCGAGAAGGTATTTCTACTTCAACTGGAAGGATACCTTCCATCTCGTAAACTAATGAATATGGCGTAGCTCCTATAGAGGCTCTCACGGAGGTCTGGTATCCCTATAGTGCGAATGGCAGTTTCTCGTGCCAATCCTTATACGTATCTGTTGTTTTCCCCAGAATTGCTTTAACATTTTTATTTGTTGCTTCCACTGCCCCATTCGTTTGCGGTCTATACGGGGAAGATTAGTGGTGGGTGATCTTTTATTTCTCTAAGACCGGATGACCTCACCTTGAAAATGACTGCCATGATCCGAAATGAACTCATTTGGAACCCCGTATTTGCAAATTATGTTTTTCTCAATCAAGCTCACCACATCTTTAGCCTTCAATGTCACATATGATGCCGCTTCTACCCACTTAGTGAAATAATCAATTGCCACAATTATGTACCGATGTCCGTTGGAGGTTTTCAGGACTATTTCACCAATAATATCTATACCCCATACGGAAAATGGCCAAGGTGTGGTCATGCTATAGAGTTGGGATGGCGGGGTATGCATTAGATTTACATGGATCTGGCACTTATGGCATCTTCTGACATATTCACAGCAATCTCTGTCTAAGGTCGTCCAGTAATACCCTTGCTAGATTATCTTCTTCGCCAACCTATGCCCGTTCATGTGGGGCCCACACACTCCCTCGTGTATTTCCTCCATCATTATCTTAGTTTCTTTCCATATAGACACTCCAGATTATACCCAGTGTAAGACTTCTTCCACAACTTATCCGCATAGATCACAAATTGAGCAGAAAATCTTCGAATCGCCTTCTTATCCTTCTTTGAAGCTCCTTTAGGGTATTCTCCTTTCTTAATGAAATTCCAAATATCCTCATACCATGGCATTTCACCCTCTTCCTCTATGGCTGTGATCATCTCAAATGAAGGATGGTTTATTACTTTTATGGATAGTGGGATCATGATGGCTCCTGAGGGGATTTGTATCATTGAGGCTAGGGAGTCGGCTAGTTGATTCTCCTCACGGGGAAGGTAATAGAACAAAATCCCTTAAATCGACTTTCGAGCTCTCCAAGTATTCGTGGTAAGGTCTCAACTTCTCATGCTTTACTCTCCAGTCACCTCGTACTTGAGATATAATCAGGTTAGAATCTCTGAAAACATCAATTCTTTCAACTTTTAGGGCTAAGGTTGCTTCTATTCCAATTATGCATGCTTCGTATTTCGCCGTATTATTGGTTGAGTTGTACTTAAGCTTGATGGTTAACGGATTAGGAGTTCCATTAGGTGCTACAAGGGTGATTCCGACCCCATAGCCTAATTGGTTAGCTGCTCCATCGAAATACATCTTCCACAGATTCTCCTCTATCCCCATCACTCCTTCATCTGGGAATCAAAACTCATCCCTCTCCTCGAATTCTATTGTAAGATTAACTAGGTATTTAGTGACAGCCCTCCCCTTTACAAATTTGGCAGTGACGTACTTGATATCGAACTCAGCCAGCATTATGGTCCATCGGGAAATCCTACTAGTCAAAGCGGGCTTTTCGAATAGGTATTTGAGTGGGTTCATTCGGGATATCAGAGTTACAGGGAAGGCTAATATGTAGTGCCTAAGGCGAAGGGTACACTAGAGTAAAGCCCAATAGACTTTCTCCAAGGGTAATACTTTAGCTCATATCCGATCATCCTTTTGCTCAAATAATAAATGGCCTTCTCTACGTGGCCCTCTTCTCCTTCTTGGGCCAACATACACCCCGTCGAATCTTCTGATACTGAAAGGTATAGTAACAAAGGCCTTCCGAGTACGGGTGGTGATAGGACAGGTGGGTTTTGGAGATAGGCTTTGATTTATCGAAGGCTTGTTGGCATATGGTATCCCACTCGAACTTTTCTCCCTTCCCAAGCAATCTAAACAGCGAGTCACAAGTCAAGGTGAGCTTTGAAATGAAGCAGCTAATAAATGGTATCCTACCCAAGAATCCCCTCAGCTCCTTCTTATTTTTCGGCAGCTGCATCTCAACTATGGCTTTAATTTTGGTCGGGTCCACCTCTACTCCTCTTTGGGTGATAAGAAATCCCAACAACTTCCCAGTAGTAACTCCAAAAGTGCACTTTTATGGATTCAGTCTCATTCTAAACTTTCTCAACCTCTCGAATAACTTCCTCAATGCCCCCAGGCGTCCCTTCCTCTTCTTAGACTTCACAATCATATCATCTGTGTATAGCTCCACCTCCTTGTGAATCATGTCGTATAACAATATGGTGGCGGCCCATTGATACACTGCCCTTATGTTCTTGAGTTCAAACGATCAATAACCTCCAGATGGTGATAATGGCCTGGGTCTTCTTCATTTGCTTTAAAACCCTGTCCTCTTCCTCTTCTTCATTCATCTTCCCTTTTCCTTTGTCTAACTCTCTCCCTAGGTGATCTTCCTTTAGCTCGTGCAGTTTAAAGTGTCTCCTTGATCAGGTTAGATGACTGACCTCCTCTTTGTCCACACATTGTCGATTTCTGAGGCAACTTTTGAATTCGCTTTCCCCATTTCTGTCTCTTCATCACTCTCGTACCATAGATCATCTTCCACCTTATCTATACCTTGACTATCACCTTTGTTAGTTTCTTGAACCCACCAATCCACTTGCTTTGTTGTTCCCTCTCCACATCTTCCTAACTGATTTCCCATACAGATTATCAAATCTTTCGACAGTTGGTAAGGCTTCCTTGGTTTCTCAACTTTAGTGATCAGCCTGGATGGATCGAAGGTCGTCTCTTCTATCCTTAAGAAATAAAGGCCCTATGGTGGTGGTATAGCATGATGATTTGGTAGCAGATTCCTGGTAACATTCAGAGTTTTGACAAGCAGCTCATTATCGATGAGATCTTGAATTTCATGCCTCAACCTTATGCACTGATCCGTAGCATGACCCTTTTGTTGGCAAAATTTGCAATAGAGATCTTCTCGAAAGCTTGGCGAAAGCAGATTCGATAAAGATCGAGGTTCCAATGGACGAAGATGTCCCTTTCCCATCAGCCTATCAAGGGCAGTTGATAGTGACACCCCTAAATCTGAGAACTTCCTTGGTTGCTTGTCTCCTCCTTTCCTTGTTATGTTAAATTTTCGGTTTGGCTCACTTAGTGCATTGACGTCGGTGGAGCCAGAGTGACCCCTCGAATGTTCTCCATTTGACCCATAGCTTGGCCTCATATACCTATTCAGTTGCTCTTCTTTCTTAATTACCCCTTCCTGGATTACGTCTTCTATCCTTGTCCTCACATCAAAGACTTCGATGAAAGTGTTGTTCGATTGGAACCTCATCTTCCCATGGTAGACAGGTTAAAGATTATTCTCAGATGGTCTTTGTACCATCTTGGCTGCCTTTCCTCTCCATCGACTCAAGTATTCAACGAATGATTCCTTGCTCCCTTGCCTAGTGGTTTCCAAGTCTCGGACTGTGACATCCAAGTCTTGATTATACTCGTACTATGTCACAAATGCTGTAACCACCTCTTCCCAGACCCTAGTCTTGCTTGGTTCGAGTATGAGATACCAGGCCAAGGTGGCCCCTGTTAGGGTCTGCTAAAATAAGACAACCATCATGGTAGTGCTCAACCCACTAGGTTGGAAAGCCCCGATACACATCCTCACATGGCTGTAAGGATATCCTATTCCATTGAACTTGTCAAAGACAGGCATTTTGAAATCGACAGGCAGCGTCTCGTGGACCACATCGTATAACCCTTCCAATTCCAGCAAATAGGTATCAAGTCCATGAGCCTTATGTACCACTCTGACTTTCTCAGCCATTAACCTTTCCTTCTCAGTCTTTTCTCTTTCTCTGTCAAACCAGTCTTCTTCTCTTACCGCTGGAGTGGGTGGGTCGACAACTTGCGGATTTGCGGGCGGTGGCTGGCGAGTCATTGATTCTATTATGTTCATCATGCGGTTCATATTCTCAACCTGTCATCTCATGTGCTCTTCTTGCCTTTCTACTATTTCCCTTAATTCCGCTACTTCCCAGTATTCCCTTCATGTGCCATTCCCTTAATTGGTTAGCTGCTCCATCGAAATACATCTTTCACAGATTCTCCTCTATCCCCATCACTCCTTCATCTGGGAATCAAAACTCATCCCTCTCCTCGGATTCTATTGTAAGATCAACTAGGTATTTAGCGATAGCCCTCCCCTTTACAAATTTGGTAGTGACGTACTTGATATCGAACTCAGCCAGCATTATGGTCCATCGGGAAATCTTACTAGTCAAAGCGGGCTTTTCGAATAGGTATTTGAGTGGGTTCATTCGGGATATTAAAGTTACAGGGAAGGCTAACATGTAGTGCCTAAGGCGACGGGTACACTAGTGTAAAGCCCAATAGACTTTCTCCAAGGGTAATACTTTAGCTCAAATCCGATCATCCTTTTGCTCAAATAATAAATGGCCTTCTCTACGTGCCCCTCTTCTCCTTCTTGGGCCAACATACACCCCGTCGAATCTTCTGATACTGAAAGGTATAGTAACAAAGGCCTTCCGAGTACGGGTGGTGATAGGACAGGTGGGTTTTGGAGATAGGTTTTGATTTTATCGAAGGCTTGTTGGCATATGGTATCCCACTCAGCTGGGGATTCGGATGAGAGAGATTCTGCTGTACCTGGCAATGGGGATTCAAATGATGCTTCTCACCTTCCATTCCCTGGGACTAGATAGACATAAATGGGAAGTTCTCACCTTACTATATGATGCCACCCAAAGAAGGAAAGCGCGGAACTCTTAACGAAAGAAGAAGGATTACTGGACAAGAATAGGCCGGCCAAGAGAGAGGGACCATTTTTCTTGGTCCTCCTTGTGACTCTCTTCGATGTCGCAGGAGCAGTAGGGTCTTCTTCACCAGTAGACCTCACTAACGCTCGCCTTTGTACGAGCCTGCCCGTTGGAACGCGTGCTCTTTCTGGCGTATCACAATAGAGCAATATCCGGGTGGAATCGACCTTCACACCTGACCTTCTCCTAACGATGATTTTTCGGGACCACCGACGCTGAGAAATGCCAACCTTTGCGAATCGATCTCAATCTGTATTTACATAAATGATGCTACAAATCTCCATCAAAGTGGTTCTTTATATATAATTGAACAAAAGCGAGTACGTTTAGGCTTTACCAAATTTACGAGGTGTACTTTTCTCCCTTCCTAAGCAATCTAAACAGCGGGTCACAAGTCAAGGTGAGCTTCAAAATGAAGCAGCTAATGAATTGTATCCTACCCAAGAATCCCCTCAGCTCCTTATTTTTCGGCAGCTGCATCTCAACTATGGCTTTAATTTTGGTCAGGTCCACCTCTACTCCTCTTTAGGTGATAAGAAATCCCAACAACTTCCCAGTAGTAACTCCAAAAGTGCACTTTTATGGATTCAGTCTCATTCTAAACTTTCTCAACCCCTCGAATAACTTCCTCAATGCCCCCAGGCGTCCCTTCCTTTTCTTAGACTTCACAATCATATCATCTATGTTTAGTTCCACCTCCTTGTGAATTATGTCGTATAACAATATGGTGGTGGCCCGTTGATACACTACCCTTATGTTCTTGAGTCCAAACGATCAATAACCTCCAGATGGTGATATTGGCCTGGGTCTTCTTCATTTGCTTTAAAACCCTGTCCTCTTCCTCTTCTTCATTCATCTTCCCTTTTCCTTTGTCTAACTCTCTCCCTAGGTGATCTTCCTTTAGCTCGTGCAGTTAAAAGTGTCTCCTTGATCAGGTTAGATGACTGACCTCCTCTTTTGTCCACACATTGTCGATTTCTGAGGTGACTTTTGAATTCGCTTTCCCCATTTCTGTCTCTTCATCACTCTCATACCACAGATCATCTTCTACCTTATCTATACCTTGACTATCACCTTTGTTAGTTTCTTGAACCCACCAATCCACTTGCTTTGTTGTTCCCTCTCCACATCTTCCTAACTGATTTCCCATACAGATTATCAAATCTTTCGACAGTTGGTAAGGCTTCCTTGGTTTCTCAACTTTAGTGATCAGCCTGGATGGATAGAAGGTCGTCTCTTCTATCCTTAAGAAATAAAGGCCCTGTGGTGGTGGTATAGCATGATGATTTGGTAGCAGATTCCTGGTAACATTCGGAGTTTTGACAGGTAGCTCAGATATTACCTTGTTATCGATGAGATCTTGAATTTCATGCCTCAACCTTATGCACTGATCCGTAGCATGACCCTTTTGTTGGCAAAATTTGCAATAGAGATCTTCCCGAAAGCTTGGCGAAAGCAGATTCGATAAAGATCGAGGTTCCAATGGACGAAGATGTCCCTTTGCCATCAGCCTGTCAAGGGCAGTTGATAGTGACACCCCTAAATCTGAGAACTTCCTTGGTTGCTTGTCTCCTCCTTTCCTTGTTATGTTAAATTTTTTGTTTGGCTCACTTAGTGCATTGACGTCGGTGGAGCCAGAGTGACCCCTCGAATGTCCTCCATTTGACCCATAGCTTGGCCTCCTATACCTATTCAGTTGCTCTTCTTTCTTAATTATCCCTTCCTGGATTACGTCTTCTATCCTTGTCCCCACATCAAAGACTTCGGTGAAAGTGTTGATCGATTGGAACCTCATCTTCCCATGGTAGACAGGTTAAAGATTATTCTCAGATGGTCTTTGTACCATCTTGGCTGCCTTTCCTTTCCATCGACTCAAGTATTCAGCGAATGATTCCTTGCTCCCTTGCCTAGTGGTTTCCAAGTCTCGGACTGTGACATCCAAGTCTTGATTATACTCGTACTATGCCACAAATGCTTTAACCACCTCTTCCCAGACCCTAGTCTTGCTTGGTTCGAGTATGAGATACCAGGCCAAGGTGGCCCCTATTAGGGTCTGCTAAAATAAGACAACCATCATGGTAGTGCTCAACCCACTAGGTTGGAAAGCCCCGATACACATCCTCACATGGCTGCGAGGATATCCTGTTCCATTGAACTTGTCAAAGACAGGCATTTTGAAATCGACAGGCAGCGTCTCGTGGACCACATCGTATAACCCTTCCAATTCCAGCAAATAGGTATCAACTCCATAAGCCTTATGTACCACTCTGACTTTCTCAGCCATTACCCTTTCCTTCTCAGTCTTTTCTCTTTCTCTGTCAAACCAGTCTTCTTCTCTTACCGTTGGAGTGGGTGGGTCGACAACTTGCGGATTTGCGGGCGGTGGCTAGCGAGTCATTGATTCTATCATGTTCATCATGCGGTTCATATTCTCAACCTGTCATCTCATGTGCTCTTCTTGCCTTTCTACTGTTGCCCTTAATTCCGCTACTTCCCAGTATTCCCTTCATGTACCATTTCAATGTTATTTTCTCTTCTCTCTAACCTTGCTTTAGGATCTCTAAACAAGACAATGCCCAAACCAGATGCAATTTTTGCCTTACAAAAGGATTTTCATTTTGTCATTTTTCTTTTTCTTTACCATTATCCTTTTAGTTTTATTTGATTGTATTGGTTGCAAATACTTGGTAAAACTTTTTATGAATGGTTCATACGTCACATGGATGCAATGCATGTGTGTGTTTGTGTGTGCCTAATCTATGTGCCAAAGAAAAGGAAAATCCTAATCCTAACACGTAAACACATAAGCACATAGAATCCTCACCCATGTCAAGTGCATTAACTTGTCCTTTCATTGTGATCCTCATTACCCTTTCAAATAGTGGACATCCCCTTGACTTTTGAAAACAATTTTTGAGAATTCTTTCGAGAACGATGGTGTTTAAACATGCCCCAAAAAGACGGTTGGATTGAAATTTTGCTTTAAGATTTTATTTAAAAAAACATTTCTCCAAAAAACAATTCCTAAGATTTTTTTGATTTTTCCTTTGAAGATGATCATGTGAGAATATGCTTTAACAAAGATTAGTTTGGAGCTTTGTTTGATCAAAATGAAAATGAATTTTGAAGATTTTTGAAAAAACATTTTGGGGATAAGAGGTGACGGTGGTTTATCAAAATCTTGTTTACTCTTAAAAGTGAATTTTAAATCTTTTGGGTAAAAGAATCACATGATTGGAATATTATCGTATTTGTCATGAATTCGGATACATACAAGGTCAATGATGCTTAACTAAACATGACATAAGAGATGTAATCTCATAATCAAGATTTGGCATGTTCTCAAATGTCATAGGATATGAAGAAGAATTGCTCAAAAAGTGATTAAGAGGTTACACATCCTTCATCAAGCAAGTATCATCATCATCACAAGTAATCCCTTCCGGGCATACAAAACTCCTTAGTACATAATCCTAATCAAGAATTAATTTTCCTAATATTGAAAGGTTCTATAGAAGCTATTATCAAAGGCTGAGTTTTGGTCAAAAAAGGGGCCCTTGACACACATCTGATAGGATGCTTCATATGCCAACACATGGTACGAGATCAAGGGTGATCACATAGTCCCATGATAACTTGACCGACTGGCCTCCAAGGTCATAGTCCCGTGCAATCGACTGGTGAGAAATGCAAGTGCAATGCAACAAGTACACAAAAATAAATTAATTTGATTAAAATGATGCTTTCAAGTCTAATCCTCAAGTGAACCCAAAATAGGAATTCTGGTCTGCGAAACTAGAGATTCTGGGTTTGATCTCCAGCAGAGTCGCTAGATTGTGGATACCCGTAGCAGCTTTTAAAACTTTTTTTCAAACTTCAAATTCAAGTCGCCACTTAATTTTTAAGAGAAAAATTAAGAAACCATTTTTAAAGCAAACTGATCTTTTTGGAAACCAGAGATTTCTAGGTCCAGAGATTATGGAATGAGAGGGGAAGGAGCCCGGCGGACTAAAACACCCCATCTCATCCTATCTTGCGATAGACCTCTACTCAACATCCTTTGAATCGAATTATTAATCTAATTATACCCTCAACTAATACATATATATATATACATTACAAAAGTATGTCTAAAAGGGTGTAAGATTGCTAACGTAAAAGGTCATACAAAACCACATAATTCAAATAACAAGCGGAATGATATGCAAGTAAGGTACAAGAGAGCTTACCCGGGATCCAGCCGCGAAGTTGAAACATTCAATGCATGCAAATAATAGAAAACCCTAGAAAAGAAGTCTCTAATACACATATACACATAAGGCAAATCCTAGTTCTAAGGTGTCGCACATGAAGTCAAAAATCAATAAAAAGTCAAGAAATAAAATAAACCAGAGAAAAGATTCAAGAAATCATACCTTAATTACCGCTTCAAAACAAAGGGTTAGTTCACATGCTTTGAACAAAATATAATGTCGAATACTAAATAACATTCTTAAGCTTCTAGCCTAAATCTATCAAGTATGAAAGAATTGACATAATCATGAATTTCTTCTAATTAGTTGGAAACATAACATCTCTATAGATATACAAGTCTTAACTAGGAGCCAATATAATGTCAATATAGAGATGGTATAATCCCAACATGATCACAAGGAACTCATACCTAGGTTCAATTTAATGCAACTTAAAAAAAAGTATTAACATACATGGATGAATGCATGGACATGAATAAGAACAAACAATAAACTAATCATTGATTTGAATCATTTAGCCTCTGGTTTTAATTCCAATTAATCATTATAAAAACATGGTTTAAACCTTAGGTCACGAAAAAGTAATTTGGGCCATTATTTGCAAAGTTTATCAAATCGATCTTAGAATTTTGAAAATTATAGAGAGCACACCAGACCTTCAAAATAGAAAAAAAAAAAAAAAAACATATTTCCCTTGGTTTGATCTTAATGAGTTTTGGACACAAGGTGCCTCTGTGAGTCTAGTTACTAACCCAAAAAGAAAATGAAAGATCCAATGGTTCAATCTCTAGAAATTGGTCATAACTAGACATCACTCAAAGTTTAACAACTCTCTGTCCAGGAATGTTGTGCGATTTTCTAAAAATAGTAAACAAATCCGACTAACCCTAATCGTTTTAGGGGATCTTATTAACTCATTAAACTTCATAGAAAAATTTATTTAAGGCAAAAAATGTTTGGTTAAGGCTTTGATAAATTCGAATCAAAACTGACTTACTGTTATGAAATTTTGGACAGAGAGTAGTTAGTTTGCAAATCCTAAGACCAAACCATCTTAAACATGGGATCTCATCAAAACAAAAAAAATGCAGTGGTAGATCTTTGTGTTATGAACACTCTCCAATTGGTTTTATTCAATTCCAATGGATCATGATTTAATTAAAATCCTTGATCAAAATTGGTTTATGAATTCACTGCACCATTGTTGAGTTCATCATTTTTGGCTAAATCTATCAACCAAACCATAGAGGTTGACTCATCCTAAGACTAATTCTCTTTCTCATTGATGGTCATTGGAAATTAAATATGACTAATCCATGTAAGCCCCAATGGAATATGGAAAGGATTCCAAAAGACTTCAAATTAGAGGACCTAAGTTATGGATTAAGACTTGGACCTACTAATTATGAATGGATATGGCTATTCCCATGTGAACCATAAGTTCATAGAGAAGTTAAGAGACCAACTCAAAGGGAGTCTAATGAGATATTGAGAATCTCATGGGTCCCAAGAGAAGAAGAGAAGAACACAACAAAAGAAATGAAATCAAAGTTCAAATAACATTCCAAGTTAGACTTCTCTTTATAATTTATTTGACCTTAAACCCAAGGCTATTTAGATCCAAGTCAAGTAAAAACAAATGGAAGTTCAATCACAATTCTAGTGGTGTGTGAAATAAGGTGGGAAGAGACTTTTGGAAAATTTGCAAAAGATCCTAAGTAATTCTATGAATTGTGATTGAACTTAAATTGAGTACTAACTAGTTTACCTCCAATTATTCTCAACTACTTTGTGTTTTTGAGGTATTCCAAAGGTTATTCAAGCTCTTTTTCCAACTCTTGAAGCTCCTTAATTTCCCCCTTTTGAGATTCTTTCTAATTATCTCTAAGACTATCAAGATTCAAGTTTTTTTTTTTTTTTTACTCAAGCCCCAAGTTTAAGATCCCTTTGTAATGAGGATATTCATCCCTTTGTATAGGCAAATTTTTTAGGGGTATTTTAGTAATTTTGAGGTGAAACCCCTAATTTCGGATGTACTTTTGACGGTACAAAATGTGCTATTTCAAAAAGCATATTTTCAAAAAATGCGGCACTCGATGGAGTTGTCCGCGGCACTCCGTGACTGCCAGAACGGTACCCACTGATTGCCGTAATGGCGTTCATCGAGTGCTGCAGCAGTACTCAGGGAATGCCGCAAACAACTCGCGAACTTCCCGTCTTCTTGTGCTTCTTATTTTGCCTTGTTTTCAATTTTTTTTTCTTTTTCTTATTCTTTTCTTTCCTTTTCTTATTTTCAAAACTGCTTCTATTTTTACGGTGTTTGACGAGTAGTCCGCGGCACTCAGTGAATGTTGGTGCGATTATCAGTGACTGCCGGTAGCCATGCTCAAGTCCATTAGAATACTCTTATCCATTGCCACATTCCTAGATTATGAGATTTGGTAGATGGACGTCAAGACTGCATTTTTGAATGACAATCTTGATAAGGACATCTATATGCAGCAACCAGAAGGGTTCATAGCTGGTGGGAAAGGTAACTTGGTATGCAAGTTCGAAATTCCATTTATGGGCTCAAGCTGGCATCCAGGAGTTGGAACATTTGTTTTGACCAAGCGATCAAGTCGTTTAGTTTCATACAGAATCTGGATGAGCCTTGTGTATACAAGAAGTATGAAGGGAAAGTGGTGGCTTTTCTTGTGCTTTATGTTGATGACATTCTACTAATTGGTAATGATGTAGGGGCATTGTCATCAATTAAGGTTTGGCTAGCTAGTACTTTCGATATGAATGATCTAGGAGCGGCGAGCTGTATCCTTGGGATAAAGCTCTTTCGGGATCATAAGCGAAATATTATGTGATTATCTCAAGTTGGTTATATTGAGAATGTACTAACTAGGTTTTCCATGGATAATTTAAAGAAAGGTTTCTTACCTTTTAGGCATGGTTTAGCGTTCTCCAAGGACCAGTGTCCAAAGACACAGGAGGAGAGGAATCATGACAGGAATTCCCTATGCTTCTGTAGTGGGAAGTCTCATGAATGCGATGTTATGGACTAGACCAGATATCTGCTTTACCGTTGGCATGGTTAGCAGGTATCAGTCGAATCAAGGTCTAGAACACTGGACAGTCATTAAGCACATTCTTAAGTACATGAGAAGGACTAAAGATTACATGCTTATGTATGGTGGTGATTTGTTAATTTCAGTAGGATACACTGACTCAGACTTTATGTCAGATAAAGATTCGAGAAAGTCAACATTTGGATAACTCTTTACCTTGGGAGGTGGTGTTGTTAGTTGGAGGAGCATTAAGCAAAAATGCATTGCAGACTTAACTACAGATGCTGAGTATGTGGCTTCTTGTGAAGTCGCAAAGGAAACTGTTTGGCTCAAGAAGTTCCTCATAGAACTCGAGGTGGTACCAGCGTCGCTGTCACTTATTACGTTATACTGCGATAATAGTGGGGTAGTGGCTCAGTCTAAGGAACCAAGGAATCACGGAATGGGACAGCACGTAAAGCAAAAATATCATCTAATCTGAGATATTGTTCAATGTGGAGATGTGACTGTCACCAAGATTGCCACCATTGACAATCTTGCAGATCCATTTACAAAGGCCTTGCCACAGAAGGTCTTTGATCGTCATCTAGATAGTTTAGGTCTCAGATGTAGTCCTAAATGGTTATGAGTGCAAGTGGGAGTTTGTTGGGTTTGTGCCCTCAAGCAATTACTTTATGTATAAGACATTGACTTTTTAATATATGGTTATCGGCTTTACATTTTATTATGTATGTTTCTTTCATGAGATGATTGTTAATCCTTAATTATCATAGTAAGTAATTCGTGTATGTATGAGATGCATACAAGTGAGATACGAATTATTATTCATTGATACTTAGAATTTGTCACAATGGATGATGAGACTGGATATCTCATCAGGTGTATACTGTAGCATGATTGACTACCATTGGATGGAGTGATTAATCTCAATCACTAGAGTATAACTCTTAGTTAATATGCTAGTGCTTATAGTGTATTGACGGACCTGAGTTTTCCTATTGACACTTAAGACTGTCAATAGTCGATAGGAACTCATAACTTGTGTAAGGTATGTGTTCTCAATCTTGAGATGATTATGAACATAGACTATGGATATGACTGCTTCAACTTATCAATCAGTGAGGTCTATAAAAGATCAACACCTGGGTATCTTGGGTATGTCATGTTCATAGGGTTATGAACTTATATTGTTAAGATACAATCTATCCTCTGATAAAGAGTAAGCATTCCCTTGAGAATGTCACCGAGTTGATTACTAAAAACTACAATCTTGTTGATGAGTAGTTATCAACATGTTTGGTAATCATGAGAAGTGAATGGGACTTAAGGAATGAAAGATGTAATCATTATTCAGGTTGACAGTAACAGTTATCCGACTACCTGAATATGATTATGAATGCTGACGGTAGATGGATATTCGTGCACCATACAAGTCTAGATATCGCTTCAGATTTGTTCTTTTCCATTGGAGTGCAGTTATCATTTTATAGTGGAGTAAACATTAACTGACCAGTTAGTTAATTTGCTGATCAAAGAGTTTGGTTATGGAGGTCCCACTCTTAGCTCTGCTAGGATGCATGGAAAGGCACATGAGGATGCTATCAAGACAAGTTCGATCGATCGAAAGAGATTCAATCAATTGAAGTCAAGACAGGTTCCATCGATCGAAAGTGTTTCAATCGATCAAAGGTTCGATCGATCGAAGTCGATTAAAAGAAAGGTCGGTTCTGGGAATCTATAAATAGGGCAGCTGCGTCCAGATATCAGAGTTCATCGTTTGTATTATACCAAAAGCTGTAGAGACCATTTAGGGGCTTCCCAAACCTTCTTTATCCTCTCTATTAGGGTTCCTACCAACCCTAGTCCTCCTGGAGCATCCATAGGAGTCATAAGATTGAAGACCATCTAGGGGAGGCTGCTGGCAGTCAAAGATTTCAGAATTGGGTTCAAGACTTGAAGGTATAATTCTTGTCCCCTCTCTAGTACGCATCTATAGAGTTAACGAGTAGTAGATCCGGGCTACCAATTAGTTTTTTAAACTACATTTTCCACTATGAATGATTTAAAGTTTTTCGAAACCTAAATCCCATAGTTCGTTCATATGAGTTTCAATTATGTGGTAGGGTGTGATCGGTGGTAAGTCCGATGAGTTTCATGGGCAATCGTTTTTCCAACCATATTTGTCACTTCATATTTTAAAATACCCATGTGTTTGGGTATTTAACATTTGATCTGGATTGGCAAGTGTCCTTTTAGTCCGAATGCTCACATTCACTCAGTCATGTCTAGCACTTTTGACCAAATGCCCCAAACAATCGGTCATGTGACAAAATGCATATTTTGGGTGCAAACATTCATCAAAAGCATTTTGAAGCTCAACATAGTTATAAGAATCACTACAAGAATCATAGTTAGAATCCACCTCATCACTTTCATGTGCCATGAGACAAATGTTTGCAACTTCATCATCACTTGACTCATTTTTGGATGAGTCATTGTCAGAATCATCCCAAGTTGTTGTCTTCATTGCCGTCTTCGCTCTTTTCTTGAAGTTCTTATTTGATAATGGGCAATCGACTTTGATGTGTCCGTACTTTTTGCACTTGAAGCAAGTGATTGATTCCATTTTGGAATCATCTTCTTTGTGTCCCTTTCTTTCGAAGGTATTGTCTTTCCTTAAGAACCTTTTGAACTTACGAGTAATCATGACCATTTCATCATCTCCATCACTATCATCATCTTGGTCATTTGAAGCTTTGAGACCCAAGTTCTTCTTCTTGTATTCATTATCGAAGACAGCTAATTCCATTTCATGAGTGATGAGAGATCCCATGAGTTGTTCAATTGAAAGCCTTGCAAGTTCCTTTGCTTCTTAGACTGCTATGACCTTTGGTTGCCAATGATTTGGTAGAGACCTAAGTACTTTCTCAATCATTTCTTCATTAGGATAAACTCTACCAAGATTTTTCAAACTATTAATGATAGTAGTAAAGCGAGTAGACATTTCACTAATAGTTTCATTTGGAAATATTTTAAACATTTCATAAGATTGAACAAGTAAGCTAATCTTAGACTTCTTGACTTGGTTAGTTCCTTCGTGTGTGACTTCTAATTTGTCCCAAATTTCTTTAGCCGATTCACAAGAAGAAATCATATTGTAATCATTTGGGCCTAAGCCACAATACAAGAGATTCATGGTCATAGCTATTGGGATTATGCCCTCAAACCAGTTCTGCATGTATGAGACGTTGACATTTTATATATGGATATTAGTTTACATTTTATTATGTATGTGTCAAGAGATGATTGTTTAGATCATTAAGTATCATAGTAAGTAACTCCTATATGTATGAGATACATACGTGGGAGATACGAGTTACTATTCTTTGATACTTAGAACTTGTTACAGTGGTTGATGAGATTGGATATCTCATCGGGTATACACTTTAGCTTGATTAACTACCATTGGATTGAGTGATGAATCTCAATCACTAGAGTTTGAGACTCTTAGTTAATATGCTAGTACTTATAATGCATTGACGGACCATGAGCTTTCCTATCGACACTTAAAGTTGTCATCAGTCGGTAGGAACTCATAACTTGTACAAGGTACCTGTTCTTAATCTTGAGACGATTATAGACACAGACTGTGGATATGACTGCTTTGACTTACCAATCAGTGAGGTTTTAAAGATCAACACTTGGGTATCTTGGGTATGTCATGTTCATAGGGCTGTGAACATAGATTGTCAAGATAGAATCTACCCTCTGATAAAGAGTAAGCATTCCCTTGAGAATGTCACCAAGTTGGTTACTGAGAACTGTAGTCTTGTTGATAAGTAGTTGTCAATATGTTTGGTAATCATGAAAGGTGAATGAAACTCAAGGTATGGAAGAGATAATCATCATTCAGGTTGACAGTAACAGTTTATCTGACTACTTGAATATGATTATGAATGCTGACGGTAGAGGGACATTAGTACAACTGTACGAGTCTAGTTATCGCTTCGGATATGTTCTTTTGCGTTGGAGTGCAGTTATTGTTTTATAGTGGAGTAAACGTTAACTACTTAGTTAATTTGCTGATCAAAGAGTTTGATCATGGGAAGCGACTCAAAGACAGGCACAGGGAGTAGTTGTACAGAAATATCCTCCACAACAGGGTCTACAAAAGCGGGTGGTGACGAACCTGGATAAAAAGGGACAGTTTCGAGAAACGTAACATCCAAAGAGTTCTAGAAATGACGTGTGAGAGGATTATAACAGCGATACCATTTTGACATGGATGAGTACCCTAGGAAAACACAACGAATAACCTTATTATCCAGTTTGGTGCGAGTAGGACTTTTATTTTGGACAAAGCAAATATAGCCGAAAACACATGGCATAATGGGAAAAAGAGTACTACCAGGCTTAAGGACATGAATGGGTGATTTCCCAAGAAGGACACGACTTGGGGTATGATTTATTAGATACGTGACAGTGAGAACAGCCATATTCCAAAAATATTTAGGAACATCCGTACCACATAAAAGACATCCAGTCATAGATATGATATGACAGTTCTTTCGTTCCACCACACCATTCTGTTCAGGAGTATAGGGACATGTAAGTTGTTGGAGGATCTCATCCTTGTTAAGAGAAGCCCTAAACTCATCAATAATATATTCTCGGTCATTATCAAACCGAATGTTAGGCACAATAGTTTGAAATTGGGTTTAATCATCTGAAAAAATTTCTAAAGCAAGAAAAAACCTTTGATTTTTTCTTTAGAAGATAAACCCAAGTACAATGGGTTTAATCATCAATAAATGTGACATAATATCGATGGTGTGACAGGGCCATGGTAGGTAAAGGGCCCCAAACATCGGAATGAATAAGGTCAAAAGCACAAAATGCTCGGTGCATACAAGGAATATAAGAGGTGCGTGTATGTTTTGACAATTCACAAACCACAAATTTAAAATGAAAGTCTTTGCAAGCTTTATTTAATCGAGGAAACAACCAACATAAATACTGAAAATTTACATATCCTAAACGGGCATGCCACAAATCTAAAGTCTTCAGAGAAAAAACAGAATTATTTGAATCCGGTAGAACTGAGTTATTAGAAATGGGAGAGGCAGTATCTTGCAAGCCGGAGGACACTTTGGGAGGCTGAGGATCACCAAAGTAGTAGAGACCATCACACACATGACCCCTACCAAAAATCTTCTTCAAAGTCAGGTCCTGCAAATAGCAACAACTGGGTAAGAATACAATTGCATAGTTATGATCTTTAGCTAAACGATTTACAGACATAAGATTGTAGGCAAAATTAGGGATAAATTAAACAGACGAAAGAGTGATGTCTAGAGATAAATATGCCTCACCTTGACTATAAACAGGAACAAAGGATCCATCAGCAATACGAATCGACTGGTCAATGGAAGTAAACGAGGAAGTAAAAGAAGAATGCTCACCAACCATATGATTATTAGCGCCGGAATCTAGAATCCAAGTAGGATGGAAAAACTTACCATGGAGAACAGTCAGAGTACCCGTAGCAATAGCAGCAGTAGAACCGAAAGCAATCGAGGAGAAGGTACCAAGGTCCAAATGTGACTATAGTTGGGCAATATGAGATTGAAGCTCATTATCATCAGGCGGAGGCGAAGCTATCTCAACAATAGCGCCCGTATGGGGAGCACCCTTTCCACGACCAGTAGCCCGTGTTTTATTGTATTACTGTTTCAATTCAGGATGGAGATCCAAGCAATGATCAATAGTGTGACCTAGCTTATGACAATGCTGGCAATATGGACGGTTATCAGCGGGACGGGTGCCCGATGGGGCACCAAAAGTAGGTCGAGGGCCTAAAGAATTACCAAAAGTGGGACGTGGGCCCGAGAGGGCATCCAAAACCATCTGATCAGAGACTGGAGAAGTATGCCCGGATGGTGGAGACAACAGGCAACAACGACGGTGACGTTCATCACCTTCTATGATGGCAAAGGCTTCAAATAAAGAGGGCATAGGTGAAGTATTCAAAATCTAGGTATGTATGGCCTCGAACTCAGGCTTTAGGCCCATCAAGAATTGATATGTATACAGACGGTCAAGATGTTTGACCCAACCTTCCCATCATTAGGGAAATCACTAATGGGCTCATACTGGGCTAACTCCTCTCAACGAGTTTGTAAATATCCAAAGAAATCGGAAATAGGGTGACCCAAGGTGGAATGGGAGGCATGAGAAATGTTCTGGTAAAGCTCAAAAATACGTGAATCAGAATGAGCATGGGTATACATTTTAGTTAAAGCTGTCCAATGCCCATAAACAGTATTGTGGTACGTGAACATATGATATATCCGTTCTTCCATCGAATTAAACATCCACCCTAAAATGATACAGTTATCGGTAAACCACTCATCGTATGTAGCAACAATTTTTGCAGGTTTAGGCGACTTGCCGAGTAGCCAACCAATCTTCCATTTGCCTCCAAGATAGAGGCGGAGAGAATTAAACCAGGCATGGAATTTTTTTCCATTAAACAAGACACTAGTAACCCGTTGAGCGGGTGTCGGATGAGAAAGAGAGGTGTCCAGACAAGCTGGGGTAGGAGCGGTCGGGGTAGAAACTAGCTTAGAAGGATCACCTATGGAAGTAAGAGAAAGAATCCACAGACAAGAGAGAAGCAGGATCCAAGAATCACCATATAACACGCGACAACTAAAGACAGAGGCAATTAGACGCTTATACAAGATCACCAGACATCAACGGAGAGCCCACGAGACAGACAGGCTGCGAAGGAATGATGAGAGAGCTTGGAGGCCTCTAATACATTGAAGAGGAGTCCATGGGGACAGACACGCAGCTGGACATGCTGTACAAAGGCCTGGTGAGGCCTGGTGGTGCGCCGGAGGAGGGTGGACCTGCGGAGGGGTCCACACACTCCCAAACATAAAAGGATTCTCAAACAACCTCTTTTCCTTTTCGCTCCCACGCCGGGGATAACAAATAACGAACACGTCTGGAGGAATATGAAGACTAAATACACACCGTTTACGGAACTATGTTTCTCAGGGAATATGAAAATCATGTAATACACACTACCTTTCGTGGTACTATTACCCCTGAGAAATATGGAAACCACCATGACTCACCACCGTTTACGGGTACAATTACTCCGAGGAATAAGGAGATCACTAATGCAACTCAAGCTATGATATGTAATTTTGAGAAATTCCATTTGTCCACACAAAACCGGGATTATCCAAACATACCCACTTCCACTTCGGAAATATACCACAATATCGACCCAAATGTCATTAAATCGCCCGCCTAGGCGTTAATGCCATGCATGCTAATGAGCCAAATGCATGATGATGTAAAATGATATGATATGTCCAATTGCACTAAAATGCAATTATGCATTTCAGAAAATAGTCAACATAATAAACAACGTACTGACCTCAAGTGACATAATCTCGTACTTTGTCATTATAGAACATAATCTAGGCATTCAATCAATTTCTAATAAGCAAATTCATATTCCTATATCACAGAGTCATTTCATCACCTTAATTCTCAACATTAAAATATTTCATGTAATAGATAAATATCATGTATCTAACACATAGGCATGTCTAAAATACATCTATAGTATACCTCTCTAGCATGTGAATATACACTTTAATCACAAGTACTTCATATTTTTTTTATCAAATAACTTCATATAGACACGTTATATACACGAAAATACATGTAATGACACATGATTCATTTACTAAGTAAAACCCTACCAAGGTGGGTTTGAGTAAACATCACAAAAATCAACTAACTCCAATGGTGATTCCAAAGGTACACACATGTAGCCCTCAACCCAATCTACTCTTTACACGTTCGGCTTTTGAGAAAAAAAATGGTCGACGAAGAGAGAGGGAGAGAGAGAGAGAGAATGAAAAGGAGAGAGAGAATTGTGAAGAGAGAGACAGTGTGTGAGAGAATTGGGAAGAAAGAGAAAGAGAGAGAGAGAGAGAGAGAGAGAGAGAGAGAGAGAAGAAAGAAAAAGAAAAAAATGTGAGAGAGTACCTGAGAAAAGGGGGGGATTACTTATGGGATGGTGGTGGATGGGTCTCACACACCTATTCTCCACTTTTCAACCATACATGTGTGCACACATATATACAATGCACACACATACACTACTTTATATATACAAAGGTACAGGGTAATACATTATTACCCCTTAAAGAAATTTCTTCGTCGAAATTCAACACGTACCTCACACGGTAAAACGAAAGATAGCGATGCAATGACTGGTCATCTGACACTACTGGACACCTCCTTCGAGTCTCGAATGACCACTCAAAGCTGGTGGAATAGAGTTCTAGAAAGATCCAAAGTCCTGCACTAACAATGCTGGCTAAGAGGGTCGAGACTGTTGCAGCCCTAACGCACTGGTGCTACCTTGCCTCTGCGGGCTGTTTACAATGGTAAAAACCCTACATTTCACGAGATGAACTTTCTCTAGAAGGTCCCAATGGTGGTAACCAAGTCTGTTGCTACCCTAGGAAAGGAGGAGTATCTGGCCTCTACTTCATTTGAGGGCGCTCTACGGTCTGTGACTGGGGATCCAATCCCTTGGATTGAAGTCTAATGGACTCCCTGATCTTGTTAGAGTCTAACTCCTCATCACTACTAATAATAGACATCCATAATGTCCATGAATCTGCATATGTATTTTCCAACTTTAGGCTTGAGGAGCTTCAAGTTGAGCTAGCCTTTGGCCAAGCTTAACATAAATAACTTTTTGGGTAAATTAAACACAAGGTCACCTTGACCTTAAATCAAATAAGCTTAGCTGTATATTTTCAGGTTGAAGCCTAGCCCTGTCCCATGACAGCCTTAGCCTTCAAAAAACTACAAAAGGCACTATAGAAGGAAAAATAGTGGTCTTGATGAGATTTTTTTTCAACCACTTCCAATTTGGAAAGTGCAATAGGAAATGAAAAAAAATCATGGAAGAACTAATGTTTGGTGAATAAATTTAATGCAAGACAATGGAACAATGAGGTCTTCTTCGACCACTTCTAATTCACTCCTAAATTTGTCTAGATACCTGTATGGGTCTTGTTGAAGGGTGATGACCATCCTAGGGAACGCATGATAGAGTTATGAACTTAAGACGTCAAATAAAGCATATGACACCCATCCATGTATTTCTTGGGCTTCCAAACTTGTTTGGCTCTTTGTAAAGAACATTGTCCAGCCTTAGAGTTGGCTGACTTTAGTTGTCATTGATCAAGATCTTACATTCACAACCTAATTATAAAGTGCATTCAAAATAAATGATGCAGTGTAGCGCACTCAATTATGTCTTGCACCATCACATTAACGTCAACTGAGAACAAATCTACAGAGTTACGGGTAGTTTGTTCTCACGCACTCTCTCTCTCTCTCATATTTTTTTTCTTTTTTCTTTCTTCTCTCTCTCTCTCTCTCTCGCAATGTTTTTAAAACCGGACCGGTCCTTGAACCGAAAAGGTGACCGGTTCACGGGTTGACCGGTTCAACCGGCCGGTCCGAACAGTTGAACCATGATGTCATAAAAATTAATAAAAATAAAAAATAAAAAATATATAAATATAAAAAACAAAAAACAAAAAAAGTACAAAAAAGGACCGGTTCCCGGTTCAACTACCGATTTTACTGGTTCAACCACCGGTTCAACCGTAAATTCTGCCAGTTTTCAAAAATTCGAACGGTTTAACCATTATTCCTAGTCCAAACCGGTTCGTTCGCGGTTCCAATTGATGGTTCAACCGGTTCGACCGGCCGGTTCGGTCTGATTTTTAAAACAGTGCTCTCTTGCACGCGCATTATCTCTCTCTTCACAATTCTCTCTCTCCTTTTCATTCTCTCTCTCTCTCTCTCTTTGCCGATAATTTTTCTTCTCAAAAGCCGAACGTGTAAAGTATAGATCGGTTTGAGGGCTACATGTGGGTACCTTTGGAATCACCATTGGAGTTAGTTGATTTTTGTGATGTTTACTCAAACCCACCTTGGCAGGGTTTATCTTAGTAAATGAATTATGTGTCATTACATGTATTTTCATGTATATAACATGTCTTAAGTATATATTCACACAGTCCCAAACATAATAGGATTGTTCATTGTATAGTAGTTGGACATAAGAAAATTATTTGCCTGATGAGGACCGAATGATCTAAGTATATATGTTCGGCTTACCAATGCCAAATATATGATATACAGGTCCGACTCAACTCATGTTGTTAGCCTTCATGCTCCCCAATATGTTCGATAGATGATCAATGACTTAGCTAAAATTAATATGATATATGTTTACTGACATGTGTGCGTTTCTTTTTTTTGTTTATTCTAGTATCGTGGGTGGGCATGTTAGGTGGGTCTAGACTCTAGAGAGTATTTCTTAATATTATGTTTTTACTTGGATAATGCTAAGGACATAAAAGAATTATAAAGAGATGATCACACAGGATGTGACATCCCATGTAACATCTCAATGATTGAGTTAAGTATGGTGGGTCTTATTGTTTGGTTGGAAAATTTATAAGTATGTGCGAGCGTGCCAGGCAAACAAATTGCCAATGTGTAAATGTGATTATCCAAACTGCGCCTCACCAAGCAAATTGTGGTGACGTTCGATGCCTTGAACAGGACTTTAATCGTGTAAAGATGTAGTTAATTGAAGCACTTCGAACTTATTCTAGGACAACTACTCCTAAATAAACAGTAAAGACAATAAAGCAAGAAACAACTTTTATTAAATTAAACAGACTACAATCTAACCTTGAAGATGACTTTGAAGGTGTTCTACTCCTAAAGTTAAGTATCTAGATAGAAATACAGTAAATGTATTAAGAGATATACGTTGATGTTGATCGAAGGATCTCTTTTTGAACACAAACTCCTTTTATTTATAGACATCGAGGCTTCTTAGCAACTCTGTTTGAATGTTCCCTCCTCTTTTCAAACTAAAATCTACTTTCACACCTGATGTATCCTCATGCTGACACTTGTCATTTCAGTTATCTCACAATGATTGACACGTGTCCCCTGGCAGTTGATAAAACAGACCCGCAAACTGTTATAACTGCTCCTGAGTTGCTTCTGATTTGGTCAACTTTTCTTCCACGTTGTATCCTACGTGGCACCTTTACATTGGCTGCATATTTTCATCACAAACATTACCCCCCGCGCCATTTTCCTTTTGGTTCAAAAAAGATAATGGTGATCATGGCTAGATCATGTTATGCAGTTGAAATCTTTCATGTAACTTTCTCATCGTGATTTCAAAGATCCAAACTTTCACTTATTTTCACTTAGACTGCTGCATTTGCCTTAATCCTTGAATTCCCAACTCTACTTATCACTTCGAATCTACTTTGCTACTCATGTCTTCTTCTCAATCTTCCTTTGATGTTGGTGATAGCTTTCCTTTAGACCTTCCCGAAGAAGTAATGCTGCCAACTAAACGTCCTGAAATTCCTCCCTGAACTAATTGGGACCCTATTGAGGTTCCTCCTGAACCTTTTACTTATTCAAAGTGGGAAAAATGGCACACTATGCTAAACCGACCAAGTGCTTCTTCTTCAGGACAAAGTTCAACTTCAATCCCTTTAAAATCAATCTACAATGGCCAAACTTTCCCTCCTGCTTGGGAACAATTTATTTCCCATGGTGAAGGGGTAGGATATCATAAGGGCATGAAACTCGAAACCCCAATTACAGTGCCTTCAGTTGTTCATCCAAACTTCGAATACCCTGAAGCTGAAGGTATCATTCGAAGTAGAATCATAAAACCATACTATCCATTCTCTAACCAACTTTCTCGAGAACAAAATCTGTTGAATGCCTGGTTGATCTCCTCAACCAGTCCTCCTGGTGAGAGGCTTCAAAGAGGTAATATCTTAATTCCTCAAGGCAGACCCCCCATCAACACATATGTAAGGGCATCTCATGAAAATTTTTCTAATGAGCATTATTCCTCAGCTTTCCTTTCTAAATGCAAACTTTTCGAGAAAGATTATGAAGAGAGAGTACTTCTTTTCGACCATTCTATACTAGGCTTTCCAGACACCAAAGTTTAAGTGGTGGATCCTACTGAAGATACTAGTGACCCTTTTTTGAAATTAGACCAATTATGCAGGCATGGTCCCACTTTCGAACATATTCCACCCATTCTGTCACATTCTCCATGCTTGATCATCCAAGCTCAAAGGCTTCTAGTTGCCTTTTCACATCTTCCCTTCTCCATTTTACAAAATCCAAAGGCTCGAATTAATTTCGAATGGAGTTGCCACATCTTATGCCATGAATGGAGTATTTCAACCCTTGTTCGAACCCAAATAAATTTCACCCTTCAAACCTTGGCTTCTCATATAAGATGGTATTCCCATCACCAAGAAAGTGTCCATCATTTGAATTGCCTAATGGATCTGTATGAAAGTCTTAAGGAAGTACCCAATGCACTTCTCGATGAAGTCTCGGAGTTTAAGGAAAAATACTTCTATGGTTGTGGAAGTTCTGATGAAGAAAGCAATGTTTCTCACTATTCGAAACCTAACCTCGAAGGTCGAATTGCATATCTTAAAAAAGAAGCCAAAGCTGTTGGCATATCTCTTTGAGGCAAGACTTCATTAGCCAAGGAACTTTGAGGTCTTCGCAAAGCCTTGTTCAAGATTAATTTGCAGCTAAATCAGTATGAAGAATAACTCAAGAAGGCTTACCTCACTCTTCGAAGCGAAGATAAATTAGCTCTACAAACCAGGAACCTATGCCTCGAAATAGAACTAGAAGCAGAGTACTTTGCCTATTACTGGGTTATGTTCCATAATTTAGTGACCTATGGGTTTCCACACTTTTATCAATTATGTCTTTGAATTGTAACTGCATTTTCCTTTCAATGTAATGAATTATAAGAAATTCATGTTTTTATTGACTAGTTCATTCTGAACCAGTATGTCTTTTCCCTTGATACAACGGTCCAAAAATAAGCAACCGATTCTAACGGCTATTTTTTCAATAAATGCATCATTTCCAAACGTCACCAAAGGCTATAAATAGTTAAACAAAAGGAAGACAAACCTTCTGACTTCTACAAATTCGTTTTGCCTTCAATCTATTCACTATGCACTCTATTTTCTTTACTCATCATCCTCATTACAATTTAATTACTTTGCTCCCAAAAATGACAAAATCTGGTGACAATACTCAGCTTCAGAAGATCTGCGATGATTTTGAAAAGATTATTAGGGATGAACAAGACTGCTATGCGAAAGGACAAGAGACTTCATTAATCAACGAGATTCTTGTTCCTATAACTTTCCCCAACCATGAACCCTCTATTGTTGTAGGTCCTTGTCTGAGCACTCCCAGCCTTAAACTCCATGTCTACTATCCTAGATTAGGATAGCAACGCTTGACTTACCAATAAGAGATTCCTATTCCTAAGTTAGAGTTAAAGTTTTAACATTGGCCTAAACCTGCGAAAGACTGGCCAGAATGGGTGGATAGGATTTTAGAGAACAAAAGAGAAGTTCTGATCACCACGGGGATTTATCATGCTGTTAACCTTTCCAAATTTCCCATCGAAGCAAGCCCTAACTTATTAGCTGGATCTCTCTGTTATTGAAACCCTATTTTTAATCATTTTCAATTTCGATTTGGTCCAATAGGTCTAACTATCTTGGACATTTGTCACTTATTAGGATTTTTATCTCACCGGGAAGATGCTCATCCTTATATGGCTGAATCTGATAGTCCCCCTATCAACACTGACCCTAAATCACTAGGATACACTAATTTCCTGGTTGCCCACAGAAAAACATCAGGAGGGGTGACAGATAAGGAACATTACTGCTTCCTCTTATACTGGCTTTTGAAGCATCTATTCTACACCTCCTCTCAAAGGGTTGTCCTCGAATTTTTCAATATTGCCAGAGCTCTGGCTGCTGGTCGAAGATTAGCTCTAGCCCCCTTTGTTCTTGGATCTCTCTACAGATCCTTCTCTGATTTATGTCTTGACCCCTTCATTCCCACTCAAGGTGGTCCCTTATGGATTTTACAATGATGGCTATATGCTTATTTTCCTGAAATTCATGACTTAGGACCTTTATCCAACACTCTGGCTTATGGGGTCTTTTTTGCCTTATTGCCAAGTGTTGAAAAGACTTTCAAAGAATCCCTCTCTTTCTTTTTCAATCTTCTTGCAATAAGACCAAACAATTTGTTCCAACCATTCACTATCCTATATAACTCTGAAGACAAAACTCCTCTCTCTCCCCATTGACTTTGTCAGATATTGGATAGAACAACAAGTGCACTCGAACTAAAAGCTGCATGGGGAAGTTTCCTAATCAGTAGGGATTTGTTCTTTGGGAATGCCCTTAGCATCAAATCTCAGGGTGAACTCTATCTTCCCAATCAGTTTTCGAGGTAATTTGGGCTCATTCAGTCAATCCCTTTCCCAATCAGGAGTCGGGCCAATATACTTATGGCTTACAAAACTCATTCGAAGGTACCAGAATCAGTGATAACTGCTGCATTAGCAGTTTATCAGAACAAAGTTAGCAACTTGGAGTTTACTTCTCTGCCAGTTTATACAACTTGCACTCCTACTTTTTCAAGTTGGTGGGAAAACCTAATATTAGCAGAGTTGGACAAATGCCAACTTTTAAGATACATTGATTTGAAGCAAACAGGTAATCAAAATTCTAATTCAATCCTCTTCCTCTTAAATGATGAAAAGAAATCTGATTTATTATTGTTTGAAATTTACAACACAGGGGTGGCAGTTGGAGAAAGCTCTTCGCCAATAACCAGAGCTTCAAAGGTCAACCCAAACGTTCCAATATCTTCAAAGACCTCAAAAACTTCAACTCCTGCTCCACCACCCTCAAAGCCAAAAGGAAATTGGTCCTTCCAGCAGAGAGCTCACCTCTCACATCAGAGAATGTTGAGTCTGAAGGAGAAGAATATGTTAGTCCTATCCCTGCCTTAACTCGAAAGAAGAAGGCCAAGACAACAGTTGAACCATCTACTGGTTCAAAAATCATCAAAGAAGTTCCCATCACAGCAATTCCTCTTCGAAGGTGGAACCTGAACTTGAATTATCACAAACCACTTCAGAACCATCATCTCAACATTCTGACATTCCAGAGGTTCAAAAATCTCCTCCATCCAGTACTCAACGTTCATTACTTGAGTACCAACCAATAGTAAGTTGTTTAAACTTTTCTGGTATTAATTTTTTCTTATGGACATATTTTAATAAAAATGTTCATCCTTTGTTAAACAGACTGTATCTGTTCTTGAAATTGAGGCTGGTCCTTCAAAGATCAGCACAAGTCATCACCCTAAAGCTGCCTCAACATCTACTTCAACTGACCCACAACCCATTCCTGGTATTTCGGGTTCTGGGGAATTTCACATATCCCTTCCTCCCAATCTGACTCCTGAAGAAACAACATATTTCAAAGATAGTCTGAAGACTGTTTTGAAGATGGGAGACACCATTGCGACCAATGTCCAGGAATTTTTCCAACAAATGACAGGTCAAAGCAAGCCAAAGGTACCCTCCATAGACCCAGTAATTACACTTACCACATTGAGGCTATTCAGTAAGGTTTCTTTCAAAGTGTTCGAGGACAAAGAAGTGCAAAGAGTTATGAAAATTTTGTGCCAATTCATGCTGGATAGTTCATTCATAACTGTTCTTGACAAGGAAACCATTTCTGCATTAATGTCCACCTTTAATTTTGACTGCTTTTTACTATAAAAAGGTCATCAAAGAGAGGAAAAAACTAGAAGTTGACATGGAGTATACAATAGAAAAGACTCTCGAGATGGACCAATTGTTAGCAAAATTTGGTGAGAATAACACTACAATTGAAAAGTTTTCTAGCAAAGTAGATAAACTTAAAAAGAAGCTCGAAATTGCAGAAACTGAACTGGCCAAGTTGAAGGTGAAGCAAGGGAATGCTGAAACAAAGCTGCTGGCTCTAAAAACAGAAATTGAATCGAAGCCTTTGAAGAACCAAGAATCAATTTCAAGGCAAAAATTCATTCTTAGCCAGTCAAAATTGTATACTAGATCTTGGGACAATTTTAGGTTGAAGGCCCAATTTATAAGTAAACTGGTATGAGAGATTGTACCAATAGGACTCTGCAATGTACCAACATCTAGTTTTTGTATTTTAATTTTGAATGTGGAATACATGTTCTTATTTTGAATGCTGCATTTCTTATTCTAGATTTCTTGCTTCCCAAATAGTAGGATAATACTGCTTAAGAAACCTACCATTGATTTTTCTAACATGGACAAATCCATTCAAATTTCTTAAATGGTAAAATCCACCTTTGAAAACCTTATGAATTTGGAATGGACCTTCCCATTTAGGGGACCATTTCCTATATTTTGGATCTTTAGATCCAATAGGCAACATTGTTTTCCAGACCAAGTCTCCTTCATCAAAGGTTCTTAATTGTACTTTTTTTATTATACCCCCTTGATGCTATTCTTTTCTGTATTAAAATATTATTGAGAGCTTTGATTCTCTCTTCATCAATGTCTTCCAATTCAATAGCCATGGATGTTTGGTAATCATCCAAAGATAATTGATTCTGCTTCATAACTCGAAGAGAATTAATCTTTATCTCAATAGGCAGGACTGCCTCATGTCCAAAAGTTAAAGCATAAGGAGATACACCTATACTTGTTCGCTTCGAAGTCCTATATGCCCATAAAACTTCTAGCAAAATCTCATGCCATATCCTTGGATTATTTTTTTATGACTTTAGCCATATTTTCCTTTATGACCTTGTTAGTGGCTTCAGCTTGTCCATTTGATTGAGCATAATATGGGGTTGATTTTGACATTGTGATTCCCAATTTATTAGCAAATGCAATCACATCTCCTTCAAATATAGATGCATTGTCAGATATAATGGTTTGAGGAATACCAAATCTATAAATTATATTTTCTAGGAATTTTACAACCATTGTTTGAGTCACAGTCTGCATAGGTTCTGCTTCTACCCATTTAGTAAAATAATCTGTGGCTAAAATAATGAATCCATGACCCTTCAAAGAAGGAGGACTGATTTTTCCTATTACATCTATGGCCCAACCTCTAAAAGGCCAAGGTTTTACCACATATTGAAGGTCAACAGTGGGCAAATGCTTCAAGGGACCATGCTTTTGACATTCTTGACATCTTTTGGCAAACTCAATACAATCTCCTAAAATAGTTGGCCAATAAATGTTATGCCTTCGAAGTAACCATCTCATTTTAACCCCAGATTGATGGGCTCCACATAATCCCTCATGAATTTGAGCTATAGCTTCTATTCCTTCGAAGTTGCACAAACATTCCAGTAGTAATCCATCACTTCCTCTTTTGAATAATTTCCCACTGTATAAGATGTAATTGACAGATTTCAATCTTATGGTCACTAAAGGTATTGTCTTAGGACACATTATTTCTGAAAATGGGATACAGGTAGACAAAGCCAAAATAGATCTTATAGCTAATTTACCTATTCCCAAGACTGTAAAAGACATCTGTTCATTCTTAGGACATGCAGGTTTTTATCGCCGATTCATAAAAAATTTCAGTACTATTTCTAGACCTTTATGTCAATTATTGGCCAAAGACACACCTTTTGAATGGACTAAAGAACGTCAAAACTCATTTGAGCAATTAAAAGAGCATCTCACTACTGCACCTATTATGCAATCTCCTGATTGGAGCTTACCATTTGAATTAATGTGTGACGCTAGCGACTTTGCCATTGGAGCTGTCCTAGGGCAGAGAAAGGATAAAAAGGCATCAGTTATATACTACGCTAGTAGAACTCTGGATAGTGCTCAAATGAACTACTCAACTACTGAAAAAGAATTACTAGCTGTGGTATTCGCTCTTAATAAATTTAGGCAATACTTGATTGGTTCCCCTATTGTTTGTTTTACTGACCACTCAGCTCTTAAATATCTTCTTTCAAAGAAAGACAGTAAGCCTAGGCTTATTAGGTGGATACTCCTACTACAGGAATTTAATTTAATAATTAAAGACAAAAAAGGAGTAGAAAATGTGGTAGCTGATCACTTATCCCGCCTCACTTTTGAAGACAATACTAGTGAACCCTTACCTATTCAAGACTCTTTTCCTGATGAACAGTTATTTTCTGTAACTTCTCTACCATGGTATGCTGATCTGGTTAATTATTTAGTAACTGGAAAAATACCAAGCAATTGGTCATCATCAGATAAAAAGAGATTTCTAGCTATTGCTAGGCACTTCTACTTTAATGACCCATATCTGTTTAAATATTGTGCCGATCAGGTAATTAGGAAATGCGTCCCAAATGAAGAAATCGAAAATGTACTTTTCATGTGTCATTCGTCCTTTTGTGGAGGACATTTTTCATCTCGAGTGACTGCCATGAAAATTTTACAAAGTGGTTTATATTGGCCCACTCTATTTAAAGATTCATATTTATATTGTAAGGCTTGTAACCGCTGCCAAATGTTGGGCAGTATTACGAAAAGAAATCAAATGCCAATGACCCCTATAATTACAATTGAAATATTTGATTGTTGGGGCATTGACTTTATGGGACCTTTTCCACCATCTTGCCAATATGAATATATTTTATTAGCAGTCGAATATGTTTCAAAATGGGTAGAAGCTATTCCTACAAGAAAAAATGATCACCGTACAGTTATTGCATTTTTAAAAGATAATATACTTTCTCGATTTGGAACTCCAAAAGCAATAATAAGTGATCAAGGAACTCATTTCTGTAACAAGCCATTTGAAAAATTAATGAAAAGATATGGAGTGACCCATAAAGTGTCAACTGCATACCATCCACAAACAAATGGACAAGCTGAATTAGCCAATAGGCAAATTAAGCATATTCTTGAAAAAACTGTTGATTCTAATCGTAAAGACTGGTCTTCAAAATTAACAGATGCTTTATGGGCATATAGAACTGCTTATAAGACCCATTTGGGGATGTCTCCATACAGACTTGTCTATGGAAAAGCTTGTCACCTACCAGTAGAATTAGAACATAAGGCATATTGGGCTACTAGAACTTTAAATTGTAATATTGAAGAGGGAGGAATTTTAAGAAAATTACAGTTAAGTGAGCTTGAAGAAATTCGTAAAGACGCATATGATAATGCCCGAATTCATCAAGCAAGAACTAAAATGTATCATAATAAGAATCTTTTGCGCAAAAGATTTACCCCCGCGCAAAAAGTTCTATTATATGACTCAAGACTACATCTTTTTAGAGGAAAAATGAAATCTCGATGGACTGGTCCATATGTAGTCAAAAATGTTTATCCTTATGGAACTGTCGAGATTGAGGACCCTAAAGATGGAAATACATTTAAAGTTAATGGACATAGATTAAAACCATTTTTAGAAGGATTTGAACCTGAGTTGGAGTCCATTCCTTTGGAGGACCCCAACTACAATGCTGTTTAATATCTTAAAAAATAATTGGTATAGGACATAGTGTATCAGAGTATTTATATTTTCATAAGTCCTATACTCTTAATTAGATAACTTTTTATATATAAGTTAATTTTGTCATTATTATTCTATCTTTTCTTTTTGTATTTTTTTTTATTACAGGTGTTATCCTTAGCTTCTTTTTCTCATCTCACTCATTGAGGACAATGTCAGACTCAGTTGGGGGGGACGGTTTCACGATTAACACCTGTTTATTTATTTTATCTTTATTTCATAAAAAAAAAAAAAAAATTAGCTTCTCTAGAGAGAGATACACTAAAAAAAGAGAAAATGGCTTTAAATAGGGCTTTGAACCCTCAAAACTTTCCACATCTCTCTTTTTCTCTCTTTTTCCTTTCTTCTTCCTCTCTTTTCTCTCACTCTCGCCGCGATCTCTCTCTCTCATACTCTGCAACTCTCTCACTCTCTTCCCCCAATCTCTCGATCTCTCTCAATCTCTCATTTTTTTTTAATTTTCTTCGATCCAAAATCAAGATCCACTCTACTGATCACTAAAGGTAAGATCTATAATCCAGAGAAAAGCTTGGTTTTGATTATTCTCTATTTTTCCGATTCAGCTTATATTTTTATTTTTTATTTTAGATTTTTATTTTCTCTCTTTTCCATTATCTAACAAAAATGATGTCCATAAGTTGTAGGTACTCACGCACCAAAGAAGCTTGGAAATATCACTCGATCTACGGCCCTACCAGGTTTTCAGATTTTTAAGTGACAGGTGATATTTTTTCATTTCTTTGTAAAAAAAAAAAATGGACGACGCGATAGCTATTGGTCTTATGTATTTTGAACTTTACCTTGTCATTTTCTTAATTGCTGTTATGATAATGCTGCGTTGTCCTTGTTAAAAAAAAAAAAAAAAAAAAATTTTTGTTTCTGAATGTATATATTTTTCTTAAATATTTTTAGTTTTTTTTAATAAAATTTCACACCCACTCCCTCTAAGCTCTCTTTAATTAGATTTTAGTTGATAGTTGGAAGGAGTGGAGGGTTGAGTCTAGCCTCTCTTGTTGGCTGAGAGTATAAAAAATGGATCCAATAGTCGATGACCAGACGTTAATGGGTCGCTCACTTGTTTCTGAGCAGAAGAAACCCTTTGCTGGCACTAGCCTTTATGCCATCAAAAGGAAAGCTAAAAGGTTAGGATGGTGTTTGAATTGTTATAGAGAAGAATGTCCTTGTTTAATTGCTCATAATGTCACATCTTTTAAAGTTTACTACTGTTACAAAAGACAATTCAAATCAAAACAAAAGAAAATTTTGGTTGAGAAAGAGGACTGGATCCTTTGATACCCAAAAAAATTTTTGTTTTCCCATCCCTCATTTCTTTTCATTTTTATTTTTAGTTTTTGTACATACAATAATTTTCAGTCAGGTCATACTTTAAAATGATCCTACGTGTACATCTGGCTTTCATTAGCTGGTTCGATAGGAGTAATTTGCATGATCCCAGCATCACCAGATATGTCTAGTGCGGTGAATGACTCTAGAGGTAGCGAAAAACTAAGTAAAGCCAGAGTTATCTCTTAGCCTCTTACTGATGTTTTTAGCTTGCTAGTGGTTCTAGACTCATCTCTTTTACTAGAGGTGGATGGGTAATCATGACAACTTGGACGCTCCGGATTGCGTAGCCTCTTTTGTATAGGTGCAGTTGTACCATATATGTATCCAACTTAGTGGATATGCTTAGGATTTTTTAGAAGTTTTTCTTTTACTCTATATAAGATAAATTTGACACGTTAATGTTATTTTGGGTATGTTAATAGCATACAACACATTGTCACATGTTTTACTATTTTCAAATGCTAGAAACTCTTTAAACATTAAACATTTTGAAACAGTGTGAAAATATTTACTGAATCTAAATGGATGAGTAAGCATAAACTATGCAATTTAAAGACAAGTAGTAGAAACTAATTAACCCATGTGAGCTTTTGTGCCAATCTTTCTTTATGAGGGTTACTATTCTTTTCAGTCTCATTTTATTCTCTTTATCATATCACTCGTTGAAAGTCTCATTATTTTTTTTCCTTTGACTGATCATTAGAAGAGAACGTTCAGGATTTACCATTAGAACGTCCAAATTACTTAAATGAACAAAGTCAATCTATTTTTAAAATGATTTAGGCCATCTTTTCTTTCAAATACACCCCCCTTCACCTAATATTACCTTATTCTCAGTTCTATCCAAATCATACCTTGCTCCACCTGGGAGTACAAACCTCATTTCTATATCCAGGTATGTGATTGGACTGTAATGATGTTGCACGAAGTGGTAAAGAAAGAAAGGAGTTGATTTCAAAAAAAAAAAAAAGAAAAAAAAAAGAATGAGAAACTAAAAAAGAAAAAAAAAAGAAAAAAAATGTACATATGATAAAAAGGAGAAGAGAAAGAAGAGGTTGGAATGAATTGCGCAAACACTCCAATCACATGCTTAGAACAAATGCACCCCAAATCTCCTACTCATCCTAATTTCTAACCTACCAGTCAAAGTCCTAATGATTTAAAAGAAATTGATTTTTAAATTTAAGTGATAAGGATGTTCTCCACGGTAGATCGCTCTTCTAATGCTAAGTATTCTTTCATGAGACTTATTGTACTCTAAATGCCTATACATTGAGTCATAAAAAATGGAAGCAATTCCTCTATCTTTGCTTCCCTACCAAGTGAGATGTTCTCTACACCGGTTTCTGAGAGTTTCTCCTTAAAAGAGTGAAATCCCAGTGAGATTTGAGTTAAAACTACAAATTTGATAACTGCTATTGGCTATGTAAACTTTGAAGTTAAGATCAGTTGCTTGACTTTTCAAGTACACACTGTAAGTTTAAAGAGTATAAAAAATGCTACCATTGACAAAACTGTGAGTATATGTGTTGCATTATTATTACATACTTGAAAATTTCATTTTATTATCAAATTTATCCTTATCTGTTGTAAAAGGAGAAAATCTACCTTTATTTTTATTTTACTTTATTTTTACATTTAAAAAATTTAAAAGAATTTTGTGGGTATATTCACTGCAAACCCTCACGAGACAACACTCGTCCACTAGGGGTAACCTAGGGGTTTAACGGCTTGTTGCATACGCTAAATGCAATCGCGATTCCTGCGATAGTGAGTTAGGTAATTTTATTTTCCTTAGTTTATTCCTACTTTTTAAATTAAACTTTTAGAACAATTTCTCTGTTCACTTCATTGCTAGGGACTAGCAATAAGCTAGTTGAGGGGTGTGACAAACACTGAATATTGTACATTTATGTGCCAATATAATAGACACAATGCTTATTTAAACCCCCAAATTCCTAGTTTTACATGCATATTTGAATTAATATAATTTAACAGTGATGTCACTCAAATGCATGTAATTATTTGTTTTTACACATTTTATATGTTTAGGTAAAAATGAAGTGAAATAAAGGGAAAGAAAGAAGTAGCAACCACACCATAGTATATTCCATAGTCAAAAGATGAATAGTAACCTGTAAATCATTCCAAAAAAAAAAAAAAAAAGAAGCAACGAAGAAACATCCAAAGTTGGATGTTAAGTTTATTTTTTTATTATTATTTTTCTCTAACTCTATCTCTCTCTTTTTGCAGGAACAGCTTTCAAAGTGTCAGAAAAGGGAGGAAGAAAAAACGAGACGAATTGAAGAAAATTTGCAAACGCTGACGAACACGATGATGATTTGTCTCTAAACAAACGTCTATAAATTGAGCCAAAGACAGCAAGCTCAAAACACACAGCTTACAACAAATCACAAGCAACAATCACAGTTTGGAGAGAATAGTTTAGGGGAGGTTATTATGTGAGCACTTTATATTGTCCCTAGAAATAGGAAACTTTAGTTTTTCTTTGCCTTTTCTAGTTCTAGTAGTTGTAAAATTTTACTTTTATGTAATTGATAATTTTATGTTAAAAAATATGTAGCAAAACTTTATGTACTGTATTTCTTAAATTTAAAATATTTGTTTTCTTGTATGACCTTTGTCACTTTGTAGTAGTAAAAATAGTCCTATTTAAAATTAGATTTAATATTTCTAGTCTAGTAGTACTTATAGTTGTCCCCTAAAATAGTTAGAAATCCCAAATTTTTAGTTTTTATAGCAATATTTTCATTCACTAAAAGACAGATTTTGCGATTAAATGCCAGATTTCTTAGCCACGTAGTTGTTATAATCACCTACTAAGTCCAAAAGTACATCATACCCATATCTCACTCCAAAAGTATATTTGGATTTGGTTTGGCCTTATTTGTGTTCTTGGAGCTCAACCACTGTGACCCCACAAGAATCCAAAGTCAAAGGTTTAGTATTTTATTTTTGGTTCAGTATTTTCATTTACTTATATTTTATTAGCCTAGTTGTACTAAACTCTCTTATTTTGCAGATTCCACAAATTCAACCCCAGTTCATGTTATGTAAAGAAAATAATATAATAATATTAGTTCTTACCCTTACCTTGGTTTTACAGCTTTAATTTTAATTGGACGGTGATTGCGTGCATCTATTTAACTTATCTTTTAATTTTATTTTGATAACAGTTTCAATTCCAAAATGGTAGGCTAAAACTTTAAATTGGGGATATGCAATAAAAACTTAGAAACCACAGCTTCTGTGCACTAATCTTAAATGGGCAAATTTATCTGGATGAGTTATTTTTCCATTTATGGCCAAAAATATCTATGTATCTATAGTTTATGACCATTTAACATGTTTATATACTATGGCTATAATGGGCTCAAAAGATTATATATATTTGAAATAAAAAGCCTAATTATGTGGATTGTCAAACTATGCCTTTTGTCATAAAAAACACCTAGCATACTCAAACAACTCACATGACAAAGTTAATATTTCAAATATGTGCTTATATATATTTCTATCCAATAATGGATAGGCAATTGTGTAGTGGCAGAGTGGTGGGGACTGGACGTTGAATAACCCACGTCCGCAGCGGGGCACGGTTCGAACCTGGCTACTGCCCAATTGCCTTTTTATTTTTCTTTAAACCAAACGACGTCGTTTCATATCAAACCTGACACACTTGATATGACCCTGACTAGTGAAAGTTTATTTTTAAATAAAGAATGACTCTGCAGTCTTAAATGCCAAATGCTTTTCAAATGCACAAAAGTTGTGGGATCTAGTGTTAGTTTGCATATTCCCAATTTCTTTAAATCATTTTCCCCTAGTTAATTAATATTTCCTGTTTTATAATAGTTTTGCTTAAATATCTGTATTATTTCCATCTTTCGCTATTGTTAAATTTAAAAAGTTTATCTTACAAAAATTTAGCTTATATATATTTTTCTTCCTTTTCTTACTAGTATGTTAGTTAATTTATTTTGCACTGTTAAAATCTTTACCATAAACTGTTAAGAAAAAAATAGCTTTAATTACTTTTATTGCAAACATATAAAAATTAGTAGTTTAGTAAAACCCCACAAAAATCCATCATCTTTTATTTTCTTTGTAGTGACAAAATAGTTATCTACTTAACTTTATAAAATTTTATTCCGTTCCCTGTGGGTTCGACCTGGACTTCCAGAACTTTATTACTTGTACGATCACCTACACTTGGGTGTGATAAGAAAACGCGTCAATAGGATGTCGTCAAGTTTTTGGCGCCGTTGCCGGGGAACGGTTAATAAAAATAATAAATAAAAAAAAGTTAGGTCTAAGACTATTTCTCTCACTATATATATATATACTTATTCTACCTTATAAATAATCTAGTTTTCTTTTTAAGAAAATAATAAAAAAAATATTAATAATTAAAAAAAAAAAACTATATATAATATTTCCTTGTGAAATAAATATATATTTATAAGTATGTACTGGTGCATCTTCTAAAAAAAAAAAAAATAGAAAATATTTAAAATAAAAAAAAAAAAGAAGTTTTTATTTTTACATAGATAATAATAATAATAATAATTTTATTACATAGATTTTCTTTTACTTCATATGTCCTTAGATACTACTGAAGCTTTATATCAAGTACCACATAATTCTAATATTTCTAGTGAATCATCTAGTATACACTTTCTTAGAATAATGGCAGAAATTGAAGGCATAGAAGGAATAGCTGATGATGCTCATAGTGAGCAGGGGGAAAATATACCACAATTTGTTTTACCAGAACGTGAACAACGTCCTTTACGTGATTTATTTACCCCAGAAAGAAATATCACTCCTTCTTGCATCACTCTACCTAGACACACAGGAAATTTTCACTTTAGACATGGCATGATTCCACTCTTACCAACTTTCCATGGAATGGGGTCAGAACGTGCTTATTTACATATTCGTGATTTGAAGAAGTTTGTAGTACGTTCTCTGATCAGAGCTGTCCTATTGAAATAATTCGTCTTAAGCTTTTTCCTTTTTCTTTAAAAGATAAAGCTAAAGCTTGGCTTTTATCTCTCCGTCCTGGATCTATAACTTCATGGCATGATATGAATGAAGCCTTTCTAAAAAAATTCTATCCAAAAAATTTAACTAATAGCATGATGCGTCAAATTAAACTTTTTACTCAAAAAGAAAAGGAACCATTCCCTGAAGTTTGGGAACGTTTTAAAGATCTCCTACTAGCTTGTCCACATCATGGATTTGAAAAATGGCGTTTAATTAATTTCTTTTATGAAGGATTAGAACCTAAATCAAAGAAGTTAGTTGAAACTATGTGTCAAGGAGAATTTTTGAGTAAAACTGCCGATGAAGCTGAATCATATTTTGATTGGCTTAGCGAAAATGCTTCCCAATGGGAAAAAGAAGAAATTGGTAGAACGGAAAAAGCTAAAAGTTTATACCAATTACAATCAGAAGATGAATTAACACTGAAATATGAAGAATTAGCACGTAAAGTGGACGCTATATCAGTAGAAAAAAATAATCCACCTAAGAAGAAAAGAGATCTTTGTGATAACTGTCATACTTTAGGACACTCTGCGAATGAATGTCCTAACAGTTCAAATTTTCAAAAAGTTGCTCCAGCAGAGATAAATGCTGTGAATAATTATAGGGGTCCCCAAAACGCCTATGGTAATTCATACCAATCTAACTGGAGAAATCCTCCAAATCATATGTATACAAAATAGGGTATTCTACAATTTCAAACTCAACACCAACCTCCTCAAAATAATCAATATTTACCTCCTCCGCCTCAATTTCAACAAACACAAAATACATATCCTAATACACAGCAAAATTCTAATGTTTATGTGCCTCCACACAAGAAAGTGCAAGAAGAGCCTTTACAGTCTATGATGCAACAATTAATACAAATCATGGGGAAACTACAAACATCTGTGGATAGGATTAATAATCAACACGATTCTAAAGGAAAAGGCATTTTTCCTGCCCAACCACAACCTAATCCAAGGGGACAACCACAAGGTGACCCCTCAACTTCTGGTAATAATCAACATGAACAAGTAAAAGCTATAACTGTACTAAGAAGTGGTAAGGCTGTTGGAGAAGAAATATCACCTTCTTTAGAAGAAATTGAGCATACAAATAAGGAAGATAATATGATAGAAATTGAGGAAGAAATAGATGAAGATAAAATTGCTGATGAAGTTGAAGTTGAAACCCATGAAAAACAACAAATTTCTCAAGAAAATGAAACATCTGACTTACCAGTGGAAAAAGAAACAGAGGAAACTCCTGAATATTCTCCTCCAATTCCTTATCCACAACGTTTAAGAAAACACCAAGATACTAAGAATCAGGAATATTTAGAATTATTTAAACAAGTACACATTAATATTCCTCTCTTAGATGCAATTAATCAAGTACCTGCTTATGCAAAATTCTTAAAAGCAAAATGTACGAAAGGATGCGTATTCTGCTGACGTTGTTGAAGAAATTAATTCTATCGTGCAGCATAATTTACCAACAAAATTCAAAGACCCAGGTACACCAACAATATCGTGTATTATTGGAAATCATAAAATTAACCACACACTCCTTGACTTAGGAGCTAGTGTAAACTTGCTTCCTTATTCTGTTTATCAAGAACTTGGATTAGGTGAGCTAAAGCCTACTCGCATGGTATTACAACTTGCTGATAGATCTACAAAATATCCGCGAGGAATTCTGGAAGATGTTCTTGTCAAAGTTGAAAATTTTATTTTTCCAGTAGATTTTGTCATCCTTGATACAGAACCAGTATTAGATACTAATGTACAAATACCAGTCATTTTTGGAAGGCCCTTCTTGGCCACCATTGATGCCACTATTCGAATCCGCAGTGGTATGATGACTGTAGTATTTGGAAATATGACTTTAAATATTAAAGTTTTTTCTAATCCACAACATCAAGAAGAAGATGAGAATATTGAAGAAGTTCATGCTATTGAATCCCTATCACGAGAATATTTTAACTTGACTTGTTATAATGATCCAGTAGAATCTGTTATTAATAACTCTATTCAGAAGCTAGACAGTAATAATCTACAAAAACATCTTATGAGTCAAGTATGTTTTATTGAAGATTCAACAGAAGAAATTATTCAAGAAGCAATGTGGACCACATATTTTGAACCTTTACCACCAAAGACTACATTAACACTTCCATCTAATTTACAAACTCCACAGTTGGAATTAAAAGAACTCCCTAAAGAGCTTAAATATGCTTTCCTTGGTAGTAATAATACTTATCCCGTAATAATATCATCTTTTCTAGACTCCAGTCAAGAAAATAAACTCATTATTATGCTGCAGAAACATAAAAGTGCCATTGGTTGGAGTATAGCAGATTTAAAAGGAATAAGCCCTTCAATATGCACTCACAATATATATCTTGAAGATAATGCTAAAACCTCTAGAGAAATGCAAAGAAGACTTAATCCTATTATACAGGAAGTAGTTAAGAAGGAGGTTCTCAAGCTACTCGACATGGGTATTATATATTCAATATCCGATAGTAAATGGGTAAGTCCAACACAAGTTGTGCCAAAGAAAGCAGGAATTACAGTTGTTCCAAATTCAAAAGGAGAATTAATTCCCACTCGTGTCACTACTGGATGGCGTGTATGCATAGACTACAGAAAACTCAATGTTGTAACTCGTAAGGATCACTTTCCTTTACCTTTTATGGATCAAATGTTAGAAAGAATAGCGGGTCATAAGTATTACTGCTTTCTAGATGGTTATAGTGGTTACAATCAAATAGAGATCGCACCAGAAGATCAGGAAAAAACTACTTTTACATGTCCATTTGGAACTTTCGCCTATCGCCGAATGCCCTTTGGTCTTTGTAACGCACCTGCGACTTTTCAAAGGTGCATGCTGAGTATTTTCAGTGATATGGTAGAAAAAAATTTAGAAGTTTTTATGGATGATTTTTCAATTTTTGGCAAAACCTATGATGATTGCCTTAGCAATCTTCAGAAAGTTCTCCAGAGATGTGAAGAAAAAAGTTTAGTTTTAAATTGGGAAAAATGTCATTTTATGGTCACTAAAGGTATTGTCTTAGGACACATTATTTCTGAAAATGGGATACAGGTAGACAAAGCCAAAATAGATCTTATAGCTAATTTACCTATTCCCAAGACTGTAAAAGACATCCGTTCATTCTTAGGACATGCAGGTTTTTATCGCCGATTCATAAAAAATTTCAGTACTATTTCTAGACCTTTATGTCAATTATTGGCCAAAGACACACCTTTTGAATGGACTAAAGAACGTCAAAACTCATTTGAGCAATTAAAAGAGCATCTCACTACTGCACCTATTATGCAATCTCCTGATTGGAGCTTACCATTTGAATTAATGTGTGACGCTAGCGACTTTGCCATTGGAGCTGTCCTAGGGCAGAGAAAGGATAAAAAGGCATCAGTTATATACTACGCTAGTAGAACTCTGGATAGTGCTCAAATGAACTACTCAACTACTGAAAAAGAATTACTAGCTGTGGTATTCGCTCTTAATAAATTTAGGCAATACTTGATTGGTTCCCCTATTGTTTGTTTTACTGACCACTCAGCTCTTAAATATCTTCTTTCAAAGAAAGACAGTAAGCCTAGGCTTATTAGGTGGATACTCCTACTACAGGAATTTAATTTAATAATTAAAGACAAAAAAGGAGTAGAAAATGTGGTAGCTGATCACTTATCCCGCCTCACTTTTGAAGACAATACTAGTGAACCCTTACCTATTCAAGACTCTTTTCCTGATGAACAGTTATTTTCTGTAACTTCTCTACCATGGTATGCTGATCTTGTTAATTATTTAGTAACTGGAAAAATACCAAGCAATTGGTCATCATCAGATAAAAAGAGATTTCTAGCTATTGCTAGGCACTTCTACTTTGATGACCCATATCTGTTTAAATATTGTGCCGATCAGGTAATTAGGAAATGCGTCCCAAATGAAGAAATCGAAAATGTACTTTTCATGTGTCATTCGTCCTTTTGTGGAGGACATTTTTCATCTCGAGTGACTGCCATGAAAATTTTACAAAGTGGTTTATATTGGCCCACTCTATTTAAAGATTCATATTTATATTGTAAGGCTTGTAACCGCTGCCAAATGTTGGGCAGTATTACGAAAAGAAATCAAATGCCAATGACCCCTATAATTACAATTGAAATATTTGATTGTTGGGGCATTGACTTTATGGGACCTTTTCCACCATCTTGCCAATATGAATATATTTTATTAGCAGTCGAATATGTTTCAAAATGGGTAGAAGCTATTCCTACAAGAAAAAATGATCACCGTACAGTTATTGCATTTTTAAAAGATAATATACTTTCTCGATTTGGAACTCCAAAAGCAATAATAAGTGATCAAGGAACTCATTTCTGTAACAAGCCATTTGAAAAATTAATGAAAAGATATGGAGTGACCCATAAAGTGTCAACTGCATACCATCCACAAACAAATGGACAAGCTGAATTAGCCAATAGGCAAATTAAGCATATTCTTGAAAAAACTGTTGGTTCTAATCGTAAAGACTGGTCTTCAAAATTAACAGATGCTTTATGGGCATATAGAACTGCTTATAAGACCCATTTGGGGATGTCTCCATACAGACTTGTCTATGGAAAAGCTTGTCACCTACCAGTAGAATTAGAACATAAGGCATATTGGGCTATTAGAACTTTAAATTGTAATATTGAAGAGGGAGGAATTTTAAGAAAATTACAGTTAAGTGAGCTTGAAGAAATTCGTAAAGACGCATATGATAATGCCCGAATTCATCAAGCAAGAACTAAAATGTATCATAATAAGAATCTTTTGCGCAAAAGATTTACCCCCGCGCAAAAAGTTCTATTATATGACTCAAGACTACATCTTTTTAGAGGAAAAATGAAATCTCGATGGACTGGTCCATATGTAGTCAAAAATGTTTATCCTTATGGAACTGTCGAGATTGAGGACCCTAAAGATGGAAATACATTTAAAGTTAATGGACATAGATTAAAACCATTTTTAGAAGGATTTGAACCTGAGTTGGAGTCCATTCCTTTGGAGGACCCCAACTATAATGCTGTTTAATATCTTAAAAAATAATTGGTATAGGACATAGTGTATCAGAGTATTTATATTTTCATAAGTCCTATACTCTTAATTAGATAACTTTTTATATATAAGTTAATTTTGTCATTATTATTCTATCTTTTCTTTTTGTATTTTTTTTTATTACAGGTGTTATCCTTAGCTTCTTTTTCTCATCTCACTCATTGAGGACAATGTCAGACTCAGTTGGGGGGGACGGTTTCACGATTAACACCTGTTTATTTATTTTATCTTTATTTCATAAAAAAAAAAAAAAAAATTAGCTTCTCTAGAGAGAGATACACTAAAAAAAGAGAAAATGGCTTTAAATAGGGCTTTGAACCCTCAAAACTTTCCACATCTCTCTTTTTCTCTCTTTTTCCTTTCTTCTTCCTCTCTTTTCTCTCACTCTCGCCGCGATCTCTCTCTCTCATACTCTGCAACTCTCTCACTCTCTTCCCCCAATCTCTCGATCTCTCTCAATCTCTCATTTTTTTTTTAATTTTCTTCGATCCAAAATCAAGATCCACTCTACTGATCACTAAAGGTAAGATCTATAATCCAGAGAAAAGCTTGGTTTTGATTATTCTCTATTTTTCCGATTCAGCTTATATTTTTATTTTTTATTTTAGATTTTTATTTTCTCTCTTTTCCATTATCTAACAAAAATGATGTCCATAAGTTGTAGGTACTCACGCACCAAAGAAGCTTGGAAATATCACTCGATCTACGGCCCTACCAGGTTTTCAGATTTTTAAGTGACAGGTGATATTTTTTCATTTCTTTGTAAAAAAAAAAAATGGACGACGCGATAGCTATTGGTCTTATGTATTTTGAACTTTACCTTGTCATTTTCTTAATTGCTGTTATGATAATGCTGCGTTGTCCTTGTTTAAAAAAAAAAAAAAAAAAAAAAAAAAAAATTTGTTTCTGAATGTATATATTTTTCTTAAATATTTTTAGTTTTTTTTAATAAAATTTCCCACCCACCCCATCTAAGCTCTCTTTAATTAGATCTTAGTTGATAGTTGGAAGGAGTGGAGGGTTGAGTCTAGCCTCTCTTGTTGGCTGAGAGTATAAAAAATGGATCCAATAGTCGATGACCAGACGTTAATGGGTCGCTCACTTGTTTCTGAGCAGAAGAAACCCTCTGCTGGCACTAGCCTTTATGCCATCAAAAGGAAAGCTAAAAGGTTAGGATGGTGTTTGAATTGTTATAGAGAAGAATGTCCTGGTTTAATTGCTCATAATGTCACATCTTTTAAAGTTTACTACTGTTACAAAAGACAATTCAAATCAAAACAAAAGAAAATTTTGGTTGAGAAACAGGACTGGATCCTTTGATACCCAAAAAAATTTTTGTTTTCCCATCCCTCATTTCTTTTCATTTTTATTTTTAGTTTTTGTACATACAATAATTTTCAGTCAGGTCATACTTTAAAATGATCCTACGTGTACATCTGGCTTTCATTAGCTGGTTCGATAGGAGTAATTTGCATGATCCCAGCATCACCAGATATGTCTAGTGCGGTGAATGACTCTAGAGGTAGCGAAAAACTAAGTAAAGCCAGAGTTATCTCTTAGCCTCTTACTGATGTTTTTAGCTTGCTAGTGGTTCTAGACTCATCTCTTTTACTAGAGGTGGATGGGTAATCATGACAACTTGGACGCTCCGGATTGCGTAGCCTCTTTTGTATAGGTGCAGTTGTACCATATATGTATCCAACTTAGTGGATATGCTTAGGATTTTTTAGAAGTTTTTCTTTTACTCTATATAAGATAAATTTGACACGTTAATGTTATTTTGGGTATGTTAATAGCATACAACACATTGTCACATGTTTTACTATTTTCAAATGCTAGAAACTCTTTAAACATTAAACATTTTGAAACAGTGTGAAAATATTTACTGAATCTAAATGGATGAGTAAGCATAAACTATGCAGTTTAAAGACAAGTAGTAGAAACTAATTAACCCATGTGAGCTTTTGTGCCAATCTTTCTTTATGAGGGTTACTATTCTTTTCAGTCTCATTTTATTCTCTTTATCATATCACTCGTTGAAAGTCTCATTATTTTTTTTCCTTTGACTGATCATTAGAAGAGAACGTTCAGGATTTACCATTAGAACGTCCAAATTACTTAAATGAACAAAGTCAATCTATTTTTAAAATGATTTAGGCCATCTTTTCTTTCAAATACACCCCCCTTCACCTAATATTACCTTATTCTCAGTTCTATCCAAATCATACCTTGCTCCACCTGGGAGTACAAACCTCATTTCTATATCCAGGTATGTGATTGGACTGTAATGATGTTGCACGAAGTGGTAAAGAAAGAAAGGAGTTGATTTCAAAAAAAAGAAAAAAAAAGAATGAGAAACTAAAAAAGAAAAAAAAAGAAAAGAAAAAAAATGTACATATGATAAAAAGGAGAAGAGAAAGAAGAGGTTGGAATGAATTGCGCAAACACTCCAATCACATGCTTAGAACAAATGCACCCCAAATCTCCTACTCATCCTAATTTCTAACCTACCAGTCAAAGTCCTAATGATTTAAAAGAAATTGATTTTTAAATTTAAGTGATAAGGATGTTCTCCACGGTAGATCGCTCTTCTAATGCTAAGTATTCTTTCATGAGACTTATTGTACTCTAAATGCCTATACATTGAGTCATAAAAAATGGAAGCAATTCCTCTATCTTTGCTTCCCTACCAAGTGAGATGTTCTCTACACCGGTTTCTGAGAGTTTCTCCTTAAAAGAGTGAAATCCCAGTGAGATTTGAGTTAAAACTACAAATTTGATAACTGCTATTGGCTATGTAAACTTTGAAGTTAAGATCAGTTGCTTGACTTTTCAAGTACACACTGTAAGTTTAAAGAGTATAAAAAATGCTACCATTGACAAAACTGTGAGTATATGTGTTGCATTATTATTACATACTTGAAAATTTCATTTTATTATCAAATTTATCCTTATCTGTTGTAAAAGGAGAAAATCTACCTTTATTTTTATTTTACTTTATTTTTACATTTAAAAAAAAAAAATTTAAAAGAATTTTGTGAGTATATTCACTGCAAACCCTCACGAGACAACACTCGTCCACTAGGGGTAACCTAGGGGTTTAACGGCTTGTTGCATACGCTAAATGCAATCGCGATTCCTGCGATAGTGAGTTAGGTAATTTTATTTTCCTTAGTTTATTCCTACTTTTTAAATTAAACTTTTAGAACAATTTCTCTGTTCACTTCATTGCTAGGGACTAGCAATAAGCTAGTTGAGGGGTGTGACAAACACTGAATATTGTACATTTATGTGCCAATATAATAGACACAATGCTTATTTAAACCCCCAAATTCCTAGTTTTACATGCATATTTGAATTAATATAATTTAACAGTGATGTCACTCAAATGCATGTAATTATTTGTTTTTACACATTTTATATGTTTAGGTAAAAATGAAGTGAAATAAAGGGAAAGAAAGAAGTAGCAACCACACCATAGTATATTCCATAGTCAAAAGATGAATAGTAACCTGTAAATCATTCCAAAAAAAAAAAAAAAAGAAGCAACGAAGAAACATCCAAAGTTGGATGTTAAGTTTATTTTTTTATTATTATTTTTCTCTAACTCTATCTCTCTCTTTTTGCAGGAACAGCTTTCAAAGTGTCAGAAAAGGGAGGAAGAAAAAACGAGACGAATTGAAGAAAATTTGCAAACGCTGACGAACACGATGATGATTTGTCTCTAAACAAACGTCTATAAATTGAGCCAAAGACAGCAAGCTCAAAACACACAGCTTACAACAAATCACAAGCAACAATCACAGTTTGGAGAGAATAGTTTAGGGGAGGTTATTATGTGAGCACTTTATATTGTCCCTAGAAATAGGAAACTTTAGTTTTTCTTTGCCTTTTCTAGTTCTAGTAGTTGTAAAATTTTACTTTTATGTAATTGATAATTTTATGTTAAAAAATATGTAGCAAAACTTTATGTACTGTATTTCTTAAATTTAAAATATTTGTTTTCTTGTATGACCTTTGTCACTTTGTAGTAGTAAAAATAGTCCTATTTAAAATTAGATTTAATATTTCTAGTCTAGTAGTACTTATAGTTGTCCCCTAAAATAGTTAGAAATCCCAAATTTTTAGTTTTTATAGCAATATTTTCATTCACTAAAAGACAGATTTTGCGATTAAATGCCAGATTTCTTAGCCACGTAGTTGTTATAATCACCTACTAAGTCCAAAAGTACATCATACCCATATCTCACTCCAAAAGTATATTTGGATTTGGTTTGGCCTTATTTGTGTTCTTGGAGCTCAACCACTGTGACCCCACAAGAATCCAAAGTCAAAGGTTTAGTATTTTATTTTTGGTTCAGTATTTTCATTTACTTATATTTTATTAGCCTAGTTGTACTAAACTCTCTTATTTTGCAGATTCCACAAATTCAACCCCAGTTCATGTTATGTAAAGAAAATAATATAATAATATTAGTTCTTACCCTTACCTTGGTTTTACAGCTTTAATTTTAATTGGACGGTGATTGCGTGCATCTATTTAACTTATCTTTTAATTTTATTTTGATAACAGTTTCAATTCCAAAATGGTAGGCTAAAACTTTAAATTGGGGATATGCAATAAAAACTTAGAAACCACAGCTTCTGTGCACTAATCTTAAATGGGCAAATTTATCTGGATGAGTTATTTTTCCATTTATGGCCAAAAATATCTATGTATCTATAGTTTATGACCATTTAACATGTTTATATACTATGGCTATAATGGGCTCAAAAGATTATATATATTTGAAATAAAAAGCCTAATTATGTGGATTGTCAAACTATGCCTTTTGTCATAAAAAACACCTAGCATACTCAAACAACTCACATGACAAAGTTAATATTTCAAATATGTGCTTATATATATTTCTATCCAATAATGGATAGGCAATTGTGTAGTGGCAGAGTGGTGGGGACTGGACGCTGAATAACCCACGTCCGCAGCGGGGCACGGTTCGAACCTGGCTACTGCCCAATTGCCTTTTTATTTTTCTTTAAACCAAACGACGTCGTTTCATATCAAACCTGACACACTTGATATGACCCTGACTAGTGAAAGTTTATTTTTAAATAAAGAATGACTCTGCAGTCTTAAATGCCAAATGCTTTTCAAATGCACAAAAGTTGTGGGATCTAGTGTTGGTTTGCATATTCCCAATTTCTTTAAATCATTTTCCCCTAGTTAATTAATATTTCCTGTTTTATAATAGTTTTGCTTAAATATCTGTATTATTTCCATCTTTCGCTATTGTTAAATTTAAAAAGTTTATCTTACAAAAATTTAGCTTATATATATTTTTCTTCCTTTTCTTACTAGTATGTTAGTTAATTTATTTTGCACTGTTAAAATCTTTACCATAAACTGTTAAGAAAAAAATAGCTTTAATTACTTTTATTGCAAACATATAAAAATTAGTAGTTTAGTAAAACCCCACAAAAATCCATCATCTTTTATTTTCTTTGTAGTGACAAAATAGTTATCTACTTAACTTTATAAAATTTTATTCCGTTCCCTGTGGGTTCGACCTGGACTTCCAGAACTTTATTACTTGTACGATCACCTACACTTGGGTGTGATAAGAAAACGCGTCAATAGGATGTCGTCAATAGGATATTTATCTTTAGGTGTGGCTAAATTAAGATTTCTGTAATCGATACAAACTCTTAATTTACCATTTTTCTTCATAACTGGAACAACATTCGAAAGCCATTCAACATACCTGGCAGTCCTAATGAATCCTGCCTTGAGCAATCTTTCACTTTCTTCTTTAATCTTCATAGTGACTTCTGGAGTCATCCTTCAAGGTTGTTGCTTTACTAGTTTGTAGCCAGCTTTGATAGGCAACTTATGCTCTACTAAGCTTCTTTCGAGTCCTGGAAATTCATCATAACCCCAAGCAAAACAATCTCGAAATTCCTTTAGCAACTCGACCAATTTATACTGATCACACTTCCCAAGTTTAGAACTTAGGTAAGTAATTCTCTTTTGTTGATCTGATCCTAAATTGACTTCCAATAGAGGATCCTGTGACACTTCTTGTATTGAATTTTCTGGTAATACAGACAATTCTTCCTTGCCAACATCCTTTAATTCTTTAGAATCTTCTTCAAAAACATAATTTGCCCAATTTATGGTCGAATTTTTCTCAATTCTTGACTCTAAATCTACCATCATTAGCTGTTGTAAGACCAGTCGAATGGTCTCTTCTACATCTCCTATTTTCATAGGTGTATGAGTCATTAAATCATTTTATCATCACTTAATGGTTCCAAAGAACCAAACGACATTTCAGCCAAAATGTCCCAATTTTCTTCTGGAGATTCATCTTCTGACTCTTTAAGGTCAATTGGCTTGACATTACCTTGATACAATTGAACTTCAACACAATTGGAGCTTGTATGAAAAGGCTAAACATCAGCCTTCACTGTTTCAACTTCACAGTTTTCCTTCACAAGCAACAGTTTCTGATGCATTGAAGAAGGAACACATTTATTAGCATGAATCCAATCTCTTCCTAATAAGGCATGATAACTAGGATTAGCATCTACCACAAAAAAAAAGTAATTTTGGACTTGTTCGAACCCACTATGGTTTCAATGGGTATTACTCCTTTGGTGTTTTTCTTATCACCAGTAAATCTTGATATCATAATGTGAGTTTGTATCAACTTTGCATTTTGTTTATTGATCTTTCTTAAAGTATTCTGAGGAATAATGTTGACAACAACACCATTATCAACCAATATCTTGTTTAAAAGAACACCATTTAAACAAGCCTTTATATATAATGGTTTAAGATGCTTAGTCATTTCTGTCGATAGTTCTTCGAATGAATAAACAAAATTACAATCACTAAAAACAAACTCAGGAAGATTTACCTCAGAGACATCCTCAGTAGATGCTTCCATTTCCATTTCTTCATTTATTTGTTGATCTTCTATTGCTTCGAAGATTTTTGGTAACATGAATGTGGCAGTGTTAACTTCCATTTGTTCTGGAAAAGTGCCAAACTGAATAAGCATATTTTCACCCTTAGTAGTTTCATCTTTGAGTTTCATTTCAACATTTCCCAATACTTAGGATTCTACCACTGTCATTGCTTCATCCCCATCATCAATACTCATTGCCTTTTCCAATTCTAATACTTTGGCTTTAATAATGCTTTCCTCAGACATAGTATCATAATCAACCTTTGTATTTCGATCGAACCTAGGATTAGGCCTCGAAATATCACTAAAATCCCTTTTGATTTCATTTCCTAACTCTTGACTTTGAGCCTACATAATAGAAAATTCTTTCCATGTAGTGAACTTCCTCTGCAATCTCCTTTGTTGAGTCCTATTTATCACAGGGACCATATTCTGGTTCTTTTCCTTGGGATGTTGTAGTACATGCCATGTATTCTTTTCAACATAAGAAGGTTTAATCATCCTATTTTTGTTTTGAGGGCCTTGTTGTTCCACCATATTTTTGACTCTGTCATCTTGCAAAACAAACCAATTTGGTACTCCTGATACCAATGTAAATTCACATGATTGTGATGTCTCACCAACTTCTGGTGATTCCTTCAATGCATCCATGTCTATCTCAGCCTGCACCACATGTGTTGGTACCAATTTTGACGGTATGAATTTAGTTTGCCTTTCTCTCTGCATCTCATAATGTTTCTTTGGTGTATGAGAGAATCCTGGCCTTACGTATTGCATGTTCCTTGATGGTCGAACATAGTTACCAACATGGAAATTCCTTAAAAAATTGGCTTTAAAAGGAGCCATTGGCTTTGAGGCATACCTTGCTGTCATAGGGCCAGTATATGTTGAGGCTTGATAAATTGCTCCTCTAAACTGCCCTCTTCCAACATTCATGATTGGTTGGAAAGGAGGTCCACATAAAGTGCTCACCTTCTTTTGTTCGAACAAAGGTTGTTTGTTTTTCTTGCCTGTCTTGGTCCCAACCCTTTCATCATAGATTTCAGCATATCTTTTCCCACAACCAATGCATAAATTCTTTGCATATTCATGGTTGAAAACTGATAACTCAGGGTTTTTCCTTGTCAGTTCTTCGAGTCTCTTCATCTAGTCCTCTGACTTTGCATTTTCTCTCTCTTTGACCAGAGTTTCGAAGGAAATGTCATGGACATTGATTGACACCTCTTGCACTGCTGGGAATGGATCTTCATCAACTCCCATTTGTTTTTCAGGGAATTTCAATTTCCCTTTCTTGATCAGATCTTGAATCCTGTCTCGAAAAACAGTACAATTATTAGTTGAATGGGTCCAAGAATTATGCCACTTGCAATATTTCTTACCTTTTAGTTCATCATTAGAAGGTAATTTTATCCCATCAGACAATTTGATAATTTTCCCTTCTAATAGATGATCAAATATTTCATCCAATTTATAAACATCGAATGAATATTTTTTGAATGATCCTTTAGATTTGTACACCTCAGCAGAAACATTTTTCTTCACAAGACCTTTACATGTAAAAGGTTCTTTTCCTATTATTTCTACAACATCTATCTCATAAGTAGGATCTTTATAATATGTTTTTATTGAAGAAGCATTCCTTTCATTTTCTTCTTCCAATAAAGCATCATATCTAGAGACTCGAGCAGTTAATTCAACAAGATCTCTAAACTCTAAAGCATCGAATTTCTTTCTAAGTCTAAATTCGAGGCCATTTTGGGCCAACTCAACAAATTCAGGTTCAGGTAAAATGATTTTACACTTTGTTCTAGCCCTTTTGAACCTATTTATAAATTGAGTATCCTTCTCATCAGGCTTTTGACATAGTCTGGCCAAGTCAGCCATTGATACTTCTGGTTCTATCTGGAAAAACTGAGTATGGAAGGATTCTTCCATCAGTGCCCAATTATAGATCTAATTAGGGGCTAAATTAGTAAACCAAGTGAATGCACTATCTGTTAATGAACTAGGAAACAAACGAAGCCTAAGATATTCATTATTTCCTGCATCAGCACACTGACTGATGAATTTTGCTACATGTGCAACACCCTGTATTTCTTTTCCGTTAATAAATATTTATTTCAATTTAATTTCTATTCGAAATATTTATTTAGGGTCAAACCATAATTTTCTTAAATATTGAAATACTTTTTATGGTTTTAAAGACAATATCTATATTTTTGTATAAACCGGAATTTATTCTTTACGCTAATAGCAATTTTCTGTATTCTTTATATCAACCGTAAAGTACCAGTTTTGATTTAAATCTGCGTTTATATCGCGTCTTGGGTGTGGGAGCATGTGAACTCAACCACACCGTGCATTTTCCACTTGTTGCTTGGAGCCTACACGATTTTACCAATATATAACTAAGTCTTTATCTCTCAATTCACTCACACAGTATCTCAAACTCACTGAGACTCATAAAACTCTCTCAATTCTCTCAATCACTCTCTTGCTCTCTCTTAAGAACAACACACACACACACACACACACACATATACAGATTATATATTATATACATACACATACAGATACATAGTTATATATATACATCTCAAGATCAAAGAGAAATCGGAGGAGAAATTTCTAACGGCGGATATTCTCGGTCTCAAAATTCTCTGTATAATCACCTCAGTGAGTATTATAAACTCACTCTTAACGTATATATATGTATATTTCAGTGTATATATGTGTGTATATGTATATATATATACACCATTAAAGCTTTGAAAATTGGAGTTTTACAAAAGTTAACCAAAATGAAATCCGTGAATTGGGAATGAAAGATCTTAGTCCCAATAAGCTACGGTTCGAATCCTACGGAGTAATTTATCCGTATCGCGACGTACCATTGATTTAAAGTTTTGACACCCTTACTTTAATCGCAAATATCTAGAGATATAATCTGTATTTGTTTAAATTGATCACATATTCTTAATCTACATGAAAAAACAAAGAAATCCATATATGGCATGACATAATTGAAACAGAAAACAGAAATGGGTAAAAATACAGTTTGAAATAAAAAATAGGGGAAAAACGAGGAAGATGATGAAACTGTGACAACTCGCGTGCGGGACTCGCTCGCGTAACCCATTCTCCCCCTTCGCTTGCGCGGCCCGCTCGCGCGACCCATTTTCCCCCTTCGCTCGCGCGGCCCGCTCGCACGACCGATTCCCCCTTCGCGCGCGCGACTCGCTTGCGCAACCTGGGCATTTTTGAGCAGTTTTTGTATTTTGCACAAGGGACTATTTGGAAATGGTTTTGAAAGTTTTTAAAGAACTGTTTGACAACTATACTGTTTTAAAGGCTCACAGTTAGAAATTGGACTTATAAGAAGCAATTAAGGCCGAGATCTATGTTAAAAGAATATCTAGCTTTGAGATTAATAACTGTTACTACAAACTGTGAACATTGACATACATATTAGGGTCGAGGCTGTGTCAACATACATGTGTGTGAGAAAACGTGAAAAGAGTAAAGAGTGGCGGTCTGGTGTGCCACCTCAATATCGATCGGATATTATTCCTGGTATTGGAGGCGACAATGCGGTGTACAGCTTAGATATCGATCGGATATTATTCCTGGTATCTAAAGCGCTCGTTTCGGATATCGATTGGATATCATTCTTGGTATCCAAAGCGATGGTATTAAGTACGGCTTAGATATCGATCGGATATTATTCCTGGTATCTAAGGCGCTCGTTTTGGATATCAATCGGATATTATTCCTAGTATCCGAAGCGATGGTATTGAGTACAGCTTAGATATCGATCGGATATTATTCCTGGAATCTAAGGCGCTCGTTTCGGATATCGATCGAATATTATTCCTGGTATCCGAAGCGATGGTATTGAGTACGGCTTAGATATCCATCGGATATTATTCCTGGTATCTAAGGCGCTCGTTTCGAATATCGATCGGATATTATTCCTGGTATCCGAAGCGATGGTATTGAGCATGGCTTAGATATCGATCGAATATTATTCCTGGTATCTATGGCTCTCGTTTCGGATATCGGTCGAATATTATTCCTGGTATCCGAAGCGATGGTTGGTCGTGATCGACCCAGATATTGATCGGATATTATTCCTGGTATCTGAGGCGATAGTGTGGTGTGCAACCTCAATATCGATCTGATATTATTCCTGGTATTGGAGGCGACAGTGTTGTGTACGACTTAGATATCGATCAGATATTATTCCTGGTATCTGAGGTAATGGTTTGGTTGAGTCGAGTCTTGTTGAGAGAAAAGAGTCAGAAAGATGAGATGTTACATTGTTCATGCACGGTCGCATATTTATTGCTTACTTTATTTCCCCGTGACTTATGTTGGAATTGGAACCTTGAATCTATTGCTATTAAAGTTAAATTGCACCGTTGTTTATTTGCTCATATATATACATTGCGAGCACTTGTTTATTTTGCTCACTAGCTTTCATAAGCTGATGGCGTTGATGCGTTCTGGACTCTATGTCCAGATTTTCAGGGTCAGGAGCAGCCAGAGTATTTCGACTATGCTAGTTAGAGGCAGGGGACTTTCCAGGAGACTGCTTTATATTTCCTATGTCTTTTTAATTTGGGTTGTAATAAACTAGTTTTAGACATTTGGATAAGGCGTTTTGTGCCCAAGTTTATGACTACTGTAATAATTAGTAAGTTTTAATTTTGGAGGATTATGTTTATTAGTATCCTTTGCTCTAGAATGCTATTAAGATATTTTATTGCAGGGTCAATTGGTCATACTCACTTGCCACGATCTACGAGTCTATAAAGGAAATTAAATGCTTTAATGTATTATGCTACGTCGGGACGTGACAGGCTTTTTGGTATTAGAGCCAGGTTTTGGCTTGACCAATTGTCCAAGACACATAGGATCTCCCGTTAAGATAGAATTAAGATAAGATAGTTCGACTTCATTCCGTGTTTAGTCGCTTTCTATCGTTGAGAATTTTCTTTCTTCTCGAGAGATTGACCGATTTCTTGTTGATCAATGGATAGGTACCGTTCTCTCGATTTTATGGCTGGAAGAAATCTCAAGAATAGTCCCGCTATTGAAGCTGCACCCCCAGTAGTAGACCCAATCGGAATGTTTGAGGCTTTTATAAGGAGGTTGGAGAGGGTTAGCGATCAGAACACATTGAATAATAATCAGAATGGGAATCATAACGGGAATGGGAGGCAAGCCCTCCAGACTGGAGACAAGCTTCTCAAGGAGTTTCGCGCTTTGCGACCTGAGTATTTTGCTGGGACTGATGAACCTTGGCAAGCGGAACAGTGGCTACGCCAGATGGAACGTATCTTTGAGACCTAGAGTGCTCTGATTTGGAGAAGAAGCGTCTGGCTATCTTTCAGCTGTCTTATGCAGCGACTGATTGGTGGGATGCTGAAAAGGCGACCATAGGGGAAGAAGCTTAAGGAGAATGCCGTGGGTGGTGTTTAAGGAAAGATTTCTCGAAAAGTATTTTCCTGAAGAAGAGAAGGAGAAGAGAGAGAAAGAGTTTATGAAGTTGACTCAAGGGAATCTGACTGTCCGTGAGTACACTACTCGATTTGAGCGTCTGTCTCGCTTTGCTACACATATGGTGGACACACCCTAGAAGAAAATCAAGAAGTATCACCGGGGTCTCAACTTGTCTCTCCGACATCTGACTATGGGACATCTGGGCCAGTCAATTAGAGCTCTGGTGAGATTGGCTACGAGGTTAGAAAATGATGGTTGTCAGAATTCGAAGCCATTTGGAATTCGACCTCCACAAAAGGGTTATTCCAGACAAAAACCAGGGTACCCTCAGGGACAGAAAAGGACCTGGGATGGAGGGAAGAAACCTCAATAGACACAAGCAGTACAACAGTATCCGCCTCGAGCAACAGGAGAGAACAACAACAATAACTGCTTCAATTATGGTAATCCCGGTCACCGAGCTAAAGATTGCAGAGTAACTAGGCGTGCTAATCGTCCGGGAGTTGTGTGCTATAATTGTGGCATGCCAGGTCACATAAGTCCGGAATGCAAGGCTCCTAGGAGAGGCAATTACGGTCAGCAAGGACAAGCTCGCCTGAATGCTGTTATCCCCGAGGCTGCTGGCTATGAAGAAACAGAGTACGAAGAAGGTACTTATGAGGAGGGACTGCCCGAGCAACACACAGTGGAAGGTACTCTAACCTTGTTTAACTCTCATGTTAAAGTTTTATTTGACACGGGTGCTACACATTCCTTTATATCTGTTAAGACTGTTCGAAAGTTGGGAATAGTACCGCAACGTTTAGAGGAAGCTCTGAGTGCTGTCTCACCCTTAGGGACCAGCGTCAAGTTATTACATGTATGTAAGGATTGTCCTCTACGGTTAGGAGACCGTGAACTTTTGGCGAGATTGGTGGTTCTTTCGATGAAAGAATTTGATATAATCCTGGGAATGGATTGGCTCGAGAAGAATCATGCGAAGTTGGATTGTGCAAGGAAGAGGATCACATTTGCGGACAATGGGAATCGACTCTTCGATTTCCAATGTAACCCTTCGGGTGATATGTTCCTCACCAGATGCCTAGCAAACATTGAGGTTGTCAGTGCAGAGGTGACAGTGTCATCAATACCGGTGATCAAGGAATTTGAGGAAGTATTTCAAGATATTTCAGGATTACCACCTGAGAGGGACATAGAATTCTGTGTGGAACTGGTACCAGGCACTCAACCTATAACCAAGGTTCCCTACAGGATGGCCCCTACAGAGTTACTGGAGCTGAAGGAACAAGTTCAAGAACTTGAGAAGTTGGGTTTTGTCCGTCCAAGTACTTCACCCTGGGGAGCACCAGTGTTGTTTGTGAAGAAGAAGGATGGGACCATGCGGTTGTGTATTGACTACAGAGAACTGAATAAAGTTACTATCAAGAATAAGTATCTTTTACCTCGGATAGACGATCTGTTTGATCAGTTGCAAGGAGCCACGACCTTTTCCAAGATTGACCTACGGTCAGGGTATCATCAGTTAAGGGTACGAAAGGAAGACATACCTAAAACTGCTTTCAGGACGAGGTACGGACACTATGAGTTCTTAGTGATGCCGTTTGGGATGACGAATGCTCCGGCTGTGTTTATGGACTTGATGAACAGAGTATTCAAGCCCTATTTGGATCAATTCGTTATTGTCTTTTATTGATGATATTTTGATCTATTCCAAGTCAGAGGAAGAGCATGAGCAGCATCTACGGATTGCGATGCAGACTCTCAAAGATCACCACCTATATGCTAAATTCAGCAAGTGTGAATTCTGGCTTAAGGAAGTTAAGTTCCTCAGACATGTGATTTCACAACAAGGAATCTCGGTTGACTCCTCAAAGACCGATGCAGTGGTGAATTGGACTCGGCCAACCAATGCTACAGTAGTCAGAAGTTTTATGGGACTCACCGGTTACTATCGGAGATTTGTAGAGGGTTTCTCAAAGATAGCAGCCCCGTTAATTAGCCTGACTAAGAAAGATTTGAAGTTCGAATGGGCTAATGAGCATGAATGCGCTTTTCTGGAATTGAAAGAGAGATTGACAACAGTGCCAGTACTTACGATACCAAAGAATGGTGAGAAGTTCACTATTTTTAGTGATGCCTCGTATCAAGGATTGGGAGTGTCCTTATGTAAGACAGAAAGGTTATCGCCTACGATTTACGGCAATTGAAGCCAAATGAATTGAACTACCCAACTCATGATTTGGAGCTAGCAGCAGTCGTGTTCGCACTTAAGATCTGGAGACACTACCTCTATGGGGAGAAGTTTGATTTATTCTCAGACCACAAGAGCCTTAAGTATTTGTTTACTCAGAAAGAGATAAACATGAGGCAACGCTGGTGGATGGAACTGATCAAGGACTATGACTTTACATTAGAGTACCACCCTGGTAAGGCTAATGTAGTCGTTGATGCCCTAAGTTGGAAACCTCAAGGAATGATTGCTTCATTGATGTTGAGGGAATGGAAAACTTTAGAGACAATCGCAGAATTTGATATACAGATTTCTGAGGGAAGTGTCGGGCAACAATTTGGATGCCTCATAGTACAACCAACACTTGTGAGTCGAATTATCGAGGCCCAAAAGAAGGACGAGAAGTTTCAAGTATGGTTCGCCAAGATGTCAGAAAAGGACCCTACAGAATGGAAGGTTAGGATCGATGGAGGATACCGATGTCGAGACAGATTGTGTGTGCCAGATTCAGGGGATTTGAGAAAAGATATTCTCGAAGAAGCATATAAATCAAGACTGACAGTACACCCAGGAGGAACAAAGATGTATAAGGATTTGAAGAGAAATTTCTAGTAGGAAAGGATGAAACGAGAAGTAGCCGAGTTTGTGTCTAAATGTTTGACTTGTCAACAAGTGAAGGCCGAACATCAGAGACCCTCAGGATTGTTACAACCCCTACCTGTTCCAGGATGGAAGTGGGAACACATAATTATGGATTTCGTGGTTGGACTACCCCGGTCACAACAAAACCATGACGCGATTTGGGTAAATGTGGATTGTCTGACGAAGTCCGCACACTTCATCGCGTATAATATGACTTACCCAGTAGAAAGGATGAGTCGAATGTACCTACAACAAGTGGTGCGGATGCACGGTGCCCCTGTGTCGATTGTATCAGACCGCGATGCACGTTTTACCTCGGGATTTTGGGAAAGTTTGCAGAAGGCTATGGGAACTTCGCTCAAGATGAGTACAACTTTCCATCCTCAAACCGATGGACAACCCGAGCGTGTTAATCAGATTATGGAAGATATGCTAAGAGCTTGTGCAATCGATTTTGAAGGATCTTGGGAGACGCACATACCATTGGTTGAATTTGCGTATAACAACAGTTATCACTCGAGTATTGGGATGGCACCGTTTGAAGCCTTGTATGGACGGCCATGTCGATCTCCGTTGTGTTGGGCTGAAGTGGGAGACACAGAATTGTTGGGACCAGAGTTGGTAAGAGAGACTAATGAGAAGATTTCACTGGTCAAAGAAAGAATGAAAACTGCACAGAGTAGACACAAGAGTTATGCGGATCGACGTCGAAAGGATTTGGAGTTCAGTATCGGTGATCACGTCCTCCTTAAAGTGTCACCTATTCGGGGAGTAGTACGTTTTGGTCAGAAAAGAGGAAAGTTGGCACCTCATTTTATCGGACCATTTGAAATACTGGAGTGTGTTGGGAAAGTGGCTTACTGACTCGCGTTACCACCAAAGTTACCACCAAAGATGTCTGGTGTTCACAATGTATTCCATGTTAGCATGCTGAGGAAATACGTACGAGATCCTTCACATGTGGTAAATTTTGATGATATTGAGACAAGTCAAAATGTTGTCTACAAGGATAGACCTGTGAGGATTCTTGACCAGAGTATCAAGAGGCTGAGAAGAAGAGACGTGCCTTTGGTTAAGGTTCAGTGGAGGCATCATGACGAGGGAGAAGCATCGTGGGAGTTAGAGTCGGACATGAGGACTAGATACCCCGAGTTGTTTCAGGATTAGTTAGCTCAGATTTCGGGGCAAAATCTCTGTTAAGGTGGGTAGAGTGTAACACCCTGTATTTCTTTTCCGTTAATAAATGTTTATTTCAATTTAATTTCTATTCGAAATATTTATTTGGGGTCAAACCATAATTTTCTTAAATATTGAAATACTTTTTATGGTTTTAAAGACAATATCTATATTTTTGTATAAACCGGAATTTATTCTTTACGCTAATAGCAATTTTCTGTATTCTTTATATCAACCGTAAAGTACCAGTTTTGATTTAAATCTGCGTTTATATCGCGTCTTGGGTGTGGGAGCATGTGAACTCAACCACACCGTGCATTTTCCACTTGTTGCTTGGAGCCTACACAATTTTACCAATATATAACTAAGTCTTTATCTCTCAATTCACTCACACAGTATCTCAAACTCACTGAGACTCATAAAACTCTCTCAATTCTCTCAATCACTCTCTTGCTCTCTCTTAAGAACAACACACACACACACACACACACATATACAGATTATATATTATATACATACACATACAGATACATAGTTATATATATATATATACATCTCAAGATCAAAGAGAAATCGGAGGAGAAATTTCTAACGGCAGATATTTCGGCGGATATTCTCGGTCTCAAAATTCTCTGTATAATCACCTCAGTGAGTATTATAAACTCACTCTCAACGTATATATATGTATATTTCAGTGTATATGTGTGTGTATATGTATATATATATATAGATACACCATTAAAGCTTTGAAAATTGGAGTTTTACAAAAGTTAACCAAAATGAAATCCGTGAATTGGGAATGAAAGATCTTAGTCCCAATAAGCTACGGTTCGAATCCTACGGAGTAATTTATCCGTATCGCGACGTACCGTTGATTTAAAGTTTTGACACCCTTACTTTAATCGCAAATATCTAGAGATATAATCTGTATTTGTTTAAATTGATCACATATTCTTAATCTACACGAAAACACGAAGAAATCCATATATGACATGACATAATTGAAACAGAAAACAGAAATGGGTAAAAATACAGTTTGAAATCAAAAACAGGGGAAAAACGAGGAAGATAATGAAACTGTGACAACTCGCGCGCGCGACTCGCTCGCGCGACCCATTCTCCCCCTTCGCTCGCGCGGCCCGCTCGCGCGACCCATTCCCCCCTCGCTCGCGCGACTTGGGCATTTTTGAGCAGTTTTTGTATTTTGCATAAGGGACTGTTTGGAAATAGTTTTGAAAGTTTTTAAAGAACTGCTTGACAACTATACTATTTTAAAGGCTCACGGTTAGAAATTGGACTTATAAGAAGCAATTAAGGCCGAGATCTATGTTGAAAGAATATCCAGCTTCGAGATTGATAACTGTTACAACAAACTGTGAACATTGACATACATATTAGGGTCAAGGTTGTGTCAACATACATGTGTGTGAGAAAGCGTAAAAAAGAGTAAAGAGTGGCGGTCTGGTGTGCGACCTCAATATCGATCGGATATTATTCCTGGTATTGGAGGCGACAGTGTGTTGTACGACTTAGATATCGATCGGATATTATTCCTGGTATCTAAGGCGCTCGTTTCGGATATCGATCGGATATTATTCCTGGTATCCAAAGCGATGGTATTGAGCGGCTTAGATATCGATCGGATATTATTCCTGGTATCTAAGCGCTCATTTCGGATATCGATCGGATATTATTCCTGGTATTCGAAGCGATGGTATTCAGTACGGCTTAGATATCGATCGGATATTATTCCTGGTATCTAAGGCACTCGTTTCGGATATCGAACGGATATTATTCCTGGTATCCGAAGCGATGGTATTAAGTACGGCTTAGATATCGATCGGATATTATTCCTGGTATCTAAGGCGCTCGTTTCGGATATCGATCAGATATTATTCCTGGTATCCGAAGCGATGGTTGGTCGTGATTGACCCAGATATCGATCGGATATTATTCCTGGTATCTGAGGTGATAGCGTGGTGTGCGACCTCAATATCGATCGGATATTATTCCTGGTATTGGAGGCGACAGTGTTGTGTACGACTTAGATATCGATCGGATATTATTCCTGGTATCTGAGGTAATGGTTTGGTTGAGTCGAGTCTTGTTGAGAGAAAAGAGTCAGAAAGATGTGATGTTACATTGTTCATGCTCGGTCGCATATTTATTGCTTACTTTATTCTCCGGTGACTTATGTTGGAATTGGAACCTTGAATCTATTGCTTTTAACGTTAAATTGCACCGTTGTTTATTTGCTCATATATACATTGCGAGCACTTGTTTATTTTGCTCACCAGCTTTCATAAGCTGATGGCGTTGATGCGTCCTGGACTCTATGTTTAGATTTTCAGGTTCAGGAGCAGCCAGAGTATTTCGACTATGCTAGTTAGAGGCAGGGGACTTTCCAGGAGACTGCTTTATATTTCCTATGTCTTTTTAATTTGGGTTGTAATAAACTAGTTTTAGACATTTGGATAAGGCATTTTGTGCTCAAGTTTATGATTGTTGTAATAATTAGTAAGTTTTAATTTTGGAGGATTATGTTTATTAGTATCCTTTGCTCTAGAAATGCTATTAAGATATTTTATTGCAGGGACAATTGGTCATAGTCACTTGTCACGACCTACGAGTCCATAAAGGAAATTAAATGATTTCTTGTATTATGCTACGTCGGGGCGTGACAACATGTTCAACTGTGGATTGACTTCCATCTCCAGCAAACATTGCAAAGGTGGGGAATTTAAATCCCTTAGGGAACTCGATCCTATCAACCCAGTCAGGATAAGGTTTTCTGTAAACTGGAGTTTGTACCCCCCGAGCCATGGGTCCACAAACCTCATGGATTAAATTAATCATGTCGTTTCTATCAACCATATTAAATGGTTGTTGATGACCTGGTTGACCCAAAGGAGGGTTCATTGGTGGTATTGGAGGTGGTTGAGGATTATTTTCCATCCTCCTAGGATTTCCATTCCTTCGACCCACTCCCATTCCAGGAGGGTCTGGTTCGAATATAGGATTGTTGTTTATTCTCCTATTTTGGCCTGTTACGTTTTCTCTAGGCCTTGGTTCTTCGATATTTACTGATCTATAAACATAATCTTGACCACTCACATGGTTCCCTTGTATCCCTTCAAATACTGGAGGAGTATTATTAGGGACAGACATATAGAAACTTTCTTGTGAGTTAGGCCTAAAAGGAGGCCAATTTGGATGAGTCATAGGATTTGGCTGAAATAAGCCATGAGTATGACTTCTTTCATTCTGTCGAGTCATAGAAGGATTTCCATTCGGCACCATTACTGGTGTAAATTGTGGTATACTATTGTTAAAGGAAGTGATCAGAACATTAACATTCTGGATCATATTTCCCAAATGATCAAATATTGGTGTCAATTGATTCACCAAATCATGTCGACTTTCTGAACCAACATTCCCATTATTTGGAATTGAATTTAAATTTTCAACTCCTATTTCTGAGTTTTCATTGGTTGCATGATTCCCAGTATTGCTGCTCTGAGGATCTTGGTGTGGAGAACCACTAGTTTCAGCAATATTAACACCAACATTGGCGTTATCAACAGACCTACTGCTTCGAAGGTTTCTGTTTGCCATCCTTTGACACTAGTGTCCCACCGGGCGTGCCAAAAATGTTTGGTTGGAAAATTTATAAGTATGTGCGAGCGTGCCAGGCAAGCAAATTGCCAATGTGTAAATGTGATTATCCAAACTGCGCCTCACCAAGCAAATTGTGGTGACGTTCGATGCCTTGAACAGGACTTTAATCGTGTAAAGATGAAGTTAATTGAAGCACTTCGAACTTATTCTAGGACAACTACTCCTAAATAAACAGTAAAGAAAGCAATAAAGTAAGAAACTACTTTTATTAAATTAAACAGACTACAATCTAACATTGAAGATGACTTCGAAGGTGTTCTACTCCTAAAGTTAAGTATCTAGATAGAAATACAGTAAATGTATTAAGAGATATATGTTGATGTTGATCGAAGGATCTCTTTTCGAACACAAACTCCTTCTATTTATAGACATCGAGGCTTCTCAGCAACTCTGTTTGAATGTTCCCTCCTCTTTTCAAACTAAAAACTGCTTTCACACCTGATATATCCTCATGCTGACACTTGTCATTTCAGTTATCTCACAATGATTGACACGTGTCCCCTGGCAGTTGATAAAACAGACCCGCAAACTGTTATAATTGCTCCTGAGTTGCTTCTGATTTGGTCAACTTTTCTTCCACGTTGTATCCTACGTGGCACCTTTACATTGGCTGCATATTTTCATCACAAACACTTATACTCTTAGGGTGCGTTCGATAAAACTGAAAATTAAGTGCTGAAAATTAAGTGCTGGATTTTAAGTACTGAAATTTTAAGAGATTGAATTTGTAATAATGAAAACAGTGCTTCAATTACTGAAATAGAAAGTATTCAGTGATTATTTTCAGTAGAAAGTTTTCACTTAAAGTTTTTAGTAATTTTTTGGCTGCTTTTTCAATTAAGTGGTATGTTATCAAACGCACTGAAAAATAATAAGTGCTGAAACTTTTCATTTTCAACACTTAATTGGGTTATCAAGCACACCCTTACTGTCACATCTTTTTGTGAGTATCTATTTGTGAACCTTTTGTGTCCTAAACATTGCCCTTTTTACTTTGTAATAGGTTATTTTGTACAGGGGTAGATATGTAATAAAATAATTTCATTGGCATGCAAAATTTCTCAATGTGTAATTAATTTTATAGAAATTTGGGCGAAAGTCCCTAGAAGTAACTTTCAAGAGTTTTGAGTCCAATTTTGATCTGTAACTTGTTAAAAAGTTCGTCAAATATGATTTAACCATAAATAGGGAAAAAAAAAAGTTCATCAAATATAGAGTTAGAGTGAAATTTCACTTAATATGGTTCTTGAAAATTTCACTTAATATTCATGTATGTCAAGTGAAATTTAAATGATTTTGTATGAAATACATTTTACTATTAAAAAATCTTAATTTTTCTTAAGTAAAAAAGAAAAAACAAAAATAATCTTACCTTTATAATAGGAGTATCATTTTCACTAATTGTGTCTTAATTTCAATAAATAATTAATTTAAGATGTCATTTTCAAGTTTACAAAATGGCCAATCTCATTAACCGATCGATGCCCATCCGTTGAAAACATAGAAGTAGCGTAGACGCCAATCTAACTATGACTCCTACAGCCTACTACTCAGTTTCTATCTTCGTGGAGACAGAGAGTGAGATCGTCTCCCCAGCGCCAGTCTAATACATACATATTTATAGTTTTATTTTATACACAGAGAGAGAGAGAGAGAGAGAGAGAGAGAAACCAGAGAGATGGCCAGTTGGCTATGGACGCCACCACATCTACAGGTCGCTTCCCGATACTTGGAGCCCAATTTAACATCTCATCATCATCATCATCATCACCATCACCATCACCATCATCATCATCATAGTCGCATACGCTTTTCTGATTTACACCAAGTTCGTCCTAATCCTCACTCTACTACTCTAAGAATTCTTCGTAGCAGAGTCTATTGCAATTCCAAGGACACCAGCAGCAGCAGCAGCAGCAGCAGCAGCAGCAGCAGCAGCAACAACAATCAACCGGAAAGAACAGGAATTCAGCTTTACGGCGAAATCGAAAGGTCTGTTCAGTAATTCTTTTCTTTTAACTTCTTTGTAATACCTGCAAATTTCCTCAATTATTACTTCTCTCAAATCACTCTCTTCATCTCCTTAAATACTTATTTGTCATGATTTATCTATTCAATGGCCAGAATTAGCTAGGTATAGAGCTATGAAACATAAAACGTAATTTATCTGTTCGAATTTAGCTTTCGATCTAACTAGCATTGTGACTTGTAGGATTAGTAATAGATTAATAGGACATTAGAATTCCATGAATATGTAATAATATAAGAAAAAAAGGAAAAATGGAGAAATGCCAAGGGAAATGTTCAAATTCGGGGGAATTAGTCATCAAAAGCACTATGCAATAAGTCTTAATCACCTTTATTGCTCGGTCTCTACGCCATTATTTAAGAAAAGAATTGGGAAAAGGTTAATTCTATTATTTACATCCCAAAGATTATATAGATTACAAGAGCGTAAGGAAAAAAGAAAGAGAATAAAAGAAAATAAAAGATAATAAAACCTATCATAACTATGGTCAACATGACCCATAAATATAAAAATAAAATCCGTAATTAACTTCTAATGCAACACTCCCCCTCAAGCTGGAGCAAAGACATTGACAAGCCCAAGCTTGTTAAAAAAGATTGAAGAAGCGTTGGACCAATAGACTTGGTAAACATATCAGCAGTTTGTGCGGATGAGGGAACAAAACTTGGAACTATAGCTCTAGGTCGAACTTTCTCCCGAATGAAATGGATATCAACCTCCACATGTTTAGTTTTGACATCATAATGGTAGATTTATTATCACGTCGATGATCCTTCTACTTGGAAACCCAACTCACTTAGAAGAGATTGAAGCCATAAAAGCTCACACGTGCCTTGAGCCATGGCACGATACTCAACTTCAGCAGAAGAACGTGAAACAACAGCTTGCTTCTTACTCTTCCAAGATATAAGATGACTACCATAAAAAGTCAAAACCAGAGGTAGAGCGCCTGTTACTGCTAGAGCCTGCATAATCTGCATCTGTAAAGCAGGAGATACCCGACTGTGTTCCTGCTTTAAAGAAAGCTTGGGATACCGAAGAATGTGATAAACAACATCCAAATGAGAAGTATGCGGTGAATGCATAAATTGGCTCACAACACTGACAGCAAAAGTAAGATCCGGTCTTGTGTTTGTCAGATAGATGAGACGACCCACAAGACGCTGATGCACAGAAGGATCGGGCAAAAGCTCTCTCATTTCCGAAGTTAACTTAAGGTTAGATCCATAGGAGAGGAGGCAGGTCGATACCCAAGCATACCCATGTCCTGAAGAAGATCAAGAGAGTGCTTTCGCTGAGACAGAGAGATACCCTGGTGAGACCTAGCAACCTCAATACCAAGAAAGTAACGAAGGAGACCCAAATCCTTAACGTCAAACGACGTACCAAAATCACCTTCACTTGAGTGATACCTGATGCATCATTGCCAGTAATAATAATATCATTCACATATACTGAGACAATAATACACCTTTCCTGAGACTGATGACGAATAAAACACGTGTGATCTGAATGGCACCGAATAAAACCCCATACAGAGGACCACATCATTGTAGTTATTAAACCAAACACGAGGAGATTGCTTTAGACCATAGAGAGACTTGCGGAGGCGACACACCTTCCGAAAACACTCCCCCTGAGCCCGAAAACCTGGCAGAGGATCCATATAGATATTCTCAGTCAAGTCACCATTAAGAAAAACATTTTTAACATTGAGTTGGTGAAGGGGCTATGAATAAGATGCTGCTAAAGAGACCAGAATACGAACAATAGTTAACTTGGCCACAAGGGCAAAAGTGGCACCAAAGTCTTTACCAGGAATCTGAGTAAAGCCCTTAGTAGCAACCAAACGAGCATCAGTATCGAGTTTGGGCCAGTTCAAGTGTGTAGTTTTTGCAGGAAGGTGGCCTAGGGACAAGCCGTCGGTTGCCTATTTGACTTCTTTTGACCACGTTTGGCTTAATTAGTGGTCTTTAACTTTGGTCAGGGTTCACGTAGGATCCCTTTAAAGCTTCCGTTGTTTGATTGTCTAGGTTAAATTGTATCTTTCACTCTTTGACCATCTTTTCGACTTTCATGTTATTTTTGGCCGTCAACGTAGGACTTGGGCCTTGTGGTTTGACTCCGTGCCCCTGTGTCTCGGGTTTTGGGGCATTACAATTCTAAAATACAGTTTGTTAATTCTGGTGAGAACTTAATCCAAGCTGAATATTGAGCATCACAGAAAGAGACTTTGAGGATTGCATTGATTATCCACTAAGTTCTAAACTTCTAGCTAGAAAAGGGTGTACTATTTAGTGATAGCTAGTAGTTTCCTTTTCACTTTTCTTGTGTGATACACCTAAAATTGGCTCTGTCCTATGACCGAGCGGTTCAAATCAACAGCCAGTCTATGTCCCGGTCAAATCATGCACGACTCCTCGGACAAACATCAGCCCGAGCGGTCTAGTCTACCCGAGACTCACCATCCCGAGCGGTTCATTCACGACCAGACCAACCGGTCGGGAAGACCGCACTGGCACGGTCCGTACAGGCGCAGGCCAGCTGGGCCCACAACACATGCCCCGGAATATTCCAGGCAGTTTCCTACTCAAGATAGAAGACTTATGGAAAGTGGGCATTGTTTCCTAATCCAATTAGGAAACCCCCACAATTAATGCCAATCAAGCTCAATTGGATTATATTTCCTTATCCATGTATGAGTAGGTCTCTTGCATCTATAAAAAAGACCACTCACCCCCTTTCAAAGGAATCAACTTTTCAGTCTACACAGCACCTCTATAGCGGTCACCAACACGCCCAGCCGACCTACGGTAGCTCCAAAAAATTGTTGGTTAACCGCAGGTCCCCGGCTTTTTACAGTATAGTGAACGTGCTCAGACACACTCGTGGACGTAGGTTCCTTCATTAATAGGGCCGAACCACATACAAAAAACCAGTCTTTCACTCTCTCTTTCCTTAAATTGCTATAATCTACTTTAACCAAATTTTGGCATCATCAGCTTGGCGCCGTCTGTGGGAATGACAAGTTCCTCATCAACAAATCTCTTGGCTGATAGCCATGCCTTCGAAAAAGGGTGAGAAGACTGCACAGCAGGCCAACCGGGACGTTCCGCCGGCCTCGGCACTGGCTATGACAGTCATGACCTCTGAGCAGATCACCGCGACCCTTGCACAACTCTAGAAGGGCCAACGTCAAATCCAGCAACAGATCGAAGCCCTGCTGGCCCAGCAAATCAGTCCTCCTATGGCCGGGAAACGACCTGGGAACGTAGCGTACGGTCGGAAACCGATCTTGACCAGACAATGTGCCCGAGCCAACCCGTCCGGTACTGAGGATGCCAGAGACATCAACAGTAGGCGTGCTGCCCGAGAGGAAAGGCAAGAGCATATGGCCCGGGAATCAGTCCTCGGTCAAGAGCCGAGGTGTCTCTAGGCACACGATGAACCGGAGTCATAGCCAAGCCCGATCCCAGGGGACAACACACCGCCATGAGAAGGAAGCCTCCTCCACTAACCCGACCTGCAGCCCGGATATTGGTCGGGAATGTGTGGTGGCACGTATCAAGGACTTGCAGAAACAGATTGATGGAGTGGCCAAAAGGCTGGGCCAGAACCCTACTCATAATCACACCAATACCGAGACAGAGGCACTATTCTCTAGCCAGATCACGAGGTTTGCCATCCCGCGCAAATTTAAGCAGCCTCGCCTAGATCCCTATAACGGCTCGAGAAGCCCGGTCGACCACGTCCGGACCTACAAGACTCAGATGGCCCTAGCCACCAACTCCGATGAACTACATTGCCTGACCCTCCCTAGCACTTTGAAAAGCCCGGCCGTAAATGGTTCTACTCCTTAGAGCCCCGATCGGTCCGCAGGTTCAAGCAACTCAGCAAGCAGTTCGTCGACCAGTTCATCGGTATGCATGAACGGCCAAAGCTTGACATGCAGCTACTAACAGTCATACAAAGGAATAATGAGACACTCACGGAATTCACCGACCGGTTTAATCAAGAGAAGCTCAGAATCTATGATCTTGATGAAACTGTCGCTATTATAGCCTTCTGCTCGGGAGTTCAACACACCAAGTGCGCTGCATCGTTTCACATAAACCGGCCGGAAACCTTAGTTGAACTCACTGAGAGGTTGGAAAATACATTAGCACTGAAGAATTTTTAAAGACCAAAGACCCCGGGCGCGTAAGCAACGAGTCTTTCGGAAGTAAGCGAAAGCGAGATCAGCCCAGGAGTTCTGACAGTTCTTCCAGTTCACAGCAGTCAGGGTCCGGCAGTCTCGACCCGACCTCCAGCTCACAGCAGGTCGGGTCTGGCAGTCCCGACCCGACCTCCAGGTCACAGCGGTCTGAGTCCGGCAGCCCTGACCCGACCTCCAGTTCACAGCGGTCTGAAACTGGCAGCCCTGACCCGACCTCTAGTTCGCAGCAGTCAGGATCTAGTGATCCTGACCTTGAATCCAGCTCAGAGTAATCAGGAGTCCGGAGATCCCGGCCCGACCTCCTGTCTCTAACAGTCTCAACCAATCCAACTACAGTGGTACTTGCCCGATCATCGCATAAGGCTCCGCAGACTGTCAAAGAGCTCTTGAAAAGACCTCGGGCCACACCCGAGGCACATCAAAATGTTAGATATTAGCCTTTTTTATTATTAACCTTTTATTCCTTTTGTTTTAATTTATGTTTAGTCTATGGGTCTTATTGTAATATTGGGTTCTTATTATTCTTAATAATATAAAAGGGTGGAACATATTGTTCAACCCTAAGCTTCACAAAATAACTTGTTAACATGGTATCAAAGCCACCTAAACCTACCCTCACCAGCCGGCAGCCCTAACACCACCCATCATCACTTGCACCACCTCTAAACACCACCCACCACCTACCGGCAGCCCTAACACCACCTACCAACACCTGCGCCACCTCTAAACACCACCCACCACCACCCACACACCCACTTCCCTTGCGCCGCACCTCCCAGACCTCCCCTTCTCCTGAGTCGCAAGTCCAACCTTCACCACAGCCCAGCCGAACCCTGGTCTCTTCATACCCAGTCCAGCCGCACCCTATAAACCACCTACCAAGCCTAGCCGAGCCTCACACAGCCCAGTTCCAGCCCATCCGAACCCTAACCACACTTGACCTAACTATGTTGGTCTAGATTTGGTACATTACCACTATATCTCCTTATTTATTCTAGTTACTCTTCATCACCTTCACAACATTATGAGGTTTTGTTTTGATTGACGTTTAACTTCCACAAAATTTTTTTTGGGTCCCCGATCAGCCGTTTGCTGATCCGTATGTCCTAAAGTCCCTTGCTTTTCTCCCTGCCTTCGGTGATTTTTTAGGTGTGATTATTGTGAGGGTATCCTTCGATTGTTGGCACCATGATAGACGATAAGATTACGTCACCCGACGATGCTCAACAGCCTCAGATGAGCCAGTTAGTTGCTCCCTAGGACAACCCAACTCTTAAAATCACGACCTCTTTGTTCAATGGCCAAAACTATGTACCTTGGTCATAGTCTGTTCTTCTCTACTTGGAAGGGAAAGCGAAGGAGGGTTATATAGATGGGACTATCCAAGCACCAAATGTTGCAGATGCGAGTTTTGCCAAATGGAAGGTTGAGAATGCTCTTGTTAGAGCATGGCTAATTCATTCTATGGTACCCGAAATTGGTGAAGGCTTTCTGGGCATGACTACAGCCTGCGATATTTGGGATACCGTTGCTCATACCTATTCCCATAAGGGAAATTATGCTCAGGAGTTTGAGTTATCTAGGGTGATTGATAGCTCAGAGTAGGGGACTATGACCGTTATTCAGTACTACACTTTTCTCATTACTCAGTGGAAACGTGTTGATCATTTTCAGGACTATCATCCGGCTTGTCCTCAGGACGTTATTGGGTATCAGAAGCTTCTGGAGAAGCAACGGGTTTTCAAGTTCCTTCAAGGGCTTCATTCTGAGTATGATTCTGTTCGTAGTAGGGTACTTGGGATGGATACTCTTCCCACGCTTCGGGAAGCATTTGCTTTTGTCCAGAACGAGGAGAGTCGCCGTTCTGCTATGCTTCCGGTTACCTCTACCGAACGCTTTGCCTTTGTTTCTGCTCCTTCTCTTCTAAAGGGTCCTCCGCAGCTTCGTGGTACATCTTCTTTGAGTGAGTCTGACTCTTCCGAGAAGTCGCAGAAAATGTGTGATTATTGCAATCATTGGGGACATGTTTGGGCTACTTGTTGGAGTCTTCATGGTCGTCCGCCTGGGACACGTGGCGGTCGCTCTGGCGGTCGTGGGGCACTTGGTGGCTGAGGAGGGCAATCACGTGCTCATCATACTGAGGTCATTGATGTTACTGACTCCGGGTCCACAGCTCAGCCAGAGATATCTCCATCAGCCCCTTTATCTACCACGGAGTATGTGGATGCATTGCGGGGTTTAGATGCTCTTCGTAATCTGATGACTCGTCGCTCTCCGTCTACTTCCACAGGTGCTTCGACTTCATTTGCCCAGACAGGTAACTTAGTATACTCTGCCACAACATGTTTGTCTCACTCATCTCCTCCTTGGATTATTGACACTGGTGGTTCAGACCATTCGTCTAGTTCATCCGATTTATTTTCTGTGTTTACTCCTTCAGGACAAGAGAAAATTCGTATCGCCGATGGCACTTTTTCTTCTGTTTCGGGAAAGGGTGTCATCCATGCCACCCCATCTCTTCCTCTGTCTTCTATTTTACATGTTCCGAGTTTCACCTCAAACCTTTTATCTATTAGCCGTATCACTCATGATCTTAATTGTAGTAACTTTTTTTCCTTCCTATTGTGTTTTTCAGGACCTTATCACTCGGAGGACGATTGGCAGTGGTAGAGAGGAGCATGGTACGCGCCATACTACAGCTTTTGAGAATAAGTCTACAGACATATGGCTTTGGCATAAGAGATTATGCCACTCCTCTTTTTATTTACTTAGGCATTTATTTCCGTCTTTACTTGTTAATAAAGACGTTTCAGAATATTTATGTGAGTTATGTGAACTAGGGAAACATCACCGGGCATCTTTTGCACCAAGTATTAATAAAAGTTTAGCTCCTTTACTTTGGTTCATTCTGATGTATGGGGTCCCTCTCGTATTTTGTCTTTGAAAGGTTATCGTTGGTTTGTTAGCTTTGTTGATGATTATTCACGAATCACATGGATTTACCTGATGAAAAACAAAAATGAGGTTTTTTCCATTTTCCAGAACTTCTATCAAATGGTGTTGACACAATTTGGAAAGGGAATTCAGATACTACGTTCTGATCAAGGGGGAGAACATATAGATTCGGGTCTGGGAAATTTTTTTGTTTCCAAAGGGATCATTTATCAAACTTCTTGCACTGACACCCCGCAACAAAATGGGGTAGCAGAACGCAAGAATCGCCATTTACTTAATGTCGCTCGTTCTATACTTTTCACGGCTAATGCTCCCAAATCATATTGGGGTGATGCGGTTCTTACGGCTGCATATCTCATTAATAGACTGCCTACTCAGGTTCTCCAAAAACAGGCTCCCATTGAACTTTTATCTAACTCTTCTTCCCTCTTTTCTATTCCTCCCCTGGTCTTTGGGTGTGTCTGTTTTGTTCACAACCACTCACCTACTCGTGGGAAGTTAGACCCTCGGGCTCTTAACTGTGTCTTCGTGGGATACTCTCCTACCCAGAAAGGCTACAAATGTTATCATCCCGAGTCTAGAAAGTGGTTTGTGTCTATGGATGTCACATTTCATGAGTCAGTTTCCTTTTTTGGGCATGCCAAGTCACCTCTTCAGGGGGAGAAGCAGAGTGAAGAGATTCTTGGTACTTTATTGGTAATTCCTGTTATCCCTGTTAGTGTGTCACCTCAGAAAGAGAAGGAAACTAGAAATGTGGAAGTAGAGAAAGTGATGGAAGTAGAGCCATATCCTAAACAGGGAGAGTTGTTCCCAAAGGACAAAGAATTGTTGGTTTATTCCAAGGGTACATAGAGTAAGAGAAGAAACAAAGAGGTTGAGACCAATGCTCCTATTCCTCTACTGTCATCTACTCCAACTGGTGAGGCTCCAACTGACCTTGATTGTGATTCAGGTAATTTAAATAACTCCCTATCTGTCAAGTCTAGTGATCTTGATGTTCCTATTGCTGTTCGTAAGGGTGTTAGAACTTGTACTCAACACCCTATTTCAAATTTTGTGTCCTACTCTCATTTATCTCCTACTTACCGTGCCTTTCTTTCAAGTATTGCCTCTATTGTAGTACTTGACCATGTTCAGGATGCTCTCAATGATCCCAAGTGGAAACATGCCATGGATGAGGAGATGAATGCTCTCCACAAGAATGGCACTTGGGAGTTGACTAAACTACCTATGGGCAAAAGAACTGTGGGGTGCAAGTTGGTGTATACAGTGAAGCATAGAGCAGATGGTTCTGTTGGGAGGTTTAAAGCTCGCCTAGTGGCCAAAGGATTCATCCAGACTTATGGGGTGGATTATCAGGAGACATTTGCACCTGTGGCTAAGATGAATTTTGTCAGGATCCTTCTATCTATAGCAGCTAACCGGGAATGGCCACTTCACCAGTTTGACGTTAAAAATGCCTTTTTACATGGTGACTTGGAAGAAGAGGTGTATATGGACATTCCTCCTGGATTCGAGAGCCACAAAACTGAAGGAAAGGTATGTAGATTAAATAAGGCCTTGTATGGCCTTAAGCAGTCTCCAAGGGCATGGTTTGAGAGATTCACACAGGCCATGTACAGATATGGCTTTAAACAAAGCCAGGCAGACCACACCTTATTCATCAAACACTCCTTGCAAGGTAAGACTACAGCTCTCATTGTGTACGTAGATGATATTGTCCTCACTGGTGATGACTTAGAGGAAATGCAGCGTCTCAAGGGATATATGGCAAAGGAGTTTGAAATTAAGGATCTAGGAGATCTGAAATACTTTCTTCGGATTGAAGTTGCGAGGTCTAAACATGGGATCTTCATCTCTCATAGGAAGTGTAAATGTGTGAAATCACAATATATTGAATGAATAAAAAGAAGATTACAAGAGCCTATATGTAGGCTTCCAACACCTAGACTAAATCACTAACTAAGCGATGTGGGACAACACATATATACATATACACACTATTAACACTCCCCCTCAAGCTGGAGCATACATGTCAAATGCACCAAGCTTGTTACAAATATATTTCACTCGAATCCCTCCTAATGCTTTAGTAAATAAATCGGCTAACTGATCGGCAGACTTCACATGCACTGTATGAATAACATTTTCCAAAAGCTTCTCTCGAACAAAGTGACAATCGACTTCAATGTGCTTTGTCCTTTCATGAAAAACGGGATTAGAAGCAATATGAACTGCAGCTTGATTATCACAAAATAAACTCATTGGGGTAGTTTGAGTAAACCCAAGTTCCTCTAATAAATGCTTCATCCATACTAGCTCACAAGTAGTGTGGGCCATTGCTCTGTACTCCGATTCTGCGCTAGACCGAGCTACCACGGTTTGTTTCTTGCTTTTCCATGAAACAAGGTTGCCCCCAACAATAACACAATAGCCAGTAGTGGATCTCCTATCACCAGGAGAACCTGCCCAATCTGCATCAGTGTAACCTTCAACTCGTATGTGACCATGGTCTTTGTATAACAAACCACGTCCTGGAGCACCTTTGAGATATCTCAAAATGTGCATCACTGCATCCCAATGGGTTGTTCGAGGACAATCCATAAACTGGCTAATCACACTCACAGCGAATGCAATATCAGGTCTAGTTACTGTTAGATAATTAAGCTTCCCTACTAGACGTCTGTACTGTCCTGGGTCATCAATGAGCTCTCCCTGATCTGGTAACAACTTAATATTAGGATCCATAGGAGAATCCAAGGGCTTGGATCCTAACATGCCTGTTTCAGAGAGGAGATCAAGAACATACTTTCTTTGAGAGAGACAAATCCCTTCACTAGATCTAGCCACTTCAATGCCCAGAAAGTATCTAAGTTGTCCCAAGTCTTTAGTTTGGAACTGCTTTTGCAAGAAGTGCTTCAACTCCTGAATTCCCTTGGAATCATCTCCAGTTATAACAATATCATCAACATAAACAACAAGTAGGATTTTACCTGCCGAAGAGTGCTTATAAAAGACAGAATGATCAACACCACACCGCTGGAGACCAAATTGTGCAACGACTTCACTAAATCTTCCAAACCAAGCACGAGGGGACTGTTTCAGACCATATAGGGACTTCTTCAACCGACAAACCATACTAGACTCCCCCTGAGCAACAAACCCAGGTGGTTGCTCCATATAAACCTCCTCCAAAAGAGTGCCATTGAGAAATGCATTTTTGACATCTAACTGATGTAACGGCCAGTGATAAGTAGCAGCAAGAGAGATAAAGAGACGAACGGAAGCAATCTTGGCAACCGGAGAGAACGTCTCGGAATAATCAAGACCATAAACCTGAGTATAGCCCTTGGCAACAAGACGTGCTTTCAATCGATCAAGGGTACCATCAGGATGCATTTTAACAGTAAAAATCCAACGACACCCAACCACAGATTTCCCAGAAGGAAGAGGTACCAATTCCCAAGTACCAGTTTCTGTCAAGGCAAGCATCTCATCCTCCATAGCTTGTTTCCATCCTGAATGGGAAAGTGCCTCTGCTGTAGACTTAGGAATAGAGAAAGTAGACAAAGACGCAACAAACGAAGAGAAAGTAGGAGACAAATGATCATAAGAGACAAAATTTGAAATAGGATGAGAAGTACAAGTACGCTTACCCTTCCGGAGAGCAATCGGAAGGTCTGAGTCTGACGGAGGCGGATCTGAAGACACAGAGGCCACAGGCGCTGTAGCTGAATCCAAAATAGTCTCAACATGCTGATGACGGCGGGTGTATGTCTGGAGGTCAGGACGGTCCAGCCCAGCTTGGGGAGGTAGGGAGAGGGGAAGGGGAAGGGGAACCATAAAGTCAGGATCAGTAATAGAGTGAGACTCAGAGTAATATGGAGTAGATTCAAAGAAGGTAACATCAGCTGAAACAAAGAAGCGATGCAAGGAAGGACTATAACAACGATAACCCTTCTTTGTTCTGGAGTACCCCAAGAAAACACACTTGATAGCACGGGGATCCAATTTATCGGTACCTGGAGTAAGTTGATGCACAAAACAGACACACCCGAACACACGTGGAGCAACAGGGAAAGGTGGGGTAGTAGGAAACAAAGTGGCATGGGGTGTGCCCCCATCAAGGATGGAAGACGGCATACGATTAATTAAATGGCAAGCAGTAAGAACTGCATCTCCCCAGAAATTCTTGGGGACCCTCATCTCAAACAACAATGTACGGGTGACTTCTAATAAGTGACGGTTTTTTCTTTCCGCAACCCCATTTTGCTGAGGGGTATGAACACACGAGGATTGATGAAACATGCCATATTGTGCCATATATGTGGTGAAAGGATGGGAAAAATATTCTTGTGCATTGTCACTACGGAGAATTTTAATAGGAACATTAAACTGGGTCTTTATTTCATTACAGAATGTAGAAAAAATAGAAAATAACTCAGAACGATTTTTCATTAAATAAAGCCACGTAGTTCGGGAAAAATCATCAACAAAACTAACAAAATACCGATATCCCTTAACAGAGGTAATACGGTGTGGACCCCAAACATCGGAATGCACTAATTGAAATGGACTAGTCACACGTTTATTAACTCGGGGAGCAAATTGGACACGGTGATGCTTCCCCAATTGACAGGACTCACACTCTAAAGTAGATAAATTACTTAAACTGGGTACTAAAAGCTTCAGATTGGCCAAGGAAGGATGACCAAGACGGCAGTGGATCTGGTGGGGAGACACAGTGGCAGGACACGCTGTTGGAGTAGAAGAAGTAGGCAATTCATCAAAGTAGTAAAGACCTTCGGATTCATGCCCGACGCCAATCGTCCTCCGAGTCGTCAAATCCTGAATAAGAACAGAATCAGGAAAAAAGGAAACACAAGCATTAAGATCTTTAGTCAACTTCGCAACAGATATCAAATTAAAGGGTGAACGAGAAATAAAAAGAACAGATGATAAGGATAAAGACGGGGATAATTGGACAGTCCCTATGCCTTCAACGGGCATAGAAGAGCCATCTGCCAAAGTAACTGGAGGTAAAGATGAGGACGGTTCAAGAGATGAAAAAATGGTGGATATACCTGTGAGATGATCGGTGGCAGCAGAGTCAATTACCCAAGGACGAGTACGGGAAGTAAGACAAGCAGTAGAGGTACCTTTCTGAGCAAGCGAGGTACTAGGAGCAGAGGCATGCTGAGAGGCCTGGAACTGAAGGAATTGAGAGTACTCTTCACCAGAGATGGAAATCGGATCACCCGCAGTAGGAGCATGAGAAGATGGCGAAGCATCGCTAGAGACAACAGCATGTGCAAATCGAGCAGGGCGACCAACAAGATCCCAACATGTCTCCTTATAATGACCATCCTTATCGCAATTGGTGCAATGAGGACGACCACCACGACCACGGCCCCCATATCCACCACGATTACCACCACGGTAACCACCACGACCACGACGGGGATTACCATCACCCCGACCAGTAGTGGAGGGCGGAGCCTGAGTAACTAAGGCAGAATGATCAGTAACAGAGGAAGTAGAACCCTGATCACGAGACGTACTCCGGAGAACACGCTGGTAAGTCTCAGCAAGAGAAGGCAGAGAGGCACCCCCTAGAATCTGGGATCGAACAGGCTCAAAATCAGGTTTTAAACCAGCAAGAAACTTCATTACGGCCATTTGCTCCCGCTGTTCGTGCTGTTTTTTTGCATCAGTAGTAATGGGCATAACACCGTTCAATTCTTCAACTAACCGTTTGAAGGAGGCAAAATACTCAGTAACTGAGAGATCACTTTGCTGCAATTGAAAATACTGAGAGGAGAGATCATACATCCGAGTGAGATCGCTGGAGAATAAAAGATGTGCATAATCCCAAATATCCTTACAGGTGCCCAAGTGACCACACATATCCGCAATATGTGGTTCCATACAGTTCCAAAGGAGGGCAACGATTTGGGCATCCATTTGTTTCCATGTCTTGATGGCCTTGTCATCGGTGGTGGGAGAAGACTCGGTAAGGTGATCATCAAACCCCAAGCCAGTGAGAGCAATATTGACAGCCCGAGACCATTGGAGAAAATTAGATCCATTCAACTTCCTAGTGGTGAGTTGAGGAAGAGCTTTGGACTCCATGGAGATTGAAAGAAACAAAATGGAAGCGCAAAGAAGCCAAAAAACGTAACACAGAAGCAGATCGGAGCCCAAAAATCTTGAAAAAAGGAGTCAAAAGGTCGCCGGAGGGTCGCCGGAGGCTCGCCGGAGCTGTTGGAGGGTCGCCGGAGGTTCGCCGGAGATGCTGGAGGGTCGCCGGAGGCTCGCCGGAGATGCTGGAGGGTCGCCGGAGGGCTGCCGGAGGGTCGCCGGAGGGTCGCCGGAGGTGCTGGAGGGTCGCCGGAGGGTCGCCGGAGTCAGGCGAGGGTCGCCGGAGGGTGGGCTGCTTGGGTGGGCTGCAGCTGCTTCCTTTGTGGCTGCGGCTGCTTCTTTGACTGTTAGGGTTAGGGTTTTGACTGTAGGGGCTGCGGTTGAGTGAGAAAGAAGCTCTCGAATTTCTTACGGAAATCCGGCAATGATAATGAACTCTCGAATCCTAACTAAGGATCGGCAAGATGAGCAAACCCAAGAACGATTGCTCTGATACCATGTAAATGTGTGAAATCACGATATATTGAATGAATAAAAAGAAGATTACAAGAGCCTATATGTAGGCTTCCAACACCTAGACTAAATCACTAACTAAGCGATGTGGGACAACACATATATACATATACACACTATTAACAGGAAGTATGTTCTTGACCTTCTAAGTGAGACTGGAATGCTTGGAAGTAGAGTATGTGATACTCCTATTGAGTTCAACCAAAAACTGAGTAACGACAGCAGTGGAGCAATGGTTGACAGGGGGAGATATCAGAGACTTGTTGGGAAGCTCATTTATCTTTCTCATACACGTCCTGAAATTGCCTTTGCTGTAAGTGTGGTGAGTCAGTTCATGCATGCACCTCGGGAATCACATATGGATGCAGTTTACAGGATCTTGAGGTATCTTAAGTCTGCTCCTGGCAAAGGCTTATATTTCGGGAAACACGATCATCTCAGAGTTGAGGCATACACTGATGCCGAGGGCAGGTTTTGTGACAGACAGATGGTCTACTTCAGGATACTGTACATTTGTGGGAGGCAACCTTGTTAGTTGGAGGAGTAAGAAACAAAATGTGGTTACTAGATCAAGTGCTGAAGCTGAATTTAGAGCCATGGCTCAAGGTGTATGTGAGCTCCTATGGGTCAAATTGTTGTTGAAAGACTTGAAACTTGACGTTGGTGAATCAATGAAGTTGCACTGTGATAGTAAGGCTGCTATTAGTATTGCACACAATCCGGTACAACATGACAGGACTAAGCACGTTGAGATTGACAGGCATTTCATCAAAGAGAATTTGAATAATAAAACTATCTGCACTCCGTTTGTGAAAAACTGTGATCAACTAGCGGATATTCTTACTAAGCGAGTTGGTTCCAAACAGTTTCATGATGTGTTCAGCAAGCTGGGGTTAAGGGATATCTTTGTACCAGCTTGAGGGGGAGTGTTAGATATTAGCTTTTTTATTATTAGCCTTTTATTCCTTTTGTTTTAATTTGTGTTTAGTCTATGGGTCTTATTGTAATATTTGGTTCTTATTATTCTTAATAATATAAAAGGGTGGAACATATTGTTCAACCCTAAGCTTCACAAAATAACTTGTTAACACAAAAGACCTCGGGCCACACCCGAGGCACATCAAAGGACCTCGGGCTCCGAACCCAGGCACAAAAGACCTCGGGCTCCGAACCCAGGCACTAAAGACCTCGGGATCACACCCGAGGCAAAAGACCTCGGAGTCACGCCCAAGGCATCTGTTTTGCTTAGGTCCAACCTACGATGAGGGAAAATCCCCCTAGGTGGCTGGTGATGGCAAGCTTCAAAAGACCCTGCAACCACCCTTGTTTCAGGTCGGTTACCTACAGTCCTAGCCTCCACAAGACCCTCGCCTTAGCGAAAGCTTGGGGGGCAGAAAGGCACGATGGACTAAACAGGCAATCACACCGGGTACTTACAGGCCTTGCAGAAACTAAGGCAAACTCTTAGACAACCCGGGCGCCTACAGTACTCAGAGACTAACTCCACTTAGGTCCAAACCGGCGATAGAGGTGACTAAAGTCTCTTAGGTTGGCCGACGATTGAGGAGCAAAAAGACCCTGAAGCAACGTGATTTAGGTCGGCTCCACCAGCATGGTCAAACTCTTCTCCCAACAGTCTTGACGAAGGCTGGCTGGGTGGAAGATAACCATCCTGGGGAGTTAATTAAAAGGACCCTAAAGTAACACACTTTAGGTCGGCTTTTCCAACATGGTCAAATTCTTTTACCCACAACCTTGACGAAGGTTACGGGTAGAAGATAACCATCCTGGGAGCTTAACTTAAGCAAAAGACTCAGTATTAGGTCGAGTCTCAACTCCCGGCCAATTCCCGAGCACTTAAAGACTCCGAATTAGGCCGAGTCTGAACTCCCGGCCAATTCCCGAGCACTTAAAGACTCAGAATTAGGTCGAGTCTCAACTCCCGGCCAATTCGCGAGCATTTAAAGACTCCGAATTAGGCCGAGTCTAAACTCTTGGCCAATTCCCGAGCACTTAAAGACTCCGAGCTAGGCTAAGTCTCAACTCTTAGCCAGTTCCCGAGCACTCACAAAACTCAGAAGCTCCAAGGCAGCTTCCCCGAGCACTCAGACAGTGGCAAGTAACATCAAACAGATTTCCAAACTCGCCCTGATATAGCACCGGCCAACCTTGGAAATGGGGGGGGGCAGTTGATACACCCAAAATTGGCTCTGTCCTATGACCGAGCGGTTCAAATCAACAGCCAGTCCATGTCCCGGTCAAATCATGAACGACTCCTCGAACAAGCATCAGTCCGAGCGGTCTAGTCTACCCGAGACTCACCATCCTGAGCGGTTCATTTACGACCAGACCAACCGGTCGGGAAGACCGCACTGGCACGGTTCGTACAGGCGCAGGCCAGCTGGGCCCATAACACATGCCCCAGAATATTCCAGGCAGTTTTCTACTCAAGATAGAAGACTTATGAAAAGTGGGCATTGTTTCCTAATCCAATTAGGAAACCCCCACAATTAATGCCAATCAAGCTCAATTGGATTATATTTCCTTATCCATGTATGAGTAGGTCTCTTGCATCTATAAAAGTGACCACTCACCCCCCCTTCAAAGGGATCAACTTTTCAGTCTACACAGCACCTCTATAGCGGTCACCAACACGCCCGGCCGACCTACGGTAGCTCCAAAATATTGTTGGTTAACCACAGGTCCCCAACTTTTTACAGTATAGTGAACGTGTTCAGACACACACGTGGACGTAGGTTCCTTCATTAACAGGGCCGAACCACATACAAAAAACCAGTCTCTCACTCTCTCTCTCCTTAAATTGCTTTAATCTGCTTTAACCAAATTTGCCATCATTATTGTGTATATTCGGAACTATTTTCATTTTCATTATTCCAATGTCAGGACTTGTAGTGATAAATTTGATGTTATAATCAGAGACAATAATGCTTTCTTTACTCTGTATGTCCAGATTACTTACGGAGACTGTAAAGCAATCTCAAGATGGTTGGGGCAGCTCAAAAGACTGGAATGAAATTGAGGTGTCCTCTGGTTTAGCTTTTACCACCGATTATGGGCATTGTTGTTTGGTTCAAATGTAACATTTTTTTTTTCAAATGCTTTTCTGTTGGTGCCATTGGTGCTTTCTATAAAAGGTTACCATTGTCTGGGAAAATGGAAGAAGTCTATTTACCTTGTTATTTTTCTATTCCTGTTCTTATGCTTGATCTTTCTAATGGAGAGAACATTGTGAAAGTAATGTGAAGATGTTATATGAGGCATTACCATGGTTGTTAGAATCGGTCTATTCACGAGTCCATTCATGTGAGTTGATTTGAGTTTTACACAACCCTTTACCATTCAATACGACGGTTTTTGATTCATAATGTTGGAAGGTTGAAGTTTTAAGTGCAGAACTGATAGGGATCAAAAAAGATATTTCATAATATTTGTTTTTGATTCTGGAAGATATTATAATTTATTTATTTAGATTTATCTACTAAGGATATTATCTTTTAGGTAGTTTTAAATTAGGGAAGACATATCTGTATGAGATTTTATCGATTAGGAAGTATTAGATTTTAGATGTCTTCATTTCTCTATAAATAAGAGGCCATGCTTATTGTATTAGATAGTTGATGATGAAATAAAAATTTGAGTTCTTGTTTTGAGAGCCTAAGGTCTTGGTGGATTCCAAGAGTCTTGTCTTGGTGGACTCCAAGACTTATCTTTTCTTTATTGTTCATCCTTCAATTTTCTACAATATTTATATTTCTTGACATGTCTTGTGTCAAATTTGGTATCAGAGCAAATCCGATGCGCAATAGGCCCAAATCCACTGTTTTCATCATGTTCCGGTATCCACAAAAGCCCTAATCACCACTGTTTCAAACCTCAACACCCGCCACCAAATAGAACCAGAAAACCCTAACCTTTGCTGTCACTGTTTGCGAGCCCCTAACCGCCTTCTCTTCAGCGAAACATAACCAAACCTGTAACCCCAAGCAACCCCATCAGATTTTGAACCAAACAGCCCCTAAACCATCTGTCTGCCTTTTCTCTCCCCCAGTCCAAGCCAAAAAAAAAAAACCTAAGCCCACTGCCAGATTCGATCCTCATCACTCAATCACTCAGCCCCACTGTTTTGTCACCAGCCCATATCCCTCTTGTGACCACCACTCCAAACCCTAAACATCGCGAACCCCAACCACCCCCAGACCTCGACCACCATTCACCCAACCCTTGGCCTTCACGAACACTTTAGGTCGCGACCCTGCCAGTGACCCCTCGAACCCATTCCTTTCCGGTGACATCACCTGTGCCATTGACTTGATGCCACGAATCCTTTGTGCGCAGCCCCTTTTTTCATTTATTTTAGGGTTTTGTGTTGATGCCTTCCGAAGAAACAAGCCTGTATTTCAGTCACAAGTCCCACACCATGGCCTATTCATCTACCAAAATCCACTTCAAGTCCATTCCACAATCCATTTACTCACTAACTAATACCCAACCAACCAAGGCTATTGTTCTTAAAATAGGACCAGCCTGTGACTCAGCCCCTCTTGTTTAATCTGAACCCAGCCCCTTCTTTGGAAAAAAATAAAAAATAAAAAATAGCCCAGCCCACTCTCTGTTTCACATGAACCCAACCCGATTGTTTTACAATCAATGAACCCAGCCCACTTGGTCACTAAAACACCCCACAAAAGGCCCAATCCAAATTACCCAACCAGCAAAGCCCAATAATCTGGCCACTCTTTAAAAATACACCCAACAGACCCACCCAGTAGCCCAAAAAATACCCCCACCCAAACTTTCTGTAATTTACAGAAAGGACCCCTGAGATCGTGAAATTACCAAACTACCCCAAAATTTTCTGTTAATTGCAGAAAAATCCCCTAAACTTCAGAAGTTCCCATAATCACCTATCTTCTCTGGGCAAAGATGTATGAAATTCTCCAACACCTCCAACCACAAATTGATGATTCTGGACGTTATACATGGGCAAGATACGTTTGGTTTCCCACACTAGTTGCTAATGTGTTTCATAAACCTACATCCAGTGTGGCGAAAAGGTTTGCAAGATACTTGTTGATAGAAACTTTTCGATGAATGTGATTTCTCCACCTGTTATTAAAAGATCGAAACTTCAGACCGAGCCACATCCACGACCATATAAAGATACTTCGGGGAGATGGTTCTACTCTTCTTGTTTCTGAACGGTGTTTAGTGCCATTCCGGATGGGCAACTTATGTGATGAGCAAATTTGGTGTGATGTCGTACCTTTAGATATTAAGTATCTAATTCTTGGTCATCGGTGGATCGATGAGTTTGGCGTATGTAAAGGTAAAGACGAATCATATTGCATTCGGTATCATGGAAAAGTTATTAGACTTGCGAACCTCGCCCTTTTTTCGGTTACTAAGCAACACAACTCTTCCAAATTCGCCCGGTCCGAGTCGGATAACAAAACATGTGGGTCCAGCTTAGAGAAAGAGTTGGTGGCTACAAATGTTCCTCATTGTGCGCCTCCAAACCTGGTTGACTCATCACTCGAGGTCAATAGCTTACCAACAATTATTCATTAGGAAAGACCTAAGGAGTTTCCCACTGAGTTGGTTGACTCATCACCCGAGGTCAATAGTTTACGAATAGTTATTCACGAGGAAACACCCAAGGAGCTGTTGATGGTGTTGCCACACCTCAGCAATGGCCCACATGCCGATAACTATTTTCAAATTAATGGGCTTGCGTCTAGAGCATTGTTCGTTCTTCCTCCATCCGTCCATTCCAAACGCAACTACATATACACAGATGTTCTTCATTTTCTCAGGCATAACAAACACCCTAACTCGCCGGAGTCGAGTTTCTCGAAGACGGGAAGAGTTGATAGGGATCAAAAAAGATATTTCATAATCTTTGTTTTAGATCCTGGAATATATCGTAATTTATTTATTTCTTTAGGTTTACCTCTTAAGGATATTGTCTTTTAGGTAGTTTTAAGCTAGGGAATAAATATCTCTATGAGATTTCGTCATTAGGTAGTTTTTAAAAATTGATTTAGGGAATATTTATCTTAGGAAAGTTGCTTAGTCTAGGTACCATGCTCCCTCTTAGTAACCAAAAATAAATGAGTTCTCTTAGAAAAGAACATGATTATCATATTTAGTGACAGTCCCCTCCAATTTTCATTTTCTTTTGGTAACATTCTTAATGTATTTGGCTGATATCCCCGAGGACGTTATTAAACAGTACTATGTGATCAAACTGTCTTCAGGGAGCATGGGTTCTGAAACCAAGGAACATGGAACCAAGGTTCGTTGTTCATTTTATTGGTGGTATATTTGTGGGCGCTGCCCCTCAGCTTACCTACCGCTGGTTTCTTGAGCGCCTTTCAGAAAAGTGAGTGGCTTACAACTAAATATTACCTTCAGTTCTCTATAATTTGATATTTTCACATACATATGCAATCACGTAATTTGTGTTTTTTGTTGTTTGCTTTAGTAAAATTCATAGCCCATATATATCTCTTTATTTGAAGTTCTGATTTTTTAATTGTACTTGGTGGTATATGCCTCTCATATACTATTGAAGAATGGTGGATTATGTACTGGAAACCATGGCTTGTTGAACATGTACTGCTGTAGACGTTAAAATTGGCGAGTTGCTCTGACATAAACGGAAATTGTGAGAATTTCTATTGTGGGGGCAACTGATAATTTTAGGGACAACAATTTCGTGGTCAACCCGAAAAAATGTTTTCTTATTTTCGACTATTAAATTCGTTACAAATAATTTGGTCAGAATATTTCACTTGGTGCAATACCTTTTCTATTTCCTGCCACATTATCTGTGACGATGCCTTTTTTGCTACAGAGATACGAATCTAATTTTCGTCTATGTTACATGTATTCGAATATGGGAATTGGGTGCCGCCGTGCTGGTAATGTGTCTAAGCGTCGAAATGCCCAAATTCATGATCTAAGGACCCTGAGACACGGCAGTAAATCTATATTTTTCTTATATTTCTAAAAGAAAATAGCGCTTTCTGTAGTAATAAGACTTGAACATGAACTTTGTGGAAATAGGAATATAATTGGAGACATCAATATACTATTATACAAGTAGATAACATGTTTCTTAGTGAGTATCCAATACAAAAAGTGTCAGGTGTATATTCGATGCCCTTGTCCGAGGAGCATTACCACTTCTGAAACGTGTCAGAGGGTTTATAGGGGATCTTGGTGCGAAATTATGTCCAAAACACAAGTATCTTGTGACACCCAAAATTGTATCACTTCTGTAAAGCATCGTGAGTGTATATGAGATTTGAGACCAAAATTATGTCCTAAACACAAATATTTAATGTTACGGGTCATGTACCCGGTACCCAAATCTATTGTTGTGTGCAAACTTATAGTTTAGGTCACCTGCAATACCGAAAATCGTACTACTGAAATGCGTCATGGTTGTTTATACAAGATCTAGACACCTAGCATATCCTTCTCTGGTACCGGCTGCATACATTAGTATTCATTCATCTTTGTAAGACATCAGGGTTGTTAAGAGTATTATTCTTAAGGGAATTAAGGGTATCTTGGTCTTTTTGGTTGTACTCTTATATATATGCAGTCATTAGTGAATGGAAGATTATCTTACCCTAATACATTATTTTCTTCTCTTCACTTCTCTCTTATCTTTTCTTCCTCAACGTAACCCTAATCTGGAGATTACATTATTCAACTTGGTATCAGGGCCTAAATTCAAGAACTCTTGTGAAAGCCCGAGAAAGTTACTATGATAGCAACTGGGATTAGGATTCCAAAAGTAAGAACTTCAGACATTTGACTAGCAGAAAGGTTTAACAACTGGGGGGCATTATATAAATATGGGCCAATAAAAAACCAAAGTCAAAATGCGTGGCGAGACCAGTAGACAAGGAACCTAACAAATTGCAAAATACCCGGACTCTTAAAACCAAATATGGCACAAACATAAGTCTATCAATAACTTTTATAAAATGAGAATTCGCAATCCGTAATGGTGAATACATGAATTACAAGATATCAAATGACACCCAATTTTTTTTTATCTACCCAAGTTCAGAAATTTTCTTATTCTTTGACTTCACTTGTACGTGAACTTCCTATGGATGGGACACTATTACCACGAAATAAGAAGTTAATTTTTTTATCCTTTTGATCTAGGGGTATTGTTGTGATTGCAACGCCTTATGCTAGTGGATTTGATCATTTCTTCATTGCGGATGAAGTACAATTTAAATTTGATAGGTGTCTTCGGTTTCTACAGGAAACAGTAAGTTTCAAGTTATAAGCTGCAGAAGTTGTACGGCTTCGCATCTGTTTTTCAGAAAATTAATGTTTCTTTATTCACAGGTACTTGATCTCCCTACTTTTGGTATCGGACATTCTCTTGGATCCGTCATTCACCTTTTGATTGGTATTTCAAGATTTTTATAATTTACTTCTAGCGGCATTGCATATTGACATTCAACATTAAATTAGATTGTTTGCTTCACCGTAATTAGGCTCAAGGTATGCTGTGCAAAGAAACGGAAACATATTGATGGCCTTCAACAACAAGGTATTAATTATCTGTCTATTTGAAAATTAAAGCCAACTTAAAGTTTTGACAGCTTATTGGGGCTGTGGATATGGAAACTAAGCTTGGTCATTTGGAAGATGATTTTACGGGTGACGAGGCACTAGCTACGGATTCATTATCTGTTTGTTAGGAATCTTTAGGTACTCCTTTTCAGGCTCTGTTTGGTTCTTGTATTTAATGTGGGAGAAATTCTTTCTTGGTATGGTTAATCAGGAAAACAGCGAGGAAAACAAGAAGAAAAAGAGAATAAAAAGAAAATTTGATAAACTTTTAAAATTCGCGAGTCATTTCCCTTCCTCTTTTCTTGAGTATCTATTTTTTGAAAATTTTTAATTACAAATATTAATTAAGCATCGACGGAAAAATAGGAAAATAGTTTTCCTTCTCGTTTTCTTTTCATTATCCTTCTCTAAATTCACAAACCAAACAGAGCCGTAGTGTGCATTGCACCATGCCTAGTACATTACCTGAAATGTTGCCTTTGATTATGGTGATTTTGACGTAATTGTTAGGGTTATTAGTGGAGAGGCTCAACGATAAGAGTTTGAACTTGAATGGGCATTCATGTTATTCAAATAGGATGCAAGCGTTTAGTGACAAAGATAGCAATACTTGAGCCTATTATTAAAGCATATTGTTTTTGGCGGAAACAATGTACTGTTAACATATGATATAGTATTGCAGCAACCTTGGTTTTTGCCAAAAGTTCTCTTCAAGGCAATTAAGTCGTTACTCCAATGATTTATTGCTCAAATTGCTTCAGTTTCTCAATATAAGAATCTTCTGAACTGGATGATCATATTGTAAGATGGATTTGGTATAAATCAAACTTAGGCATGTGCTAAAATAATGACAATGAAGGCAATATCGGTCACGACCCAAATCCACTAAGTATGGCACGAGGGTACATGACATGCCACCGAGGCCTGACTCTATGTTAATAACGTACAAAATGGGTTTTTAGGCTCCCAATTAAATCACATTTGCAAGTGATTAGCCCCAAGGGTATAATAGGAATTTGAAAATTTGAGTTAGATTTTGTACCAAAAGATAGCCGTTTGAGTCTAGGTGCCAACGTTGAAAACGGTGCACGATTTCAAAATTTCAGAAAAAGTTGTCTGTTTTCGTAAAAAATCGTCATTTTGAACCAATTAAAACAGTGTGTATTTCGATCGATCGAAACAGCTTCTATCCACAATTCTAGCCATGAGTATCTAAGCAATCAAACATACTTGAGTAGCAAAAGCACTTGTCAAAACCTTTCATACATAAACATAGGAGTCTTATACATCAAGTTCTACACATGCTCACCTAACAACATAATTTACAAGTCCTTAGTCCCAAACTACAACAACTACACCATATACAATATGCACATTAAACACTTGCTCTCCTCTTTCGTCCTCTATTTCTCTTTCTCCTTCTCTTTCCTTTCACCTGAAATGGTTATTCAATAACCACATGAGCTGAAGCTCAATGAATAACATGCTCTTTGACATAAATTTGTGTATATCATTTAAACACGTGATATGCAATTCAATGTAACATAATGAATCACAACCAAGTAAGTATTTATCTCCAAAGCTTCTTGTTCTTCTCACTACCCCGTGCCCGTAATGGCACCCTTTATCCTTGTTCTGAGCTATCCAATACCCTACACAAGGCGTATTGAACACTCAAGCCTTAGAAGGCTTTTCTACACTCCCTTTTGGAGCTTTCTCTTTGTAGTGATAGAACAATTGCTTCTTCAACCACATAATCACATAAACATGGTTCCAGCACATAATCCTTTCTATCTCTTGCACATATAGTCAATCATGATATACACACATGCTCATAATTCATGAATTGAAAGTAAATCATTTATATGCCACAATTTCATTACTTGAAAAGTTTCCTCAAAGATAGAGGTTACTCACTTTGCTCTAGATATAGAATTGACAAGATGTAATACTCACTTTCAAACTCCTACAAGTCATATAAGATTTCATAGCAAATCAATATGAATTCTTTTAATTAATCCATCAAAACTCTATGGAAATGAAATTAAATCACATAGAAAGAATCCTCTTACCCTTAGCTTCTCAAGTATAGGTTCAATTTGAGATAGAAATCTCCCTAGCACCCTTTTTCCCTTTGTTTTTCCTTCTTCTCTCTCTTGTTTTTCCCTTTCTTCTATGCACCTACTTGCTTGTATAGAGACAAGCACCTCAAAAAGATGTACATCTTATTTAACTAGTTATTCTTCCATTTCTCTCTCTTGCCCACTTGAATACACATGGACTTAGCCAAATATAGCCCAACACCTCCTACTAGGCCACCTACTAGCTTAGGTAATGTAAGCTAGCACCTTGATTAGGCTAACTAATCATCATTAAGCTAATAAATCTCAATTAGACTAATTAATCTTGATTAGGAAAATTCTACCAAATTTCCGAAATTACACTTTCACCTACCATATTTCTTACTAATTACACAATAGCTCCTCTAGTTCTCGTGAATTGCTAATTCACCTACTAGTTAGGAAAATATATTCTTTTTACTCCTATCATTTATGCCCTTGTCTAGCAATTCAACATTTTACATCAAATATATATCCAATACAAGGCATTAATTAATTCCATGTTTTTCAAAATATGCAAATGCCAAATAGATTGCCATGTATAATAAGATTAGGTATGCAAATCTTATATATATATTCATGTCATTACCGTATAATGCACATTAAGATAATAGTATCACATGTCAAAATGTTGAGATATTACAATATCAGTATCAGGAGCATCTGAAATACGCGAAAGTCCAGGTGTGTAGAACAGGAACATAATGTCATCACAAAAAGGTAAACAGCATATATGGTAATTGCGAGGCAAAATTGGTCTGGCAACAATCTGGAGATGCGTGCCTGTTCATTGTTTGTAGGATAGCTTACATGCATGTGCTTGTCTGTGAGCATTAAACTTAACATATTTTGGATTATTGCTCAAACATAATAAATGCCCCACTATATTCTTGTCACGTCATCGTGAGAAATGTAAATAATATTGCTTATGAGTTGTCCTGATCAAGTTTTAATTTATCCTATATTTCTTGTGAAGACAAAAAATTTGTTCCAATTTTGTGAGCTGAAAGCAAATTGTTCTTCAGCTTGTATTGTTTGGTGCGCTGTTATAAATGAAGCATAATGAAGGTTTATCTTCGCATGAGTGTGTTACCATTTTATTTTATTTATTTATTTATTTTATTATTTCAAGACTTCACTCTTTTTTGTTTCTATTGCTGGCCTTTTTAGCGACTCATTTATCGTCTGTAGCTAATGATTTATTCCCCTTATATTGAACTCCTTTTTTCTTTCTCTTATTTAATTTTCAAACGTCTTGAGATTGACAAGAATAGCTTATAAATCAGTTAATTTTTTCCAGGAGGCAAGCATTGCTATTCCGTTATTCTCACCTGTTCTTGTTCCAATGGCCCAAAGCATTGGACCACTCCTATCTCAGCTTGCAGCATCCCCAACAATTCGGCTAGGAGTGAGTATATAAGTACCCAACTTCTTTGGTGATCATTGAATTGACTATCAAGTAAAAGTATGCTACTTGCAGCATTCAATGCTCTAGGTAATAACCATTGTATGATAATGAGATTTTCTATTCTAACTGGAACCAGGCTTTCAGGTGTTAATGAATATGTTGACGGAGATAGTTGGTATGTGATGTTAAAAGGAAGAAATTGCCAAGTACAGTGGAAAGAGACTAAGTAGTCTTCTGCGTGTAAACCAAATCTCACCTATATACATATTAGGCTCTTGACAAAAAAAAAAAAAAATTCATCATCTTCTATTAAAAATGATACAATAAGAACAATAACCCTCTACCATTCAATGCCTTCTCATTTCACACTTTCCTTATAGCTGTTGGTTAAAAATTTTGAAAATGTTGCTTTCATATCTTTATATGATGTCATTGAACGATCTGTTGATCAGTCCTTACAGCCATCTAAGTAGGCTAACTAATGCTCCTGGTAAGCCCCTGTGACCGAGAATAGTTTCATTACTCGGGAAAAAGCTTCAGGGGAGGGGGACATAGAATGATGGACAGGGAAGTTCTCAGGAGAGCATCTTATGTTACATTTTGGTGTTCTTACTGCTTAGCGCCTGTTTGGGAGTGCCTACAATAGGATCTGGTTTAGTTTAAGTCTCTCGTCACCAAACACTTGAATTTATGGAACCAGTTTACTTTCCGGTTCTTTGCTTTCCTAAACAGCCCCTCACTAGCAGTAAAGAGATACCCATCTAGCCTGCAATGCTTTGGACTCTTTAAGTGTGGATCATGTAACAACCAATTCCTCAATGCGATATTTTTGAGCCCTTGACAGTTGCTCAAAGTATCAAAGTCTTGAATGGTGTGAATTTCCCTGCACGCTCGTTGTTGTTGTTTGCAAAAGCTAGTGATGTTGGAAGTCCTTTCTTTGAAGTGTTAATATTTGGCAAATTTTCCACCAATCAGGGAAGGAAGAGTAAGTGAGGTCTTATTTGTAATACCCGTAATTTCCGCAGTATATCTATTTGATTATATAAATAAGACCCTTTGATTTTCCTTGACTTTGGTGATTTTGTGACCCCAATCGATTGGCCTTATTTCCCAATCGATTGCCCTCTTTTGTTGACCAATCGATTGAAGCTTCAACCCAATTGGTTGCACCTAACCGCCTAACTCCGATCGATTAACCATCTAACTGCCTAACACCAATCCATTGAGCCTGGCAGAACTTCGGATCCAAGTTTATATTGTGTGGTTGTTGTTCACCCTCCTCCCCTATATATATGTCTCTCATATTTACATATATATGTTTGCTGAGAGAGAGAGAGAGAGAGAGAGAGAGAGAGAGAGAGAGAGAGAGAGAGATACAACCTCATATACATATATACACTCATATATATACACACCCTCACACTCTATCTGAAAGAAGAAGCAAAAGGAGAGAAGGAGAAGTAGGAGAAAAGGAAAGAGAGGCAGAGAGGAAGAAGCAGAGAAAAAAGAAGAGAGAGAGAGAGCTCACCAATCACCCACGGCTACCCCGAGCACTCCACGCGTACTCGAACTTTCGATGAGTGTTCAAACTCATTTGGTAACGTTAGATAGGTTGTATTTTTGTGTTTCGATAAAAGAAAAATGACCCCGAACGTATTATGTAATGTTCCGTTCTTCTCTGTTAAGAAAATGACTTCCCAATCGATTGGATTGATTATCCAATCCATTGGCACCTTTGTCCAATCGATTGCCAGTTTTGCCCAATCGATTTCCATTTTGACCCAATTGATTGTGTATTCAGCTATGTTACCTGGACTCTCCTACTACCCCCAAGTACCCGATCCCTGTGTCCGACCCCCGTACCCAATTCGGACACTTGGATCCTCCACAGGTAATGTTGAAAAGGTAAGAAGAAGCTCAAAATTGTGAGCAAAGAGGTTTCTAACTATTGATATTAAGAAACACAACTGATATTAAGAAACACAGTATGTTTATACGTAGAGAAAGTGTCTGCATACCCGTATCCAACGTTTAGACACATGTACTCGGATCCTAAGATTTGGATTTAGAGGAGGTCCGACACCTAGATACACACCCGCACCAGACACCCATACCTGAGTCTGGGTAACATAGGTATTCAGAATGTTGAATGTTCAAGTTACCTATACATGATGTGCTGTTGAGTTATAATATGTCATACGTTAACTGTTAGATATAGTACTGAATAATATACACGTGAATAATGGGACTTAATTCATTGAATATGTGAAACCATTTGTATAACGTTATTATAATGTTGTTAACCGGATTGGAAGCCGACATACCCGGAAGTCTGTTCAGTTCATGGGTTGCATGTGTGAATGCAATCGTGGGGATCATATGATGGTCATGTTTGGTCGTTTTGTAAAGCTGCGAGCCTGCGACTTCGTGTCATGTTTGGTCATTTGTAAAAAATGAGGTATTATGCAACGCCATATTACCTTAGTCTGATAGAGGCTGAAGGAATATCACCTTAGTCCATGACCGAGACCAAGGGGTGAACCAATGTGGTCACTTGGTCCGATGGAGGCTTAGGGATATGTCACTTTAGTCCATGACCGAGGCTAAGGGATATATTGGTGCTATCACCTTAGTCCATGACCCGAGACCAAGGGACACATCATAATTGTAGCTGGGTTGCCGGCTTGCCGCTTTAGTTCACAGAGAGGCTAAGGGGTAGACTGATGTGGTCTCTTGAGTCCAATAGAGGCTAAGGGGTAGGTTTGTGGCTGTCGTTCTGTCCATGAGAGAGGCTAGGGGTAATGCCGAGGTAATCGCCTTAGTCCTATAGAGGCTACAGGAGATATCACCTTAGTCCATGACCGAGACCAAGGGGTGGACCGATGTGGTCACTTGGTGTGATAGAGGCTCAAGGATATGTCACATTAGTGCTAAGGGATGCATCGTTTCAAAGATTAAGATTTAAAGAAATGGTTTAAAAAAAGTGTATACGGGGAGTCAGGAATCACATCATGGATCCAAAGTCCATGTTATTATTTGGGTTTGTGTCGGTTGTTGCATGTAGTGAGTTGGTGCATACTTGAGTGTGAAGAACGAGATAATCTTTAATGCTGTTGTTTTATGATACTGCATGTCTATTGATACTTTGTAAGTCTTTACACTCACTCGACTTTCATAAGCTGACGGTGTTATGCCCCGGATATTCAACATCCAGCTTTTCCCAATGATGAGATTGCAGGGGAAGAGCACGTTATGGGAGGCTATGTGGAGGAAGCCTATGCTGGGGAAGACTATGCTGGAGAAGACTACTTGTCACGACCTAAATCCATTAAGTATGGCACGAGGGTACGTGACATGCCACCGAGGCCTGACCCTATGTTAATAACGTACAAAATGGGTTTTTAGGCTCCCATTTAAACCACATTTGCAAGTGATTTGCCCCAAGGGTATAATAGGAATTTGAAAATTTGAGTTAGATTTTATACCAAAAGATAGCCGTTTGAGTCTAGGTTCCAACGTTGAAAACGATGCACGATTTCAAAATTCCAGAAAAAAAGTTGACTATTTTCGTAAAAGTCGTCGTTTTGAACCAATTAAAATAGTGTGTATTTCGATCGATCGAAACAGCTTCTATCCACAATTCTAGCCATGAGCATCTAAGCAATCAAACATGCTTGAATAGCAAAAGCACTAGCTAAAACCTTTCATACATGAACATAGGAGTCTTATACATCAAGTTCTACACATGCTCACCTAACAACATAATTTACAAGTCCTTTAGTTCCAAACTACAACAACTACGCCATATACAATATGCACAATAAATACTTGCTCTCCTCTTTCGTCCTCTACTTACTCTTTTCCTTCTCTTTCCTTTCACCTGAAATGGTTATTCAGTAACCACATGAGCTGAAGCTCAGTGAATAACATGCTCTTTGACATAAATTTGTGTATATCATTTAAACACGTGATATGCAATTCAATGTAACATAATGAATCACAACCAAGTAAGTATTTATCTCCAAAGCTTCTTTGTTCTTCTCCCTACCCCGTGCCCATAATGGCACCCTTTATCCTATTCCGAGCTATCCAATATCCTACACAAGGCGTATTGAACACTCAAGCCTCAGAAGGCTTTTCTACACTCCCTTTTGGAGCTTTCTCTTTGTAGTGATAGAACAATTGCTTCTTCAACCACATAATCACATAAACATGTTTCCAACACATAATCCTTTCTATCTCTTGCACATATAGTCAATCATGATATACACACGTGCTCATGATTCATGAATTGAAAGTAAATCATTTATATGCCACAATTTCATTACTTGAAAAGTTTTTTCAAAGATAGAGGTTACTCACCTTGCTCTAGATAGAGAATTAACAAGATATAATGCTCACTTTCAAAGTCCTACAAGTCTTATAAGATTTGATAGCAAATCAATATGAATTCCTCTAAATCATCCATCAAAACTCTATGGAAATGAAATTAAATCATATACAAAGAATACTCTTACCGTTAGCTTCTCAAGTCTAGCTTCAATTTGAGATAGAAATCTCCCTAGCACCCTTTTCCCTTTGGTTTTCCTTCTTTTCTCTCTTGTTTTCCCTTTCTTCTTTGCACCCACTTGCTTGTATTGAGGCATGCACCTCAAAAAGATGTACATCTTATTTAACTAGTTATTCTTCCATTTCTCTCTCTTGCCCACTTGAATACACATGGACTTAGCCAAATATAGCCCAACACCTCCTACTTGCCCACCTACTAGCTTAGGTAATGTAAGCTAGCACCTTGATTAGGCTAACTAATCATCATTAAGCTAATTAATCTCAATTAGACTAATTATTCTTGATTAGGAAAATTCTACCAAATTTCCGAAATTACACTTTCACCTACCATATTTCTTACTAATTACACAATAGCTCCTCTAGTTCTCGTGAATTGCTAATTCACTTACTAGTTAGGAAAATGTATTCTTTTTACTCCTATCATTTATGCCCTTGTCTAGCAATTCAACATTTTACATCAAATATATATCCAATACAAGGTATTAAAAAATTCCATGTCTTTCAAAATATGAAATGCCAAATAGATTGCCATGTATAACACATAACAAGAGTTTATCAACTCTTAAATTCCTTTTACTTAATAATAAGATTAGGTATGCAAATCACATATATATTCATGTCATTACCGTATAATGCACATTAAGATAATATCATCACATGTCAAAATGTTGGGATATTACACTACCACGCGAGTTGAAGATCAGGAGCCACATCGTAGTTATTATATTTAATGTTTTAGAGACTTATATGTTAGTATAAGGTTTGTAATCAGCATGTGTGGCCGTAACACTTTATTTCGTTTTGATGATACAAATGGTTTTGTAATAGTTTAGTAATTATCTTTTATTACGAATGGTTGAACTTAGAATGCCCCACATGTTTATTGTTATAATACTCTGATGATTAGACTTTGATTATGGACAATGTGGTGACATTCATCTGTCACGGCCTATGGACCCAAAAATGAATTTTATTTTCCCTATTTTTGCTGCTCCAGGGCGTGACATTATTAGAGGCTATTCATCTGCTAACTTATAGTACACTTTTGGTTGTATTCCTAGACTTACTCCTCTTCTTTCGTTGAATTCTGATCTGCATGTTCTCTTTCTTGGCTTGTCATTGCGAATTAAGGTTCTGGGCTTTAATCCACGCGATTTATAGGTGCAAAAAACCAAGGTTAGGTGGAATCAGATTGGTAGTTGTAGTAAATAGTTCTAAGAGGTCCTCAGAGTATGCAAGTGGAATGAGATATCATTAAAGAAACTCGGAGGCATGATATAAAGGTTCAACAGCCATTAGTGCAAAAAGTGAAGATTTTAGAAAAGATGTCAGTGAGGTTTGTTCAAATGTAGGACTGAGGAAAGTGTTGTTAGATGTATAGTTGGTGTTGAAATTAAGATGTATATTGTACAATTACCTGTACCATAAACAGCATTTGTCTCATTATTTTCGGGTTTCTGATTGCACATGAAAATATGTATCTACTTAGTACTTACTATGTGATTGCCTGTGCTTTACAACGCAGGATAAAACACAACACTAAACAGCATTACCATTCCTAGTGATTTCATTCAAAATTGTAATTGTGTTTTACATTTGGAGTTCGATTGCACACATATGTTCATTCTTGGTTTTTAACATCCAAATTAATTGATAGCCTTTTAGCAGCTGTATAGCTTTGCAAATGAACAGATAGTAGCGAGAAGTAGAGTAGATACATCTTACCACAGCTGGGGTTTTAGCTTACGAACTTCTTCTGCATCCCTTTCTACTTCTAGGTTATTTTTAATTAGTCTTCAAATTTTATTTTATTTTAATTTCTACTTTTGTAAGAATGCCATTACGTGGTGGTCTCGTCAATTCGATTCGTTGGGAGGGGTAGATTGGGTTTGTTATTTATTCAAATTTGCCTCCCTCCGTTTATTTCATGCCATGTCCTTTAAATTTTATGTTTCTTCAATTTTCTTGGCCTTGTAACTTGGAGCCTGTTTGGGATAGCATTTTCAGAGTGGTTTTTCAAAAAGTTATGACCTTTTGAATTAGCTTTTTCATGTTTTTGAATTTTTGAACCTGATAAACAGTTTTTTAAAAGGGTAAATATGACCTACCTCCCTGAGGTTTGACCTTAATACACATACCTCCCCTCATGTTTCAACAATCTCACTTTCCTCCCTTACTTTTGAATTTTAGTATTAGATTCCCTTAAATTTTCTAACTTTTTGTTAAAGGGAGGGGGGAATCTGATACTAAAATACAAATATAAGGGAGGTAAGTGAGATTCATGAAACGTGAGGGGAGGCTGTGTATTAAAGCCAAACCTCAAGCGAGGTAGGTGACATTTACCCTTTAAAAAAGCTTCAATTTGTGGCATTTAAAAGATCTCTTATTCCAAAAGTGACTATTTTAAAACCTAAGTGAAATGCACTCTTAATTATTATTTGCACTTCCACCGTGGATGGGTATACCAAGGATGGGTATACCAAGAAACTAGATATCACTTGATGTTTGTAGGTGTAAGAGCTTACATATACTTGGTTTGCATCCGTGACAATTGCAATGGATAACTGATCCTTTTATGATAATATCCTTAGTTTCTGAATGGATAACTTATCTTTCTTTGATAATATCCTTACAGGCGGAGATGACTCTGAAGCAGTTGGAGACCCTTAGCCCTCCGATTATGAAGCAAGTTCTTCCTTTGGTTGAGCAACTTCCTCCTTTGTACATGGACTTGGTTAATGGAAGGGAAAATTTTGCTCCAAAACCAGAAGAAACTCGACGACTAGTGAGCACCTCTAACTGTTGTCCTATTTTCGCTAATTTCATGTTTAGTTCCAATTCTGTCTTTTTGCAAATATTTCACAATTATTATGTTGGTGACTTGGTGGTTTTATAGTTAGTTAAGATTTATGGTTGAGTTCAGGTTAGGAAGAGCAAAATCGAATACAACTGCAGACCTTTAAGAAGTGACTTTATTGCTAAATTTGTTGATTAGGATGAAACAATTCCATAATACTTTACAACTTGAATTCCCTTGCTTTTCATGTGAAATTTTTCCTTGGGCCCGTATAAAGATATGGTGTGGCGTACGATAGCGATTTTTGGATTGCAACTAAATGTGATCTTCAGTTGGTGGTGTGAATATCAATAAAAGGGAAGCATCTTGGCGGCCTTTGGGGGGTGGGGTGGGGTCATTGAGTACGTGAGTATAATTGTTCACGCAACACTAATGCTTCTTGTTAATAGTGTGTAATATTGTATATGTGTTGTCCCACATCGCTTAGCTAGTGTATTAGTCTAGGTGTTGGAAGCCTATATATAGGCTCTTGTATTCTTCTTTTCATTCATTCAATATGTTGTGATTCCACACATTTACATGGTATCAGAGCAACCGTTCTTGGGTTTGCTCATCTTGTTGCCGATCCTTAGTTATGGTTCGAGGTTCATTCTTGTTGCCGGATTTCTGTGAGAAGTTCGAGAGGTTTTCTGTTCATCCCTGTGTTCAATCAGTCGCAGCTAAACCCTAAATAGTTGGAGCAGCCAAACCCTAGCCGCAGCAGCCTCTTTTTTACAAATCCAAGCAGCTGCATCCAAAACCAAACAGCCGCAGTCCTCAACCACCAGCCCACCCTCTGCAACCCTCACCTGAGTCCGGCGACTCTCGCCTAACTTCGGCGACCCTCCAGAAGCTCCGGCAACCCTCCAGCAGCGTCCGGACTCCCTCCAGCAGCCTCTGTGACCCTCCAGTAGCCTTGTGGTCTCTTTTTTCTTGGTTTTGTGGCTCCGATCTGCTCCAGCAGCCCTCTATGACCCTCCAGCAGCCTTGTGGTCTCTCTTTCTTGATGTTTGTGGCTCCGATCTGCTTCTGCGACAAGGTTCTTGACTTCGTTTTGCTTCAGATCTCGTTCCGTTTGGCTTCATTCTTTCCTTGAGATCTATACTCTCCATGGACTTCAAAGCTCTTCCTCAACTCACCACTAGGAAGTTGAATGGATCCAACTTTTCTCCAATAGTCCCGGGCTGTTAATATTGCCCTCACTGGCTTGAGTTATGCTCACCACAGCGGGAGCAAATGGCCGTAATGAAATTTCTTGCTGGCTTAAAATCTGATTTTGAGCCTGTTCGGTCCCAAATTCTAGGGGGTGCCTCTTTGCCTTCTCTTACTGAGACCTACCAGCGTGCTCTCCCGAGTTCGTCTCGTGATTAGGGTTTTAATTTTTCTGTTACTGATCATTCCGCCTTAGTTACTCAGGCTCCACCGCACTCTGCTAGTTGGGGTGATGGTAATCCCCGTTGTGGCCATGGCCCGTGGTGGTTACCGTGGTGGTTATCGTGGTAGATATGGGGGTCGTGGTCGTGGTGGTCGTCGTCATTGCACCAATTGTGATAAGGACTATCATTACAAGGAGACATGTTGGGATCTCATTGGTCGCCCTGCTCGATTTGCACATGCTGTTGTTTCTAGTGATGCTTTACCATCTTCTCATGCTCCTGCTGCGGGTGATTCGATTTCCATCTCTGGTGAAGAGCACATCCGATTTCCAGGCCTCTCAGCTTGCTTCTGCTCCTAGTACCTCTCTTGCTTAGAAAGGTACCTCCACTGCTTGTCTTACTTCCCATACTTGTCCTTGGGTAATGGACTCTGCTGCCACCGATCATCTCACAGGTATATCCACCATTTTTTCGTCTCTTGAACCGTCCTCTTCTTTATCTCCCGTTACTTTTTCGGATGGCTCTTCTATGCCCGTTGAAGGCATAGGGACTGTCCAATAATCCCCGTCTTTGTCCTTATCATTTGTTCTTTTTATATCTCGTTCACCCTTTAATTTGATATCTGTTGGGAAGTTGACTAAAGATCTTAATGCTTGTGTTTCTTTTTTCCTTGATTCTGTTCTTATTCAGGATTTGACGACTCGGAGGACGATTGGCGTAGGGCATGAATCCGAAGGTTTTTACTACTTTGATGAATTGCCTACTTCTTCAACTCCAACAGCTTGCCCTGCCATTGTGTCTCCTCACCAGATCCACTGCTGTCTTGATCATCCTTCCTTGGCCAATCTGAAGCTATTAGTACCTAGTTTAAGCCATTTATCTACTTTAGAGTGTGAGTCCTGTTAATTGGGGAAGCATTACTGTGTCCAATTTGCTCCCCGAGTTAATAATCGTGTGTCTAGGTCATTTCAATTAGTGCATTAAGATGTTTGGGGTCCACACCGTATTACTTCTGTTAAGGGGTATCGGTATTTTGTTAGTTTTGTTGATGATTTTTCCCGAACTACGTGGCTTTATTTAATGAAAAATTGTTCTGAGTTATTTTCTATATTTTCTACATTCTATAATGAAATTAAGACTCAGTTTAATGTTCCTATTAAAATTCTTCTTAGTGACAATGCACCAGAATATTTTTCCCATTCTTTCACCACATATATGGCACAACATGGCATGCTTCATCAATCCTCGTGTGTTCATACCCCTTATTAAAATGGGGTTGCAAAAGAAAAAACCGTCACTTATTAGAAGTCACCCGTACATTATTATTTGAGATGATGGTCCCCAAAGGTTTTTGGGGAGATGCAGTTCTTACTGCTTGCCATTTAATTAATCGTATGCCGTCTTACATCCTTGATGGGGGCACACCTCATGCCACCTTGTTTCCCACTACCCCACCTTTCCCTGTTGCTCCACGTGTGTTCGGGTGTGTCTGTTTTGTGCATCAACTTACTCCAGGTACCGATAAGTTAGATCCCCGTGCTATCAAGTGTGTTTTCTTGGGGTACTCCAGAACAAAGAAGGGTTATCGTTGTTATAGTCCTTGCGTCGCTTCTTTGTTTCTGCTGATGTTACCTTCTTTGAATCCACTCTATATTACTCTGAGTCTCACTCTATTACTGATCCTGACTTTGTGGTCCCCCTTCCCCTTCCCCTCTCCCTACCTCCGAAAGCTAGATTGGACCGTCCTGACCTCCAGACATACACCCGCCATCATCAAACTGTTGAGACTATTCAGGATTCAGCTACTACGCCTGTGTCCTCTGTGTCTTCAGATCCGCCTCTGTCAGCCTCAGACCTTCTGATTGCTCTCTGGAAGGGTAAGCGTTTTGTACTTCTCATCCTATTTCAAATTTTCTCTTATAATTATTTGTCTCCGGCTTTCTCTTCATTTGTTGCCTCTTTGTCTACTTTCTCTCTTCCTAAGGCTACTGCAGAGGCACTTTCGCATTCAGGATGGAAACAAGCTATGGAGGATGAGATGTTTGCGATGAGAGAAACTGGTATTTGGGAATTGGTACCTCTTCCATCTGGGAATCTGTAGTTGGGTGTCGTTGGGTTTTTACTGTTAAAATGCATCCTGTTGGCACCTTTGATCGGTTGAAAGCACGTCTTATTGCCAAGGGCTATACTCAGGTTTATGGTTTTGATTATTCCGAGACGTTCTCTCCAGTTGCCAAGATTGCTTCCGTTCGTCTGTTATCTCCCTTGCCGCTACTTATCACTGGCAGTTACATCAGTTGGATGTCAAAAATGCCTTTCTAAATGGCACTCTTTTGGAGGAGATATATATGGAGCAACCACCTAGATTTTTTGCTAAAGGGGAGTCTAGTATGGTTTGTCGGTTGAAGATGTCCCTATATGGTCTGAAATAGTCCACTCGTGCTTGGTTTGGAAGATTTAGCGTTGTTGCTGAATTTGGTCTCCAGGGGTGTGGTGTTGATAACTTCGTCTTTTATAAGCACTCTTCAGCAGGTAAAATCCTACTTGTAGTTTATGTTGATGATATTGTTATAACTGGAGATGATTAAAAGGGAATTTAGGAGTTGAAGCACTTCTTGCAAAAGCAGTTCCAAACTAAAGACTTGGGATAACTTAGACTATGTTACTCGGACTTTGCAAAAGGGGTGCCATATCAGTGTCGATGCAGGTACAACACGGATCCCAACACAAGATACGTGTTAGACGTGGTTCGTAGCTTGCTGGACACGGATCTCCGAAATTTATCTCATTCCGACCAAAGAGAAAGAACAAGGACAGTTGTTGTCTTGTCAGAGCAGATCGTCGAAGATCTGAATACTTCTCTGTGAAGAGAGAGAGAGAGAGAGAGAGAGAGAGAGAGAGAGAGAGAGGCGATGATTATGAAATTATAACCTCCTCCTTCTTCGCCGTCTTCTTCTTCTTCTTCTTCTTCTTCAGCTTCTTCTTCTCTGATGTTCTGCTTTTTTTCTTCTTTTTTAGTACGGATTATTTCTTTTTCTTCCTTCTGTTTTTGGTCTCAGAGTCTTTGTTTTTTGGTCAATGGTCTGATAGTCTAATTAACTACTATTGGACTCCAAAAAAAAAAAAGATACACTTTATAGTTGGATTCCATAGTAACTAAATTAAATTTTATACATATACAATAAAAAAGTTGTATACTCGGAATACTTAAGAAGAAAAGACAAAAGTGGACCATGGAACTAAGATACTTGAAAAGGAATTACTTCTTTTTTCTGGCCCTCAAAAGGAATTACATGTTTGTAAATAGATCAGAACTAGTCATTTATCTTAAATATTTACTGATAGTACCCCAAAATTGTTTTTTTCCTAAAAGACTAAAAGTCACAAAAATAAAAATTAATTTGAAAATATCACACGCCCCTCGACTTTATTTAACTTCTCTCAGTATTAAATTTATAGTAAGTAATTAACATAGACGTATCTTCGTACCCGTATCCAATTTTTGGATCCTTCGTGGCCGAGTCCCCTTGTCCTAAAAATTCGGAATCTATCGAGTCTGACTCCTGGATACACGCCTGTACCCGACGCTCGTACCTGATTCCGGGTAACATGGAACTTAGATACTTGCTGAGCATTGAAGTAGCTAGGTCTAGTGAGGGGATTTGTCTCTCTCAAAGAAAGTATGTTCTTGATCTCCTCTCTGAAACATGCATGTTAGGGTTCAAGCCCTTGGATTCTCCTATGGATCCTAATACTAAGTTACCAGATCAGGGAGAGCTCATTGATGACCCAGGACAGTACAGACGTCTTGTAGGGAAGCTTAATTACCTAACATAACAGTAACTAGACCTGATATTGCATTCGCTGTGAGTGTGATTAGCCAGTTTATGGATTGTCCTCGAACAACCCATTGGGGTGCAGTGATGCACATTTTGAGATATCTCAAAGGTGCTCTAGGACGAGGTTTGTTATACAAAGACCATGGTCACATACTAGTTGAAGGTTACATTGATGCAGATTGGGCAGGTTCTCGTGGTGTAGGATATCAACTATTGGCTATTGTGTTATCGTTGGAGGCAACCTTGTTTCATGGAAAGCAAGAAACAAACTGTAGTAGCTCGGTTTAGCGTAGAATCAAACTACAGAGCCATGGCCCACACTACTTGTGAGCTAGTATGGATGAAACATTTATTAGAGGAACTTGGGTTTACTCAAACTACTCCAATGAGTTTATTTTGTTATAATCAAGCTGCAGTTCATATCGCTTATAATCCCGTATTTCATGAAAAGACAAAGCACATTGAAGTCGATTGTCACTTTGTTCGAGAGAAGCTTTTGGAAAATGTTATTCATACAGTGCATGTGAAGTCTGCAGATCAGTTAGCTGACTTGTTTACTAAGCATTAGGAGGGATTCGAGTGAAATATATTTGTAACAAACTTGGTGCATATGACATGTATGCTCCAGCTTGAGGGGGAATGTTAATAGTGTGTATTATTGTATGTGTGTTGTCCCACATCGCTTAGCTAGTGTATTAGTCTAGGTGTTGGAAGCCTATATATAGACTCTTGTATTCTTCTTTTCATTCATTCAATATATTGTGATTCCACACATTCACACTTCCTTTCAATACAAAGGTAAATGGTTTGAATGCTCCTCAAGAGGGAATGATAGTTGCTTGACTACAAATGTTTCCTTGTTTCATCATCAAGTGATCCTCCTTTGAGATGGCTCTTTGCGAAAATATAATACTAATATAACCTGGCCTCTATAAGAAATTTGGCAAATATAATCCATTCTGATCTCTTATTATTTCCTTATATCCGATTGTAAAAGAAAGAACGGAGATAGGAGAGGGAGGTTGCTTCGGCTAAATCCACGCTCCCGTTGACAGGAAAAGAAAATGCACATATGAAAGATGAAAAGAGGAAAGGTGCAAAAGCTACTTCTTCGCCTCCCAAATATGAGAGAACCATATACATAGAAAGTAGAAACATATTAGAGAGAGAGAGCTCAAAGCTCTTCCAAATACTCCTTGATGATTTGCAAAAGTACTAACCTTTTTTTCTCCTAACAGACCTATTTATAGGCTTTCCAGAACCTGTTAACACGGAGGACCTGTCTAAAACACATCCAACCCAACATGTTAACGTACGATGCCTCACATTTGATTCCCAAAGCCACTTAAACTCTGAAGGTATTTTGAATAAAGGATATATTTGTAATGACCAGTTGTAAAAATAGGATGATGTATATCAATTGACATGTCATCTTATAATGGCTCAGGCATATGATCATCCTACTCATGAATTTCAACAATCATCCTTCTCATTTCAAGGTTCTCAAAGCATAAGAGAACATAGAACTGTGAGATGACTCACATTGTTCTAATGACAGGTGAAAGTGCAGCCACCAAGAGAGAACACCGCATAATACTCTGATTCTATTGTGTTGTAGCACTTATCCACTCTATGAGACTCTTCTGAAATGAGTGCACCTACTGGTGTTGAATATGATTTTTTGATTTTTCATTGTTTATTTTTGCATTTTGGTCCATAAAAATCAAATATTGAAAAGTTTACGCCTCGCTTTAAGGGTGGTGATATGCCTCATGCTTTTGCCTTTCAAAACATTGCACCTACCTCGACCATGACATGACTGTGGATGACTATTTTCTGCAATCTGTACCACTATCATGCATAAGATCCTGAGTAATCACCATCATGAGATCCACAAGATCCACTTGAACCCTATCTACCAGCTAACTAATCAAAACAAAGTTGTCTCTTCCAATAAAGACTGAAGAAATAGCACCAGAAAAAAGTTGACAGAAACCTTATTTGACTAAGCAATACTACCTCACAAGCCAATACCTATCCCCTAATGATTGAACCAAAGTATTAAGCCTAGAGTTGGAAACATAAACTCATCACGCTGTTTGAGAATGTCAGATAATGAGAGTGAGGAGAGACACAAAAAGAGGCAATGAGATCCATCTCGTTATTTAGGCAGGACATTAGACATCTAATTCGCAAATGATCAGTGACGATTGAAGACAAGTGCTTTGATGTTATTCTGTGGGAATGATGGTTGGTTAGTTGAATGAAAATATACGGAGTGGCTTCGTATGGACCTACGAGAACCTAAAAATGAACTCTGATCAAAGCTGGAAAAAGGGTTTCTTAGAAGAACTCTGGTTTTGAGTTGGGAAAGCGAAGGGGGATTTTTCTACTTGGAAGTAAAACTAAGGGAGATTCATTGGTGCACCCTCATCCTGGAGAATGAGTGGGGAGCTGGATGAGCAGAATTGGCAGGGATATTACGAAGATTTGGGGAATCAAAATGCAGCTGAGAATGAATAAGGATTGCACATACTGACGTGGCTGTGGTAAGCTTCAATTTGGGTTCACCATGCCGTGACAGTGTATGATGCGCGAAAACATGTCAATTTTTTTTTAGCATCGAACACACGCCAGACGCTTGTTTAGCACGCAACCTGACACGGCACGGTAGCTCATTTGAAAATGTTTTAAAAAAAACTTTTGAGGTGAAGTCTTGACATAATAAAATGGGTGATAAGTAATGGGTTTAAGTAACACGAGAAATGTTAGTGGATACGGCACGGTATATTGCACAATTAATTAAACGAATAGAGTGAAGTTCAGTTGGCAATGATAAGTGGTGTTGATGCTAAGGTGGAGTATTTTTCCTGTCGAAATAGACTTGAGTTCTGCAAGAAAGTTTCACGGGTCTTGGCGGCACCTTCACAATACTCTCTTGTTTAAATCTTCGGTAGAAAAACTGGCACCAAAATCACCAAAGCATATCTCTCCTCGGCTTATTGTGGAGTAAGAAATGTGAGAACCCTAAGAAGCCTCTCGCGGTCAAGATGATGCTTTAACCCCAAAAAAAAAAAAAAAACCTGATCTAATACATTTAAATTCTTTACAATTTAGTTTTTTAGTTCCCTTTATGTTTTTTTTTTTTAAGTTTCACTGATCTCTTTTAGTTAATTTGGGCCGTGTGAGTTTTGCAGATTAAGTCATACTACGGCATTTCCAGGAATTTGCTGATTAAGTTTAAGGATGATACAATAGATGAAACCCCGACACTAGCACAGGTGCTTAGCTCAGAATCTGCCATCAGTTCAATGCTGGATATGTCGATTCGCTTGTTGCCCGGGGATCACGGTCTTCCTTTGCAGCAGGTGCATTTTACACCAATAATTTTCATCAGGATGAACATCCTTTGCTGCATTTAAATTCTATTTTTTTTTCTCTCTGTATAGGTTTTTGCAGGGTTGGTACGCTGACATTCTGTTAATGTTTTTGATGTACCACTGTTTATTTTTATTTTTGGGCTTTAAACTTGGGAAAAAATATTCAAGTAGTAACATTTACATGAAAAAGGTTATTTCCCCTTCCGTTTTACAGTGTTTGGTTGACACACAGGTACTAAAACAGATTATTATATGCATTTCATATAAGAAATATAAACATCACATGCACTACTATACAAGCACATATTTACGCGCACAATGTGTAGATCATTGTGCATACATAGGGCATTAAGTAATGTAATATTCAAAAAAAAAATTTACATGTAAAGAATAAGAAACAAGCAATTTACTAGTATAAATTCGTATTTTGTAGGCTCTCCCGGATGTTCCACCAGCAATGGCAGATGCTGTAAACCGAGGAGGAGAGCTTTTGGCAAATTTGACGGCAGGGACACCATGGGAGTCGGTTGCAAGAGATGTAGGCAACACATTAGGTGTAGACTCGAGGATTCTTCGTGCAGAAGCTTCGAAGGACATAGATCTGCTTGTGGATGTGATCGCGTCTTGGATGGCTTCAAACATGGGTCCAAAACTTTTGAGGCCATGACGAGCTTGGCAAAAGTCACACTTAAAACAAATGAGTCAAAGTTTGGGTGGAAAAATAGGCACAAGAAAAAATAGGAAGAAGATTTCTGTAAGAATATTGTGAAGAATTGGTTTCCATCCTCCTTTTTATTTTTGTTCCGTGTCCCACGAAGTATGACATGACGTGTATATTTCTGCACCCAAGTTATTGTACAAGTAAAAAGGTTGTAATGTCTCCAAGCCTTTGTAAACATGAATTGGATATTTAATCATTATATAAACAAAAATCTTATGTTTGTTCATAAAGTGTTATTCTCTAGGTCTGAAAAAAAAAAAAACAATAAAACAAACAATTGCTTTCTTACAATACATCAAAACTACTTTCAGTATCTTTCATGTACTCTGGTTGAACGAATCGAACTAGCAGAGATGTCAACCAAGGCAGTTCAATTGTTCCAATTGCCGAGTTATTTGTTTTCATCCAACTATGAGGGTGTATGGCCACAACTTCTGCTTCTATGATCTTGCAAAAAAAAAAAAAATAAATAAAAAATGCATTTGACCAAAAGTTGCCCAAGGTAATTTTTGGCCAATAGCAAATTTTTGTGGTTGACTGTATTTTTACGATTCTATCGTAGAGATTTGCCAACCAGTTTTATTTTATCTTTTGGAGTACCATAATCACTTACGAACTCCCCAAGTTGTTATCAAAACACAGTAATCTTCAGTGCATTTCAGAAAAGCAGCATGTAATGCAGTGTTTAGAAGAGATGCTTCTAGATTAATTCTTCTTTCCAGGAATTATCTATGCCGTTCAATCACAAGAGTAGCAACAATCACGAGAGGAAAAAAAAAAAAAAGAGAGGATGTTTTTGGGTAGAATGAGCGAAAATGGTAGAAAGTCTTTACAGAATTTATCAAGAGATTCAATCCCACATTAGTAACAAAATCTGAAGAGGTTTCCAAATAACAAGTGTATAACATGGAAATATAGAATTATAACACCTTTATCCAACCCCCCCCCCCCCCCCCCCCCCCCCCCCCCCCACACACACACACACACACACTCACACATACATATATATATATATATATTACATCAACTGGGCAAGGAAAATGTTTGATATCGTCTACTTACTCAACTAGGTGTACACACAACTAGAAACACTCAATATTTCATTTCCATCCATAACATCTATTCTTCATGAAACAGATATAAGCCAAGGCCAAAACGGGCACATGCTTTGCAGAAAGCTATTTGTTCTGCAGCAGCAACT